>CM020504.1:9939539-10607039 GCA_009823395.1 Thamnaconus septentrionalis
ATTTAATTTCACTGCTTTTCACTGGATTGAGATTTATTATCAACTGCTGTTTTCAGCTCTTCGTTTCACATTTCTTATTCGCACTATAGTTTGTTTTGTTTTTTTTTGTTTGGTTGATTGACTTTTTTTAATCTATACTGAATTTCCCTTAATGAATATTAACAAAAAGGAAAGGTCTTCTGTGTTTAAATGGAAACTTGATTTGTATTGTAATAATGGTGTTTAGCACTTCATACATGATATTTAACTTATTCTCAGACTGTTGTACCTATTCCAGATAGAACGAGCAAAACAAACAAACAAACATAAAACAACTAACAAAACCAAAGTATAATACAAATTGATTCACTTTCAGGTCATGCTATCTTACAGTGGAAGCTCATTTCCATCACTAACATAGGAAGTCTGATTGGATTAAGTGAGATAATTATCAACCTTAAAGTGACTGCAAGATATCAAAAACGCAACATCTTGAACGCTTTGTCATTTCACAGGTGTTTACAGAAGCTGTTCTTGACATGCCGTGAATTTACCGAGGACGGCTGTCACCTGAACGCAAACCTCAGTGTCTTGTCAGCTGCTCTGCAGTTGGCCATCATTCTGCCTGAAACTGCTGCAAACTGCAAAGAGCCCTTCATGGCAATTGGATGACATTGATGGTGGCGTCACATCTCAGAGAACAATCTCTGAGGAGTCATTTATTGTTGTCTGATGTATGATAAACTTGTCAAGATATGAACCTTTCTGACATTTTTCACATTCAGCAAATATTCCAGAATTCCACTGTACCTGTTTTAACCTGTTTTTAACTCGTACAAATGACAATAAATAGCTAATTTAATCGAATCAAATTGAATCTATTCATGAAAACACAAAAAACCTCACTCCTAAAAAGACAGAAGTCTCCAAATATGGTGCATACACCCACATGACCCAATCACTTGGCCCAGATGTCCGTCATGATTCTTTTACATAGCATTAAACATTAAGAACACTTGTATACTGGATTTGTATTACTATTTATTGTACATTTCAGCTTGCCCCTTATGTTATCAGATCACCCTGAATAATAGGAGTTACAGCTACAGGGAGATAACTTCAATGATAGTGTTTTAATTTTGCTGTTCAGTGGTTTGTTCCACTAGTAGAGAAGGGTCCAGTCTGACCCAGTAATGGCACTGTGGCTGATAATGATATAATGTATGAGGATGTGTGCCTTCCTCACAAGAAGTCTTGTTGTTTTCAGGATTCTTCAGTCTAGACATTCATTTTCCTGTCTTGTTTACTGTTTATTTTTCCGTCTTTAAATAGGAGATGCTGAACTATATTGCTTTGAGTCTATACCGGACACTGCTTTGGAAGAAGCAGAGAATAAAGAGAAAATGGTTGGATGCAGTAGAGATGCAAATAATATAAGAGGGAGGGGATTAATTACGAGTTGACTGAATGCAGAACAGAACAGGTGAGTTCTTATTTGAGTCTTAAAGGAGGTGAAGTGCGCGCAGGCACTAATTTGTTGTGGGAGGGAGTTCCAGAGGCTCAGGGCAGCAACTGAAAGAGCTTTGTCCCATCGAGTGTGGCACATCCTCCAAGGGATGAGTAGGTTGGTGTCGATGGAGCACAAGGTCCAGGAAGGGTGCAGTAGAGAAAGAGATCTTTAAGGTAGGAGGGGGCCTGGTTATGGAGTGCTTTGTGAGTGAGAATATGGTGTATTGAATACGATAAAAGACAGGGAGTCAGTGTCTGGGGTACAGGGGTGATGTGGTCACAGTTCAGTGGGTGTGTGTGAGGAGGTGGGCGGCTGAAAATGCTGGAGTTTACTGAGGATATTGGAGGTTGTGCTGAAGAGTTGACTGTTGCTGCTGTCGATGTGATGAAAGCAGGAGTGAGGGTTTTTCGCTGGAGGGAAGGAGATAGGGGGCAGAGGCGGGCAGTGTTTTTTAGGTGGTTCAAAGTGGAAAGCTGATTCTGTTAGCAACTTGTGAAGGACAGTCTGCTATCTGGGATGACTCCAAGGTTAAGGCAGACGAGGAATGGGAGTAGTTGTCGATGGAGGGTCGGGGTGGGTGGTTTGGTTGTCGATGGGTAGGTGGAAGTTATTTGCTGTCCGGGTGTGGCTCAACTAGGAGTAAATCTGATTTATCACAGTCAAGTTTGAGGAGATTTGTTTCCATCTGTTGTCTGATGTGGGACAGGCAGTTAAAGGGAGTGGAGTGGCTGTGCGAGGGGATAGAGATGGTGGAGATGGAAAGCTGGATATCCTCACTGTAGCAGTGAAAATGGAAGTTGCGACGAAGGATGATCTGACCGAGGAGAAGAAGGTAGAGGATGAAGAGGAGAGGACTGAGCATCGATCCCTGGGGCACACCTTGGTACAGGGGTTTTCCTGTCAGTGAGATATGAATGGAGGATAGATTGTAGGCTGGAGGGTACGGTCCTATCTAAAGCCGTTCTGGAATGAATGTGGAAAAAAAACATTTCATCTTTTGAATAGGCTTTACATATCCAGTATACCAGGCTGGGGGATTTATAATAGTGATACTTTATAAAGCATTAGCTTATCAAATGTTGACCCAGCCGGACCTTGCCCATGGCAATGGCCTCTTTTTGCTCAAAAGATGCTGATGAGTTGGCTCATCTTTTGAATGGCTGCAAATGGCGTCTGACAATGCCTTGATAACACAGGAGTGGTTATGTTGTGGTCATCTCTTGTCTGCTAACATACCATGAAACAAACTGATTTAAAGTTCTTGTGGAACCTGCCGAGCAGCAGCAGTGGCCATTTGGGGAAGCATTTGGGATTTGTTTGCCTTGCCTTGGAGCAATGAACAACTGAGCGGCAGGGAATTAGACCACGAACTGCTCAATGTGTATAGAAAGAAACTGTGGAATAATGGAGCACTGTTATTGCCGTTTAAACTCCCCCAAATGCCTCCACAGCATCTATACATCCATCTCCTTCTACATTGTGTAGTAAGTGTGCATTAGAGAGGGAGAGATAGGCAGGTGCAACGGTCCAAAGAGAGTAATGTTTTGTGAAGCTAAACTGCAGTCAAACAGCCAAGGTTCCCCCAAGTCTCTTCACTTGAAGTGCACTGTTAAGTGCCTCAGGGGTAAATGTTTGATTGCAGACTTATGGCTAAAATCTCCGCAACGGGCTATTAAGCAGCATTTTGTGTCCTTTTTGCATGGACAGGTTTTGCTAATATCAATTAAGTCGGGTCGACAGGTGGAAATTATGTGTCTAGTTGATCGATTTTGCTTTGTAAAGCTGTATCTGGCCTTTAGTATTTTCATTTGTGTGGCTACATGGCCTCTACGTTTGGCTACATGTAGAGGCTGACAGCACTGAAATGTTCTTTAGCCCCTCTGCTGAAATGTTTCTAGGTAAAACAGAAATTATTTGGGACTTTTCAAATATTATTTTAATTCTGAAAACCAAGTTGGTAAACATCATCATAATTGTGACCCAATTAACCATGTTGTTATTTTCAAAAACATTTATTTTTTCACGATGCAATCAGTGGTAATTCCATTGGTTCTAGAATGTTCCTGGTTGAGTATTAATTTTGACTGCTAAACGCGGGAGGGGGGGGATTCACACACCCCAAAAATCTTCCTGATAGTTTTTTTTTTTTGTTTTGTTTTTTCCTGTTGCAAATCTTAGTCATGCTACTTTGTGTGGGAGCTGTAATTACCATAAACAATGTAGGCAGCACTCAGAAGACTGCCAGAGCTCATGTGGATTTGTGCTGTGAGCCATGAGGTTAGATTTGGCTTGACATCAGCTTGATTAACTCACAACACGGAAACTGCATCAGACAGCTGGTCTGGGACCACAAACACAAAATACGATTTGGTGGCTTTGACATTTTTACATAGATTGTTTTGAAAGGTGGCACTGTTCATATATCGATGATTAACCTGTAGTCTTATCTTGTGTTGAGAAAAAAAATTCAGTTTTATTTTTTTTGTCTATGACATCCAACATGCCTAATTTAATGTGACCCTCACAGAGGTCCTCAGACATCATTCTGTATTTTCCCTTCTTCACCCCAGTGCACACTATCAGCTGTCTGCACACTTTGGCCCTCAAGACAATTCCACTTTCAAATCTCAGCGGCCAATACAACAGCTTTCTCTTCATTGGTGGATCGCGTGTGCCTGAGGCGCTGAGTGTAACTTGCCACTATATCATAATCAGTCCTTACATGGTGAAAGCTTTGGCCCAAGCCGTGTGGGATATGCAGTTAAGATTAATATTGTTCGCTGGAGTGAGCAGGGCAGCAAATACAATAACAAACTGTACACCTCTCGAATGGTCAACTTTTGCTATAATGAAAATAAGGTTTTATATATATATATAAAAAAACAAAATGTCATGTTGCATTAGAATGATACATTCCTACATATTCCAATAAGTCACACAAAATAATACACAACTTAGATTTGCCATTGCATTGTTTTTTAATTAAAATACAACCGCTGTGGTTGCATATGCAGCTATGACACTATTGTGCGGCGACCACTGGAATGGACTCACACATGCGTAATGTTCTACATAACAAATTCCTGTTTTTCTTTTTTCCAGTATTATCCTATTGTGTCAAGGTAAAGCTGACTTGTAGCGTGGGTTGTTGCAGTGTTGTTCAAAATTATTATTTGTTCACAAGACACTGGAAGATCCTTTGATGAGAAATATTACATACAATACATTTTTCTTTTTTCTTTTTTTTAAGAGGAAAGTTATACTTACAATTGGAATGACCCAAATGACCCACCCTGCATCAAGCCAAACTTTCATTAATGGCCAAAAGTGCAATAAAATGACCATTTTAACAGTCAAGGCTGGCCTCCCTCCTGTGGACCAGGAATGATCAGTTCGGCAGAATGTTTGTGCCTTTTCTTTCCGACGTAACAAAGCCGATCTGCAG
Source organism: Thamnaconus septentrionalis (assembly GCA_009823395.1). Lineage (NCBI taxonomy): Eukaryota > Metazoa > Chordata > Actinopteri > Tetraodontiformes > Monacanthidae > Thamnaconus > Thamnaconus septentrionalis. The sequence goes on from CM020504.1 coordinate 9,944,474, forward strand.
CCATGATAAGCTTCGACTTGCTTCTATTGTGTGCCACTCCTTCAGTTCTGGCTTTCAACCACAGACACGCGCCAGTTGTCACATCGTCTGGATCCATGTTGCCAGATAAAGTAGCGAATTAAAAATATATATCACAACAAAGCCACACACTTCTGTTTGTTTGTCTGCTTTGGCCTAGAAAGCTGCCTGCTCCCCTTTGATTCCCGTCACAATGGGACGCTCTGGAGTATGATGGACACGCACTCCTTCCTCCCCTTCCTGCCTTATTATTTTTGTTTATGTACCACAAACACCATCGGTCTTTTCCCTTGGCTTTGAGGTGCACTTAAATTAGAATTGATGTCCATGAGCAGGGGTCAGGGTTGACTGTAAGAGTCTAAACACTGTGTGCACTATTGATTAACATCCAATCTAAATAAAACAGCGTATGGTATTGTCAATAGGTAAACACTGACCCAGATTGCATGCAACATTTAGCGCTCTTTGGAAGCAGGCAGTGGATAGGCGGGGCTAATGGATGCTGGGTAATTACTACAGAGAGTTGTGAGAATCCCTGACGACAAGGTTTGCCAGCAGTCCCTTTGTTTGCTCGCCCGCTTGTTTGTTTGAACTCTCTCTCTGTAATGGACTGCTAGGTAATTGGGTCATAGGAAATTTCAAAGAAAAAGGGGAAAAAAAAACAAAACAAGATGACAGCATGAGAGAACCTCAATAAAAGCAGATTGGAGAAATGTATTGTTTGCAGCAATGGTGAGCACACATCGAAAATACAGCATTGTCACAGCGTCCATTTTTGAGTTCTTTTTAGTCACTGCAGGAGGTGTGACGGCAATGATCAGGCTGAACGACGATGCAATTTTAGCTCCAAAGGGTGTACAATGTTTCTAATCCTCTTCAAACAGTTCATTAGCACTCATACATTACCTTTTTGTTCACATTGACGCTTCTCTTCTCTTCATATTTTTTTTTTTTTATATATATATAACCACGTATTTCTGACACATTCAAAATTTGAAAAGTGAGACAAAATTATGATGACGTCCCCATGGTAACAACTGAATGGAAAATAACTGGTTCAGGTCTACCTCATTCATTTCACGTCACACACTTGATTGTGTGACTTCCTGCAACTTTCAGAAATTACCGACCTTTGTCAGAAGAAGCTTTATGTTGTCAATTATGGCTCTAAGTGCTGCACTTAAAGCATAAAGATGATCGGTTGTTGCAGCCACATATTTTCTGTTAGCTCAATTCCCTTTATATCTGCAAAATGGTTTTGCTCACCTCTTGTTAAAATGAGATTTATATCCTGGATAGAAAAAAAAAAAAGTCTTGGATTACAAGTGGAGGTCATGTGAATCTGAGTGTGAAGAGCATTTAATAGCTATTGATTGATTGATTGATTGATTGATTGATTAATTAAGCCATTTGTTTGCTTGTTTTTCATTTGCCTATTTGGTTGGCCATATGAGACTATGGCAATTATGACAAGAGAAAAATGTGGAGATAATAAAAAGTAATCTTTTTTTTTTTTTTTAAAGTAATAAATAAATCTAACTACTTTACATTTTTGGCAGTCATAATGGAGAACAACTGCCGTTTCAGTATCATAATTATGGCACATGTGCATAAAAGTTAAAAAGGTCTAGGTCAAGTCCTCAAGATTCTTTAATCAGGACACTGCAGCAAAAACAGCAGCGCTCGTCTCTGTCTGAGTTTTGCTTCGTCTTTCCAAAAAACTCTCCAAGTCTTTTTCCTCGTGGATAAATTAGTTAAATAAAAAGAATCGAGTAGATTTCGAAAATAGTCCATGTTTTACACCAAACTGAGTAGGACAGATCTGAATGCATATTACTGCTGGTTTTGTGAAATAAAATCAATATTTAAAAGCTGTTGTGAGAATGACATGCCTCTCTCTGGTCCTAGTGTGAAAATGACCTGGAAAGCTGAATTCTAATTTACTGTATGATTGTGGTCCCAGTCTGCTTCAACACTGCACTCTGTTAACCAACATCAATCTTTTATATCATGTGTCTTGAATGTGTCTTGGGGAAATCCCATATCAAACTGACACAATATATAGCCTATTATTCAGAGGAATATGCACATCATAATTGCTTGGAAATGAAAATGATTGATCAACGGATTAAAAGATCCACTGAGGTCCAGTTCTGGCTATGACTTGAATAAATGGCTCATTATAGGGAAGTGGGCGAGGTAATTATGACAACGGGAGACAAGGGTTATGGGTACATCATGCTTCTGATCATGTGTGGTATGTACATACGCAACATCAGTGTTGTCACGCTTTTATTTGCTGGTGTGACAATCTGCACATGTATTTCCACACCTCGACACAGTTACAAAGCAGCTTTGGTAGCTTCACTGCCACACAGGCAGTTGGGCTCTTTTAGTTGTGCACTTCATTAAGTGCACTCTTCCAGCTCAAGAACTGCTTGGCATGGGATGCTAATAAAGTGCAGAGTTTTTTTTGTCAAAACAGCTTTTCTCTCCCATGCCTTTTGTTTGAGCTCGGTGATGGAAAAATTGCCCTCAGAGGCGAAACATGGAACCGTGGTACATTTTGATTTCAAACTTCCTACCTCTAAAACACATGTGCTGCAGTGGCCTACGCATACCAATGTTAAATCAGCAGGAAATAATCCCTGAACATGAATACTCTGCAAACAAACAACATTTTCTGCAGAGAGACTGACTTTCATCTACTAAAGCGTTCTAATAACTCCAGAACACTTAGATGCATCTTTTTGTGTTTATCCTTTAACCAGTTTTCATCAAACCGTGCAGTTAGTGTCACACGAAGGATTCGGTGTTCATTCTTGATTCTATCATTTTCTTTTTTTTTGTTGTTGTTTGTTGTTATGAATAGTTAGATTGGTTTTAGTAATGCTGTTTGTACTAAAATGGACTATTCTCAGAATCAAGCGATTTGACTTGGTTGTATCCTCTGCCCGTGCTGTCTCCTGGCTTTCTTATCATAGTTGAGGGGGAGGGAAGTAGCTAAACTTTCCAAAGAATAAGAATCTGGAGAGAGTAAAAAAAAAAAAAAACATAACTAGAGCTGCAACTGTAGTGCAGGCACAAGCAGGATAATGTGCGCCTGGCAATAGTGCAAGTAATGAGATTCGATATTCTGTTTGTGTTTTGTTTTTTTTGCAACTGGCAGGAAAGTTCCGTTAGCTGACAAAGCACGAGAATAGATCGCAAACAAAAATCAAAATCTTAAATCTTTCACACTCATGTTTTCTTCAGCGGTGATGCGTGGCATTCTGGCAGATGAGTTATATTAATAATTCACATTCTCTCACCACCAGAACTTAACCGCTGTCATGCTCTGCTCTGTTTTTCCCACCATTAAACACAGACACACTATTCAGAACGGGGCTTATAGAATGGATATGTGGCCTTTGCCCCTTCTGTCTCATTCAGCCCACTAATTTCAGAATGGAAATCATCAGACCAAGAAGATACTGTACGTGAAAAGGCCTTTGACCCTGACACCTGACCTGTAATGTCAGATTTGCAAAGATGAAAAAAATCTGCTTTTGATGAAGGAATCTTGCAAGCAGTTAAAGGAATAAAAAGAAAATTGCTGTGTACGTGAACTGTCTCCAAAACCAGAACTTCTCACATTTCCTTTTCCTTATATGTTCGGATTTTTCAGCATTTTGAAAAAGGTAGACATTTCGCAGTCTAGTTAACCTTGTCCAGAGGCAGCCCTTTCTGCCTTTTCTCTCTTAGCAGCCAATTAGGCCGTGTAATTTCTGGAGGTCTACAGGCCACCAGTTTGAAAGATCAAGCCAAGCATCAGTTCCAGCCTGAACACAGCAGTCCCGCAGTACCAGAGATAGCTGAGTGATCAATGGGCGAGGAAACTGCCAACTATTATTTATGGGATCACCAGGCCATTAGACTCAACTATCCACTTAGCCTTTGCCACTGACTGCGTCCGCGTGCCAGACTAGAGAGAATTAGAGATTGAGGATGGCCGGCCAGCCAGACAGCCCATATCGGTGGATTTGTCCGTTTCATTTATTTCAATTCACGCTGAATATACCCTGGGCCCCAGTGCCAATACTTATAGAAAGCAATTTGAGATTGAGAATTCAGTGGCATCATCTCACATCTCAGTCATCTAGGGCCATTTATTTTTTCTCAGGGAAACAATTCCACTGTATGATGCTGGTAAACTGTCCCATTTAAAAGGAATTGGGACGGGGGTTGCCACAACAAATTCATTCACATGTCTAGTTTGTAAAAAAAAAATATATATATATATATATATATATATATATATATATATATATATATATATATATACACACACACACACACACACACACACACACACATCATGGACTGGCACAAGGGAGACACTCAATGAAGCCCACCTGAGTTGACATTTTTGTGTGAGCTTGGCATGGATTCTCAAAGTGGACACTATTCTGATCACTAAGTCATTCTTAGTAATGTGCATGTGAGGATGAGTTAGATTGTTAACTCGTTTTGCTAGTAGAAGCTAAGTAAATAAATAAAACTTGCAATTTTGTCTGTGAGGGTTCTCAGTCATCGAGGTCATTATAGCCATGGAGTGTTTTGGCTGCTTCAGTTCAGAGGTAGGTTTAGGGAGTTCGGGGAAACACCTTGGAAGTGGTCCTGTGGATTGCAACACCCTTCCAACAACGGCCTGCTGATGAAGTGATGGCCTGAAACCCATTTGTAAGTCATCACCCCGATGCTCCACTTGTGGATGTTCCCTACCCTACCATCACGTGAGTCATTAGGCACACCTGAACTGCGGTGAGGGTTAAATCACCTGGAGTGAGTCCTCAGGGCAACCTTGTGAGTGGCTGATAATTGTTGGTGTAGGGCATCCTCCTCATCCTCTTTCTCCGCAGTGAGTGTCGCTCCAGGCGGGCAGAGATCATGCCTCTCTCATCTGTCCAAGGTGTGAACGAGTTCTCAGAGCAGTGACCTCTCTTCATCGGATGCATGAGGTGCACCTGCAGGTGTACTCAGCGGTGAAAAGGGCTCCAGCAGCAAGGAACAAAATCCTGTTGTCTTCAACTCAGCGCTCAAAGAATACCTTACGATCTATTTTAAATAATTTGTCAAGGGGAGCACCTGATCATTCGGTATGTTTTGTTTCCAGGTAGTGCATGGAACAGTAGTAAAAGACAATTTCTGTATTCCCTTAGATGCAAAGAGGAATGTCAAAGGTCCACATTGTCTCCTAATGGGCAAATTTAGCTTTGAACAGGCTCCTCACGTCTCCTTACAACCCACAAATAAAGAAAGCTCCCTTTACACAGGCGCGTCATCTCCTCATTTTAATTATTTACGATAATATCATCTAAACCACAGTCTCATCTAATGCCCAGCGTCGACTATTCCCTTGTAAGATTTCTGCTGCTTAACCCAGCAGAGAAGATCAATATGTCTTCAGAGTGCATTTTCAGTGCAACGTGATGCCGCACATTGGAATAGAGTTTGGTTTGACTTTACCCAGTGTCTGCAGCTGGGCCGAGCAGTGATGAAAACTTTCCGAGATGACCTAGCTTCCCTCCCTGGCTTCAGATGGCATGATTACAACTCATGCATTTTGAGGAGAACCAGACCCCTTTGTGACAGGTTTTACGATTATGCTAGGATTCATGAGAGTTACATCTCAGTGGCACTACTTTATTTAATTTTTTCATCTTTAGCAGAAAATGTCAACCTGACATTTGTATTTTTAGTGACAAGACATTAATAAATGCATCCCATTATATGGTTTCATATTTATCCAATAAACCTGATGTTACGGCCGCTGCCGTTTCCGGGGTACTGTGTGTGTGCCTCTCTCTTGCTCTGTGTATGCGTGTGTGTGTGTGGGTGTATGGGCGTGGTTGAGAGTGCGTTAGTTCTAGATGCCGCGCACCTGTGCCGTCAAGGGCTGAACCTGCCCGAAGAATCCTTCCCAGCCAATCAAGTGAAGGCGCCGGAAAAGAGGGAGGAAATAAAGACGCGGGCCGACCTTCATTCGGGAGCTGGCTGTAGGCGGCCAAGCTCGTGTGCCTCTGAACTTGTGTAAAAGTTGACTGTTGAACCTTGTTGTTTTGTTTGAGGCTTTAGTTTGGGTTTTTGGTTGAGAACGCAAGAGGAACTTTAGTTTGCACATTTCCTCATACACTTCACCTTAGATCCTTTGTTAGCCACACTAGAGATGGGTGCTGTTGAGTTCTGTATTTCCTTTGTTGGTTAGTTAAAGTAGGTAATTAGGGTTTTTGTTTCCTTCTTTTTACCAAATAGGTTAGGTACTTTAAAACTTCTAAGAAGTCTCTTTTTGTTCTTTCTTCTCCCCCTATTTTTACCAGCACCCATTAAGTTCCTTGTCCACCTCAACCTTTGTTTATTTCCGCCATTCTTATTTTTGTAATAAATAACTTTTGTTAAACCACGTTACACCTGGTTTTTATGTTACTTCCCTTTCCCCTCATGAGCTGGTCGTAACACCTGAAGAGAGGTTTATTAATAATGATGAGAATGAGAGAATGAGAGAGTTTTATACATGTGTGGTCCTTCTTTCCTTCATATAATGCACGTACGCACTTGAAATCTTGAAAAAGACAATGGCATGGAAAGTACACATGTGACTTCATCTGCTGGAGCTTTAGAGCAGAGATCTCTGCCGGTGCGAGTTGTGACTTCAGAGAACACCAAAGGTCTTGTGGAAGTTATAAAGAAACTATTGTGTGTTGGCTACTGTAATTCCTATTAATCACGCACCAAGGGCATTTCTTGGTGAACATGTGGGACTCTTGTCTCATAGTTTTGACAGGTTTGTTCATTTTCGGCAGATTGGAGGACAATATGCCAGAGATATGTATCTGCCGTCTCATGAATTTTGGCTGGAGAGAAGCTGATTAATGAACTAAATGGCTTTTGCACATGGGCTGACTGCTCACTGACCCAGGACAGGACAGGAGACTGAAGAATGTCTGAAATATGCTCCCACCCCGCCACCCCACAAAGTTCTGTCAAGGGAATGAATGAATGTCAGTCCTCTGGCCCGTGGCACCTGATTTATTGCATTTGCTGTATGCTGTATGAAAACATTTATGTGAGACGAGTGGAAGTGAGTGATATTTGGCCCGACGAGTAGCGCAGGGAGCGCAGTGATATTGTTCACTGGGGTCCTTTATTTCTGACTTAGCTTTGTGTCCAGCTCAATTAGACCAGGCTCGTGTGCACTCTCAGACACTGAGCCTCGATTATCATCAGAGGAGCTGCTGGCCGCATCCCACCAGCATGTGTCCTCACACTGGCTGCGCTCTGTGGAAAAAAGCGAGAGGAAAACGAGTGGTGGGGGTCTCGGTTCTCCCCAGTTCTATGTGTCAGTCACGACGCAGTGTTCTATGCTTAGCGCCTGCCCGTACCATGGTTAAGCTGAAACGCCTCTGGCCGAATCCCCAAACGAGCGTTTTCTCCACTCATTGAAGAATCCCCAGCCGAACAGATAGTTTAGTTGTTTGATGTTGGTGATGATGTTGGGGTTTTAAGAGTCGGTGGATATCAAGTAAAGCAATTCCCGTCAACCCCCCAGTGTATTTGCTCCCTACTTTCATCATAACCAAAAATACAAATATCAAATTACAATATCTGTGGTTTCCACTGACAATGTGATTTGTCTTGGACACTCTGCCTTGTATTTCATCCTCTGCCCCTCATCAGTTACTGCTTTGTGCCACGCTAACCGAGGCAATAGTCTCCAAATCGATTGTAACTGGCAACATGGGCACGGACAGCTGTTGAATGTGCTGCTGCAACCGTCCAATGCTGGCTGGAAGATGTTCAAAAGCATATACAGTATATAACAGCAGTTTATTACTCTCAAGACTTAAGACTCTTAATCACGCTTGTGTGCACTTAAGACATAATGTCCTCTCTGCAGTGCACACACTGGTGTATTTGAGGGAGGTTTGCCACTTAGTTAAAGAGTGCCCGTATCTGTTCCTGTGCCACTTATTACAGTTAAATAGAGTTTGTCCTAGCACAGGAAATTTACATAATGCAGCACAATGGTAAAGTAATGAATTTGTTTGGAGGCAGGATGTCTTTGAAGGATACCAGGAGTTGTTCCTGTGCTCATCCATGCATAACTCCACTCCATCACTTTTTATGCGTTGACATTACTAACTGTACTAACTCAGTCTTGCACTGATGAGGCATCTTTACTGCATCAAAAATTACTATTTTAAACTGGCAGTCAAAAGTACATACCTTGACGTAGACAAAAGACTAATTGTCATTGGTCATTCCCTCCGTCCCAAGCATGACTCGGCACTTTCGCCAGCACTCAGATAAAAAGGCGGGCAAGGAGCCAGGAAGAAAATTTAAGCAATCCTTTAATGTATCTTGCAATCCATGACCTTCACACGGTGTCACCAGACAATTCACTTTAGCTCTGTGCATTTCCACAGTTCACCAGTCAAGGATGTTTACTGTGTCTAATTACTGTGAGTGATGCTTGATTTGTGTACATCTGAAATGGCAATATCATAGTGCGTTGACATGGTGATGAGAAGTAAGAAATCACCTGCGAAGTACTTCCTCTGGTAAGACGTGTTCTTTTAGGGGCACCAGGTGCTGAAGGGTATTTTGACATGAGGTGATATATGGGCTGCAAAACTTTAGGACAACATACACTTTGCAATAAGCATCTGAAGCTTTGCACTGGTGATATGACTTACAAAAGCTTGTGCCTTTTTCGCTGTCTGCCCTCGGCCCTGGTATTAGCTGTTTTTTATTCCTCTGAACAACCTGAATGTGTAGTTGAGTTTGACATTGTGGACAACGACAACATTGTGTGTGGACAACGACTACACAATATTCACAGACGTCACTCTCAGATTGGAAATGTGGATTAATACATTTCCGCTCCTTTGTGAAATTCTAGGCGTGAGTGGCAAGAACCAAATAAACGTTCTCATTGTTTTGTTCCTTTTTCAATTTTTTGGAATTGTCTCATTCAAGGTGAACTTCTGCATGTTTTGTTTTAACTGCAGGTGTGGCTCTTTATTGCGATGCTACATTGTGTCTCCCTTTTCTTCAATATAATATGAAGTAGTTGGCACAGAAGTGCTGGAGCATAACTTGTAGAGCTCCAATGCAAAAAAAAAAAAAAGAATGCCCTTCTCGAGAAACCATGACCTAGTTAACCCACAGTCCTTGTGATTAGCATTTTTATGTAACTGAACTGCGTCACTGCGCAGAGTCAAACACGCAGCTAATAATAGATGAGACACTCGCACTGGCTTGGGACGGGGAAGGATGTAAACAAGGTGCCCGTACACAACAGAGCTGCATATTTTATATGAAGCTGACTGGCCACAGTACCGTCTTGAGAGACAAACTCATATTGGACGTTTTTGTCACCCAATGACTTGTCTTCCACACGTCCGTCAGGGAAAACTTGAAAAGAACCCACAATGTCAAAGTCAGTTGGCAACACGCGGCGCATCACCACCCAGTGGCCAACTGTGGTGCGCCGCAATGTTTCATGTCAGTTTTGCCAAAGCCAGTTTAGAAAAGAGAGGAGCCATCAGTGCCATTGTTCTCTCCTTCCTTTCGGAGCAGGAAATGATGCACTGTTCTGATACGACTGCTGCCAGTAGCTTCTGATTCAGCTGCTTAGAACTCAGAAAATGTGGGCTGAATACCAAAAACTAAAATAACAATAAAAAAAAAAAGTGTGCTTCAATAAATAAGTCACTGTCTTTCAAAACTTTTGATGATCTTTCACTACCTATTTCCCATCATACCATTATGAACTCAAATCGAAAATTCATCAGGTCTCATGGTCAAGAATGCATGAATTTAGGAGAGCTGTTGCCCGAATTACATCCGACCTTGACGAGCCGTTGTGTATTTCACTGCCGCCAGTCGCCATCGCGAGAAACACGACGCGAGGACACAGAAGCCGGTCATAAATATACCTCCGCTGTGGCACAATGTGAGACACTTTATTGGTGTTCATCGGAGATTTGATTCAATGATATCAATATCCACGCGTCATGCTGCCTGTGCTATTGACCTCCACTTTTTCAAACCATATCAGATCTCCTTACAAAACACATTAATTGTTGTAATAAAATACATTTGAAGGAGACAGGGCTGGATCCAGGGGTGCCGAGCCGCACACACACTAGAGGCTTGCACGCCCTAAAAAGAGAGACACTTCTTGCTGAGTAAGGCTGCAGGCAATCATGTTGCACTCTCTTAATGAAAGTTGTGGGGTAAACTGTGCTTGTCCCCCCTCCTCACACACCACCTGACTTCAGCCTAGAAGGCAACACTAAAGCGCTCTGTGCAATCAAAAGAGAAAACCAGAGCAAGCGTGAAGCGACAGACGGCAGACCTCGACTCTGGAGGGCGGCCATCTGCTTTGACCGGTTGGGTGAAAAGGAAATGCAAAAAATCTATTTAAAAAAATGAAGAGTCAGAGGTAGAGATAGAAGTAGAGTCAGATTGGCTGGCAGGCCAGGGAGTGAGTTGCATTGAGGGCATCCAAGTATTTACAAAGCTGCCATTATAGAGGCTTGTTAATAGCTTATTACTAACGATGAGACCTAACGAGTAATTGCAATTATCATATCAAATCAAGTGGCTCTTTCTTCAAGTAGCTGTTCCATTGTTTTTCATCTTTCTTTTTCTTCTTCTTTTAATCACTCTGGGTTAAAAAGAGAACAAACATTTTCCATGAATCAATTGAAACACCAGGGAAATGTCCGGTAGTCTTGGGCAACTTCTTTAGTTGATCCCTGAAGGAAATACATACATTTACAGAGGAGATCTAAGCATAGATTCTAACAACTTATTAAAAAATGAATTTAGCATTTGTCACGCAAGCACTCACGCGCTCTCAGCTGTGTCATTGATTGGGATCAGAACGACACAGCATGTGTATTCATGGTACATTTGAAGACAGCTTCGAAAATGTATTTCAACGTATTGAAAATGATCTGAACAGTTGTGAAAAGTGTGAGTGTGACACCGTGGCACCAAAAATAGAAGGAGCACTTTAGCAGGTGATTTATTTCCCATAAACAAATTCATGGGAAGCACTGAAGCTGGCAACGTCTTCATTGTAATAGATGTATAATAGATGGAGTTTAGTTCGCGCTGCTTTTGCATATGCATCTGACTGCAAGGCAACCTTGAGAAAAACAAGTTCCTGACTTGGCCCTCAAGTTGAAGTGCAGGGCAATGCATTATAAAATGGCAATATATGCAGTGTGATTATTAAAAGTACAGCAGGTTTGTGGAATTGAATGTTGTTTACTTTAATTCATACATGAATCTTACTTAGTAGCTTTTAGCATTAGGAATCCCTCCACTCATCTTGTAATAAGAAGTTCCAGTAGCTTTGTTTGTGGGTGGTTTCTGTTAGTGAATCATTTGCAGTACAGTTTGAGTATACTAATATCCTTGGAAAGGATTAGTGTATTTATGAAACTTCTTAAAGTGGCTATTAGCTAGAGAGCACGCGAGAGAACGCAGCTTTACACTGCATGTAAACCAAAACTCCGGAGCCTCTTCTTCTCCGCACCCTCCTCTCGTCTTCACCATTGCTCCGCCCACTCCCTAGTCTCGTATGTAAAGCACACCCACTGAGTGAGCAAGGGAAATATCAAGTGACTATGACGCCACAAGTGTGTGAACAAGCTTGGCATGCTAAAATGATGCTGGCTGATTTCACTACGTTAGCATACCCTCCAGGGTAAATCCTTTGGATTCAAGTTCTGTGCAAACCAGCTGGGAGACCAACTGCAAACTTGCCACCAAAACACTTTTCCAACTTGCTTTGACGAGCGAGTGATTCAGACTCCAGCAGTGACCCTGCTGGGCCGTCCATCAGTGGATATAAGGCTGCTCCCCTGTGGTTGAGAGCTCAGGTAAAGGCCAAAGCTACCAGGGGGTTAATTAAACTAACATGTCAGACAGGCTGTAGAACACAATGAAAACCGATTAGGTGGCTTGAGTGAAAGCGGCAGGACTACCAGACAGAATGAACAGGGCTTGGACGCAGCTCGGCTGAATTACGGCTTTCATACGTTGGTTCCAGAAAGGAGACTATTCTGCCCCTACAATCTCAGCAGCTTCAGACAAAGAGTTAACTTTGTAAACTGTCATATTAACTAGCATGTGAAATGATTAGTGAAGGTGTAGACTCCTCAAGTGTTAAATCACAGAACGTGCAACGCTGCTGTGAGAGGGTCTTGTTGGCGATAACGAGCCATGTTGAGAAATTGACTGCTTGTTTTCTCCCACGTTCATCGTGTTTTTAATGAGGAATGAACAGCACTAACATGAACCCACAACTCCACCGACTGACGGAATATCCGATTAGCTTCTTTTCAAAGTTTTAGTATGTGCTTTACATTGCCACTGATGAAGAGAAACACCTTTGGTAAAAATAAAAACTTGTTTTTTTTTTCTGTAAATATTTGGGTTTTAGCATTTCACAAAATACGTATTATTTGAGTTGTTTAAATAGTGGCACCTAATTAGCAAACAAGACATCCATTCCTTTTCCCGCTTTGCATTTTTGAACCTTTTGCCATCAGCACTTCAGATTAGCTGCTTGTCTCGCAGCTGTAGGGAAACCTTTGATGAAGGCACTGAACAGCTGCTTTTCTATGTAATCTGTAATTATAAACTTTCCCTCTGCCAAACAGTCTTCTGTGTATTCTGTGCGACTGCCTGCTGTAGACATAAATCATGGCTGGCAAACTCTTGTGACCGTCTGGGAAACCTGTTTCTCAAACACGAGATATTCTTGGCAGGGCGGTTTGAAAACCAATTCAAACTGAAGTCAGTGCTGTAAAACTTAAGTCAGAGTGCAATTTTTGAGGTTGACACTTATTTTCAGTTCCTGTTCGATTTTGTAGTAGTGGACTGGTCAGGTTCAGCGCTTCATTGATGATGAAATTAAGAAAGTTTGAAGTAATTATCATGTGCGTGTTTTGTTCTCATTAAATTTACACAAATAGATTGTTTTTCTCTTTGGAAAGACTACACTTACATCAAACTAATCACAAACATGACTAGATTTAAGACATCAATAAGCATCTACTGCATAAGAGAAAAGTCACAAAGGGACCAATCGGGAAAAGCAAGTGTTTTGTATTCATATCCAGTACTAATTAGTTAGTAATTAAATATAACTGAAAAAAAAAAAGTTTTGGGGTCGGTGGGAAGTGCGAAAAACTAGGGAAAAAAAAAGATAATGCAGAAAATGAAATACTTGTCTCAGCGGCCAGCACCGTCTTCGGTAAGTTTAGCAGACCAGAATCATCAAAAATGAATGAGGTGAACAGGCTGAGGGACAGTTAGCCCTGCTCCTTGACAGATCACATATTAATATGTCATCCTTGTTGTACCAAATCAACATAAAAACCCACAGACAGTGGGGGAGCGGGCCGACGGGCAAAGCTCAGACTGTTAAGACTGGTGCATGAAAGACAAACTCATTACAGAAAGAGCTGGAGCATTTTCCTCTACACCCTTTACATCTTGTCAGATGTTTCACAATTTAAGCAGTGGTTCCGTTACACTTTCCATTTCTACTGTCGTTGTTCCTCAGAAGTGCTGTTCATGTTTTGTTGTTTCAGTGTTCAGAGAGAAACTTTAATCCCCTCTGGGGCTGCGTGTTAAAAATAGTTGAGGGTTGGATTCCTGGAAGCTGAGCTGCTGGTGACGTCCTAACAACATCAACTACATTGATCCGCTCCGTGGAACTAAATGTGTTCTGGCAAAACCTGAAAGGTGGAGCTACAAGTGTTATGTATTTTGAATGATCCCCATATTAGTGCCGGGAAAAACCCAGGGAACAGAGAGATAATGCTGTGTTGCTTACGTTTTTACTTCCCCTCCTCGTCACTTCCGCTTCTTCCTGTAGAAGACAGGAAGTGGTCTTCTACATGGAAACTTCTTCTCTTTTCACCATCATTCTATCGGACAAAATCATTTCAAAATGTTTAAGGTGTTCATGTAAGGCCACAATTATTGAAATGTATCCTTTCATACCTAGACGTAGCACTGTCTCGCATTGACCCGAAGGTCAAAACATAGGTTAAACATGTTTTACCCTCTTGAGATTCAGTTTCCTTATAATTTCTTGCCTTTTCTGTCCACACATTCCAGCATTCAAGCATTTATGCCATATTTGTGTGCACTGTTAGTTGACAAAAACCAATTGTGATGAAGTCTCAGATTTATATACTCATATCTATGTCCTTTCAGTTCAGTCTTGTGTACACCCTGGAATATCCCCCATGAAAGTAAACAGCACCTGCTGTCCTGTTCATGTTTCCCTTTACTTTAACAAGTGATTCACTCTCACACAGCATGGCTGCTCACTTTATTTTGAAGTTGCCTGTGTATTGCAGTGTAAACATGATGCCAAGGCACTTCAAACTGTGAACGTCTCCCATTAAAGTAAACCCCCTTGGAGGTTTTCTCTGTAAAGGAGCCAGTGACCATCACCTCAGCCTCGAAAATTTCTTTCTCTCTTTTTACTCAGGTTCCAGCGCAGCCAAGAGTGTGAAGAATTCAGCATAACATCTCCATTATGAATGTGCCCAAATCGCAACAAATTAATCAGTGCAGCCAAAGATGATAAATGCAAATCTAAGTGTATTTGTTTGACTTCAGGATGCATGTCTGTGACTTTCTCTCTGTTGCCTCGGCCGCGGTTGCGTATTGAGCACAGTGTTTAAGGACCAGGAGGGTCAACCAGTGAGACAGCCACCTGTTAGGCTTAATAATTATGCTGCCGTACCCTAATGGCACGCAGCCACTCTTTCTTTATCCATTTCTTTCATTCATCCCTCCTGCTTTTTTTTTTTTTTTTTTGTAAGACAATACAAAGCTGTGGTTCCATATGCCTCCAGCATATTGTGCAGTTGCCATGGCAAAACTCTACATGCAAAATTACATGGGGGTGGTATGGAAAGACGTGGGAAAAATACCGTTTTGTGTTATGACCAAATATTGAGTGACAATTGTGGCAATAAAGGAAGCATCTGTCATTTAAACGCTTGTGTCAAACTACTAAGGTTAAAAAAAATCAATCCAACAAAAGTAAATCAACCGTTTCCTTTGTATCTCATGTATTTCATATTCAGAAAAAATAGTTGTCAAAACTACATGAGCCCTTTTCTGTCTTTACTGCAGCTGTTGTTGGAATTGTGGAATTACCATTTAATGCTACTTATAAAATGCACCGCATGTGGTTAAATGATCTGTCTAGCACTCACATCTTTGTCTTTAAATCTGTGCATTCCTTAATGCATCAAAGAACAGTCTGAGGTGGTAGGAAGGAGAAACACCAGTGTCTTACAATCAACAAATTACAAAATAGTTTGGGTCTCTCACACAGTCGCTTAATAGAAATTAGTAACTTGATTACAGCTTTCAACAACAGACAAGTTTTATTCATAAAGCTTATAAAGCACAGCTGACCTGGACAGAGGCCAGGCTGGTTTAGGCCATTTAAGGGGAGTTGCACTGAGAGATACGAGCCCTACACTGTATATGACGCCAACTCGTTTTGACTGCCGGTCATAAACTTCAGTCTGAATATCTTACTGTTCCTAAAGTTCCAAACACATCCATGTACTTCAGTCATTCACTTATACAAGGCAACTTAATTTGTCCAAGCTGATAAAGAAAACAGAAGTTTAGTCAGTCTGCACTGTGGAGTTCAACCATACACTTCATGGTTTTATGACTCTCTTTGTTTTTGTTTTTTGTTTTTCAAATTCCAATTTTCCCCATTTCCTTTTGTTTAGACTGCGCAAAAGCACAGCGTGCAGCTGTCGCTGCAGCCTTTTTAATCGATACATTCTATAAGTATATAGACACATGTCGAATTGTGCATGCACATTCTTTTATATGGAAAAGGACCATCCTATTATTTTGTCAAACAAATTAGTGACAAGTGAATGACAGGTGCTGCAGAGTTCACGGTATACAAAGTGCAGACTATAGTGATACCCTGCTGTCCTTTTCCTTTAATTGCGCATCATTAGAATAAAGCTCTAATGCTTCTTCCCCCCCTCCCGTTTCATTTTCCCACTTCATACTTTGATCACTTCAGAGCGTCCGAGGAGTCCGAGTTCTCCCCGTCGTCACGTTGGCTCTACTATTCCAACAGTCTGTGTCTGGTGACATTTGTGAAGGTTACGGCGTAACCGCGTGAAATGCATCCGCGGCTGTGAAGGATTAATTTGCTGTTGCCATAAGAAATGACAACCTGACTTTGAATCCACTTTGTCAATGTAAATTGATCCCTTTCTGTCACAGATAGTCTGTGATTCATTACTTTGTGAAGGCTGCTGCCGGCTGCATTGATTGCGCGCGCGCACACACACACACACACACACGCAGGGTTTATTTCCCCCTTTTTTCTCCCTCCTCTTCTTCTTCCTGTTCCTTTGCCCCGACCGGAGCGCCACAATGCCCCGAGGACGCCATTGACCCTCACGCAGCCGCTGAAGTGGAAGTGACTGATGCCGCATTAGAAGCTGTGACAGATTAAACAGGGCTGCGAGTTTCTAACCCACAAAGTGTTGAGCGTCTGCTAACTTTGCCACCTCTTTCCCCAAATTAGGGTGCTTTAAGTATAATGAAGCAAGCTGATAAACTGGTATTTGCCAACCTGAAGTAAATAAAACTCAATTCACACAAAGAGCAAATCCCCTCACTTGTAGAATTTCACGTAAAATGTTGTTTTATTTATTTATTTTTTAGTTGTTTGTTTTCTGATCTCTGGCCATATTATTTCTCAATGATCCAACTGACGATATTAACATATTTTTTGCTGTTTTTCCATTGAAGGACATTGCTGCACCACAGAGCAAAGAAGTTCTTCCGTTTTTTTGTGTGTGTTGGTGGCTCATGTTGATGACGTGTGAGTGTCACAAGCCAAACGTGTGGGTGGACCAACAAAGAAATCCTGTTTCAGAGATGCAAATGCGTTCCAAGCTAGGTGTTTGCATGATCGCTTAACGCTTGAATGCTGCCAGTGTTCATAATGTGGTTCTGAAGCCTCTGTGCATGTAAACATTTCACCCTTTTTAATGAGATCAGAGAACTAAAATTAGGCTCCCGCGTTATATAAGCACTTGAACTTGTCAAAGATGGCGGGAGGCAACAGGAGAAGTGTTAATTTCCGGATTATGATAAATCTGTTCAAGTGTTACAGGTGTTTTAACGCACGGACGACTCACTCATAACGCCAGGGTAAAAGAAGTCAGCTGCCAATCAACGGCAGTTTGCCGTGAGGAACGCGACACCTGCTGCTGTCATTGATCAGTCGGTTGATCAGATTTTACAAACAGGAGGATGATGGTCCAGCCATGCTGGACAATCACACAGACATGTGCAGGGAATAATAAATAATGCTGAGCGGCGTACGTCACATTCGTCACGCTCACGTTGAAGTTGGCATTTGTCTGTGTGTGTCCCGTCGCAGGTGCGCACAGGGGGAAGTGGTCACGCACACGGCGTGGCTCAACCGCTCCAGCATCCTGTTCGCCGGGGAAGATAAATGGTCGGTGGATCCCAGAGTGGAACTGGTGACCCTGAATCAAGACGAGTTCACCATCAAGATTCAGGACGTGGACATGACGGATGAGGGCCAGTACGTGTGCGCCGTCCAGACCAGCAGTCGGCCGAGGACCACTTCGGTGCACCTCCTCGTCCAAGGTAAGGCACAGGCACTGCCTCCTACCCCCAGCAGACACCTGACCCTTCTTAATTAGCGCTGTTCATGGCTGTACGTACCGTGAAGGAGTGAAAGTGGGATTTCTGCTTAATGGTTGGAATTTACATCTCATTAACGGAGGGAGGTCATTACGTCGGAAACCCCCTGATGAATGCAAATCCTGCGATGGACGTTTCATTTCGAGGGACTCTTCTTTTCTGTTTTTTTCACCGGCTTCACACACAATAATGGACGCCTGTTATTTCCCAGCAAATTGGAATATACAGGAAGCAAACCAATGACGGAAAGACTGTTCGACCCCCATCATTCCCCCTTTTTCTCATCCGTTGCTCCATTAGCGCAACTAGGTGCTAAATGCCTTGCTCAAGGGGGAGCGCGAGAGCGTGCGCCCCTCATCCACTATGCTGTGCAGGGTTAATGGAGAGTGCCAGATGTTAAGCTGCTCTGACTGAAACGGTGTGCGGTGGCGGCGGCGTCCTCCAACAGAAACACTGAGGGATTTAATGCTGCGGATCTGATAAGCGGAGGAGCCGTGCAGACTGAAATGGTTCTCTCCTCTTCACGGGAGGAGAAAAGACATATTTTTTTTTTTACTTTGGCACCTTCACTTTGTTCATATTTGCATTTAAATGCAACGGCAAATAATATCCAGTCATTGTAAAGCATGGGATACAGGATATCAGAGATCAGCATGTACAGTCCGTACATGTGTGTTACTGATGGTTATTCACTGGCAGCGTTAGAGGGGCTGAAATCGTGAGCGTTGGCACCGCCAACATGAGAGGAGCATCGACCGAAGCAGTTTCACATAACAGAGGAAGCAAACAAACAGTCTAGAGTTACGTTTGAGCGGGATACAACAATCCCAGGAAGGAGCCCGAGCCCTTTATTGATTGGAATACGTGTGAGAGGCCTTCCTCTCCAGACAATGGTGCCCTCAGTGTAGGAGCACATTCAACATAAATATGTGATCTCTGTGTTATCATTCTGAAGAGGATGAGGTAATAACTCACTACCTAGAGAAAGTGATGAAAAAAAAGTTTGGAAAACTTGGATCTTTGCATTGCATTGCATTTTGGCTTTGGAATAATTCCTGTCTGAAAACATAAATCCCCCTTCAATGACAACTACTTTCGTGAAATACTGCTTAGACACTACCAGTACACTGCTGTCAGTGCTCCTCTAGATAAACCTTTTACAAACATATGTTGGTGAATGCGGGCACATTGCAGCCAGAGGACAGCTTGTTGTCCCACTGCTGCACGCACCCCTCAAAAAAAAAATAATTAAAATTAAAAAGTGTGTCAGCAGATGTGCGGGATGCTAAGCAAATGATCACGGCCAACGATGCAGTTTGCAGTTTTGAGACGCTCCTTGTATCTGCACGGCGTCGGAGAACTCTGGGCCCGGGACGTCCACGGGCTGCTGAGATGCTTAATTAAGGGAAGCAACTGTCGAGCGAACAGCGATGGCTTGGTGCCTGTTGCTTCTGCTGTTGAATCTAATTACTGACTGTGTTTATTGCGTTATTGCTTGTTTATTCAGATGCCCACGCCAACGTGCGGCAAAAATGAACAAGTTGGGTCGTTGTGGCAGAGCTTGAGTGGACGCGTAATGTTTGCAGGTTCTGGAATGTCTCGCTGAAAAACATTTTGTGGATAGTGGTGCCGCCACCGGTTCA
This sequence comes from Thamnaconus septentrionalis, assembly GCA_009823395.1. Classification (NCBI taxonomy): domain Eukaryota; kingdom Metazoa; phylum Chordata; class Actinopteri; order Tetraodontiformes; family Monacanthidae; genus Thamnaconus; species Thamnaconus septentrionalis. The sequence continues at coordinate 9,963,949 of CM020504.1, forward strand.
CCGTGTCTCGACCAAACACAGGCGGATATTGTTTTTTATTTATTATTATTTCTTTTTTTTAATCATGTTTGAAATCAAAACATCTACAATGTTAATTTTCAAACCTCTGCACCACATGAGGGCAGGGCAGGTTCTGCAGCTACAACACCCACGGAGTCATGGTGACTGCAGGGTGAAATACCCACGTCTGCCAGTTCTCAACCTGTGGGCCTGAGATTTGAATAGAATTTTTGAAATTATGCCCCAATTTATCATTTTTTTTTAGTGAAAGTGGAGAAATATCACAAGCCACAGCATTGTAGCTGTTTCTGGAGGAGCTTTTCTGGTGGGGGGGCAGCATTAACATTTTGGTAGCCACGTACACATGCAATTGCGGTCAGTCATCAACTCATCGCTTCGACCTAAAGCTGTCTGTCTTAGTTCGGTGCCATATTTTTCAATTAGTATTAAGCTGATGATGATGATGATTTTAGATTCCAACTGGGTTTGTTACTACAGAGTCAGTACAGTCAGTCACTCCAGGCTTTGCTCAAAAGAAAATGTCTGATTCCTGTTCAAACAAAAGAGGTTTTTTTGGGTGGAAGGCAGTGTGATTTAATTCCACCTGATTGAAACAATAGCAGCTGCCAACTGTCGCGGGTTGCCTTCGGAGACTGCTCGCCCGACATTCCTATTTCAGCTGACACTCTATCCAATTGACAGGCGCTCTTGCAAGATCCCTTCAGGGATCGTTGTCCTTCACCTGAGAGAGCTGAAAATTAATTTTGGTTGTACAAATGGCGCCACGGTGTCATTGCTAGACTGCACTAACAGATGTCTCACTGCAATAAGAGAACTTTGTCTCAAGTGCTGTCCATGCAGTGTCGTACGTCTCTGTTCTGATGTATGCATATTTGCTTTCAAAAACACAAGCAAAATTCATCGTTGCGTCTTTCTACTCATTATATGGCATGAATTTGGCCCAAACTCTAACGATTAGATGAGTGAAAGCGGCTTTGTGAGCAGAGTGATGTCACATTCTGTGAAGGAGATGAAGTGGCCATTTGAGGTGTGTGAAGACGGCATTATTCAGAGCTGGTGCCACTCCCTCTCCGCCGCTGTATTTGATCGGAGGCTCTTGATGGCTGTCCAGCACGAGAAGTCGACTTTTGGAACCGCGCCTGATCGCTGCGATTCATGTGATATGAAAAGTCGCTGCCTGATTCATAGATCATCTGCAAAACGTGAGTGGCCAGCACATAGTTAGTTGCAGGAGTCTTTCAAGAACAGGCAGTAAATCAACACAGGTTTTTTTGTTTTGTTTTGAAAGGAACTACGGATGCATCTGTCCATCCTTCAAAGTACCACTTCAGTGTTTTTTTTCTCTCGTAATTGAAGAGAAAATTGTTACTTTTTACAAAACTAACATTTCCTTTCTTTTCCACCATCAAGTCACAACATTGGACACCAAACAATACATTAAATAAGGTGTATTTTTTAATTTAATTTAATTTTATTTTTTTTAGTTAAAAGGCAAATGTTAGCTAAGTATTTACTTATTTATTAAGAAAAACAAGCAATTGATACAAATCATTAACAACATTAGCGGTAGCGTTCTGTTTCCAATGTAGGAATAGAGGCACCATGATGGTCCCAATCCTTGCATGAGTCCATGCACTGCTTGTTGAAGCACTACCCTTGAGCGTATGTAAAAAAAAAAAATAAAGTAAATACTGGATTTGTCTGAGAATGATGACATATTACCTGTCAATTCCGCTGCAGGGTCTGACTATCCTCTCTGTATTGCTCTTGGTCTCGAACGCATTAATATGCAGCGGGTCACAAGGGCAAGACTTGGCAGATCCACATGCCTGCGAGGTTACAGCGTCTTGCTGAAAAGCATTTTGTCCTGGACAAACACTAATGGCTCCCGTTGTTGGAAGCCTGCGGAGCTGCATCAGAATTTTCAGTCAACAGTTTAAAGGCCTATTTTATTTCATTTTGACCCAAGTGAACAGACCACACTTAGGGTCTTGTTGTCTACAAACAGGCTTTATAAAGAGAAAACTAAGAGGACCAGGAAATATGTGGGATTATATGGGGAGTTAGTTTGTGTTGTAGTAACCTTTGCTTTCCGAGTGAAATTATTAAGTGTCCATTTAGCTTTGTGTGCCATATGCCTGATGCCCATGTGTCTTGAGAATACATGAAGTGATGGAGCAATGGATGCCTTGATACAACACAGAACGACTCATCCACTCTGGGGAGAAGACCTCAGAGCTGCCTGCAGCGGATCTTATCTTCAGCTGCATGTGGCGAGAACGGTTTAAAGGAGCGAAGGTGTGTGGAAGATTTCGTTCACGACATCTCAGGAAAGGTTTTTATTTATGTGTAAACCACCAGCAGCGCCATGACATCAGGAGTAAAATGCAACATCACATAACCTCCACATGTGTTGTCCTGCTTCTTGTATACTGGCCAGGGTGAAAAAATAAACAATAAAGTGGACATTGATCAGCGCTAATGCTAACATTGCGGACTTTGTTGTCATTGTCAACAAAAGGGAAAGATTGTAGAAGAAATGCCAAGAGAGGCATTCCTGTGCTTCGAAAATATAAGCTCCTTGTCCTACCTGATGGTGATTCAGGGATCAGTGAAGGTCACGCTTCGTCGACTGGATAAAGATCTGATATCATATGAGATATATTTCAGGGGATTGAATAAAGGGAAGGTTATTTAAGTATGCATTGTTTTTTAACTTGGCCAATAAAGCTGATTCTGATTCTGATTACTATTTACATGAGAATTTCTGTGCGTCTTCAGTGCAATATATGCATCCAGGTTTTACATGAGCTGAAGTTCGGCAAGCACATTATCCTCCACGCTTTAATCATCATTAAACACGTTCCTCCTCATCAAAATGCAATATATGAGCTCAAACAAGAAAGTGTGGAGCTCAAGTTCACATTGCCGGAACGCACAGTTGCCTTGGTGATGGCACAAGCTGGAGAAAACAACTACAAAAAAAAAATAAAATAAAACATCAGGGCTGCTAAGAACAGCACGACGTGTAGCCTCATTGTGCGCGCTGCTCCGCCACTCTGCAACACAATGATTGGCCGCACGACTTGAATGGCATCTTACTCCACAGGAGTGAACTGGAGTGAACAGGATTTGTTCACTCCAGGATGGTGTTTGTCAGGTTTGGCCTGTTGTGGTTTCTGGCTGTCCACAAAGGCAGCCTGCTCATCAAATGTTCATCAAAGAACATTGTGAATGGTTAACTTTTTGACCACAACAACCAGGGAATGATACTGTCAGACAGCACAACCCTTCCTGTAGTCCAATGTGAAACCTGGAAATACAAGACAGGTGCACCAATGAACAAAATGGACAATTACTGACTTTACTTTACAAACAACATAAAATGGAATAATGACATAATAAAGCATACATTAATTAGTTGCACACAATATAGTTAAAAAGTACAGTCTTAAAGTACAATTAAGAACTATTTACATATTCATATTAAAACCGGGCGACACAGTGGCGCAGTGGTTAGCGCTGCCGCCTCACAGCAAGAAGGTCGTGGGTTCGATTCTGGGGCCCGGGCCTGTGACCTTTCTGTGTGGAGTTTGCATGTTCTCCCTGCGTCTGCATGGGTTCTCTCCGGGTTCTCCGGCTTCCTCCCACAGTCCAAAAACATGCACGTGAGGTCAATTGAACATTCTAAATTGTCCGTAGGTGTGCATGTGAGTGTGAATGGTTGTTTGTTTCTATGTGGCCCTGCGATGAACTGGCGACTTGTCCAGGGTGTCACCCTGCCTTCGCCCTAAGACAGCTGGGATAGGCTCCAGCAGACCCCCGTCACCCTGAATTGGAATAAGCGGGCATAGAAGATGAATGAATGAATGAATGAATATTAAAACCATCAACTTTCCATTTTTTCTACTTGTATTACAAATTGTCAAATATAGGGACAGGATTGACAGTTGAAGTCTTTGAATTTGTTTTTTCACTGTGGTCCACAACAAACCAGGTGGGCTTTTTCTTTTTTCCTGTTTGTTCTTAATTGTGTCGATACCAAATATTCTTCAGTTATCAAAAATCTTGCCCGTGCAATTGAGGCAAGTCTCCCCAAATATTTAATCAAAGTAATTTCCTTTCTAGTCCCCAAATGATTTCCTTTCCTTTCCTTTGGTTATCCAGTTGTTCATTCATGAAGCAGACTGCCTCTCACATGTGATAACACTGGAGGCATTCTTATTCTGGCTGTGTTATATTGGCCAGCAGGCAACAGCGTCGGTCAAGTCACAAGGTTTGTGTACAGCAGCTGTACGTTAGAACCTACAGTTCATTTATAGCAGTGCTGCCAGTACATGCTTCAGCGATCACAGTACATGTCAGATATCTTTGTTGGGCGTAAAGAGACATAAACAGTTGTGAATAAACATTTTTCTTGATGCTGGTTACATGAGGAGTTTTAAATCATCATTGACAATTGACAAATTTCTCATGACTATCTCAGATTGCTCATCAGGACTGATTGTTCTTCTGATTATAAGTTTATTGTCTTATAATTTTTACAGAGCCTATACCAAGACGAGAAACTGTATGTGGTAACTTTTTTTGGCTTTTGTTGAGATTTAATTTAAAAACATGGAAATATCCCCACCTTGTACATGAGCATCAAGAACTATGTGTTTGTTTTCTTCAGCAACTGAATAAAAGGTTCTACAAGGTCAGTAAGTTACATTAAAATGTTTAAGCTATTGCTTTACTTCAAAACTCTTCTTTTAGTCATGTAACATTAAATAGATAATATTAAAAAATAGTCCAGTCCAGTTATTTTATGTACATTATTCCCAGGGTCAAATATGCTTGTATTTTACATAGTGATGCCTGCACAATGGTTGTAATAGGAAGAAAAGTAAAAAAAAAAAAAAAAAAAAAATGAAAAATGGCACAGGTCAGCTGTAATTTTTTACAGCTCAACATTTGTTTTTACAAACTAACCAAACTAACCCTTTTGGGGGGGGGGGGGGTCTTGCTTTAGTGTGCATCTGTACGAGTACTAAATGAAAGCACTTTCTGAAAAGCAAAGATACAGGCCCTGATGATCCCTACTGCCAAGGTGAAATTCTGACATTTTGGCTTCAGGTTTTGACAAGCCGTCAAGTTGTTGTGTACAGTCAGTGGATGTGGAAGTCAATTGTGAGTCAAATGATTGACTCACAAGGGTACTTTTTCCAGTTGCAAAAAATACCCTTCTATGAGAACAGGTTGCATAAAAAAATAGGTCAGAAAGAAGAACTATGGCCAAGACATCCCCATCAAGAAACTTGAAATTGGGTGCACAAAGAAGTAATGAGGAAGGTGTTTTGTGCTGTGTTTTGATGAATCCTTTCATCAGAGCTCCAGTCTGCTCAGTAATCCTGCTGCTGGAAAGAGGCCAGTGCTCTGTAGTGCTGGGCAGACTGATCTGTGCGGAAGGCGCGGGCCTCCATTTCGACTGTTAACGTGTAATATTCAACCTATATAGGAGAAATTCTCTTTCTAGCTCGCCCACTCCGTGGGAGGTCAGGGATCAGGGTTGGCCACAGAGCATTGCCACTGGTGCTTATAGAGGCCAAGTTCTAAGCAGGTGGGTTTTGGTTTGGTTGGACAGCATTTCCAAGCTCTTGCTAAGTGTCACCAAGATGAGAGATGGTGGGCGTTCTTCACCTTCGGTGAGGAATTTCCTTCATGCATACAGTCCGAGTTGCTCATCTGAACGCTCTGTTTGACCAACAATAACTAAGAAATGTCCTCCACTTCCATTCAGGAGCAACAGACTTGCTAGAAAATGTATTGAACAGCCCTGGTCATTACAACACAGGTTTCACCTATGAAAACTCTCTGCCACAAAATAACCACAGGCTGCCTGCAATCACCGTGATGAAGATCCCCAGCAGGGGCAGCAGACTTGTCGTCAGGGAGTTTTGCCCCCTTATACAAAAACTTATAAAAAAAAAAATTGTGCTGATTAAAATGCAATCTGAAAGAAAAACATCAAAATTAATCACATTTAAAAAAATAAAAAAAAGGCCAGTCTGTGAGTCATAGTCTTTACTCCTGTAACTAATGGTAGAGGGTTAAAAATATGAGTGATAAGGTGAGGCAGTGGTTAGCACCACACATCAAGGAAAGCAACTCTGAGCCCCTACTTCCATTGCTGCGGTGATGGACGGGCTGACGTATGGGGTTAGACAGGAATTTCCATGGACTATGATGTTTGCAGATGACAGTGTACTCTATAGTGAGAGCAGGTAGTAGGTGAAGGAAAATCTTAGAGAGGTCCTGGAAAGATGAGGAATGAAGTTTAAGCTTGTCTACAGGAGTGTGAATGGGAGGGACCTAAGTGGAACAGTGAGTTTCCTGGAGAAGAGATACACAAGCTGGACGATTTCAAGTTTGTCGCTCATTCATTCCATATCACGGGGAAAACACTGTAGTTCAAAAATCAATTATAAGTTGACAGTTTTCTCATTTGCAGTCCAGAACAATGAAGAGTGTCGAAGAGGTGAAGTGTGTCCATGTATGTTGGAAGGGAGGGAGAAAAAGCTAGCAAGACTGAAGGAAAGGAATAGAAGCGTTAAAAAAGGTGGCGAGAGCAGTGATGTTGTATGATTTAGGAGGAGACAATGACAGTGAGGAAAAGGCAGGAGGCAGAGCTGGAGGTGGAAGAGATTAAAATGCTGAGGTTTCTCTGGGAGTGAGCAGGATGGAGGGATCAGGAGTGAGTACATCAGAGGGACGACATGCGTTAGATGTTTTGGAGATAAAGCCAGAGAGGCCAGACTGACGTGTTTGAACATGCACTGAGGACATATGGTGAATATATCGGTAGAAGGATGCTGTGATAAGAAATGGCAGGTGGGAGAAAGAGCCAAGAGGAGGTTTAAGGAAGCAGAGATGCAGATGACTGGCTGTGTCCACAAACAACCAAGAGGAAGGGAAGAAGGTAGTCAGGCTCTTTCAATGCCACTAGTTTCAGAGTCCAAAGTCCTTCATTGGAACTGACATGAGGTGACACTGCTACGTCAGTTAAAATATATATCTGTCAAAAAAAAAAACATAATTTAAAATCATTCATTCATTCATTCATTCATTCATTCATTCATTCATTCATCTTCAGCTCAGGGTCACGGGGGTCTGCTGGAGGCTATCCCAGCTGTCTTAGGGCGAAGGCAGGGTGACACCCTGGACAAGTCGCAAGTTCATCGCAGGGTAATTTAAAATCTTTTTTTTTTTTTTTTTCTTTAGGGTGCAGCTGACAGCTGAGCAGTAGTGCAGCAGTTGGTGGGTCTACCGTTATTTATTTATTTATTTATTTTTTAACAGTCAATTTAATAGCTGCCATTAAGGTAATAGTGGCAGGTGAAATATCAGATGGAAGCAATATTTGAAAGCACCCTACTTAAGAGTTTTTGTTTTTTGCAATTTCACTATTACACATGTTTTAGGATCTTGGTAATTTGGTTAAACATATTTTGCTCAATTCCTTTTTTATTTTTTATTTATTTATTTATTTATTTATTCATTTATTTATTTTTTTTACAAAATCTGCACTTCTGCCATTTTGGGCCCTAGGGATGCTGTAACAATAACCTGCATCATGACTTGTGGAGCTTGGTCGCACAGCAATATTCTCTGAGAAATGATGTTTATCGTGTACCTCTTATGAGGATATCCAACATCCTGTATACAGTGGGCCAGGGGGGTAACACACACACACACACACACATTTACACTTGCATGCATACACTCATTTAGTTCTAAATGCATCTTCAAAATTCACAAAACCCAGCACTGGAGGGGATTGGTTGGCTTTTTTGCATGTTGACTTCAAAGCTCCGCACAGCAATGTTTGGAAGAAAAGGTCTCTTTTAAAATAGGGAAAAGAAAACAGAACAAGATCCACCTAGAAGGTGTGTTTAAAAAATGTTGAGTGTCAGACAGATGTTGAAAACAGGGATACAGTCTTTTGTTTTCATGTAAATGTTTACATAAACTCTCCTCAGTCTGCGTCTTTTTCTATCTATACAACATTGTGCCATGCGACCCATTGAAGCGCAGGAGAACTATATTGGGTCTCCTAAGTAATATACTGTAAAGGAACATACAAATATAATTATGTGTAGTCGGTTTGACAAAAACATATAATAAACAAGCTCATTGGGTAGTCCCTGACTATGAAACATTAACAAAATGTTGTTAAAATCCTGTATGAATTTGAAGTGATCAATTCCCAGTAGTTTGCACAAGCTTGCACAAGTCCAAATGTCTCTGGAAGTTACTGATTCATTTATTTTTTATTGTGGTGGCATGTCAGGAAAGAGTGTTCAGAACCCACCTGCTCACACAGGGTAATCTACATACCTGCAAGAATCTGAAAAGTTAATGAGCCCATTTCAATCCTTATTACATTATCATTTATTCCCATTGTTGTTTTTGTGTTTCTCTCTGTTGGTGCTCAGGAACAGTTTGCTTAGAGAACACATATCACTTCAGTATTTTTCAGGAAGAACTGCACCTGTTCGTTCTTTTTGTGTTGTTTTGTTTTTTGGCAGACCCAAGTGGAAAATCCCTGTCAATGGATGTATTTGGTCAGGCTGTTTGCACTACCTTGTGTCCATTTATGTGGTATGTTGTGTTCTTAGCACTGCTGTAAATCAAATTTCCCTTGTGGGACAATGGAGGTGTGAGCTGAATACACAATGTTTGTCATCTACCCGCGGCTATATCGCCTAAACAAACCAAGGCACAGTCTAAGATCAGACAATCCAACAGCTAATTAAATCTGGCCTGTAAGTAAATTTATGGGACCAGCTATGATACATTACAAAAACAACAGTATAATGTAACTCAATAAAAAATATCTTGGTTTGTGTTTTTTGTTTGTTTGTTTGTTTGTTTGTTTGCTTCTTTTTCATAATGCCTGCCAAAATAGTAAGAAGTAGCTCGGAACCCAAAGTCCACCAGCTTTTGTAAATACTGATTTTATTCAAAGTGGCTATTAAAGTCAAAAAAAGACAAGTTTGGCCTCTCAGTAAGAATGAGGACCTTTTGAGTTTATGTGAACCCGTAGAATAAACACATGGATGGTTTGGCATGTACAATTTGAACTATGCCAGCATTTACTCAAAGAAACGTCTGAATAGTTTTCACTCAGATGGGTTGTGGATCATGAAAGCGAACTGCAAATGCCAACCTGAAAGATACTGTTTTCATTTTTTTTTTTTTTTCCCTAACTAAAACTATTAAATCATGTTAATCATGGTTTGTTTTCTACTTTGCCCCACGGGACTGCTCTTAAAATGATGTTCCAATGCTGGCTGGAAGGCAGTTGGCGCGACAAATCTGAAAGTTTTTCTGCTGTTTGGTCATAAAAGACTCTTTCTGTTGCCACAAACTAACAATTTGAAAAATAACTACTTTTCTTTCCTGTTGGCCACCCAATTTCAATGGAGACTCATCGGTCTAGTGATCAAGTAGTTTACAGAATCAATCCCAGTCAGTAATCAATGTCGCTTTCAATTTTCTATGTTTATACAAAATGATAATATAAAAACAGTTTGGGATTAACTTTTCATCTTTCATATACACCCTCGGGTGGAGCTTTTGTGCTCAGTTAGTCACATTGCAGTTAGTCATATTACAGTCATATTTCAGTTTGTCACATGTGATGGAAATCTTAAAAAACTAAGTGGAGCCAAGTCAAGTCAAAAGGTACCAAGGTTGTATGGAAAATGAAGCAATTGTGTTATTAGTTTTATCAATAATAATTAAATATCATTAATGTAACTGCAAAAGTGAAAGAAGGGAGTATTTAAAAAACAACAACAACAACGTAAGAAACAAAACAAAAAACACAGTCAGGGTGCTTGGCATAGATCAGACCTGAAATTTCCCACAAACAGGTTCAGCGCGGCCCTGCGCTCCGCAGCTTAACGGAAGCCACCGCGGCGCGCTACTGTACGCTTTTGTCATTCGTGAAGGGTAAACGGGGATTAAGCTGACATCCCGTAAATTATTCAGGGCGATATTGTCTGACAAACAAGTGCAACGCGACTGAAACAAGTTGAAGCACCGGTGACACCATTCATTCACTTTAAGTTGACAGTCGTACAATGTCAAAGCAGAGACGTGTCCTCCTTACTTTGAAATGGAAATAACAAAAACAAAAAACCTGCTTCCTGGACGGATGTGTCAGGAAAAAAGGGAAGGAGGACAGACTATTTATTTCAAGAACAGTGAGGAGGAAGATATTCTGAATAAATTACCACAGGGTCTTGCAGCTATTGGCTGTGTTATCTGATGTGCATGTGTTATTTATATTTAACTTACTGTCCAAAACCATCGAGATGTTATTATTATTTTATTTTGCTTGTTTCTTTTCCTCTCAACACAACTCCACTAGGGACTGTGAGTTCCACACTAACTCATCAGCGATGAGGGTTAGATAGATTTTGTTGTCAACCAATTATGCGGTAATTAACAATTGGCAAATTTGGAGTCAATTAATTAGAGAAACACAAAAGGTTGATTTTCAGTCCTCGGCGTTTGAAACCATGCTTTCTGAAAAGTGGAGCAAAGAGAAGAAGTTAAAAACGTTCTCGATGTTGCTGGTTTATGGACAGCCTAAAAACAACACTATTTAAGCATTTGAATATTGATGTTATTTTTAATTTTTGAATTATGTATATAATTACATACTCGTGAAATTAATTCCAATAGCCTCGAGGCTCATTGTGTTGTTTGACCACACTAGCGAAGGGAATTTGCATTACAAGACTCTTACATCTGTTCCACTATATTCTCGGCATATTCTCCCACCCCCAACGTCTCTCAGTCGGGCCGAGAATAGAGCACATTTTTGAGTTCGAGCAATTGCGAGAAAGTCGAGAGAAAGGCACCATTTGACACGACTTTTCCGGAGGCAGCACAAACTCGCAACGATACCCATCTGCGCCTGAATTCAAACTGTTTCATCTCAAACGAAAGAATCTGTGCGATTCTGGTGCTTCAAAAGAACGGACAGGAGGGGAGAGGAGAGATAACAACACAGCTGTAAATAGATGAGCGCCAGGCAGATCCCAGTCTGCCACCGAGTCAGAACAGAGCTGAACACACAAGACGGGCGCGCTCGTCGAGACGCCGTCAGAGTCAATGTCCAGACTTACAGGCAGCAGTTGTTCTACTGAAGCTTCCCAGGATCTGGCTTCGCTTGCAGTGTTGACACTTGTGGGTACGTCCACATTTTTGCCTCATGCCTCAGAGCCACTATTGTCACAGTCTCAAAGTTGTGAGATGTTCGCTGTTGTGGTTTCTTTTGTATTTTGAAGCAAAGTGAGGCTCACATTTCCAGGCAGACCAGAGTTCACTTGTTTGGTTCACGCCAAATAACGAGTTTGGAGTACACTTGCACTTTCACATTGGCCTAACAGTCCAACTGTTGGAAAAAAGGAACCAAAAAAAAAAAAAATAATAACTCTGTAATGAACTCACTCTCCTTTGCTTCAGACCAAACAGTCGCTTTGGGAAAGTAGTGTCCTTCCCTTCTCCTGATGTCAGCTCGTGCTCCAAGCCTTTTCAGCCTTTAGTCTCAATCTGTGGACAGCTTGCATAAAGAGTTGCTGCTGGACTTTCCCTTATGTTGTGATTCCTGCTGCTATTGTGACCCGCCACCAGTAACCAGTGAAAGCCTCAGAGAAAAGATAGAATAACAGAAGAGCAAGTGATTATTTTCATAAGGTTTACATCCTTTTATGTGCAGTAAGTGTCTGTCATGAAGAAATAAGGTCGAGCTCGAAAGATCCAGCTATAGCTACCCAAGCTAACCCGACATCATTAACAGAGGGTTGAACACAGTTCCAAGAGGGAAAATGAGTGGTGGGCTCAAAGCTAATACTGAAACCGTTCACTTCATAACGGAAAGTGAGGACCACCAGAACGGGAATGGTTATCAATGGCAACCCCATTATCTGATCTGTCTCCCTGGTGCTTTCACTCACACTCTACCATTGTACCTATCTGATGCACTTGAACTTTTTTCCCTGTATCCTCCAATCAGCATGCAGAGGCCCGGTTTCCAGGTTAGCCCACCGCTCAATTAACCCCCTTGCACGCGAGCACCAGTGGGAGGGACAAAATTGCAGTATTTGTCCAATGGTCATATAGTTTCGATGCTCTGTAAAAAAGATACAAAAAAAACCCAAAAAAAAACCTTGAACTTCAGCAGCCAAATGCATTGTGACAAAGATAAATCTGAATATCCTTGTCTTCGAGATGAAAGTGTTCCAATGCATGAAATGTGCACACAACAGCACACGTGAAAAGTCTTTTTGGGAAAACAGAGCTTCCCTTGCAATGGCAAAGAAATGGCAGGTGCAGCATTCTAATCCAAATTTGATCCTGCAGGAGTGTCTCAGATTCATTTTGAACTGCCACTGGCCATGGGTTTGTCAGTGACCCTGGCTCTTCATGGACTAGGACTGACCTGTATGAAACGGTTGACCTACACTGGCGGACACCAAACAGCTCCTCTGAAACTTCATATTTCATATTGCCATCTAACTCTGACTGGTATCCACTTCAACATGACCTTAGTTCTTTGGATTGATAAGCAAGCATCCTTTCATGGCTTTGGCTGGACATCCTTCATATGTTTAGCACTCCACCTAGGCAATTATTTTTTGCAATGGGCCACATGACAAACCTGCATCGTGTCGGCGGGCCATGGAAGTTTTGTTGACGGGGGGATCGCGCTACGCTTATGTACCGGCAAAGTTTCGTTAGGGGGGTGGGGGCTGCTGGTTGGAAATGGCGCTGGTCCCGTGAGAGTCCCGTCCCCTCTCGGAATGATTTTGTTGACCGGGGGAGCGCGGGGGGGCAGAGCACGCTATCGCAATCGCGCAACACTAACGTGTCGGCAAAGTTAAGTGCCGGCAAAGTTTCGTTGGAGGGGGGCAGACTGGATCTGAGGTAAAACTATAGAATCTATTTGTGTCATACTCCTCTGTCAATCGGCCCAGGCTGCCCGGCCATGTCAGGGTTTTTGTTTGATATGAATACTCATCCATGTCGATAAAAACCTTTTCCCCAGTTGCGTCTGGCCTTCATCATTTAACACACTCTTTTACAAACAATTTTCACAATAATGTTTTACCTCAGTCCTTTTTTTGTTTTGTTTTTGTTTTTTAGAAGTTTCTGACCCTCGATTTACAGTTTGATTTTTTTATTTTAGCTGTAATTAAACTACATAAACAAACTCCATGTGTTAGTCTGCCGAGCTTTTCTTATAATTGCTCACTTCTTACATCACCTAAGACAAGCAGTCAGTGCGGCACCAAAAAAGAGAGAGAACTGCTGGTTTAAATTTGGTCTGAATCAAATGCAATGCAATGTTTCTTTTGTTTTTTTTTTGTTTTTTTAACCACATGTAATTAATTACGAGCAATAGCGAAGCCTCAGAAACCATGTGCACTTCTCCAGGTTTAAAACGAGAACCTAACAGCAGCATTGCATTATGGGTGTCAGGATACCACTTTAGTAAGAGCCAGCGTGCTTTAAGCTCTAAAAGTCTGACAGTTTGAATGCTTTGTGTTTAAGTAGAAGGATTTAAAATTCTGCTCCGGATTCCTCCCAGGAGTCACCGCAGTAAACGACCGACATCATAGTAACAACGCAGAATATTCTGTAATTCCTGTCTGGTTCCTGTCAGCCATGCAGCAGCAATCTAAATGATGGAGATGGTCTCCAGAGACTTATTAGGGCGGCTTGAAGGAGAGTGTGAGTGACCACTTGATAGTCATGGTCCGGCACAAAATGGTGACATGCTTGGTAAAATCAAAACAATGCCGTCAACTTTCCCAGTCAAACCACTTTTTTTGACTTAACAAGTCATACTGACTTTCTAGATTTTTTTAAATCAAATTTTGACTTCACAAAGTAACAATGAAACCATTTACAAGACATATTTTCTCAATTTTCTTATTCCATCTAATCATCTTCCCTCTCTCCTAAAAAACAAACAAAACTAATCATAAACCCTTATAAGGATATGTTACAGTTTAATTGCCCCTCTGGGGCAAGATGCATCTTAAGATAACTGCTCTAAAATGTAAATTTGCGTCTGCGTGAAGCGCAGGAAACAACGATTTGTTCTCTGAAATTAGTTTAGGACAATTTTCAAGTCAAACATATCCCTTCAAACTTAATGGAAATAAATAGCTGAAAAACAGTGCGTAATCCATGGAGTAACGCTGTGCTAATGTAACAGCGGTGCAGAAATTGTTTTAAAGGGATCCTGGGCTTCATCTGAGGCCGGTGGTAAAGCAGTTTACTGATCCTGTGGAGCCAATGTTCTGCAAGTCATTAATTCCAACACATCCTCATTGTTTTAAAAAGAAACAGGGGGCAGCTGCTCTGGGTTCAGGGACAAAATAGCAGGAGATATTGCGCTTCTTAAGTTTTGTGAACAGCGGATGAGACCTTTTTTTTTTTTTTTTTACAATATTCCAATATGAACATTGAAAAAAGGTCAATAAGCTGTGCATTTACCTGTAGTCATGTCTGAAACTTTGCCTTCCTGGACACAGCTGTCATTCATAACATCTCTTACGTCCCTATAACAACATGAGCAAATTTCAAACAGTTTGGTGAACGGTAGTGTTGATGAGGTTAATGAATCGCCTCAACCTTATCAGCAGCTGAAGGTAAAGCAGAGTACAGTGTATTCTCTGGAACCCTGAGAAAAGGCTAAGCCATGTTCCCTTAGCGAGACACGGTGCAGCGCAGCCTCGGTTCATCTTTTGTGGGCAGACGGCATGAAGAGGGTCCGATACCTAATATTATCGACAAAGGGGCTTCAGCAGTGGAACAATGTAAAACCTACCGCTGCGCTCAACGGGGGATGATGGTTATGCTCTGTTAGCAGTGTTGCAGAGAGCGCACATGGAAACAAAACAGGCGTTAACACAAAGAGAGGCTTTGAGGAGTGTGTGTGTGTGTGTGTGTGGTTTGGGAGAAGCAAAAACAGCCTAGGGTAAAAAGACACAGCAGCGACTAGGTTAGATTTACTAGAAACACAGCATTAGAACAGTATTTGGATGTGACATTTCTATATTAATGCGCCTGGTGTTGCTGGTTTTTATTTATTTATTTATTTTTTAACTTTCTCGTTTTCAGGATATACTTTTTTTTATTTCGAGCCACTATTTGGCAGCCATCATGGTTTTGTCCTCTTATTAACGGTCCTGCGTGATGCAAACTCCACTTGGCTGTTCACAAGCGTTTTCTATTTAAAGAAAGCTGATGAATTACAACATTTTCAGAAAAGTATATCAGCTACCTCTCATTAAATCCTCTGGAAACATCCCTTTATGATGTCACAATGATGTGCGTGACCCCTCCCAACCCCCCAGCCCGGTGTCCAATTCCAACTGATGGTCGCTTTGTTTCTGTCCTCTTCAAAAGCACGTGGAAGGTACAATGAACCGCCAGGTTTAGCAAGAAGCAGGAAGGACGAAATGTGCTATTTTCTGGAGATCTGGGAATTTGGGATTTGCACACACATCTCGTAGATCAGTCGAGCCATATGATGTCTAGATGTCACCAAAAAGACTGTTCTGAAGACCAATAAGGGTTTATGCCTTCATTAAATTGACCCTTTCTTCTTTTCCTTCCTTTATTTCTCTTTCACCAGTACCACCAAAAATCATCAACCTCTCCAAAGACCTTGTGGTGAATGAAGGCTCCAACGTCTCCCTGATGTGCCAAGCCAATGGGAAACCGGAGCCATCCATCAGCTGGAAGCTCATCTCCCCCTCAGGTAAGTCCACTGCAGAGCCCCGGCCTCAGTTTATAAGTGACATTCATGCTGTCTCTTATAAAATGTCACATTTTCTCTTATTTAATTCCCCGCCGTATAATGTGCCGAGGTCGTCGCTCTCTGTTTATAGCCCCATTCTTGACTTTGTGTGACCCGTGGTCAATTTCTCGCTTCAATTATTACCCATCATTACCTTTTCCTGGATCATCATTACGACGTAATTGTTTGCGGGGAAGCAAACTGACCCTGTTGTTATTGACTAATTAATTACACGATCGGATAATAGGCTGAAAGTAAATGTGGTGGAGAGGCTTCTGAATGACAGGATTAATGCGGAGAGGCGCTACGCATAATAGCAGCATGCTATGGCCAATTTGTCCAGAATCCGGTTAGTATCATTGTGCATGCTGAACGCTATTCATCTCAACACACTTGGTGCAGAATAAGAAAGCCAAATGCGAGCAGCTGTTCCCTCACTTCAGTTCACGATAAGAATATGTTTGCACTCATAATAAATGACCTTAAAAGACAGAGCTCTCATAGCGTTATGTGCACTGCTCTTTTTTGTTGAAACAGCAATATGGGAAACTAAATGGGAGATACAAAGTGCGACTGACCTGTGCTGAGATAAGCAGGAAGGATGGACAATGAGTGGCCTGTATTACCGGAGCATTTTAGGACATGGATGCACATCGTTCACCGTCTCGTAAGCTGCAGGAGAGACTTGGAGATCATTCAGCTGGGTCACTGCCCCGCTTGGTGCTTATTTTGAGTTACTTTAAGGGGAGAGGGGTGTTAACACTTGACGCTCAAAATCTGCAATGCTTCCTCTAGCTTTTTAAATATGTGACAAACCTGTGGTCTGCATGTCAAATTCCTCCACGTAGGAAAACTTTGCCGACTCTCTGTTGAGGAACTTCTTTCTAATTCTAATTCTTATTTCTTACACTGGACTTTTTACCTTTTTACTGTGTTTTGCACAGAAAGGTTGCATACCAAAACTTTGACAAGGACATGTACAAAGGCAAGGAGAAGGTAGAACAAGAATAGCAGACAATGTAATAAATCCAATTTGACATTTTATTTTAATATATAAAGATATAGATAAATAAAATAAAATAAAAACAAGCAATGTTACTGTTACTCTTTTCCCTCTATCTTTACCCTTTTTTACCTTTTGTGTTAATTTTCTAGGATTTAAAACTTAGACTCTGGAATGTCAGTCAGGGATATTAGTGACTTTCAAACATCAATCAATCAAATCAGATTTTTTATTTTTTTTTTAATTACAATGTACAGTTCCTCCCCCTTTTTGGATTTTTGAAAGATAATGTACAATACTTTTTAGAGTTTTGGGGTCACTGCCCACTCAATTCTCTCTCTCTCTCTCTCTCTCTCTCTCTCTCTCTCTCTCTCTCTCTCTCTCTCACACACACAGAATATTAATTACTCATGGAACCAACAGCAAGAATTTAGGGTGTGTTATGTTTTCATATGATTGTGTGTAATAATACACTCATGAAAATGACCATAGGATTGTTTTCCACTTGAAGGGTTGCATTAAAGCTGTGGTCTTACAACACATGCTGCACAGTTAATTCAATTAATCTGCACTCATTCATTGAAAAAACAACAAACAGTGGGGCGGGGGGGACAGTTGGCCTGGGGCTTGACGGGGTCATAGGAGGTGGACGAGTTCACATTCAGTGGCAGAGCAAGTGTGACAATAGCAGAGTCTAGTGCAGCACAGTCGTGGCCCTGACTCGGAGACCGCAGCAAAACACAAGGCGTCCTGGTCTGGGATCCAAACTACAGTCCCAGGATTTCCCAGCTGCAGAGAATCTCCTCTCCTGCCCGGGGCTATTCAGCATGAGCCAAGCTGTGGCAAGCACTCTGGGGTGTCAAAATGAGTGAATTAAATAAATAAAGTTCAAGGATTGTTAGTCGTGTCTGCGTGTGTGTGTGTGTGTGTGTGTGTGTGTGTGTGTGTGTGTGTGTGTGTGTGTGTGTGTGTGTGTGTGTGTGTGTGTGTGTGTGTGTGTGTGTGTGTGTGCATAAAGATTGATGATTTGGGCCTGGGATCCCACAGAGCCGGGACCCAGCTCCCTCTCACCTCTGATAGATGGATGGCTTTAGGGGCTTGTGACGGATCAGAAGTGATCCTCGGCGTCTCCCAAACGGCAGCACAACCAGACTGCAAAAGTCGTCAGGCCGGTCCGACGGCCGGCTGACTCCGCGCTGCATTAAGGCAGCCAAAAATGAGCATCCACACGGCAAAATTTTTTGGACAGATTTGGCTTTCGGCGAAAACTTTATTTGAAGTCAGAGGTGATGGAGTGCCCTCTGGTAGCTGATTGATTCTGAAACCTTTATATATATATATATATATATATATATGGCCATTTTACTCGTGTTTGAGGATGAACTTGCACCATGTATGAACTAGGACGAATTTATGGGATTATGTTCAATTGGGCACCATTAAAAATGGCAAGAATGTGCTAAACAGATGGTGAGAGTCTTTGCAGTTCATTTAGGGTGAGAACACCCCTGAACAGCAGCATGACTAGTTTTAAAAAAACAACAATAAATGAAAAATAATAATTGGATGCGCTTCGCAGTGTTCTTGATTTATGGAGGAGGACAGTGTCTTCATTGTTAGAGACTAAAAACTAAAAACTAGTTTTTATTATGAAATTAAGTCAGTAAAATCATGCAAAGTAGATAAAAATTACAATCCCAAAGAACTTTAAAAAAAACAAAAAACTATAGCTTTTTTTTCTTTTCACACGTTGTGTTGTGTTGGGTTTTCATGTTTCTAATAAGCATTTAAAATGGCAGCTGAAGAGAAAATGTACCTCTGAAGAATCAAAGCCAAAAGTAAAAAAAAAAAAAAATGTAATGATTTTTGCTTGACAGCACGTGCAGGATTTGAAAGGCAACACAAAGCGTGCAGCAGATGTGTCATGTCTCTTCTAAGAGGTTACTTTTTTGCAATAAAAAAAACAAAACAAACAACAACAACAAACATCCCTGATGGTGATTGGTGGAGCTTTCTCGTTGAGGTGCCCTTGAACAGAAACAGTTACTGCAGAACGCAATTAAGGAAAGCTCAGTTTACCAACTTTATAATTAAATTTGAAAAAAAAAAGCACAATTTCAAAGGCTAACCTTGCTCCCCGTTACTGCATGGGCGAATTGGACCGTGCTGTCAACATTTCTTTTCAGCCGAGTGAAAGGCAAAACACTCTCCTCTTAACTTTCATATTTCATTTAGAGTTCGGCAGCGCGGTTCTTCCTCCTTCTTTTTTTTTCACTTTTCAAGCTGTACATTCTCCCTCCTTGTTTTGTGGCCTTTATCGGGAACAGAAATGGGCTGTTGGCCCAAAAGATTAGCAACAGCCTTGCTTCTCATCTTGCCTTTTGTGCGCTCGGAAATGCGCGTGCTATTCATGGGTCAAATCGTAACCCGCACTGTCAAAACAGATTCTCCCCGCTGCGGATGTAAAGCCGCCTCATTTTGTCCCAGTAATACGCAGAACCCCTCGCTTCCACATTCCAGTGATTATTTTCTCTTGCCCCCCTTTTATGTTGCTCCTTTCAGAGTGGATGATGCATCAAAGGAGGCCTGGCACATTAAGAGATCCCGTGTGCCAGCGGCAGACTTGCAGTGGAAAATTAGCAATCTATATATTTACCTCGCACATGCACAGCAATGCGTCGTCATAGGCAGAAGCAGCGGAGCAGCAGCAGCAGCTTCCTGCACTTCACTGCCGCTTTAAAAAAAAAAAAAAAAAAAAAATGTAATGTGATTTCTGAGAGTAGCAAAAACGCTGCCTGTCGTTTCCTCTTTGACAACGTTTTTTTTTTTTTTTTTGCGTGTGCATGCGCGTCTGTGTCTTTCTGTCTGTCAACAAGATAAAGGGACTTTTCAATGGAGCTCAGGGAGGAAAAAAAAATTGAAATTGTGAGAATAACATTACAATTAGGTAGCTATTTTATTTTTCAGTTTTTTTCTTTTAAGCCAAGACCCCTTTGAGAGCCAGATCAAAATAAACAGCACGCATTACGTATTGCATCAAGGACTTGTAATTGCTTAAATGTCCTATTTGAGGAGGGGAGCATTATATTTTGCCTTTTTGCACATCAGTCAACAGCACCACAACTTTGACCAGATGCACGAATAGAGACTGTCAACATCAGTTGGACAGGAAAAGCCACAGAAACAGAGAAGTGGGCAGCCGTCCTCGCGCCAGCTGGGATAGCTGCTGACGGATCAACGCGCGGATATCGACAGTTACATCTACACGCAACTCAGAGGGGAGACGTTGCGCTGCGAGGCACGCGTGGCGTCTCAGCTGAAGGTGTCAACAGCGAAGGTCCCAAAGTGCTGTTGAGTATGGATCGGTGCGATAAGCCGATGCCACACAGCATTATCATCAGCGGCTGTATTGAGGGTTTGAATCATTAAGCTGCACTGATGGAGGCCTACTGAACAAACAGCAAGTCCACAGTAATAGGACCGGTGCGATTCATGAAAGATGATTTGGGACAGCGGTTGCAGCTGTGACTTTGACTGCTGTTGTTATTCTACATGCATTTTTTTTTTTAGGTAGGGTTATGAGTAAGCAGAGCCAGCAAAGCCTTCTCTGCTGGCCTCTACATTCTTCGAAAAGTACAGTTTCCCAAAAAAAATATGATATAAAGTTATTCTCCATAGTCTGTTCTTTTCGCATCATATAATATTCACCTGCTTGTGTTGCTCCCATTGTTGTGTATTGCAGTAGAGTTGTTATCCAATCATATTTCAGCAGCTAGTGTTGTCAGGTTCTATGAAATCTGCCTTAGGGCAGTGGAATCGACACAGCAGGCTTCTGTCCGCTGTAAGCAAACCAACCTCACTTAGCTGCGATAGCCAATCAGATCTTGAGTCTGCTATGCCGAAGCCAGCTAGCTAGCTGGCCTTACGCTGAACATCACACGTGCATGTCCTGTGATTGGATAAGTCCTGAGAACCTTCCAGACTTAACTGCACCCGGAGGTCCGGTTGCAACCACGACGAAGCTACGATGCTTGAAGAAGAATATCAAGGTTTAGTTTCCAAATCATCTGCAATCATCTGCATCTTATTGTAAATAAAGTGGCGTATTGGCAGCTGCTGCGCCAATATGTTCAATTGTTTAATAACTTGGTAGTTCAGTAGTTTGTTTCGTCTTGCTGGTGACTTAAATGAAAAGCAGCAATGCAGTTTACTGGACGTTTTGACAAGAGTTAAAGCTCACTGTACTGTATTTGGTGGACTTATTAAAACTCTGTTGAGGAATCCATTAAAATCACATTTTATTTGCAAGTATTGACAGTATTAGGGACCTTAGTTTCCTACTCTTAATTATGAATCTAAATGCCCCGGAAACTATGTGTTGCCAGGTTGACTAGGTCACCTATATGCAGATAATGTCACGTCTAAGTGTGATTCATGGATTTTCACGCCGCGGTGTGATATCGAGGGTGATATGGGGTCTATTAATTTATCATTTGGACTTTATCCTCACAGTGCACGTTAAGAAAAAACTTTTCCTTGAAGTCTTGACTTTGAGGTATTTAAGTTTATGTTCCGAACAAAAACAAATCCCTCCCTCCCCCCAACCACCATTGAAACTAACGCTCCTCCCCAATAAACACTTTCTATCTGCCATTCAGCTTTTACAACTCCTGCTCAGGAATTTCAATTCCTATCCAACACAAACCCCTTCGCTGCCCCTCTTCTTTGAGCATCTGCTTTTCATGTTTTCACCCTTCGCTCAAACGTTTATCCCCCTTTTCCATTTCCTCCCTCGTTCTCCTCTCCCCCATCATGTTTAAGGATGGCATTTCCAGGCCACAGAATGTCTACATCACAATCGTCCGCCCTCTCCTGAGACAACCGGGATCCCTTTTACTGCGCGCTGCTGACCACCTTGTCCTTCCCCGATGCCCTGCCACGTCACTTTGACAGCGGTCGGAGGACAAAGCACCGCAGTGTTTGTCTAATGGCTTGGTCACAGGCCCAGTGCTTTTTAAAAATGACTCATAATATAGAATGGTGCACTTGTGGGGAAAGGCTCAATCCCATTTTAGCTCTACTCCAACCTCTCCTGTCTCCACATTTAGTCAAATGAAAATAAAAAGGATGCCATAGATGCTGAAGTGCTCCAAAAAAAAACATATTTGTCACAATTCAAACAATCACTATTCTGAATGTTCTTTGTTTGGGACATTAAGGTCAGTTCAAAACATTCTCAGTATTCACTGGTTTGCATGGTGGCATGATGATCCACAATTTGCCATTTAGTTCTACATACTTGCCCTCCAATATTTTTATTTGTAATCACATTATTTTTTTATTTTCTAATTGTAATTGTAAACATTGTTCTGCAATAGTCCAAAGTGTTTAACTTCTCTGTATGGCTGTAAGGGTTAGGTTATTTTTGAGGACATTTGTGTAACAGTGTTGTAACAAGAGGTAATTCAAGTATTTTTGAGGGACAGTGTCATGTTGTGTATAGCTCACACTGTAGTGCTCTGCAGAGCTACGACAGCAGTGTTCACAAGTGCCACCTTCAATGGGAAATCAGTGCACAGAGCACTCATTTCGCCACCGTGTAATGACCTGGTTTTTGACTGGTAATTACAGAACAGAGGCACAAGAAGAAGTCATTGTTGCTGTAAAACTAAAAAATGTGTTCACTTTAAACTATTTTTTGCGTGAAGGGACGGAGGGTGGGAAACAGCGCCGCCTTGTGGCGGGAAATAAAGTCATTGAACGTTGAATCTAATTTGTAGTCTTCCTGGCAGTGACGCGTTGTTCTATATTTAGTGCCACAGTGCAGGCAAACAGTCTGGTGGTAAACCAAGGCAGCCAGCTGGCGGAGGTGGAGGAGCATTCTGCATGCTCATCTTCCATAAAAGGGCGTTGATGGTGCCGATAATGATGAAAGGCTTCTTTGAAGAGTAATTACGAGTTGTCTGAGAGGCACAGGTGAATGATGAGGATGCACCCACGTGATGCTGGACGTGCTAAACCAATGATAATGTTGCTTTTATAGCCAACATATCGATGTTAACCATTGACAGGTGGAGGAACCATATCTGGTCATTTCCACAGGCACGTTACTACACACAATAATATCACAATAAATAAAAAACAGACTGTTTTATTGCTGCTGGATACATGAGGAGGTCAATTTGTGTCTTGGCTCCAGTTCAGTTCCAGTTCTTCCAAGTTGTTTTTACATTGTCATGTTCTCATGAATGAGAAGTTGTGATGACGAACACCCAAAAGCAAATGAGTGCTCTTACAATTTTAACATTACTCTCATTATTTTATACACTCATTAAAAATATATATATATATTCTTAAGTCCCCTGTTGACACTCTAGAAGTTATGCTTTAAAATATCTATAGGAAAAGTTTCACTGAGTGTCCTGAATAACAACTGTGTAGTAAACACTTAATTGGAGTCAGTTTGGTACAATTTTGTGAGCTGACTTCATGTAGCAGCGCATTTGCTCCTCTAACCGGTGAGTCACATCTGACATGTTTTGCTCTTATTTCATCTTTTTCTTCTTCTTTAGGGTGTTGCTTTCAGGGTTGGCTAGAGCCAATCATCTGCGTCCATCTCTGCCTCCCCCCAAATGACTCCATGTCCTCTTTCACGACACCTCCTCTTTGCTCTTCCTCCAGGCCTCCTTCCTGCCCCTACCAACCTCAGCATCCTCAACCCAAAATGGATTGATTCAAAGATTCACATGTTTCATTTGCTGCAGGTTTCATGCCGCCCTGACGCAACCATATGTTACTGTGCTTCTATTCAAACAAACAAAAAAACAAGGGAGAGGGTGTTTTGTTTTGTTTTTTGTCATTATCTGCGGAAAATGTTTCGACTGGTGTCTGCAGTGTTCTTCAGAATCGCCGCCTCACTGCTCTGACTCGTCCTTTTATCAGCTGTTTTCCTGCCAGTGCCCAACCTGACCGATCCACTAGGTCGGCCGCACCCTCAGCTGCCCGACAGTCTCTGGAGGCGAGAGTCCCAGATGTGCTCCCTCAGCCCCAGTTCAGGGTGTTTTTCTGCCCTCGTTCTGTTTTCTTTTTTATCCATTTTTTTTTCTGCTCCGATGGTTTTAGTCTTGTCCCAATCCATGACAGGATTATTTATTTTTTTAGTGGTCCAGTAATAACTAATTTTTGAAGCTCTTGTTTTTCAAATTTTTTGTTTGTTGCCAGAGGAAAAGAAAAGCAACTTCAACATGAAAAGACAAAATCAACCTTTCTGAGACAAACCCTCTGTGTTTCTTTGGGCACCAAGGAGAAGACTAGATAAACAGTGTCATACTTGTGAAAAGGGCACATAGTGAATTATGAATATTGGATATTGGTGAAGCAAACAAATGGTTCCATTGTGTAATTTAGCCTGACAAATATACAACGTTCACTGACAATTACGCTCAAAATGTTGTAGGTAGTATATGAATTTAAAATGAAATGCTGAAGTTTTTGTTGCTTTGAAGAAACTGTTTACTCCCACAGTCTAAAAACATCCATGTGAGGTGAATTGGAAAGTCTGCGGGAGAGAATTAGGGTCGGAAAAAGAGAAAACAAATTAGCTAGAATTGTTTTTTCCAAGTTTCCAATTCGAGAATAAAGTTGAAATTTCGAGATTAAAGTCAAAATTTTGAGAATAAAATCTAAATTTTGCAACTATTGTCAACTCGAAGTAAGTAAAAATGTCGAGAAAAAAGTGGAAAGGCTCTGCGTGCAGGTCTAGTGGAGTAATCAGTTTTCGCCAGTTTCCTGATTGCTGTTGGTGAACCTTGTGGGATTCACCTGTTTTCGGCAGTTTACTTTCAACTGTGGATAACTGGGTTAATCCACCATCCATCCAGTCTACTCGCCAATTTCCACTGTATTTGCGTCGACTTTATTCATGAAATTTCTAATTTATTCACAAAATTCTGTCTTGTTTTGTTTTTTAAACGTTGACTTCATTCACGAAATTTAGACTTTATTCACAAAATTTTGTCTTTTGTACATCGATTTTCAGAATGAAAACTTCAATAGAAATTTTCTCTTCTTGCGGCCCTAATCCTTTTTCGTAGAAGTCTAATCTGTCTAATCTGTCTGTAGGTGTGTGTGAGCGAGTATGAATGGTTTGTCTTTTCTACATGTACTGTATAAACTAAAGCAAAACGCACCTGCAACGTGCGAGCTGTGGTGTTGTCTTACTCCTCCTCTGCCCGTCACATCCTTCCCAGGTGCATTGCAGCGGCGTGTCGGAAGCCAGCAAAGTGAATCCATGTGCAATTTATTACTGTCACCTACCAACACCTTGGGAGGGGGTGGCTTGAAGTCAACTCTGTTTTTTGTTCTTTGCACTGAGTGCTGTGCTAAGTGTCTCTGTCAAGCTTGTCGAATTGATACGCTGAGAATTGGCAGCGCCTTCATTCTGCCGTCATATCTCACTTGTTGTCCCCGGCCACGCACGCAAAGGCCTAAGAGGTGCACACAAAAGAGCAGGATGTCAAAGTTTTGGCATGTAACTGCTAATGAGCCGGAGGGGGTGCGTGGAGGGGGGAGATAGCTTAACAAAGCACTAATCACAAAGTGTCACAACGTCCAAGGGAAAATGTGTCAGCGAGCTGAAGGAGTGGTCTGTGCGGGGCCTTGCAGTGGAGGGTTGGGGGGGGGGGGGGCGGAGGAGGCGCCGCCGACAGGATCGGGGCTCCGCGTCACGTCGTTTAGCCGCCGCGCAAAAGCATTTCTCTCCGAAGCCTTTTCATTCTCATTTCTGAGCCGCGACGGCGCTCCCATCTTTGTTTGTTTTTTTTGTTTTTTGTCAGCACCAGAAATAGATTCTCTGCCGCTGTGCGCGTCGCATCTCAAGAGCAAACATCTTCGCAGGTAGATCAATTACACCACCACCACCACCACCCCCGGTAACAGGGTTCGGCACCAGTCGACGTGCTCCTTCCTCTTGCTTCGCAGCAACGGCGTCGCGCTTGAAATGAGCGCCGAGGCCGCGAGTGTTGACTTTGCGCCTCAACCCCTAAATGACCGTCTCCACTTTTTTTCTTTCTTTCTTTTTTTTCTGCTTTGTGTGTGCGTGACATTTCGTAGGGGACATGGCATCAGATGACGAGTACCTGGAAATCCCATCTATCAGCAGGCAGAGAGCGGGGACGTACGAGTGCACAGCTGTCAATGACATCGACGCAGATGTCCAGACTGTCGACATCACCGTCAACTGTGAGTCGCCCACCGTTAATGGACAAGAATTGGAAAGAAGGAGTCAATTTGCCTATAAAGCATTTGGCAAAAAAAAAGAAATAATGTGCATATTTTCAATTACCATATAATGACTAAAAGAATCAATTGGCTCAAAAAAATGATGACATGAACAGTTCTCAGTCTGAGATATTTGAGAATCAGTTGCATTTTAACCCTATTAAACCCTTTGTATTTTATTTGCGATGTGAGTTTCTGTTTCTTTTTATTTCTTGTCCACGTGATTAGAGATTTTTTTTCAATAATCATTGCTTGAATTAAGAGAATACATATTTAGTAAATAATTTATTATATAAGTGTGTGTGTGTGCCTACCACAAAACAAAGGCAGTTTTATTATTTAATTAATATGATTATAATGTCTGACAATATAACTATTTTTTTTCTAAATTTTAAATTGTGAGTAAAACATTTCACAAAATCACCAAATTTATTATATAATACAATACAAAAAAAAATATTAAAAAAAATGTGAAACATGTGGGTCTAATTATTTGGCTTTTTTATGTATCAGGCTGTAGAGAGTTGAAATAGATATAATTTGGTGACTAGTCAAAAGTAAATTGTCTGCTTTTATCTTTCCACATTCCTGTTATTAGTAAATATATTAATTTATACACATTCCGTGACACTAAAAAAATATATTTCAGTCACTAGATGTTGACTTTTGCAATAATCACTTGACTTATTTACAAACACTTTATCACAGCCCTGCCAGCGCACTTCACTCACTGGAGCTATTTTCTCATGAGTGTCTGTTGACCTGTGCGCATGAGGGACATCGGCCGTGAGTTCTCTTCTCCTCGCGACCTGCTTGACCTGTGCTGCCTACCAGTCCTGATAACAGTGCCCCTCTGTGTTGCTGCCCGCTGGTAGATGCTCCCACTGTGTCGGAGGGCAGAGACGTCGGAGTGACTCTGGGCCAGAGGGGAGTGCTGGAGTGCGAGGCCGACGCCGTGCCCGAGGCCGACTTTGAGTGGTATAAGGATGACAGAAGGTAATAAGATTATCGGCCGGCTGGATCTCACGGCTATTGACTCCCATTCATCAGCTGCCACTCTTGCAGTCGCTGGAATAGCTGAAAGCCAGCGCTAATTATCCGCCAATGCACTTTGCATGTTGTCCACGCCTTCCAGGGTCTTCAATGGCTTCGACGGGATGGAAATACTGACCACTGGCTCACTGTCCAAGCTGACCTTCTTCAACGTGTCCGACGCGGATTACGGCAACTACACCTGCGTTGCCATCAACAAACTGGGGAGCTCAAACACGAGCTTTCTGCTGTATGGTAAGAAACGGCTTGTTCGGGCGAATGCCACGTTTTCAACAGAAAAAACAACAAACGAAACGCACACACTGACTAGCTTGCTGTGATTCTATTATCAGTCCTCAACAAGTCTGTGCCTCCAGTTCACAGAATTCTGTTCCCAATGTATTAATAGAACTTAAAAAAAAAAAAAAAAAAAACAGTCCAAGATGGAGTCCCTATTATAGCTGCTCCACCTAAAAATTGTCAGGCTTCTGTGATTTTGGATCTTTAGAGAATTCGAGGCTGGCTCCGCAAGCTGGCTTCTCATGAGACACATTAAAAATAATTTTGTGAAAGTGCCCTGGTAAACCTTCCCTCCACCCCCTTCTTCTTCTCCTTTCTCACTTCATAATCAGGGCGAATGCAGAAAATCTACTAATATCCCGACATGTATGTGAAGCTCTCTGGGAATTTATTCAAGTGAGTGTTCTAAAGCTGGAGTCTGAGCGTTTCATTAAAGCAAATCAGAAGTCACGTAGCAGGATCAAATGAATGAGAGGACGGCAGCCTCTACTCACCTCAGGGCCACACGCTTGAACCTACATTCAAAAGCGTTGTGAAGCCAAGTTCACGGCAAGCTGTCGCTTAGCCACAAAAACAAAGCCACCATAGTAAGGCAGTCGCCTCCAAAGTTTAAATGATTATTTAATGAATGACGGATACCAGGTTTAACAAGAGGAGGCGAATGTTGTTAAATCATAAAAAACAATGTGGAAAAATGAGGGGAAACGGAAAAAATTAGCCGGTCTAAACCATTTGGTCAAAAAAGTGCTTTGAATTATGTAAATGCTGGTGGTTGACTGGATCCTAGGAGGTGATTTAATGCTGAGGGGCGGAATCACTGCAGCCATGTTCACTAACAGCTCAAGGGCAACGGAATCTGTTTAGAATCTATTAAGCTTCAGAACAAAAAAAGTTAAAAAGCAAAGTTTTAATGTTTGCATAGATTCTCAGTCATCCACAACGTGGTATCGGATGAGCTCAGTCAAAAGCTACTTTACACTTTAATGTTGTTTTCTTTTAGAGCTGTTGTAACAGCTGCTGCAACAAAGAAAGAAAAAAAAGAGAAAAGAAAAGAAAAACACAAAACTAATTATTGAAAAATCCAATGGAGCATACTGGGACTGTACAGCACTATATGCAGGCCCAAATTGGTTCTTCCAATTTTTCTGGCCATGAAAAATAAGACAGCAAACAAACATGTGCATGTGGAATTAAATCCTCTAATTTCCTCTGAGAATGTATGGAGGTGTGTTAGCCACCAGTAAGAAGAAGAGAAGTGGCGATTGGACGTCCACAGTGGAGTTGTTGATGTTGGTGCTGAGTCTGACTCAAGGTGGAGACAGATGTTAATGCTGAAATAGGAAAAAATCATGCTTTTATTCTGTCCTTCTTTCAGTCCTGTCGCGAAAGAACCAAATGTTGAATTGGGAATTGCCTACAAAAATAGACTGTGGGAAGGACAGAGACAATGTTTCTGCACACATTCTGTCTAAAAGACGATTTTAGGAAATAAGTTGTTGACAACAACTGACAAATAACTCAATAAAATAATATCTGAATATTAGAAAATGTTCTCAAGGACGCTTTTTTTGCATCTGCCATCTTTTGAAGGACTGAATGAATGACATTTATTCTAATTATCCCAACCGATGCAAAAACCACACAAACTAAATAGAAATGAGCAATAAAACTGAGCAAGGACACAATGAGCAATAACCATAATGACACAGATTGACTTGCAGTCCAGCAGTGTGCACTTCACTGCCTTTGCGAAATATTTGAAATATGCCTACAAATGTTTTATGAATCATCATTGTTATAAAATCTTAATGAATGTCAAGGTCACACCACTAAAGCAACTGGCTTTGTATTTGTTTTTTAAGAAGAAAAAAAAAGGAGCTGAACCATTGCCCCCCCATCACTCTTCAACCCACTCAGAGCTTGATATGAGAAGCCAGGATGAAGTTTGATCCCAGTCTGGAGCAGAGTGTTCTGAATCTATGCATTTCAAATGATGGCACTGAGCCAGTCAAATATGTGCATTCTGAAATAAATTGGTGATGAAATGAGATGCTGACAATGAGGGACCGCAATCAGTGGCATGCACACCAATGTGGTGTGTTAAGTTAAGAGTTAAGAAAGGATGGAAACAGAACATACAGTTCTCTCTTTCTCTCTCTCTCTCTCTCTCTGTCTCTCTTTGTGTGTGTGTGTGTGTGTGTGTGTGTGTGTGTGTGTGTGTGTGTGTGTTTGTGCTCGTGTTTGTATAAAGACTTCATAGACCTGACAATTAAATGTGGATCTTGTAATTGTAATATGCATAAAGTTGAACTGAGGGCACAGATGTTGAATATTTTAAACTGCACCAAGTCCCAACACAATAACATTGTTATCCTGTTAACAAACAAGCAACTCTTTCCTGATCTTTTGAATATTGCATTCCACACTTAGTGGGTTTCACTTGATGATTATGTTTTCACATTACGATGTTTGCGGATGACACTGTGATCTGGAGTGAGGGCAGGGAGCAGGAGGAGGAAGGCCGAGAGAGGCGGAGGAAAAGGAAGAGATGAAGGTTAGCGGGACTGAATACATTTGCGTGAGTGATTTGGACCAGAGTAGAAAGAGAGATTAACAAGGGGGAGGACTTCAATTACTGACAGAGTGCAAGCAGGTTTGGAGAAAAGAGTCAGATGAAGTTCACCAAACAAGTATCTGTAAGAATAGAAAGAAATGTGTAGATGGTGGTGCAATGGTGGTAAGAACAGCCATGTGGTATAGTTCAGAGACAGTGGTAAAAGACAGGAAACAGAGCTGGGTATAGCAGAGTTTAAAATGTCAGGTTCTACTTTGATTGTGACCAGGATGGATCTGATCAGGGACGAGTACAGAGGGACAGCATGTGGGAGATGTTTTGTAGATGAGAGGCCAGATTGAGATAGCCTGGGCATGTACAGAGGAGGGACAGTGACTATCAGTCATAGGTGGATGCAGAAGTTGGAACTGCCAGGCAGGAGGACAAGAAGAAGAAGAGCAAAGAGAAGCTTTGTGGACGCAGTGAAAGAGGACATGAGGTTAGTTGGTGTGGGAGGGTTAGATGGAGGCAGGCGGTTGGCGGTGGCCACCTATGAAGGGAACAACTGAAAGGATAAAAAGACCAAGTGGATTTCATATTAAAATGCCACAGTGTTTGAGCTTATGGATTGGATTTTGACACCATTCATACTTTGATAAATGGCTGCTAGCATTGCTGCCACTTTGAAAACTCCAGTTGGTAACTTTGCAGTGTTCCGGTCCACTCAGTTGCCTTCTTTTCATGCTTTTCCCCAAGTTTTGTCAATGATGTGCTGCTCTGTTTCCGATATGTTGCTTTGTTCCATTTTTGGCCCCCTCACCCGCTGTAGTGGTAATTGAGCCCACTAGCTCGACGCTATTGCAAGGTTAGTATTTCTGAATCAGCACGCTCTCCCAACACTCTCAGATGGAAAGTGTTAGCAGCATGCTGGCGCGCACCGTACTCAAAAACTCGAAGTGGGGCTGCAGTGCCACACAGTGGCACAAAGCTGTGTCAGGATCTTTAATCATGTCAAAATTGAACAGAAGACAAATGGAATAACTCATTACTCTTGTGGCTATCCGCATCTTTTAAGGGGTGGGGATTAAACAAAAGGCAAAAGCAAGAGTCTCAATGAATATGTCCTGTGAATCTTTGTGACGGTGGTCATTGCAGCCTGCATACTTAACCATTCTCCATCTTTCTTCTCTGCAAACCTAACCGCCTCTGTCTGCGCCATGCCATTTTGGTTTTTGCATGCTCCCTTCACCATCGTAAGTATCCTCCATCTTTCATTGTCGTTCATGCTTGTAAGACTCTTTTGGTTTTTTTTTGTGCACGTTGGTAGCTCTGACACACTTGTAATATGGCAAGAAAAAGAAGCTCCAAAAGCTTACTTGGTTGTTTTTGGTGAAGTAATGGGAACATCCATCTCATCATGTCAAATGTCCTCGTGACTGCCGGTTGCAGCATCTTGTAAGCAAACACTCCATTAACACAATTGTATTAATGGCTTTTGATTTGGGCAATGACTGAACGTCATTATTCTAATTAGCCATATGCAGGATTAGGGATAATCCA
The DNA here is from genome assembly GCA_009823395.1 of Thamnaconus septentrionalis. Taxonomy (NCBI): domain Eukaryota; kingdom Metazoa; phylum Chordata; class Actinopteri; order Tetraodontiformes; family Monacanthidae; genus Thamnaconus; species Thamnaconus septentrionalis. The sequence goes on from CM020504.1 coordinate 9,995,569, forward strand.
CTGTGGCAGAGTAATTGGATAGCTGCCCCAAAGGAAACTGTTGTGAACTCATGGAAATCCAGGGGAAATGAGAAGTCTTTGTGTTCCAGGCTTCAAAGTTAAAACTTGTCCCCAATCCCTCCTACAGTCTGTTCGTTTAGATGGCTCCCTGAAAAGCATGATGAAATGATGTGTTTCATGTTTTTTTCATCATAAAATTGTATTTTAGCGCCGGGTTCTTGGGAGTTTAATGTTGCCGGAAGTCTCCAGTCCCGAGAAGTAGGACTAGAATAAAAAATGAGAGCGCACTTACGAAATACAGATTTCATTTTAGTGTAGGACACGGAAACTCTTCTGATTTGGATCTGCATTAAATGCATGAGGAATGTGTATTTTAATGTGGAGATGTTGAACGAATATTAAATATAGAGTTTAACTCCTTATATTTGAGAACGTGACACTGACAGAGAACTTTACTATGTTCTTTTTGACCGGAATAAATGTAGACGGCTAGATTTATGCTTTTCGGCTGAATAATAGCGAAGCAAAGTTTTAAAAGCTGCTCTTAGTGCTGCGATGGTGCTGTTAACAATCAGCCGTCGGCTTTGGCCCCCAAGTTACATTAGCGACTGAAGAGACCAACGCTGCACATGCAGCTAAACCGCCTACGACAATTTGCCACTGCTTGTGAAAGGAAAACCAGCCCAGCTCTCGCTCTCTCTCTCTTGAGACTCCAATTTGATTTTGTCATGTGAATGAACAAATGGGGACAGTTCAAAAAGCACCGCTTTGAAAAGCTTATGATGAAAAATGTGACTAAACATCTGCGTTTTGGAGAGCGATTGCAACTCCTGTCCCACCTCGACAGTGTGACTGTCACCCAGGCTTGCAGGGACTCGACAATAACAGTCAACATTACACCTGCTCTTCTCAAGCCTTACTCAGCATGAACCCCCCCCCCCCCCAAACTGTGTCCCTCTATCTAACTACACCTCACCCATAGTGGTTAGCTTTCCAATTACTTTTTCTCACCATTGAAGCAACACTCTGTGGATTTTCTACCTTGAATCGATGGTCATGATCCATTGACGTGCAGCCGAGAGAATGAAGCAGCCGACATTGGCACAGCTCAGCTAGCTAGCTAGTGCCCGTCAAACCTGGACAGGTGTGATCCTGCCAGCGGGAACTGGGCAGGCAACAAGAGTTTTCAAGAGAGGGTGAAGGGCAGGCAACAAAAGCTATATAGGCCAATTCCAAGCCAGCCTGGCATGGCAATGAATTGTAAAAATGATTTTCAAATCTTCCCCCCAAAAAACCACAAAGTGTTGCTTCATGGAAACTCAGTGCAAGTGGTTTAGACTTTTTAGATTTAGAAAAAATATAGCACGCTGTTTATTTATGCCGTTTTATATGTGTGTTTTTTTAAAAACAAATAAAAAAAAACATTCCCTTCTTTCACTCATCAGGACCGCGAGCAGTTCAGGATGGCAGCGGCGGCGCCATGGGACTGCAGTTACACAGCTGTCTGCTCCTTCTAGTGATTCTGCCCTTCCTGCTCCGGGTTTGAAGAGGAGTGGAGTTAAAAACAAGTGTGTGTTTGTGTGTGTGTGAGTGTGTGTGTTTGTTTGAATGTGATTTTTTTTTTCCTCCTTATTCTCAAACTGGAACCATAAACTGATGCACAGTGAGTGCACAGAGTATCCTGTTATGTTTTAATTTTGACACAGTAAATCAGTATGTAACGTTGGTTATTTTTACTATTATGATAATTATTATTTTTTTGTTTATAGATTTGAGGGATATAACAAGTGTTTCACACTGTTCTGTTAGCTTTTCTCTCAATTATATTGTTCTGATATTTTTGTTTGTTTGTTTGTTTTTGTTTTTTTCTTGGCTCTCTCACATCTTCAATTCCAGTGGATTTGTCCTAATTTTTTAACTGCACTGCTTATTTATCGCAACTCCAAGAAAACAAAATCACAAGAGACGGAAGTTAAATATCTGAAATACAAATCGGGAGACGGTGAAGCAGAGTGAAGCAGAATGAATTTAGGTCACCCTGAGGCCAAACAGCCCAGTATTATCATATTTTAATGTATAATACTTATCATCTAGTGTGGTTGTCAAAAGCAGATTTATTTTTTGTCCTCCACATACTCTTGATTCGGGCATTGTAGTGATATACTTGCTGTTGTTTTGCTAATCTTTACATTTATATATATATTTTTTTAATTATGTTTTAAAAAAAGAAATCCTGAATTAAAAAAAAAACAGGATGTTGTAATTATTTAGACAAACTATCCTTAGTTTTATGTCTCTTTGTAGTGTCTTTTTTCTTTACAGTTGTGCACAGAAACACTGTCAAGAGTAACTCTGTTATAATGAAATAGTTGAAAATGGAAGGAAAGGATGTTGCCGTTTGACCTATTAATGGAAATGTAACAATGCTATTTGTACGTGTTGGAACATCATATCGGTCGTTTCTCACAAGTTTTACTTTTGTGTTGTTCTTATTGACCTCACAGGAGAGTTAGCCACTGCTCAGCAAAATGATGTTCATTTTTAGCAAACGTGTTCTAATCTGGCTCTGTTATGGGGCCATTGGAATTTAAATAGAGTTGGGGAGGGGGATAGGAATGGGGGGTAGGTTTGGGAGGGATGCAAAATCATATTGTCCTTTAAAGCGAAATTTAATGCGTGTGGGCTTTTGCTGTGGAAAGCTTTTCCGGACGTGACATTTCCAGCCCATATTGAGCAGAAGAGCATTGCAGGCTTAGTGCGCAAAACAACTGCAATAACCAAATTGATCTGAGGTTCGGGCACAAAAGGCCACAGCTGCTGCTGCAGCTTTATGCTTGGCTTGTGTTATCTGAAATGACGGCAAGAGTCGTGGTGTTTTATCACAAAGGGAGAGAGAGAGAGAGAGAGAGAGAGAGAGAGAGAGAGAGAGAGAGAGAGAGAGAGAGAGCATCTTTGGTGGAATAACAACAGCTCTTCAAAAGGGTTCAGACAGAAGCGACGGCGTGACTTTGTGCAACGCTCGGAAAACCTCTGTAAACACAGCCGGCAGAAAATGACCGCGTCTCTGGTGCGGGACGAGTGGGCAGAGCGCTCAGCACTCAGGGTCAGAGTCAGCGAGGAAGAGGAGGGAGAGGAGGGAGAGGGTGTGATGCTCAACGGCTGGGGTTTTGCACTGTCAATCTGCGGGCTCGTCACCCACCCAATCAAAATCAGACGTGAACAGTTCATTGGAAGGAGATGGTTTGTTTCTCAGACTCGTCCTGGAGCAGCGTCGCGCTTCATGCGAACTCGCCGCTGCGACTCCATGTTCTCATACGACTTGGCCGTCTATATTTTCACACCAAAACAACAACAGTGCTCACCTCAAGCCCAGTCGATGCCAATGAGGACCAATGGGGGAGGAGTGACGAAGCCGGGCACCTCCGGTCCGTGCAGATTCATCTTTTCCTAGTTTTGTGGGCTCGCTGCAGCTCCGGTGAGGTCGCAGTCCATCATCTTTTTTTTTTCTCCTGGTGAACACGGCCCGTCTCTGCTGCCCTCAGGGGAGAAGTCAAGGATTAGCGATCGTTCTGTGTGAAAACGGAGGTCATTCTACAAGTCCAGACAGTCCTCCTTTTCCACGGCAGACGGCCAACTGTTCCTCATCAACACGGCGACATTTGGACATGATAGTATCCTCCCCAACCCCCACCCTCACACACACAGGCACACAAACCAGTCACTGAGGCGAATCTGATTCCAATCAGATTCCTTCTCAAATCCGATTTTTAGGCTGACTGTCCACACTGTTTTGTGTGTCCAAATGGGATCTGCTTCTGTTCAGACTGGGCCACATTATGGACCCATCTGACAGGTTGCTGAAGCAACATCGTCGGAGCGGAGGCGTCGTCCAGCATAGCGTGTAGTGTGTGACGTCATATAGTTGCGACAGCAGCACTTGTTGCGCTACAAGCCCTGGAGCTTGGCTTGAAGGGAGCAACTGTATCTCCCCACACACACTGATGAGCCAATGAGTTTCCTCCTCTGTCCAGGGACTGCTGTTTTCCACTTCTTCTGTCTGCTCCATTACGTCACAGCTCCGCACCTGGAATGGTACCCTCTGGTCTGGCGCATTGGGTCTGGCGTCGCGTAGAGTGACGTCACGGACAGTCAAAACTCATCGGTGTGTTTGGAGCCGTTCACACTGAGACACATCCGTCCAGATGCCGTTTGAAACTACCTCCCGAAGGTGGTTTCAATTCGTTTTGCAAAAATCAGATTCCATGCTATTTGTGACTGTTCAGACTACAAAAGAGCCATCCGGTTTCAATCTGGATGGGCTAAAAATCGGATTTTGGCTGCCAGTCTGAACAAGGCCTAATACTTCTGCTATATAGGGCCGCCTTCCTCGAGGCGCCGCTCCGAGATCGACAAACAACACAAACCTGCCGCCAGTCAAGTGGAGAGTTTATGAAAAAAGACAAACCTTGTATATTGTATCTACAGTGTACAGTTATGCCTCCAGATGGTAGGTGACGGTGCGACGGTTGCCGCCAAAAGCGCCGCGATAGAGAGTTGCGCGCCTCAAACCACCACATTGTGATGGAGGGCGACACATCGAGATCGTTGACACGTCCCACCGTGGGGAGCTGCAAGACCTGATTGCTGAAGGGGAGTTATAATTTTCACCACGTCGCCGCGAGACAAACAAGCAGCCTCAACTGCGATCTGAGGTCTCGAGCCCTGTTTTTTTGTTCTAAAGCACAGGTATGAAGCAGAGTGCCTGCAAGACGGCGCTGCTTAAGTTTTTGGCCTTGCTGGACGACTAACAGGACGATTTTGTCTTTGTTTACCGCTCTGGTGTGAACCTGTGCAGGCTGCCTCTCGTAAAGGATAGAGCTCTAGGAAGGAGGCCCTTTCATTTGAAGCCTTTAAAAAAAAAAGAAGGAAAATACAGCACAGGGACTCGTCCCTTCCAGGCTGGGTAAGCGAGCTCGCCGAGCAGTTAAAGACACGGCCGTTCAGTGAGACAAGTGATGTTTCTGTTGCGGAGCAGTGGTGAGCTCTGAGTGTTCTAGCTGATTTGTTTAAAAAAGGAGGTAGGAATAAAAAATACAGGCTCTGGCTTGGTCGTTGCATTATCCTGTTGCCGCTGTCCGCATAACTCCAGTCTGCCTGAAGATGCAATTATACCCAGGCGTTACACGAACTGCAATTTACCCACTTTTCACAAAACGCGATTCACGGCCAAGAAAAAGCGATCACAGCAGGGGGCGTCGGCTCGGCACGCTGAGAATGAGTCCTCTCTGTTGGACTTTTGAAAAAGTCCAACTCCTTGTTCCCTATTAAAACGAATGCAAATTCTCCGACCGCAACTCCCTCCGAGCATGACTTTGTGGGGGAAAAAAAGCACTGCAATTCCTATTCAAGCTAAACCTCTAATGACAAAATAGAAGAAAAAGCGACCAAGGAGGCAGATTCTGCAAACGCACTCGTAAAACGTTTCTGATCCACCACCAAAAGTTCAGCCGGGGAGCTGAGGGGCCCTCCGTGTGCGTTCCCGCTTCCCGCTCGTCCAATTTTGAATGGCAAGCCACTGAGACTTGAGTTTTGGCAGCAGTCTTGCATATTTATGGTGATAGTTCGAGTTCCTTTGTCTCGTTGAAAGCCCGGATTTTGTGTGTGAGTGTGTGAGTGTGTGCTCTCAGCTCAGCACGCAAGGGCCGAGCAAAACGAGGCGACGCAAAAGCAAAACTATTGACTTTCTTGCGACGCAGGTGCGAATCTCTGAGGACTCTACACATACATATTGAGGACTGTATACATATTGTAAAAAACAAAAGCGAGAGCACGGCTGAAGTTGTTTTGCACTGATCAGGCTATTCTTTTAACTTTCCTGGTGTTTTTTTTTGTAACATTTCCTGTGAAGTCTTAAAAAAGATTTGTTTTTTGGGTGGGGTGAACTTTGGTTCCGCTCCTGTCACAACAGATACTGTAAGTCTCATGAGCGGTCAGGTTGATTCATTTTTGAGTGATACAACTCTTCTTCTTGCTCTACTTCTTCTTCTTCTTCTTCTTCTTTTTTTCCGCCCAGTCACAAGTTCACTGGACTCTCTTTGAATTGGAATGTACCTTAACAGAAGTGTGAAGGGTCGTCGGTTCATGTGTATTTTCTTGATGAAAAAGTTGTGTGCTCATATTTAAGATTGACAATAATAAAATGGTGTCTGTTAAGACGATGTGCTGATGTCATGTTTTTTTCTTGATCTGCCTATAACAGCCTCCAGATATTGGCCTCTTAAAAAAACTAAAAAGATAGAGAGAGAGAGCGAGAGAGAGAGAGAGAGAGAGACTGTAAGTATAAAGAGACACACATCCCTCGGTGACATCAAATAGTAAATTTGGCTGAAATACAGTTAAAGTTGGACTTTTTTTTTGGCAAAGTGCCCCAAGGTATTTTATTCCTGTATAATACAAAAGCTTAGATCACATTCTTGATTGGCTACACGGCAAATGGACCACCTCCCCTGCAACAGTTACTCCTTCAGTGGCACCTTTCCAGAAACAAGACAAACCTATTGATCTCCCATCCCCCAGGAGTCCTAACCTTGGATCGGCATCCTTGCGGTTTTTCCAGCTTCACCGCTAACAGCACCGCTTCTCTAAATGACACCAGTTTGTCTTTGAGCCCGAGCGCAGTGGATTTTATTGGTGCCGGTGCGCAGCAGTAGGTCTGCCACGGCGCTCTGAACTCTGCTCCCCCTTCCGTCACCGTGAATGTTAATTGCGCACTGGAGATGAGCTGCATGCTAAAGCAATTTCCTTTTGTGATTCCCTCGGCCGCGCACGCGCGCAACGCGCCACGATTAAAAGAGCTTAAAGTTTTGCCGCCGTTTGCGACTGGCGGTGCTCCGTGACTGGCAATCTCCGAATTGCGCGGCGACCGCAGTATTTACAGCATTTTCAGGTTGCTACATCTGACTGTGGCGCCAACTGGATGACTGCTTTGCAGTCAAACCCCCCACCCCAACGCCCCACTTCAGCGCCGACATATATTTAATTCATGGAAACATCTGCTCTGCGCAGCTGAGCACCACTCGAAACAGAGGAGGCGGCGCAGTGATGCCGGTGAAAACAAACGATCTCCCTCTGACCCCGTGTCACAGACCTTTGAGACTCTGTGATTGACTGCAATGAAAACAATGACGAATGAGAAGGTGAGCGCAAAACAAGCGTGAACACCCACTTTGAAGCCATCAGTTGCCAAGACACAGTGCACCCGCTCCGCAAAGAAATAAAAAAATATAGAGTCAAGAGGCACCTGAATCAGCCCCTCGCATGTTCACACTGCCGTGCAAATAAGAACTTAATAGGTTCGCAGTCATCAGGAAAAAGGAATAGGAATGAAGGAATCAGGAGGAGGTCCTCCCACACACAACTGAAACAATCATGTTTTTGATGGGGCTGCAGACTTTTCGTTATTATTGCTCCGTTCATGCAGCCAAAGTGATCCATTCTAATTAAACAATTCATTTACGTTCAAATCATCTGCAGTGTGGGGGCGTTTCAATGGCTCAGCGTGTAGGATCCAAAAAGTGACATTTCCACACTGTTCATTTCACTGGTCACTGCCGACGCAGGAGCTTTCATGGAAATGGTGCTCTTGGTTGGGTGGTGGCGGCGCACAACTTTTCATCCCCTTTTAAACTTCGCAGTGTGCGGTTTAAGCAGCGTCAACTTCACACACGCACATCACATGGTCATGGGACTATTTAGGACTTTATTTCTCTTGGCTGTCACCAGGGAACACTTCTAAAAGCCGTCTTTGTGGACAAGGAAACTAAAAGTCAAGAGCCACTGAAGTCGTGCTGGAGTTGACACTGATGCGTCGGGTCTGAAGGTTTTGCACAAGTAATTATTAGCTACTGCTGGGACCGTTGTTCCTGAGTTAAAACAGATGAACCTAACTGATTGCGTTACACACAGCTGGTCTAGAGCAAACCTCCAGTCGGGCGGAGTCGTCTCTATGACAGACGCTCATTGGCTACGACCGCCATTGTCAACATCAAGACCAGTCAGTGTTACGCAATGTGACTAAAGTCTTCTCTGAAAAAAATCTGTGAAGGTGGGATTTTCAGTGAATCAGTTTCTCCTCCAAACGTCATTTCAAAGCGGCAGTGTCATTGGCACCCGCTCTGAAAATTCCTTGAAATTGCAAGAACAGAAACTATTATTACTTCTGTCAAAGCTTCCATGTCCTATTTCCCAAATGAAGTCATGCAAATATATAATACACCTGGATGCTGTTGCTTCTTCCATTAGACCGCCTCAAACTGTATACCTTACAGATTACACCTGTTGTCAGTGTAGTTGGAATGACATTTTAGCATAAAATCAGAAGGTCATTAAAATGAGTGCCTCCATCTACTGGAGGCATTCAAATCCACGATTCTTTGGACTGTCGATGGCAGTGAATTAAGCGAGACCTGGCAGGGATGCAATGTGAGAAATTATGTTCTTAACAAGGAAGAACCCTTGGGTGATGCAATCTATTTTCAATCCACTCTTCTACTTTTAACCGGTCCTCTCAGCCCTCCTTGTGCCCCTGGCACGAGAACATAAACGCATGTTGTGCGGAGCCCAGACCTTTATTCAGTGTTAGTGGGAGATATTGTGATTGCTGTTGGAGGCAACATATAAATATTAAAGGTGCACATTATTGTTAGTTTGGGTTTTATTGTGCTTATGGGGGCTCATGCGTTCATTTTCTTCCAACTTTGTGTAAAATGTGTGAGAAAGTCAGAGAAGTATGCATTACAGAAATACATTCAACTCCATTTTAGCCGTGAGACATTTTTACAGATTTCCAGCTGTCCTCGGCATCTACAGAAACTGATAAGATTTCAACTTGCAGAAATTCTTGTCCCTGACCTTTGCTGACAGCAGCGGAAAAGTCAACTTCATACAAACTTGTCTCGAGACAAAAGTTAAGGGAAAATATTAATCATGGTAAAGAAATCTTGCAGGAGAGTATTTTTCCTTTTCTTGTTTGTCTCTCAGCCATTTATATCTTGCTCACAACTGACAAAGGACTCACTGAGCAGTCTTGGAGCCAAACAAAAGAAAAAAAAAAATTACTAAAGGATTTAATGTTAACAAGGTCAGTGGAAAGGTGGTGAGGCAGATTCACCAAGATTTTCAAATCAGCAGACACAGAGGCAGGTGAAACATGCTAAAACGGTCCATACAAAATATCCCTGAAACTCTAAGAATCTAGTCCAAGAGCTTATCTGTATGGATATTTTTTTTTTAATACAGATATTTTTATACATGCGTTTTGGCCTCTTGCCCAGATGCAAACAGTATTCTAGGGTAGAAGACATGTTTAAAATCCAACTGCCAAGATTTTCCTAGTGTGTGCATGTGGAATGGAAATGTTATATATGATGGCATGAAAATGCAATTTGCCTGTATATATAACCTTACGTGCACGAGTAATAATTTTGGTTGTCAGTGCAGTTAAACCATTGTAACAGTCAAAAATATCTATCAATATGTGTGGGTTTCCTAATTTATATATTTATTGTTAAATGAAGTGTTGCTATGATCCCATCGCTCTATCTCTCTGTAAGAAATATTTAATTCTAATCATTTTATATTGAAATTGTGAGAATATTCCTCCATATATTTTTCAGCCATATTTTTCGCGATGTTTAATGTGCTTTTTAAGTTGTAATTTTGCATATGTTCTCCTTGTTAAGTCAACTTGTACTTGCTTAGAAATTTCACAACAAATGTGTCTTCCTGCACCACAGCAGTTTTTCATAAGCGTAAAGCACCATGCAACAAAACAACAGTAACATCATTGGCCAAATTTTAAAACCCATTGGACACGTTGGTCTGGGCAGCATTACATTGTTGTTCTACTGACACTGCAACCAGGCTCATTCCGCTGCAACGACACAGTGGAAGTTCCCTGTCAAGGTAACGGCGATAAGTCGTGCATTTGTGTTCCGGAGCTAAAAGGCCTGTGATGGACGTAAACACACTTGAGAAAAGTCTTGCTGTCTGCTTCCCAGCTTCCACTTGGAGGGTAGCTTTCCCTGACACTCTCCCTTGTGGAATGGAATCTCCAGCTACGGTAATTAACGTCAAAGCGGAGCGCACACAATTAAGAACCCGTTGCTGTTTATACTTCTCTGATCAAGGTAGGACGAGAGTCCGAGGCTGCTCAGTAGCGTTAGCACGGGAGGAATACAACAGTTTCTGAAAATCTGAAAGTTGTACATTGAGGACTGCAGCTTTCCGCTGTGTCGCCTTGGTATCCCTCCGCAGACTCCAGCGTCAGAAATAGCAACAGTAAAAAAAAAATGTTATTGGACCTGGCAGAGAAGGTATGGCTAATTTCTCAAGGCTGTAACCCACATGCTCGGCTCTGACGCTCATCCCAGAAATGCAGAAGTGTGGCATCAATCAAACATGTTGAATACTTGCTTCTTGAGAATACTTGCTTCTTGCAACTAAGTGACACATATGTTCACTTAGTTGTCATGTCCCAAAGTGATGTACAAACGTCTACACTTGGGAGTTACCTGTAAGACTGCGCTCATGTTTAAATCGCATCCTCTCCACACGTTGATGCAGTCCAGCCTGCTTTGAATTGAACTCCACGGATGAGCTTTGCTCACAGTCAATTTCATTTATTTAAAGTCTGCTAAAGCAGTGGGAGTGAGACCAAGAAAGACAGTGTTGGTTTAAGTAGGTTGGGTCGGATCTTCAGTCGAGAATGTTCTTTGCGGAGAGACATGCGGGAAGAGTGAAGTCTCTCCCCAAAGCGGACTCTTGGCCCTGAAAATATGATTAATGAGCTGACAGCCATCAACCTTCACAGTCCTCGGCGCTTTCATCCAAGGCCAATAAACGCTCTTTGAGCAGAGCAGCGGTGTCTTTGAGAGCGGAACGTTAACAATGTAAATCCGAGAAGACGAACCAACAGCTGCCTTTTGATGCCTTTTTAAAGCATGTGTCTTTTTATAGTTCAAAGGCTATTACAACTAATGTCCAATTGTGTCAAAGCACATGTAACAAGCAGTGCACAAATTAAAGAAAAAAACAACATTGCATGTTGAGCCAAATGGAAAAACGGCACAAGGCATCAGTTTGCCAATTACAATCTATTTTCTTGCATGGACAAGGTCTGATTTTATTTAATACATTATTCATGCTTACTGGGATGTATTCTGGTGTAGTTCAGCGCATTTATTTTTTGACCACTGAACCTTCCCGTCGAGGAAGACAAAATTCAGTTTGGCTAAGAAAAAAAAACAGGCAGGCCTCAGTTCAGTCTCTCCAATTAGACGTACCATCAAGAAAGTCAGCCAAACAAAAATTTCATGTGATGAATTGTCAGAGGAAAATGAGCAAATATACAGTCGACTGTTGGTAGGTTTTGGATGTGCAAGATGTTCCATCTTATTCCCAGGTCCTTAATTGCTAGAGTTCACGGGCCAGGCACAGCAAAGTGCCAGAGTAGGATATTAACAAGAGAGCTGGAGAATATGTTTCACTTAAGCCCATAAATAAACATACTACTTAGCAATAATGGTCTTCATAGTGTTGAGAAACTTCTGTTTATAACATTCATATACTTTCATTTGTCAGATTATCCAATGCAGACAGCAGACATTTTACAAGGTCATTTAACTGATTTTCAGATTACCTTTCAATTTCAAGAATGTGGATGGATGTGTTGTAAAAAGAATGCGACGCAGCTGCAAGAAAGTGCAACACCTGTTAAAGATCTTTTCATATCACCTCAGCATCAAGTTGAAGTCACATCTCTGACAAGGCAGCTGAAAAACCTTGATTTTATTTCCTCCTCTCCAGTGCTGGACCGCTGCAAGTGCCTGCGATCTGGAGCAGCAAGCATCCTCAGTATATTACAGTTTCCCAACACTGTGTTTAACCGTCTGTGTGAAGTTCCCAGAGTTGAAGTCTGTGTTAGTGTTATTCAGGACTTAACTGCAGGGCTTTCAGAATTTCCTCTTGTCGCGGCTTTGGATCAGAAACAGTGGTCAGTTTAAGGTTGTGCCCTTTAAGTGCCTCATAAATGCCACATTGTCTTCCTTTACCAGGGATTGATGATTGCCGGCCACTTCGAGAAAGGTCAAGGTGGTTTTAGTTATTGCAACTTGAAAATATATTTCTTTGTTTCGTTGGAGCCCTTATGAAAAGTTTTTTTAAATCAGTCAATCATTTTTTTTTTTTTAAAGAATAGAATAATTGCTCAATTCGATTTTTTTTTTTTTTTTACACCATCGTTACATTTTGTCATATTGGATTGGATGGCACCTTTCAGTGCAATCAGTGAAAGATCCACATTACAAAGTACTGTCAGTATATCTGAGAAACAACTCCACATTATTAGTCGCATAAACCACAGTTGCACTAGCCTTGTGTGTTTGAATGTATTTTGTTGCTGTTTGTTTTTTTTCTCCTTTCTTTTCCCTTTAATTTGTTCTTAATGTCAGTGTGTCTTGATGGAATTATATTCCTGTGTCTGTGGGTCCTGTCAAAAGAAGAATTTCTGTCAGCTTTTGGGACAGACAACAAAGCTCATCTCATCTTAGTATATTTACATCCTGCATGTTTCGATGTGCCACACATCCATCGAGAAGCAATCACTCAGAATTCACATCTAATTGAATTCTCGAGGCCTCCTGTTTTCACAAATGTCAGATCAAACCGATCCCTTCCAAGCACAATCGACGTCAAGTAATCCAAAGTGCCGCCCAGTCGCAAGTCTAAAGAGGCACACTGATGCTGCGTTGCATCATCCACTGCATGTGGGTCAGTGTTGTTGTCATAGCTCTCTTTCCAGCAAAGGTCAACGGAAACCTGGTGCTCTTCCTTTCATCCTTTTAAAATCGAACTTGTCCTGCAAAGGAATTTGTTGCAGGTGTGTCTAGCCGCTGCAGGAATGCATGGTATATCAGTGAGTTCATTGTTTAAATTCAAGCCTCGTACTGGCCTGAAAGGCAGCAGATGGTTAACAAAGTGGATGGTACGAGCAGAGTGTGAATTTTAAAGCACATGGGTGTGTACCATATTATGTAATCAGCATTACATAATCTGGTAATAACATAATGATAAAGCTGATTATATTTGGGTCAGTTGTGGCGATATGTTTCCTCAAGTTGTGTGTCGTATTAAAAGGTTATTCTGTCTCTATATATTTTTTTCAAAGTTGTCATCAGAAAAATAAAAATATACAATTTATTTCTGATGCCAACTCACCATCATACTTCATTCCAACCCCAGATGGCTCTTTACTCACCCAACCCGGGTGAGTAAAGAGCCATCCTTGCTGGTAGTGTGCACCATGTTGCCAATCGTCCCAGTCATACTTGGAAACAGAATTTTCAGGCAGATATGTGGGTGAAGGAAGACCTCAAAATAGAAAAAAAATAAAAAAATGAGATGGGGGTAATTGTTATCGTACTGTGTCTGGTATTTCCTGTTCATGGTCGTGATTTGGGTGATACAAACTGCTCTTTTACTTGCCCACGCTTGCCCACGCCCGCGACCCACCCCCCTCCTTTGCCACCTCCCCCTCCTCCTCACTCGCCAAGGTGACTGGCTCCTCCGCTGACGTCTCCTCGTGGAGCACCCTCGTCTCCATAATATTTTCACGCCAAGCTCAGAAGCCATCTACCAATTTGGCTCTCGCCCTCCTTACCTTGCCAGCATTACACTGCACCCTCTCCGCCAATCTTCAGGTGGCCAATTTGAATGCTCTCCTGCACCTCCTTGTGGCTTCCTCCCATGCTTTCCTGGAGCCTATTGGCAGGATGTTGGCCATTTCAATTTCCTCCCGACTTGAGCTTAGGCCTGCTACTTCTAGCTGCTGCGACAAGTTTCTGATTTGCCGTTCTGATTCATTTCCCCTCGTTTCCGCTTCACCGTATCAAAAACAAGGTACTTGCACCTCTGCTGTGCAGGTAAGAGAAAATCCATGTTTTTTTTTTTTAATTTTCGATTCAATGGTTGTGTATGTGTCTTGGTTGCAGGTTTTTATAAATAAAGTGTAGTTGACATGTGTTGCCACATGTATTACTGCCCCTTTCCAGTGCTTATCTCTGAGTGCATGCAATTGCTGCAGCAGCCATGTATCCTTTCCTCGTGCGTGGCATGCTCTCACATGAACTTTTTGGCACCACCTCACCTGTGACACTAAATTCAGCTTGGTAAAGGTGTCCAAATGTTTCTGGATGACTAGCAGCATTCCTGAAAGGGAATTATTTATTTGTTCATGGACACTGTAAAAAAATAAATAAATGATTGTAATCGTGTGTGTGCGTGAGAGAGCGAGATAATGTAATGTCTATATTTGTAAGCTTTGGTGCAGTAAAAACATGAGTTGTTTCAGAAATAATACAGTATGTTCCCCATCTACTTGAAAATCAGTCTCTTGGATATTTCAATGCCGATCTCATCCCTTCTCATTTTTATAAAGCAAACAGGACCTCACACCGTGACAAAGAAAATACGCATGATTTATTGGGTGTGTTGTTCCTCTGAGCCATTACGTATGTTTAACAAGAGCGGACCGTTACAGCTTGCTGAGTCACAAATGGCTCATGGGGCAAATTGGAAGCGGTAGAATAAATCAGAATTAACTGAATAATGACGCTATTGGCGGGATGGGGAGTTTTGGAAAAAAAAAATAATGCAATAATATTTATTGTGCAGCATCAGAACAACCTGTAGATGAAAAGATGTAGATTTCTCTCTCTGTCTCTATCTATCATCTAGCTATCTATCTCATGTACGTTCTGTACGTGTGTGTGTGTATCTATATACACACATATGTACATTGTGTCTATTAGACATTGCTGCTGGTGCAAGGAGCCTTCTGATTATGAGCATGTGCCCATATGATATGATATGATAAGAAAATAAGAAAATGTTATTGACGCATAGGCTGAAAAGAAAATCATTATAAAATAATTATAAATGTATGGTAATGGCACATTTTTTAATCGATAGAATAAGCTACATACTGTATCATTAGTCTGCCTTTTACATCATATGGAGATGCAATATGGAGGCCCAATATAGAAATACCAATTTGACCATCACTGAATCTCATCTGACTCCAGGCGAAGACTATAATTGAACCACATTTCCTTACTGCACTTCTCCTTCTTTGCTCTCCCCACAGTTTGTCGAATTATCGTTTGGATTTCTGGTTCTGTCACAAATCTGCAGGTCACATATCTCTCTCCGAAATTAATTAAAAATGAAACGCTCAGAGTGCTGCAGCGCTGCAGAGCCTCCCCTAATTGCCTGCACATTCTTGGGATGTCCTTGAGATGGCTGATTCCCATTCAAAGGCAAGAATGAATTAGAGAGAATGCAGTGCGGTGGAGGAAATGCACATACACACATCTGCATTAAAATGTATCTGTCTTCTGATCCGACTGGAAACTAGAGATGCCTGAGACAATCTTGGATGCGTATGGGAGGCTCAAGTTAAAGACGTCCCTTAAATTTGGCTCCATGTAAATGCCCCGAGTTCTGCTCAGTCTCACTTCAGGGAATCTGCTGTAGTGGATGAAGGATATACGGTATAGCATTATGGGGAAAAGAAAATCAATTTACCATTGAATGATCACATAAAATAAATTAATATTGGTAAGTGAATCTGAATACTTTTACTGTAAAGGATGGACGACGACAGCTCTTAACTGTATGACATACGTACAACAAACATACATAAAAACACACAATCCCTGTATTATTTCTTAAAGCAGGAATATCAGCATACAAAAGGTGCAAAAATATAATTTTATTATTTATAACTGGCATGGCATTGTGGCAGCTGTAAGTCACTTTTGTTTATTTATGTTTTTTTTTTTTTTATTTATTTTTTTACAATGATTGATCTCTTCCAAGATGGCATCAAAATTAACTTTGTTGTTATTATGAATTATACGACAGTTGCGCTGATGAATCACATCAGCTCTCAGATGGTTGACAAGATGCATCACACTACTTCACAAGTGTTTTTAATCATTAATTTTAAGAATAATTGTTGCGACTGTGTGCTCGCAACACTCCATTTGCGGGAATATATCTGATTAAGGAGAGGCTTCAAAACGAAACTTGTTGCTGCATCTTTATCTTTTACTAACAAACTGTATGTGCAGAACTCTAGTCTTAAAGCGATTCATACCATGCTGTTTTGCTGAATGTCAGCAGGCAGTGGCCACAATTAATGGTCTGTCTCCATTTCATTATGTCCTCTGAATCCTCTCTGAAATCATCTGACTTTTCTTCCTCCTTCACTTCATTTGTTCATTGACTCTTTGCTCTTCCTCTAGGTCGCCTGCCTGCCAGTTCCAACCTAAGCATCCTCCTACTGATATTTTCACTCCTCTGTACAGGTAAGACCTTCTCAATCAGGCCTCTGCGCCTTTATCTCCCAAAAATCAACATGCACTGCCCCACTGATGTACTTCACTCCATCCTGATAATTCCCAGAGAGAACCTTGACATTTTAATCTCTGCCACCTCCGGCTCTGCCTCCTGTCTTTTCCTCAGTCCCTCTGACTCTAAACCAGACAGCATTATTGGTCTAACCACCGTTTTGACATTCCATTCATCCTTGCTGATACTCTTTCATTGCACATTGACAAATTTCCACCCATTCCACGCTTCTTCACTTCTTTCCCGCAGTCTTCATTGCTCTGGACTGTTGACCCTAAGTACTTGAAATCATCCAGCTTCTTTATTTGTACTCCGTCTCTATCCTCAGCATTCCACCAGGACCGCTTGGTCTCACACACTTGTATCCTCTCTTTCTGAGGTTGAGCTTAATTTCTCTCCATTCCAGGTGAAACCTTCACTTCTTTAGATGTTCTGCCACCTTCTCCCTGCTCTCACTACAGATCAAAATATCATCAGCAAACATTTTTGTCCAAGGAGATTCTTGTCAGCCTCGGCCTGTCCATTACCATTACAACAAAAAGGGGCTAAGAGTTTATCCTTGATACACAACACCTTAAACTCTTCTTCAGTCATGCTTACACCACAGCTCATAGTTTAAAGGTACTTAAAGGTACAGTGTGTACAATTTGTCCTGATGTATTGGCAAAAACATAATATACTACACATAAATATATTTGCATAATATACTTGTACAATCACTTTAAAATAAAAATAGTTTACGTATACATACTGTTTATCAAGAGTCTTGCTCACAGGGGAGCCGCCATCTACATCCTCAAATAAACCAAATGCTAAGAGCAGATGGTTATTTACCATGACTGAAATGCAGTGGAATCTTTTGGGCACATCAGGCATAAATACTGTAATGACAGAATATATATAACCTCTTTGTAATTCCACTGTTGTTAGTGGCTCGCAAGCTCCTGACAGTAACATATTATGTTTTGTGATACGTTGCATTTTTTTTTTTCCTATTGCAGCTGTTTTGAGCAGGTCAGATCATTGCAAATGAGGAATTTGATCTGTAAGTTTTGAAATATTCAAACCCACTTTTAGTAATATGGGCAAGTTCATAAACTTTTATTTATTTTTTTTATTTTTTTTTTTGTCAGAGTTTATTATAAGAAATTAAGATTCCTGATCTAGCTGTGGTAAGCTTGCCCCATCCACTATATTAAATACATTTAACCAAATAACACATTGTTGCAATTTTTGCACACATGGAGTCTTGATAGTGTGAATAAACAAGCACACTGTTTATACAGTGAACGAAATCATGCATTTAGCACAAATCCAAAGTTGAAGAGTCAAAAGTGTTGAAACTTGGGCTTGTAGAGTCGGGCTGCAGCTCCTTTAGGTTGACAGCATCCTGGTAATGTGGTTGTGACGTCACACAGTGATTCCTCCCAAAGGCTTTTTTGAGGCATTTGGGGCATGTCCAAGCCTCAGGGTAGATGGTGAGCTATAATAAATCCCATCTGGCCTGGAAATGCCTCGAGATGCTCTGCTAGTAGCTGAAGTGTTGCTGAGGTGAGAGACTCAGAGTCACAAACTGTGTTTTGCCTGCTGCCTCTCCCTGTTTGTGGGAAGAACAAAAACTACATTTCAAACTAATGATTTCCTTTTTCCAAGTGATATTGGTTGATAAGTCCAAACAAGAACCAGCTGACAGGAAGAATGGACCCGGTTTTATCTTTATTTTAGCAACCTAGGGGAAATCCATGGTTAGTTTGATACACTGGGTGGAATTTTATTTATATCTCCCCATTGTAATTTACATATTTTTGGAAAAGACATTGTTTGTGGAAAAAGAGGCCTTTTCAAAAAATAAACAGGAAGCTGATTGATTGGAGGGAAAATGCCCCAGTTTTTGTTTTCTGCCTATGGGGCTAGCTGTTTGCAGTGGGACACTGTGTCTTTGTAGTGTTTCGCTTTTGTCACCACACAACTCAACTGGTAGCTCCCTCCAGTTTCTCCTCAAAGACTGCTGCTTGGTCCAGTCATATTCAGTCTTGTTCAAAACAAATCCGATGGTAGGTTTTTATTCTTTTCGCAATAAATCTGCAGCATTTTGGGATTTAAAGACCAACTATGCGGCTGCCTTGCAGGGGTTATATCTGCTGCTGTTACCCGAAAAAATATGAATACTTGTGCATGATGTTGGCCTTGGGACTCAACCAAAGTCACTAAGACCTTGAATTTCAGGCGAGTCACAAGTGCAGCGAGGTTTGTTCACCAAAAAAAAAAGAAAAGGCCTATTGGACTTACTTAAGTTTTCTCTCCATCCTCCATTACTTAACCCTTTGTGAAAGCACAAGTCATTGCTATGCACCCACGTCTGACCTCTTTATGCAGTCCAGGCTGGCACTAATGGTGTCTCACTTCTTGCTTGAGAAGAGCTGCGACAAAGGTACACAGCAGGAACAGCCTGTCTTCAGTTTTGCCGAGGAGCAAGAGAAACGCAAAGAACTTTTTAGGCTGCGATTCTTGACAGTAACCAGAAATGTTCACACCACTGCATGTGGCAATAGTAGACAGCTGTTAATTTAAGAAGCTATTGGAAATCCTCAGTTGAATATTGTGGTGTTCAGAACAAGGCAAACACAAAAAAAAGTTAATATTACTGTCCAGTTTGTAAACATGCTGAATTAGAGAATTTCAAAATGTTAAGCACATGCAACGACCTAGTCAGGTTAAAACAGTATTAAAATTGTAATGGCATCTTTTATTCTCATCCAAAGCCAATGTTTTTCAGGGGCGCATTATGATATTAAATCAAATAGCCCTGCGTTGTCCTAAGTGGCAATTAGGACAATGACAAAAGTGTGTGTAGGGGATGACACGGAAATGACTCAGGCAGAAAAGAAAATAAAAAAAATAGCCAGACAGCTGACCTGAGGTGTTTCACAGTCAGCGCCACCCCTCCAGTTCCTGTGTGGCCTTGACCTGTCTTTGCTACTGTGTCTTTGCAGAAGTGCACTACCGCCTGCCTGCAAGTATCTAGCGGATGTACCTTGCAACAGCCCCACATGTTGTCTAACGTATAACAGCTTCCATTGCCGCACCGTTCTGAATTCATGAGGACTGACAGAAGCTCAGTTAAGTAGAATATTTGGAAATTGAATGAAAATGTATTCACTCTGAAAAGTATGCGTCCTATAAATGAATGCATGGATGCTTGTTGGACTACACGCTGCTGATAGGTAATTTGAGTGACTGCTGCAAAGAGCTTAAATTTATGCAGCAGGTCTGCCCGAGTGTTTGGAGGCCTTATTTGAAATGACTGATAGCAAAATTTCAGAGATCATTGTGGTTGAGGGAAAGGTAGGACGACAAAATGATACATGAAGCTGTTGACTCTTTGCATGTATGTATGTATGCATACATACTCACACATATATATATGTGTGTATATATATGTGTGTGTATATATATATATATATATATATATATTTTTTTATATATATATATGTATATGTATATATATATGTATATACACACACACACACACTCACTATAAGTAGTGAACTGAAGGGAGGAATTATACATTTAACACTGTTTTCTCGGACATCATTTCTTTCTTGTCTCTCAATCAACTTCCAGGAATGAGAAAAATAATTCATTTGGCTTGCTTGACTTTGGCAAGCAAAATAAATCGGCCATATGAGGCCACCTAAACAACATTTTTTTTGCAACGTACAACAAATGTGTCTGTTTTAACGAGACATTAAAATCAACCACTTTTGATGGAGGCTGTTAACAGAAGGTTAATCATGCTGCTTTTTAGAGATGTGCAGAGTATTTAGACAATCACTTGTGCAGTGTTGCTCTACTGGAGTCCATGGTGAAAAATAAAGACGATGAAAATTGGTTTACAAAAGCAGCTTGAAACATTTAAATATCAAAAGGTACAATTTATATCACAGATGCTCCACAGTCTCCAGACAGGGCCATGATGCACCTCAGACTCTCTTTCTCTAGGTTTCCTTTTCTTTTTTTTTGTTTACCATTCTTTTCTTTTACCAATATATTCGTACAGTGTAATTAAGCAGTTTGCATAGAATAGGGCTGCATGCAGGGAACTTAGTCATTATAGCTCCCCAAGAAAGACTGGCATTGTTTCCATGGCTATGAGCTCTAATTGCATGCATTCATAGCGCTTGTCACTTGAACTTATGTCTACAAAGGAAAGAAATGTCTCGGAAAGGACATTCGTATAAAAACTGGATGCATCTGCAAACTGTATTTGGGTGTTACGCTGTGCTTTTGTTATTTTGAGACAGAAAGGCGAGCCAGTCATTGCAAAACAACATTAGGACCAAGATTACACGCATTATCTCATCCTGTCAGAAAATGCACTGGCTATCATCAGTCCCTATGGGGCATTTTTAGAAAGCTTAGATTGAATGTTAGGACAACTCAAAGGGATTTTACTTTATTATATTGGAGTGGTTGTATATCTGTGAGGGCAAAATCAGTTTTGTTGCTCCTCCTTCTCTGACCTCAGATCTGAGCGAGACGCAGAGAAGGGACATTTTCATTCCCTCCTCAGCGCAGGAATAGTGTTATGTCTTGTAATTGGAACATTGTTGGCGTTCATCATGCTGCGAGAGCGCAGGGAGGCTAACACTCAAGGCTCATCATGCTGTCAGGAAGTTTAGATTTTATGTCAAGGACGTATCCAGAGGGCGGACTTCACCTGCTGGAAACACAACTGATTCAAAAGCAGCAGGTTCATTTTCTTTCTTTCTTTCTTCGCAAATCCGACTGGGAGACAGACAAAGGTGTAATTCATTTTAAAACAATTCTTTGTAAGGAGCCGTCTATGAAGTAATCACGCCGGTAGTGGTCTCGGAAGTTGTCTGGAGCAACGTTCCTACTTTTGACGGGAATTTGCATTTGCGTCTCTCATGTGTGTCATCACAGTGCATCTCCTGCCAGACGTCTAAAAGGCACAAAGAGGTAACGGGCGCTGTGACTGACACCACAGGCCTGGCAGTTTGCTCTCTTCACAGCTTTTCTGTGATAACAAGGTTACTGTGAAAGGAACCCCAGATCTAACACATGCAGATATTAGTGTTATTGTGCTGGGACTCTCCGGATTTCTGCCTTTTTTGACAGCAGAGGCACAGAATATATTCCTTGTTAGGAAGAGGGGTGGGGGTGGGGTGACATAAAAAGAGAGATATGTAGTGTTCAGTTTCTAATTTTACTTGACTTTCATTATTTAATACAGACATTTCGTACATTTTCTGTCGGGAGAACACCTTGCACTAATAACAAATATTGATCTGCCAATTAACTCAAGCCTTCATGAGGCAAAAACATTGACCCATCGTGGCTTTGACTCCAGGGTAAATCAACAACCAATGAATCTTGATCCACTATGCTGTTCTTAACCCATTTTACTTATCATTAATTTTCTTCATTTGTTTTCATTATGTGTATAAACAGTATACCAGTCTAGTTTGTTGTTCAGTTTGTGCGCACGCAGACTTGGTTTTATCTCATTTTCTTTCAATAGGGGCGGTTGTGAGTTAAATAGTTTAGAACTAACTATATATATTGTTTTTAATTAGCGTATGGGCATTTTGCTGTCCATGTATGATGACATCACCACAGCAGTTTGTCAAGGGATTGGAAGGTGAAGCGATAAGAATCAAATATTCGCTGGGAGTTTTTTTTTCCCTTGCAACATGAATACAAAATCTATCTGCCCAAAACATTTGAAAATCAGCAAAACAAACCAAGGCACCGATGAAAATGAATACACTTCAGTATCAGATCATTTTTAATGGGGATTTTAAAGAAATTAATCCAAGATTATTGACATCAATACTTCACGTTCTTCCATCTCAGAAGGAGAAAAATTACAGCAACCCTTTACCTTTGTTTTTTGCAGGCATCTAATTCTCATACATCTTTTTTTGTTTGTTTTTTTTTTTCTCAAAGAGTATATATAATTTTGCAAACCCTCTTCTGTGATTCGGTCTGCAGCTGACTGGTTCACCACTGCAACAAGCACATAACTGAACATGTGAGTACAACAAAAGCATTCCCACACACATCAACCTCATCCCAGCGGCCGCGTTTCGCTCATGGGGCATCCACGGGGGAGTCAACTATACAATAGCGGAACATCACGTGGTCAATCACTTGTGCTTTAAGTAAAAGTCTCATCACTGGAAATTTCAGTAAAAGGCAGACTGAAAAATATTTCTCGAAGATGCATCTACTGACCACAGCACATGACAATCACCTCTGCAGTCTTATAAAGTAGTGGTGGTGGTGGTGGTGGTGGTGGTGCCCGGCCCTTAGTCTCTGGGCAAACCAAGTTGAAAAGCTCACATTCAGAACACCTGGAAAAGGAGAGGAAGGGAGGGGAGCGGGGAAAAGGAAAGCAGCTACGCGACACATTCTCTGAGGTCACTTTACTATCCCGCGCGCCGCCAGATAATTGAGTGCGTGTCGTCTGCAGGAGACAGAGCTCCGCGCCATCTCTCGCAGGTTTATTCAAATTGAAGGGACATTAAATCAAGGGGGTTCATCAATCTTCTGCAGCGACTGACGTAAAATCACTTCTGCTTTCTGGATGAGTGCTGTTTGCCAGTCAACCTTGTTAACACCAGAGTGTGAAGCAGCTTGTTCGTAGAGTAAATATGTGGAGGAGCTCATTAAAAGACCATCATTTATGCCCTTTAATCCTGTTGAATATGATTTAAGGACGTATGTGAGATGTGTGTGTGTGTATGCATGTATGTATGTATGTATATATATATATATATATATATATATATATATATATATATATATATATACACACACACACACACACATATCAGTGGTGGGCCGTCAGGGCCAGCAAGGTCTTCTCTGCTGGCCTAAACATTCTTTCAGAAGTACATTTTCCCATAAATATGATAATGAAGTTATTCTCCACGGTTGTTATTTCACAGCATATAATATTCACTTGCTTGCGCTGCTTCCAATCATATTTCAGCTAGCTTGGGTTGTCAGGTTCTATGAAATCTGCCTGAGGCCAGCAGAACCCAAATTGCAGGCTCCTGTCCGCTCTAAGTCAACGAACCATGATCAGTTGCGATAGCCAATCAGATCTCAGTTATGCAATGCCGAGGCCAGCTAGCTGGTCTTACGCTGAGCTTCACCGTACGCATCCTGTGATTGGATAAACACTGAGAGCCTCTAAGACTAAACTCAACCAGGGGATCCAGAAGAAGCCACCACGACGAACCTGCAATGGCTGACGGAGAAGATAAATATTTAGTTGCTGAATCATCTGATAATTAATCATGTAAATAACGTGGTGCCTTGGCACAGCAGCTGCGTCAACGTGTTCAATTGTTTATTAATCTGATGGTTTGTTCCGTTATCGTCTTCTTGCTGATTTCTACATGCACAGTTTGTAGTTTGTGGGACAACAGTTAAAGCTCACTGTACGTTTGGTGGACTTATTAAAACTTTGTTGAGGAATCTTTTTTAGGAAGCGTTTCCTATTTGTAAGTTTTAAGAGTATCAGTTCCCTTAGTTGCTTAGTCTTGATTGCGATTTTATATGCAGGTTATGTTATGTGTTAGTGTGATTCTGTATCGATTCTCGAGCTGTAGTCTCACATTGCGGGTAATATGAGTTGTATTAATTTAGGGTGGACTAAGTATGACGTCACTGATGACCTCGGCATGAAATGCACGACCCGCCACTGATTTTCATACAGTGTAATGTAATGGCAAACTGACATGGTGACTTTGTCAAGGCTTTTAAATTATGATATTCATCATTGACAATAAAGGCTAACATCCAAAAGTTAAAAAAAAGAAAAAAAAATGTCTCCACCACAAAAATAGAGATTTAGAAATTTCATTTGATACAATTAAACATTGATGAACTATATTTTGACATTTATTAATATTTTTGAGTGACTGCTTTATGTTGTTTCATTGATTTATTTTAACAAGCTGCAAATTTTCTTTCCCGAGAGAAAGAAAGCAGATTCATTGAGGTCCAACCGTAAATTATACACAGGTCTACAGCACCACTGTTGCTAACGTTCATTTGTGTTGCTTTGTATGTGTGTGTCTGTGGGTGTTTTTAAACAAATTGCATAAAGACTGAGGCACTTTTGGATGTTTTGACCCCTCAACTTCAGAATAAATCAACTCTCAGATCCATAATTGAAAAACAAAGGAACATCAAAACATCAGGGATCGCAACAACAGCAGCAGGGTTGTTGGGGAATTTGTTTTTCTAAACTTAATGAGCCCCCTCCCCGCACCAGCGACAATAGTACAACAAGTGAGTTCAGTGCCATGCTGCTAATTAGACCACCCACTAACCTGGTGTTTTGTTGCAGCGCCTACCTGTAGTTCTACTGTAATGCTAAATGAGAATTTTACTTATTTATTTATTCATTTTTTCACCCACAACGTGTAATTCAACTTGTCGGCATGGAGAACAAAGGTGCATAGCGACTAACGCATCTGTCTGCAATGCCGCTTCCCATCAATCTCTTCCTCTCAGCTCTCAGTGTGAATGTGTCGTGAAGCTGCTGCATACAGGTTTTTTTTTTTTTTTTCGAAAATGCATCAGTTAACGTGTGCGTTTTGAGGAGGATAAAAATCCCCGAACAAATCAAACGAACAGTGCAGGAAATTGTCTACACACATTTTCTACACACACTACAGTAAAAATAAAAATTCAGATGCAATATGCCGTAGGACTCTGCCTGAGAAATAATGGACTATATTATTTTGAAATGTTTATCGTCAAGGATGTGTTACTCTGTTTTGCATACAACTGTAAAAATACAGTAAAATTCAACAATCACGTTGCATTTTTTAGTTTTTTTTCTCTGTCATTTACTTAAAAAAGCTTAATGGTATAATACAGATATTGAGCAGGACGTGACACAATAATAGTAATAATAATAATGATAATGATAATAATAATAATAATAATCTGAGTGTACACTTCAATATTGGGCAACAGCCAGCTATCAACACTTACATGTAATTTGTTTCATTTTTTTTCTCCATTCATATACAAAATGATTCAGGGAGACACAAACTCAGTACCATCATCAAATTAGTGCAGGTTTCTAATCTTTTTTTCGTTCGCGTTCTCAGATTGATGCGGCTCACTCCCGGTGCACCGACAGAGAACTCCGATGCAAAGCCAGAAAAATCAAAGAAAACAAAACTCAAAATGGGCAACTGCCGCTCGTGGCCTTCCGTTCTTCTTCCAGGACCACCAGTCGGCTCTTGCTGTTCGGCTCTCAGAGAGAAGCTCATTGGTCGTTGCGTTCCTCATCAGAACTTTAGCAGGTGAAGCAAGGTCAAAGTCACGAGGAGGCACAGGGAGCACCGTGGCAGCTCGGCAGCCCCGTTCACGTCGTGCCTCGCGCCAGGACCTGCGGGAGCGAGAGCCAAAACTCACAACTGTCCTCTTGTAGTGAAGAGCCTTGACTGAACTGGCTTTAAAACATCAGTTTAGCTAATCTTCTCCAGTCTCTGATGTTTACAAAAGCCTTCATGTAAACTTCCTGTGTGCCCTACAATGCTCAAATATCTCCCAGGTTTTTGCAAACACTCATGAGGTGTTGGTTCTGACCTCTGAAACTGTTAATGTTGTGTAGTGTTTATGTGCATCTTACAAAGATGGGGAACAAATAAGGAAACGTCAGCAGGGTTCTAGTGGGGAAGCTACTCCAGCATCTTTTCCACCGCGGAAAACTTATTCTTTTTAATTTCCCAGGAACTTTTCACAGTAATAACAAATGATATTAAAGGACCTCTCCCCTGATCCCAAACTTTCACTGCACAAAAAAAAAAAAAAAAATTGCGGTCAGGGAGTGGGACTTTTGAATTACCAGGAACGTTTAGGGTGTGTGTGTCGAAGAACCCTGATTGGTGGAGCACACTTTTAATTCTCCGCAGCATTTCTATTCACCTTCCATGTCGGTCGCGGCCTCTCGAAAGTTTCAAATCTAAGGGCTCGAGAAGATAAGAACCTTGCACGCACAATTTTGACACTGTGATCTTGAAAAATGAAATCCATTTAATTGACTTTAAAAAAAAAAAAAAGGTGAACAGAAACAATTTGGAATTTCAAGCAGTAATCCAAAGTTAATGAACGTAAACAACAGAGGTCAAGCTAGCAGGAAAGAAAATGTGGTCAAAAAACCTCATATAACCTGACTTAACCCAGGCTGCTCCTCCTGGGCCAGACTGAGGTTTAGTGGTAATATAATACAAGACATAAGCAAAATAAAAATGTTGCACTAGATGAAAATGGTTTGAATACTCCATGTTTGAACCGCTGCGCATTTGAAAACGTGTGTATTTAACTTCTACAAGCTTTCGACGTGTGTTCAATTATTTGAGAAAAAAAGTTCATTTGAAAATATATGACAGTGATAAAACGGAGGTTGATCCTACTTGTGACAGGTTTGCATGCACGTGTGCACAGGGCGAATGTCCTCACCGTAGAGAATTATGCTGGCGTTGGTCATCCCCATGGTGTTCGTGGCGACGCAGGTGTAGTTTCCGTAGTCGCCTTCCGAGACGTTGAAGAAAATGAGCATCGATTGTTTGCCTTGATTCTCGATCTTAATGCCATTCAGTCCGTTGAAGAGCCTGAGGGGGAAAAAGAAAAAAAGTTTGTTTTGTGCGCATGCACTGATTGAACGGTGCAACTTTGAGTCCAAACTAACGTTTCCTCTCTTTTACTTCTGACTTTACTGTCTCACCGTAGATGCAAGTCATTTATTTTATTGGCATCCTATGTATTTTTTTTTTTTTTGTTGTTGTTCTCAAGAAATGACTTCCTGTTGGGGACTGAAGTTTAATGCTATTGCAATCGTCAGGGACCATTGCACAGTGGAACCTAGCCTGTGTTCACAACAGCTCACGCAGCTCTGGGGCAGCACATAAACTGCTTTTCACTGGCGTCAGCTCTCAGTTGGAAGGAGCATAACACCATTATCCTCAAAGTCGCCGAACCTCATGTCCCAGTGGTGTAAACCAATTAACGCATTTAAAAATGCATAAATGAAATAACAGTCGCCCACGCTGCCGCCGTTGCCAGTATTTTAAGTGATTTTAAAAATGAACATTTTGGGCAAAGAGAGACAGAAAATCAGCCTATGAAGCATCATCTTGCTTCATCAAATGGGAAACCTCACTTAAAACACCAGTAAGTGCATAAAGCGGCAGCCTGATCTGGTGAAACGACGTCGTCTGGCTTATTTCAAATGGATTTAAAAGCTCGCACCCCACAGCGGTCTTTGTGTGTCTTTAATATTGACTTCAAACTATTCCTTGCTCACAGAAAGCAACGGAGAAAAAAAATCAAAAAAACTTGCCTGCGGTCTTCTTTGTACCACTCAAAATCTGCCTTCGGGACAGCGGAGGCTTCGCACTGCAGGATTCCTCTTTGTCCGACCGCAGTGCCTGTGTTCCTCGCTTTAGAAATAAAGGGGGGATCTGTGAAACAAATCCACATTCAGTTTTCAAGTGGCATCACAGATGCATAGGATGGGGGGGGGCATTCAACTCCTTTATTAATCGTAGAAACAGCTATTGGATCTTCCTGATCATTATGTCCAAGTTGCTTCCTGAATGTATGATTTTTTTAAGCCAGCCCAAACCTCCGCCCCTCGGCTCTTACAGTTGACGGTGACTTGCACTGTCCTGACGTCTGGGCTGGAGATGTCGTTGGAGGCGATGCATTCGTACGATCCAGACTGCTCTTTGGTGATGGCTTTCAGCTCCACGTGCTCCCCTTCCGTCACAAATTTGTGAGTGCCTGCGGGAAGGGAATGGACAATGCGGGATAAGAGACAAACCATTTCCAGTCTCATTTGCGGACGTTGCATGTATCTGCGTGATGCATGTGGAGCCCGTTGGCCAGGCGGCAAACGGGAATGGTCTCAGTGTCCATTTGCGATTGGGCGCATCGGAATTCTTACGTTTTCCGTCCTCCTTCTATAAAGCTGGTGGACCGAGCCATATATCTGTCAGTCGGCTCACTTTGTTGAAGAGAGGGACACCAACAACAAAGCCAGAGCAAAGCAGAATGGCACTTTGTAAAGACGCCAGGAATTTGTCACTATTACGGTTTGTTAAAACATAAAAAAAAACAACTGAATAGTTAGTTTAAATTAAATACAATGTAATCAAGATATTTTGACAGTCTTTCATTGGTGGGCTGAAAATAGTTGCATAGCATTTTCTCAATTTTAAATTTGCTGATCCAATTGTCATTGAAACTGTTGACTAACAAGCTAACAAGGGGAAGATATTTGAAGTTCTCCAATTAGGCAACATTTAGACTTTTTTTTTTTTTTCAGTCTCAAGACTGGCCATGAACTCCACAGAAATAAAAACTGCATATACTGAACTTTACTTGCTTTACTTGCGCAACCTTTGAGTAAGTGTGTGTGTTAAAGCATGGACTTCCTTATGTAATGTCACAAAGGACATTGATACCCAGGTGAGTAACAATAAACCCAGCAAGGTGTATAATAATGGTAGTTGAATACACGCACGCACACACACACACACACACCCCTCTTAAGTGGTGTGAATTGGATCTGTTACAAGAATCTGAATGCAAGAAAAAGTCCATTGAAATCACATTGGATTCAGGCCTTCTTCATATGTGTTATTGAATTGGATATAAATGAGAACTATAACAATATGGTTGCAGCGTAAGCAGACAAATGAGATATTCTAGGGTATTGTGTTTAGTGACGAAAGAAAAAATGCAGATGACACCAAGCGCCAACTAGTTAATGGGCTTCTGGGATTCCGTCCCTGAGCAGCAGGGAACTTAAAAATAATATCCTGCAACCCCAAAAGACTTAATTATTCCTATTGTATTCGCTTCTGTCTTAGTTCTTTACTTCCATTGTTTGACAGTGGCTTGTTTTTCATTCCAGGCAGGTAGCCAAATCACTTTCCAAACGCGAGCTGTTTTACATAGGCAAAGTTTAAGCAGGTGCAAACGCAACAATTAGCTATCAGTCACTTTTAAGTAGATGGGCCTCTGCTGTAGGCAACAAACCAGACTGTAGGTCATCAAGACTTTCTGAATCAAGCCTTTGACTTTGGGTAAGTTAGTCTGATTCAGATTCTTCTTCTTTTTCCGGCAGCCACCTAAATCAAAAGGACTAACCCCCTTTCCTCAACCTGTGCAATAGTTCTTTTTATCCGTGTAATATTCCTAACGATGAACATTGTCCCTAGGATCTGCACGTGCAGCATCCCTTCTTCACTTATTAATATGTGTATGTATGTATGATGGTGTGAATGTGTGAGTGTGAGCATTTTTTCCAAGAGGAAGAGTAGACATGCAATTCCATTGTATCCCAATATATAGTGACAATAAGGGTATCTTAATCAGGTAAACAGACCACGGAAATATGCTTTGCAAAATGTATAAGTGACAAAGGGATGGAAATCCTCATCAAATGACAACAGACAACAAACGTCGCCCTTTGGATCAGTATTTGTGTCTCTTTGAAAGGACGCTGGTGTGATTCGTTGTTTAGAATGGCAATGCAAGGCTTACAGAGCGGTGCCTAAAGCTCATCAGTGTGTGACAACCTTGGAGAAGAAGCGCTTCAAAAAAAATAAATAAAAAAAAGTCAAATTCTTGATGATTTCCATTGCTAGTAATAGCAGCATTTCTACTCCTTTAGTATGTTGATGTGAAAGTTCAACAGAAAGAGATAAAAGAGCCTAATCCGCCTGTTTCTGAATTTGGCATAAGCTGTGGGGACCAGTGCGTCCCCTCGGGGGCAATGACAGCTTGGGGCATGCACTCATTACACAAAGAAAATGAAGTAATTGCGTGGAAACAAGCCCACTTGAGCATTGGCACGAATTACCCCTGACACTAGCAATGTTAAATGCATGTTGTGGTGACGGGGGGACCTTAAGCCAGTGCTGTGTGGGTGGGGGGAATGGATAGGAGCACTAATCCCAATCAGCAGAAATGTCAATCCAGCGATATCTGTGCATTAGCATAATATCATTATGTCCGCCAAATCCTCAGAGCACACAGTCGTCGCAGCTGGCTGGGGACCCACTGAAAACATTGTGGGATAGGGATAAGCTGCTTGTTGCACATAGCCAAGGAGTTGAACAGGTAATTGGACATTTTCATCATGTATAACTACATTAGGCAGACTGCTGCCGACTAAATGTTGCCGAGTCAGTCGCTGATGACATTAACGGCCATTTGCAAGAGGAAGTTTACTGAAAATCCGTAATGGTATCATCTCATTGATACGTTTTACAATTCCCGAGACCCTGGAACTCTGCTACTTCTTGCAGTGTGGATCAACAGAAGGATCAAATTGAAAACATTTTTTGTGTATTTGTTTATTCTGGCTAGCAAAACGTTTTTTTCAGGACTCCATATTTACATAACCGCTATTCCAACCTCCCAAAACATGAATCCATATTCAAAACAGTGCACTCACCATGCAGAAAAATTCTCATATCGATTGAATGCCCATACTCATACACAGACACACACACACACATGCACAGAGACACACCCAGATATGTGTATGCTTTTTTTGACAACTTGTATTGAGGCCCATCTGCTTTTCACTATTTTGCAAAGCCTGAACTAAGCAGAAGTATGATACGATACGATGCGCTATGATACAGTGCGATACGATACTATACGGTACAATACGATACAATACGATGCAGTACAACACGATATGGTACAATACGATATGATTTCCTTTATTGTCCCATCAGGAAATTTGTCTATGGAAAGTAATTTTACTCTGTTGGCAACTATGACAGCAGGACCTTCCGCATGTATCAAACAGTTCTGGAAAAAGTGGACACGGACAGGACAAGTTGCTCCTAAAATGAGTCATCTTACAGATTCCCTCCTATTAAATGCACATGTAACACAGTGAATGGTGAAAGGGTGTGTGTTTTGGGGGGTAAACAGAAACAAACAAATAACAAATTTCCAGGCACATTCCAGATCAGTTAAAAGTTCAGAACATCAGAACATTTTCCTAAAGAAAATTGGACATTAAAAATAACTGGGAAAGGACATGGACTGCAGCATCAACAGGACCATCGTGTGATTCATTTATATCACTTCAAGAACCTGTTTGAAACATTTACAAAACTAATTGACCTCAAGTGCCAGTTTGCATCAGGAACAGTTTTTACCTTGGCTGATGATTCAGCACCCGTGTGCGGGTGACATGTCTGCAATCGTCGAGAGACGTTTCACGAAGTGTGAAAAAAAACAAAAAAAAAACGTTATAATTCAGGATCATGATTCACGATGATAAATGACAGGAGAAACAATTGCACCACTATTACCTTCACTGACAGACACATCATGCTGTGGTCGGCAGCGAGGTCATAACTATGAGCACAGCTTCAGTGTCATTTAGTGGCATGACAGGATGACTAATAAGGGAATCATTAAAGAGCCCTCGTAAATAAACATGGGGGGAAAACTGCAGGGCATCCCAGCAGTATCAGCCACTGGTTCAAGGAACTTGTCACTGTGCAGTTTGTGGGAAAATCATTTCAAAGACCATTTAAGCATAATGACACAGCAAATGGCTTAACTGGAACCACAAATGGAAAACAGTTTCGTAATTTTCGTTGCAGCGACACTTGGTGGCCTGAGCTAGCTAAACTGCTACAAAC
Organism: Thamnaconus septentrionalis; assembly: GCA_009823395.1. NCBI lineage: Eukaryota > Metazoa > Chordata > Actinopteri > Tetraodontiformes > Monacanthidae > Thamnaconus > Thamnaconus septentrionalis. Next base: position 10,027,776 of record CM020504.1, read on the forward strand.
TTTCCCCAGACAATTTAATGGTGAAACCTTTTTTTCCCCTACGTGTCCATTTAATGTGCATTCCTGTCGCTGTGACTCCATTGACTGGGATGCACACCAGCTGAGACAAAAATCTGGCTTTTCCCTGACATTAGAACTTTCTTCAATTTAAAAATCATTTGAGAAGTCATTAGGTCCAAGGCCAGAAAGTCGCCCTATTAAGGGCTGGAACCTCCTGGCGATGCAACACTTCCCACAGTGCCGGCAGCTACCGATCCAATCACAGCAAGGGCAGTGTACAGTTTTGCAGCAATTAGTTTTCTTTAAAAAAAAAAAATAAATAAAAAAAAAAACAACTACAACTCACAATTCATATGAAGTGCAACAGGAGAATGTGTGCTGGTTTACCCAGCTCTAATGTAAACATGTTCTACATCAAAAGCTCAGCTTGCTGTTTCTTGGAGGATGGCTTGTTTTCCCCCTGAGAAAGCAATCAAAGAGTTTTCGGTCACGTACGATACAGAGTTTTCCACGTCAGTCTGGAGGGATTCATGAGCTTGTGGACTGGTAACTTTTCTTCCTATAGCTATTACTGAAAGATACAGTTTTGTTTTGTCTTGTTTTCCAAACTCGTTTTTCAAACCTCTACACTTCGGCCCTGAAGCCCAAATCCAGCCAATATGTTGTGTCTTTGCCAAAAGAAATGTCACATCAACATAAAGAAACCAAACAAAGAATTGGTTTGCTGAGCAACAGGGCAGACAGCAACAGGCAACAGCTATGCAACCAGATATACTATGCAGCACTTTATATTCAATACCGTTTTTACACTTTGTATTTTAACATTCTGACAAGTAAAATTCCATGTCTGAATACCATTCATCACATTATGCAATTCCTCAGCATCAATATGGAGAACAAGAGTTCAGAAACAAGCAGATTATGAAGGGTAACATTTCCATATGCAATCAAGCTCCTCTTCCTGGGAAAAAAGAAAAAAGGAAAGGAAAGCAGAATGGATGTGACCAAACTAGGGATAAGGGATCAGATAAAGTGATTAAAAATGTTTGTAGTAAATACATGTTGTGATTGTGGCATCCACGAATACTACTACGACTACTACTACTACTACTACTACTACTACTACTACTACTACTAATAATAATAATAATAATAATAATGATACTAAAACATTCAGCATGTTTGACATAATTCAAACTAATAATGTCAGCATGCTGTAGAGATAAAGTTGATAAAATACCCTTTTCAAAGAGAAAAAAAATGACACTTGAGGGCACTTGATGTGACGCCACGTGTCTCTGCTCCGCTTAATTCTGGCGCTTCGTCCTTTCCGACCACTCGTGGCCCCTGTGGTCACTCCTGAGGCTGAACGCTTTGCCTGGCAGATGATCCTTGAAACTATGGTCCATTTGATGGCCCAACACTTCAGCTGGCCCGTTGAGGATGGTGTCTCCCCCAGGCCTGGTGTTCTTGCTGACATTGGCTGCAGCTTTTCACCTTGCTGTCACGTTCCGCTACCGCCTCGGCCTCAGGCGTCAGTCTGGGAGTTGAAGGGCACACAGAAGTTCACTTGCCGCTGCCATCCATTCTGCCCGTTTTTTTTTTTTTTTTTTTTTTTTATGACAACTCAAATCAACCTTACGCCTCTTTCTCAAATTCCTCCGGGACTCCAAACAGGGTGACAGTATGGAAGCCAGTACAGACGTGTCCTCTGGCTCTGTTTAGCCCTGAAAGGGGGCAGCTGCTCGCCAGCATCATTGAAAAGAAAAACCACTTTGATGTCAATTTTCTTTTTTGGAATAGCTGTAATTCACTTTCAGTCACTCAAAGGCAACACGATTTATAAGGTTAAATGGCTTAGACGTGTTGAAGCGTTTTAAACTTTGTAACCAGCCTCCCTTACAGGTATTTCTACAGTGCCTTCATTTTTTTTAAAAGTGCCTTTAACCTGCTTGGCTGTGTTTGAGCTACAGTATATCAAACATCCCTGAAACTCCCAATGCAATGATGCAATGTTTGCTTTTAACTGAGAAATGTGTGCTATCAGAGTAACACACTGTACCTTGATTTTAATTTTTAAAGTACATTTTTAAATTCGTAAATTGTAATTCTGTGTCCGATGTCGGGCGATGTTCTCCAGCAATTGGCACAGCGAGCAGTATTGCATTCAACACCACAGGGCAGGTGCCTACACTGCACTTCCTCTGACTGGTTTTTGTTGAACTCCCTGAGTCACCAGTAGGGGTGTTGTGCTTTTTCAGTTGTGAGTTTTCAGGCACTGGTATGTTGGTATCAGTCCTATACCAGGCCAATACAGGGCCAGTATTGCTGGTCCTGCTGTCTGTAACCTCCATCTATAACAGTTTATCTTAATTTAGATGGTCCGTTTCTGCTTCCTGATCGGTGCTGTGAGGTGGGATCCTTCCGCCCTTGCTCCTCCCAGCCGCCAAGGGATCCAACTTCAATCAACCATCAGTGTTATTCAAGCCAGCTAGCTAGCTAGCTATCCCTCGACAGGAGGGCTGTCCTGCTCCTTCAGTGCACTTTCTTAGTGTTGTTGTGCGGCCATGATTGTTTGTTCTTTTTTGTTAGTTACAAAGACGCAAAACCTCTCAGCTGCTCCGTCTCAAAAGTATCGATCCCATCCTGATGGTATTGATACCATAATGATAATAACATTGGTACTGATGCTATCGATTTTTGGATCGATCCACCCACCCGTGTTTTTCTCGCTGGAGCCAGGCAAGCAACCAAAGTGTTCCATTGAGTTATCAAGAGAGGGTCACATAGTCCTCTATCCAGCCAGTTTAGCATGTAATGCTAAAGGCAAGCCCTCTATTTTCCCTCTTAGAATTCATTCATTCATTCATTCATTCATCTTCTATGCCAGCTTATTCCAATTCAGGGTTACGGGGGTCTGCTGGAGCCTATCCCAGCTGTCTTAGGGCAAAGGCAGGGTGACACCCTGGACAAGTCGCCAGTTCATCGCAGGGCCACATAGAAACAAACAACCATTCACACTCACATGCACACCTACGGACAATTTACAGTGTTCAATTGACCTCACATGCATGTTTTTGGAGTCCGGGAAGCCGGAGAACCCGGAGAGAACCCACGCAGACACGGGGAGAACATGCAAACTCCACACAGAAAGGTCACAGGCCCGGGCCCCGGAATCGAACCCACGACCTTCTTGCTGTGAGGCGGCAGCACTAACCACTGCGCCACCGTGTCGCCCTCTTAGAATTCAACAAATCATAAATAAATAAAAAATACAATTTAAAAGTCGAAACACGAAATTATATTACTTTGCAAAAGATGCATTCATAACCCTAATCTATGTATATATTATAGGTCTGTGCGGATGGCTTTTACCTCACAACCATCAATAAAAGTCCCCAGAACATCAGGCCTTACTGCCATCCTGCTGCAGCAGTTTGTTAACAGTGTCTTCGATTGCCGCATAAGTTCCGACTAGCAAAACTTTTTCCTTGCCGGCGACTCACATTTTCTCAGTGCATGGCACAACCCAATGTCACACAATGCACCCTGTTGTGTTAATTAAGTAGGACTTTATCGGCCAGGTTTTGATGCTGTGCGGGAAGCTTCAAAAGCAATTGCTAGCACAGCACCTGAAGTTGTGCAGGGCGGTATTGCCAAGGTTTCTGCTTTTCCTGCCAAATGGTGCAGCCCGTGTCTTGAAGGCAACAGAAAAAGAGGAACTGGGCCGCTCAAAAACCGAAAATCTCGCTTTTCCAGCTTTTCGCGAGCATTGGTCGAAAAAACGTGACACCTGAAACCTTTTGCAACCCCTGAGACTGTAGCAGCGCTGGCTCCTTGACTGAACGCGGCTCACTTTTCTCTCTCTAGTAGTGCCAGAATGCAACATGGACATATACAGGCCGTTTTTTATATTTTCATATTTATTTTTTTTTTTTTTATCTAAATACATATTTAATATATTATTTATTCATATTTAATTCCCTGGACCTCAGACACTGGATAAATCATGCACGGAATAAGTATGTGAATCAGCAGGGTTCCTCAGCAATAATCATGCTGCTGCATAAAAATAATACAAGGGATATAGATACCGTGCTGTGATTGCATGAATTTATTACACACCAAACCTCCACTGTATTTTACAGTCAGAATTTTTTTTTGTCTTGTCCTGTATTTGGTTGTCCTGGCCTTTTTTGTTACCACGCAGTGACAGCCTTTAGAGTTCTGCCACCTCATTTCTTGGAAGTGTTTATCAATTTCAACTAATACTCCATCCTCTGTTACACGGCTACTATTGATTTTTTTGTTTGTTTTTAATTTTAAAGTGGCCCCTCAGGGCACCCAATGTTACTGGTAGAGCGTAATAAAGTATGTCAATCAATAAATCAATAAATCAATCAATTAATCAATCAACTTTTATTAATAAATGGCTAAATCACACCCAAGGCGACTCAGTTTTTGATTGCACAAAGCACTCTAACGGATCCCTTCAGGGCAAGAATGGTGTGGCAGTGGGCAGAAAAAAAAGCTCCACATTGGGAAGACACATCAGGTAGACTCCAACTCTGGAGGGCGGCCATCTGTTTTGACTGGTTAGGGTGAAAAGGAAGCGCAAAAAAAAAAAAAAAAAAAAAGAATAGACAGAGGAGCTTGGTTGCATAGAGAGGTGAGAGGGTGTTGGTCGAACAAGTTGTGTGCAACTTGGCTTTCTGGCAAGTAAAGATGATGAAAAAGGAATGGCCAGTAAAACTGCCTGCACAATAACAAATTAAATTTATGGGCAAGCCAAAAAAAAAAAGAAAAAGAAAAGGCTTTTTGCTTTCGCTGTTAAAAGAAAAGCATTGAAAAATTGGATCTGCCAATCAGGCTTACTTTTCCGTCCATATATTTATAGCAGACGACTACGCGGAGTCCGCACACGGACAGATAATTAGATATAACAAAGTGAAGCTGGAGCCGGCTACACACTGCGCAAGCCCACACACAAGATACAGTAAGCAATCACGAGGCAAACGTAGCAGCAAACCAGCGATGCTATGTTGCATTCGGATTAAAATTACACTAACGAGTTCCAAACTATGCTTTGCGTGCGATGACTCTGTTTTAGGACATCAGCAGTCACAAAATGCTGGCATTTTTCAATTGGATACTTGGAGACTTTCCTGCTATGCTATGCGTTTTACGCTGTCTTACTCTGAAGTCCCATCTGTATGGCTTGACATGTCTTATTGTCATTGCACCAAGCACGGGCCAGCATCGGCATGTTAATATGAGTGTGCTAACGGCCCATTTACCAGGCAGAAGCATCATGTATGACATGATCTCCTCCGTCAGAAGAGCAAAGTTGTTTCTTTGTTTCCGAAAACAAAGCAGTTCCCTGTGACGTCTCTTGTTCTGATTGAGACGTGCGACCGCGGGCATTGACCCCGGATCACCATCCGACACAATTGTCACCTATTCACTCCAACGACGTGCACAGTAATGTATTAGTCACCGGCTATTTTGTCACCTAAAAGCCCTTCTGTTCCAACGAGCTTTTTAAATCCTGAGTGATTCTTACCATATGCCCATTTAAGCTGGATCGGCCATTAAACGCGCAGCCCAAATTCGAACCACTGCGGTTCCATCGGCTACCATCTGTCCACGCGGGAGGAGACTGACTCAGTGGAAGCTCGCTTTAGGAAAAAAACAATCGCGTCCCAGTGGCTGGAGATGGAAGCAAACAGTCCCGTGTGATTCCAGTGAATGCGCTGTTTGTTTGATTTGCCTGAATAACTGCTGGATGTGCAGAATGCAGCGTGTCCAATAACGTTCACTGTTTGCTAGTTTGCTGTAAAGACGAGGGAAAACTCAAACAATATTTGTTATCACACTGTTCCACGATGTGTACAAGCGTGCTGGTATCACATTTATATGAGTCTGATAAAGTCTGGAGGGTAAACATTATTGACTTTTTCTTTAGCCCTGATCAAATGTCCGATAAGCTAAATGTATTTTTTTAGCTTTTCCTTTGTCAAGGCAGTGCTCTTCCTTCATTTCAACAACAAAGTCTGTAAAAAAAAAAAAAAAAAAAAAATATATATATATATATATATATATATATATATATATATTTTTCTTGATGCTGGTCTGATTTGCTACACTGCTGCTCATATTTGTTTTTTAATTGTTCTTGGAAGGGCAGGCGTATCATAAGACGACTAATTTGACTGTGGTTGGTGAAAACAAGGCAGAGGGATAACTTTAATGTTTGTGTACAATTTGAAATTCAAAAAAGAATCAAACGGGAAAGCTGCAGTTTCCACAAACCCATAACAAGCTTAAAACTTTTTTTTTTTTTAATTTTCTTTTGTTTTGTGGACCCAGATTCTTATTTCAAAGTTGCATCTCCTGCAATCTAACAGAGAGAACCTGAAGCATAACAACAACCGTATAAACATTTGCAATTCTGCAATTCTGATTCAAAATGTAGTATGCTATTCATATATAAAAGCAGCAGTGGATGGCAATGTGTGCACATCCAAACAAAGAGAGCAGCAATCAATCAAAACAAAAGACATTTTAGGAAATCACCACCGCTGCTCCGGTCTGAGGCTGAAGGAGCCGGTGACCCAATTTAACCTCTGCTATAACGATTCCTCACATAGCTCCGGTACAATGCAATGCTGTTGACACAGGAAGTGAGAGGATAATGAGTATTTTAGAATAGTGAAGGAAAAGAATAGCCAGGACGATGAGAATAGACAGGCCAGAGCAAACAAGGGAAAGAGTCTAAAGTGGTAAAGCTTTCACCCAAGACACTGGGTTCGCCTGCTACTTAATCCCAAATAGCACTTGGCACAGTTTAAACCTTTGATTGGCTGCCTAAAATAAACCATCCTTCTCTTTCATTTCCTTGACTTTTATGTCAAACGATTAATCACATGGATCAGAAAGGCCCCCCAAACATGTTTTTTTGCAGCCTTGAGTTCAAAATATTAGCGATTATAACAAAAGGCAGTAGCACAACTCGCGTTCGATAAAACACTATTGCAATGCTCAAGGTAGTTTACTGAATTTTAGTCACTCTTTCAATCAAACCCGAGGTGCTTTCTCTTTATTGTCTTTTTGCATCATCCTGCCTTCCTTCTTGTCTGCTGCCTCTGTTCTGGGCTGCTGTCTCTCTGTTTTTATTTTCATTTTATTTTTAGTCTGCTCCCATCTCCCCGACAAAGCCCCCACAGCTTATTGTTAATTAAAGTTGACGTGCTACGGGGTAAGACTTCAGCAATTATTGCATTCCCATGTGCAAATGATTTCACTATACTGACCATCATTGTTGCCGGCATCTCTAATTGTGATACAAAATCGCAACTGTGAATGAGATGCCCAGAATAGACCTGCAGACTTCTTTGTGAGCGGCCTAATTAAGAGACTTCTGACATTTGATAGGAGCGTAACTATGGTGAAAATACTAGGCGCTCACACAGGGGTGGCAATGCTTTTTTGGCCCGTTGAGCAGCAGAGGAAGTGAACTTTTGCTTCACTGTGTACTTCATGCAAATAAACTGACATTTCAGTGGTAGCATGTACTCGGTTTGTGTCTAAAATGTGTTTAAATTCAGTAAAACTATGCTAAATTTGTCAAATCTTAAAGGCCAGGGGACTGGGTTGATAAAGTAACAGTTGTGAATTTTCTCTTGCAGTCGCAAACCTGTGAGGAAATTGTGAGGAGTCGCCAATTTCCGTGCCTGCCGGCGTGCATGATGCGATTAGTGTGATGCAAAAGTTAATGGTGTGAATTGAAAATATTCAGGCTGAGTGGAAAATTTGAGCATGGCGGGCTCGGCAGAGTGTTGCGCGGTGATTACCATCCACGCTGGAGGGCACAGCTGCTGCTCAGCTGCTGACAGTCGGCCACTTTTGGAAGAGAAAGGCAGGCACAGCTGGACCTTCTGGAGGTGGCTGGGGAGGGGGACGGGGACGGAGGGGCGGTTACCGCCCACAGTCTCGTCAGAGTCTGGTTCCATTCTGCTTCCATGTTTTTCGGCTGGAGCTGGGCAAGTTCCTTTCAAACCTCTGAGGTTCAAACTGTATGTTCAGTTTCAGTGTTTTTCACTAAAGTGGGAGGAGCGGCGAGTCCCACTGTTGATCCTCCGGTGAACTTCGCTGTCTGAGTGTGACAGTGGCTGGACCTGGACTTTAAACTCTCTTCTCAGAGCCGCTTGAACTGCAGCAGTATGCAGGATATTAAATGTTCCTGCGGTTTACACTTTGAGTGACAATATATTTTGGCAAAGTGAAGGGAGCCCTGCTGGGATGGCTGCCACGCACGGAGTGAGGCTGAGGTGGGCAACTCTTGACTTGTAAAATGTGAAGAGTGAACACGGTGGTTGGAGGAATTGAGAAAAAAACGACAGTTTTTGTGGTGACTAGAATGTGGAGGAGCTTCCTCTCCGTGTGACCTGGTTGCTGTTGTACAGGTGGGTTCATCACAGCAAAACAGTGTTTCTTCAATAGAAATGATCCCTTTTTGTTGACTGCAGTATAAAGTCACGGTCTGGGTTTCAGCCTTGACATCAAACACAAATCAGAGGGGCATAGCCTTATTTTATGACATTTTACAGCTTTACCTTTACTTTGTTTTATATTGCTTCCCTCCTTCTGTGTTGGTTGTTGATTAAAGTAACAATACTAACCATAGTAACTGTGGCTACAAGAAGGAGTGGGCAGGACCTCGTCGTCTCCAGGCACTTATTAAGCATGGAATTAAAAAAAAAAAAATACTAAATAAATAAATCACATTGGTATCAATTTGTGTGTCTGCAATACTGTTTATAAATAACCCAAATGAACTCCCACAATTGTGCTCTGAGAAAAACATTAAGGCCACATATGTGTGGCTGTCAGTGTAGATGTTTCTGTAATGTTTTGTTTGGTGGCAATTCAGTCACAGGATAAAGCTGTGATAGTACGATGGCTTCTAAAATGAGAAAATGAGTATCTCCAAGTGCTAGCTAGAGTAAATCCTGGATCCTAGGGCATTCATTAAAAAAACAAAAAAACAAAAACAAAATGCTAGTCTTTGCCTGTCGGCCAAATTTGTTGAGTTTTGGAGCATGTTTCGGGGTTAAACGTCATTTCAAAAAGGCATCAGGAGAATAATAATAAGAAGGAAATCGAGAAAGCCAGTCTTCGCTTTTGTTTGATCCCTAATTAAAAAATGACTTGATGCTTATGGGAACCTAGTTTATTAGACTGCAGGCATATATGACAACAGAGCAGCGTTATTGTGCGTGGGCACAACATATGCCCCATATGTCGTTCCTCATCATCTATTAGAAAACCGCTAATCAGGTGAGACCTTCAGCAAAAAAACAGCATGTAACCAAAATGACGTTAATGACCTTAAACGCCTCCTTCACCAGCAGCTACCAACCAGTCTGTGTTGTATGTGTTGCTTTATTATAATATTATTTAGAGTAATAATATACCTGACTATACATGAGCAGTTGCAGTTAGCATCTTGTTTTTCTCTATCCTGTGACCACAGGTGGACATATAATAGAGGCTTCTGTCTTGAATGCTTAGCGTTTCACGAGTTTGAGTTAATTAAACTGGAGTTCAGCAGACGAGGTCATCGTCAGACTTTCTTTAATTTGTTCCATTTGTATGAGAAATAATAGCATGCAAAAACACATTCCAATCACGCTGTAATAATAAAAGTCTCAAGTCCAAGTGGTGCCTGCTGGGGGCCGAGATTCTTTAGAGTACAGGCATCTTCATGAATACAGAAATACTAAAGGGACGCTGAGGGCAGCGGGTTAGTCTGTTGTTAAGTAAGCACACCACACCAATAGGCCAACCTGTACCCCGGAGAGGCGCACATCACACTGAACATAAAGGAGCGGCTCCACCATGGATTTACTCAACAGCCGGAAAAGAACGTTTCATTTCACCCATCGGTAACAACTTTTGGAAAGGTTCGATTCGTCAGGCTCATTTAAGCCAACAGAAGCAGCGCCCCCAACAGCCTGCAGACGTAAATCCCGCCCCTGTGCAGGGGAAATGTGCAGCCTTTATATGGTCTCTGTTTACTCTTGACGTAGGAGAGTGCTATCGGTAAATGATAATCCAACACAAAATTAGATAGTGGAGGGGGAAAAAAGAAAGAAGGTGGCAACAAAACGCAACACTCCAATCCATCTGGGTAGATGTGTATCTTTTTGTTTTCTCTGAGAATGGATAATACATTTCTTACTGTTTTCCACTGCAGGCTGACAGGCATTTAGATATTGTACTCTGCCAAATATGAACTGGATACCCAAGTAGTTTGTGTGTGTGTGTGTGTGTGTGTGTGTGTAGGGGGGAGGATGAACAGATTCTAAAGCAGATGAGTTGTGCTGTCAGCAGAGTCTGGAACATAGACGGTGTCGCCATCCCACACTGAAACGTTTGTACGTTTAGTGCTTCCTCCTTGTTCTCGCCTTTTTGTTTCCACTTCATTGTCGTCTTGTCACAGGCATCACTGGCTTTCGCAGAAGCAGGAGGGGAGGAGCGGACTATTAAAGTGTAGTCGGCAGCAGCGCAAGCCTTCACTCATCATTTATGCACTTTTTAAAATTCATCTGATGACCCCACTTGGTCTGCGTTTTCGCCCATTTCCCTCTTTTCTTGCTATTCCTGGAGGTACACTTTGCAATGCCATCTCCAGTCTGTGGGAAGTGCAGTGGGTAATGGATGAGGTGGGGAAAAAAGAAATCACGTTTTCCAAATCAACATTCATTCATTCATTCATCTTCTATACCCGCTTATTCCAATTCAGGGTGACGGGGGTCTGCTGGAGCCTATCCCAGCTGTCTTAGGGCGAAGGCAGGGTGACACCCTGGACAAGACGCCAGTTCATCGCAGGGCCACATAGAGACAAACAACCATTCACACTCACATGCACACCTACGGACAATTTAGAATATTCAATTGACCTCACATGCATGTTTTTGGAGTGTGGGAGGAAGCCGGAGAACCCGGAGAGAACCCACGCAGACATGGGGAGAACATGCAAACTCCACACAGAAAGGTCACAGGTCCGGGCCCCGGAATCGAACCCACGACCTTCTTGCTGTGAGGCGGCAGCGCTAACCACTGCGCCACTGTGTCGCCCCAAATCAACAATAGACTAAATATTTAGTAAAAAAAAACAAAACAAATTAATGCTACATGACCTTGAAAGATCGATAATTTATATAGGTCTTGACAAAAACTGTTCTTTGTTTGGACCAGAGTTGTGGTTTCGGTCATTAAAAAAAAAGAAAAAGAAAAAGAAAATGAGTAAGAGTGAATCTTTCTGGAACACTTCCCTAGGCATCAAGTTTGGAAAAGGGTTGCCCTTTATGTCCCGCTTCTGGTGAGGATGACAAATGGAAGATAACAAATGAGAAGCAATTTATCCATCCATTTACAGCACACACTGTGGACAAGTCATTTCTTTTCCACAGGGCCACATAGAGAGAAGCCCATAACGACTTGCACTCGTAATTGGTCAACTTAGAGTTGCCAATTAGCCTGGTGTGCATGACTGTATGAGGAAGCAGGAGTAGCACATAGACACATGGGGGGCCTGGAAACTGGAATGTGCGACCATTTTGCAGTGGGGCAGCAGTACTGATGACTTTACCATGGATGAAAAAAAAAAAAAATATATATATATATATATATGTATATATATATATATTTATATTTTAAAAAGTTCAGAGCTTTCAAACAAAGAGGACAACACCCCCACACACACACACACAAAAAAAAATATATATATATATATATATATATATATATATATATATATATATATAGAATATAAATTCTTTGAAGAATAATAAAATAAAATGATTGGAATTGGGGGACTGGCAAATCCTGAATTTGAATGCAGCCCCTTAGCTTCTGTTTATCCCCATTTATCTTCATGGTGCATTTTCACAGTGTGGGAGAACTTTCACATAGCAGACACAGCTGTCCAGATAACTTGAGCTATATTATGAATAAAAGTGGTTAAGATCAGTGACACAATCCCCACTGCATCCTCTGAGTGGAACCCCATCCAAGGAAGCAAATCTTAAGCTGCAGCGCTTTTAATGTTTAGAGCAAAAATATATTAATCTGCCACTTCCTGTAGATTTGGTTGCTGCTTTGCTAAACCTGATACTCTACTGACCTCTTCCTGTGACCACCACTGTCATAAGAATGAGGATGAACATCCTTGGCGCCAAGCACGCAGACACAATTGAGTTTGCAGTTGAACGTAAAAAGCATCCCAGCAACCTGGACTCTGCAAAAGAAGTCTGACAAACTTGCTGTAAAAGGCTGAAGCAACAACTGAGTGAAAGACCAGCGCTTAAAGGTCACGGCGGTGAGGAGAGCGAGCTGCGGAGAACAAGCAGCAAACAATACAACCTGAAAACGTTGTGATACAAGCGGGCAGTTTGCAGGAAAAAAAAAAAGGCCTGGTAGAATACAGAGATGCTTCAAAAACCCATCACGACTAAACTGTTAACATTAAATGAGCCCTGAAATACACATTGACCTGCAGGGTCGGAGGTCATGTGACGCCGCCTGGGCGATCAGGGGCGATCTTCCAACCGTTGCCACGTCAGCAATGGCCTCCTTATCGCCCGCCGCGCCGCCGAGCGCTAAAATCTCCTGGTATTTGCTGGAGGTGTGAAAAACTCCCCGAGCCGGCGGTGCATCAGCCTGATAATTCAGCCTGATGATAATTAATAACGATCCACCGGTGGGGCGTCCATGCGCGCCACCCCGGCAGCCCCCCACCCCCACCCCCCTGTGGCATGTGACAAACCCGGAGTGCTGCCCGCTCGCGTGCGACAAAAAGGAACATGACGTGCGCTGGGAATTAGCGTTGAGTTCAAGCTTCATCAGATGTGCGACTGCCTTTATAATATGTGGAAATGATGGCGGGTGGGGAGGGGTGGAGGAGGTGGGGTGGGGGAGGGGTCCTGCGGAGGGAGGAGGGCTGGATAATGATATAGGTGGTTCAGCTGAGAGAGGTTTTAGAGAACTCTCGGGAGTGATCACAAGCCATTAGCCGTTGCTTCAGGGAGCTCGGTGCCAGAGTGTGCCGAACAGTTCATTACCGCTCTTACCCCTTTGAAACCTATAGAATCACAGAGTGAAAAAAAAAACACACCGCGGGGCCAGTGGTTTGGGTGATGAGACCAGGCGTCCATCCTTTTGGGTGGAGGTGATACTCACAAAATTTAGGGATCTCTTGAAAGGCTCCTTCACAGGTGAACTTTATACTTCACTTTCTGTTTTTTTTTTTGTTTGTTTGTTTTGTTTTTTGCCTGTCAACTAGAACAGCAGAGACACTTGAAATTGCTTGATTTAGGATTTAGGTATTGGTGATTCAAAAATGAAGCATTCCCCCCTCAATAGAGACACCCGTACAACTTCAAACTTCACACTAGACTCACTTTTGAAACACTTTGGTCCATCACTTAATAGCTGAAGTCCTTCTCATGTCTGAAGGGTCCTTTTTTAGTTACATTTTCATTTTTTTTTTAAATATTTGGTTACGTTCTAGGAACTAATCCCGGGCAATTACATGTGACTCATATTGCCATGCACATTCAGTGCAAGCTAGCAAAGCATTAGCTTTGACATTAGCACAGCTGTAGAAAGTGGAAACCATGCTACTACGCTGACTTGCGCTATAAGTAGCTGTTTTGTTTTTTTTTCTTTGAAATGCAAATAACCTGACAATTGAAAACATTGAACAATGACGGATCCCCCTGGGCATTAGAAGGATTTCATCTGTTAAGCGATGGACCGCCATGTTTTTAACGCAAGTCCAACATGAGTTTGAGACCAAGTAGACACAAAAATAGCAAGTAAAATATCCCTTTGATTGGACCCTGTCTAAACTTCTGAACGCGTACGCGCCAACTCTTCAGTGTTTTCAGTACTAATTGCATAACACACTGTTCTCTGACAAGCTGACGAGTGTGTTGGATCCATGGATGGCGACGACTAAACGTTCTGGTTCAATGGCAGTTTCATCATGTCGGTCTCATGTCAACATCTCTAGAACGACGCGACACCTAACAGAAGGTCACACGGCAAGTTATTGAGAAGTTGACATTTCATGTTGTGGTCTACCCAACGCTGCTATCAGCTTCCGTTTCAATAAACGGTTTGAGATGAAGAATCTCAAATGTCAAATCCTTTTTTTTTGTCTTTCTACATTTTCTCTTAATTTCAACCAAAGGTCCAATGTCCCTGACTTTTAGTGTGCGGTGTGTGTGTGTGTGTGTTTATGCGAACTGCTGCAGATTGGATGATAAATTAGACTCTGGGTGCGGCCCCATTATGTTCCCTCTGAACCAGAGATTAACCTCTCCGCCGAGGCACTGATGTCGCGCTGCTTTGATGATGATGGGCAACTGCTGGCTTCGCCGGCCGCGCTTTTAATCACGCGTACCTGGCCGTAGACTGTTTGCTCTGTGAGCGCCATTACGGATTAATTGAACAAAGCGTAATTAAACAGAAGTAATTGGGATGAAAAGTGATGCCAAGAGGTGGCGGGCAGAGGGGTCGGGGGAGTTGTCTGACTGCAAGTCGGACACAGAGCTTCTGCCGGGCCACGTCCACCTACGTGGCTGAGGAGTGTCATCAGTCCTGCCTGCCTGCCTGCCTGACTGCTGCCGGGTGACAGCCCACTTAGCACGTGGCGTCTCTCACCTCTCAGCACATGCCCTGTCATCCTCGCGGGGTTAGAACAGCAATACCTGTCAAGGGCTCTGTCACCGGCGCTCCAGCAGAGCAGCAATAGAACCCCTCCGCCGGTACGTAGAATTAGCAGAGGCCCTCTGACAGGGTCTCAGGCGTCGTTCACCCATTAAGGAGTAAAGTTCGGGGGCAGCGTGCACAGAAGTCTCGGATATTCCCCGAGTCCGGCCGAGTCTGTTTTGAATTCAGCAATGCAAGCGAGTGTTTAGCATCTAATTTAACCTGCAGAACCAGTAGTTGTGATGTCATAATTATGTAAACTATTCTTATTTCTACATCCAGTGAAGGCCTCCACTTAAACTGAGTGACCTGAAAAAAACTACCAGACCTAAAACATTCCTATTTTGTGAATCTGCTTTGGGAACATGTGACCTTTTCCCACCAAAATCACATTCAGGATTTCTGCATTTCACCCCCCCCCAACATGAAACAGTATGGGCCCGCTGGGAATGTCTTATTTGCATGACTCGGTGCTTTGCGATCAGTCTGTGTAATCGAGAAACAGTGTTTACGCACACGTGACTTCATGAATTTGTGTTAACAAGGAACAAACAAGTTGTAGTTGCAAAATATTACCATGTCAGGTGGCAGAATTTCAAACGAGTGCTCTGGATGCATGTTGCATGAATACACCCGACTCCTTCGCACAGACGTGGTTCTCCAGTCGTCACATTGCTCATGTGCAGAACGGCACCGAGTGAATGGAGGCAGCCTGCTGCCCTCTTGAAGGAGGGAATAATAGGAGGAGCGCCGACGTCGGCCACGTCGGCCTTCTTTCCGGTATCAGAGTTTAATAAAAATACAAAGCAGACGGAGCCTCCAGGGTTTTTTTTTCCCTGCTTTAAAGTAAATCAAACACTTCAGTGCTGCTAGTAAGTGTGTTTACCTTTAGATGAGCTGTGGTTTTGTAGCAGTGCATTAAGGTTTGTTAAATTCACTCAATATAAGCTTGGCAAAATGGTTACTGCAGCTTTTTAGTGGCATGAAAATCTTTCTTCAGGGTTGAACCAAACTGTCATCTTTACTGCGTGGAAACATATGGAAAATATGGAAACATATACTTGGTCATCCAACAGAAGCGATGCAAAGCACAACGGATGCAAACCAAGAAAACGCATGCAAACGAAAAAAAACAAAAAACGCTGCGTAAAACCAGTCACTACTACGGAAGTGCTTCAAACCTGCAGGGGGCGCTCTTAGCGAAACGGCTCACTGGAGAGACACACAGGTAAGCCAACTAAGGCGCATTAGGCAGTGGTATTGTGTTTGGCCCTTGTCAGCCACCGTAGTGATCTCTCACCAACAAGAGAGTTCGTCCATTGAATAGATGCATTCAGTTTGTAAAATTACGCTTAAAAATAAACTACATCATTATGATTGAAATCAGGGAAAACAAACATTTAATAACGTAATAATAAAATAAAAATGAACCGGCTAAAACATGGCTGTAACCACTGAGAGCAGACTTTTAACCACCGCTGGAGTCAAAATGAACCCTCAGCAATCACAGCGGACATGTGTGGTCCGCCCCGCCCTTTTTTTCCCTTCCTTTTTGCCTCAGCTGTCAGCGCTTTGAAGAACCCCCCGACACTTCCCTCGGTTTTCATCACGCCAGAGGAGATTATGGCACTGATTTCTCACTTGCAAATCTTCCAGGGTGGTGACACAGACGCAGCCAGACAGCCAGACAGCCAGACAGACAGACAGACAGACAGACAGACAGACAGACAGACAGGCGGGCGGGCAGAGGAGCAAAGTTTTTTGCATATTCACTTTCGGCGCCTCAGATCACCACGCACATTTCCGGCGAGGCACTGTCAAAACAAACGGCTGCAAAACGTGTGAATGGGAGGCGGCTTCAAACGGTGAGAAAAAAGAGGGAAGTGTTTTCACAGGAGGCTTTGCTTGCAGAAGAAATATCCCAACATATAAAACAAAAACAGGGCGATGGGATACAAATTTAACTCTCAATCTAACACAATTGTGATGACGATCTCTCTCTCTCTCTCTCTCTCTCTCTCTCTGTTGACCCACCACCACCCCAACGCCAAGTTAAAAAAATAAAATCCATTCACATCGAAACTGCGTCCACTTTCTTGGCTCAGTTTCTGGCTCCTTGACAGAATGGGGTCGGTCTAATTTGATGTATGGCGATAATTCTTTTCTTTTTCTTTTTTTCTTTCTTTCGCTTTCTCATCAGAGCATAACAAATCCTGTATTGAGAAACGATTACACTTTGTTTCACGGTGACCTAATTACGGCAGGATGATGGCTCAATTATATATATATAATAAAAAAAAAAGCGTTCCGTGCGTTCCAACCACCTCACACTTGACGGCAGCCCCCCCCCGCACTCCCTCTGTCTTCCCCAGTGGACAAACGCCCGCCGCCCTGCCACTCGCCTGCAGCTTCTCAGATTGCCTGGCAGCCGTCGGCCTCCTCCGTCTTTGATTTTCTCCCCTGGAAACACGGACGAGGAGGCTCGGAAAATGAGCCGCTATCGGCCGGCGCTTCGCCGCGTCCGCTGCAAATTGTTCATTTGAGGCGGTGGTGAGTCACTTTGTCTACCTGTTGTGGGTTTCTGTTTGCGACGTCTACCCGCACTCCGTGCGTGTGTGTCATTCTATATCGGTGCTATTAAGTACGACACAGCGCCTGACTGGAGTCAACTGCCCTCCCCCTCAGCTCCTCTGACAGCAGCTGAATTATTGTCCTCCGTGGTCACCACCATAACACCCGTGACGCCCCCCTCCCCCGGACACGCCGCTAATTCCACTCGAAGCCTCCGCAGCCCGCTCCCTCGGCTCATATTGTAATCGCTGAGCCACCTCGGCACCCACACATGCAACACACACGCACAGCCCTTGTTTTGCATCATTCATTTGGAATGCATGACCTTTTTCCCGGAAAACAATGATCAATCAATTTATGTTCCCCCTCATCAGGGCCTTTTGAAATAAAACCACTGAGTGAATTAAAAGTCTCTCGAGCGCTTTGGCGGCGCCGGCGGAAAGGCCAATCAAGAGCGGCTTTCAAAGGAGGCATTTTGCAATCTTGATAGCGGAATGCAAAAATCGTTTTTTGTGCAGCTCCGGCGTGAGGGGCGTGTCTAGAGATTGTCTGTGAACTCAGGCACACAGGTAGAGGCGCACTCAGCTGTGAAAGGCCAGGGTTTCCAGGGGAATTTCAAAGCACACGGCGGCAAAAGAAGAAAAAAAAAAAAGTCAATGGTATCGTGTTTTCTCGCCCCTCCCCCAGAAACTTGCATTTTGTCGCAAACACTTGGAGACATCTTGCAGCTGCGCTCTGGGCGGACCAACCGAGGAGCCGCTGCATTATTGATTAGATCTGGGAAGAAACACCTGCTTCTGCATCTGGGACCAGTTAAAGTTCCATTAAGGTGTGGCTAAAGCCAGCTTAACGTTGAACCTGCCTCCTGGTAACGTGTCACAATCTGTAGTCCATCACCTCAGCAATATGTTCCAACACATGTTCAGACAGGCTCCCCTCTTGTAGAACTTGCAAAACCCAATTTTCTCTTCCCTCCACAAAGTTTCTTTCTGTGCTCCGTCCACTTGGACACCACAAGATTTATTGCTGCCCACCTTTTCAAAATAAACAAACCTATTGTCTTGGTTTGTATTAAATTAATGCTAAAGGCAAACCAGACTATAAACCTTTCATTTAATACAAAAAACTGAACCAAATCAACATGAAACAACAATTTGGGCACGGAAATCAGTTTTGTCACTGAGCAAAACAGCAGGTCGTTTACAGACACCTCCTCCCTTGTGTGAAAACGGTCACAGGGGTGAACAGGTTGCAGAAAATGTTGGAAAAAAAGAATTCCTGGCACTTTCCAGTCACATCTCAAAATGCCAAAAAGGAACTTTGCCAGCTAACATGAAGAGGTTGTTCAGGCTCTGTAGGCAAGTAGCTGAGTAGGAAGTGACGCCACCAGTTCACGGCGCTGTTTTGTGTTCCAAACACTGGCCATGACTTCAGTCGATGGCACTTGATGAACTACACAAAGAGAACAAGAGCGAGAACACAACACCGCCTTGGCTCGTACCTTTGCATCGTTTACTATTTAGCTTTGTTTCACATGATCACCGTCGATTCTCACGTCGGTTTGTGATTTATTGTTTGTTTTTAACTTCAGTCCTTTCTTTTATTCTTTTCTATACTTTGTGTCACTCCCTGTCCGCCCTTCCCTGACCCTTCCCCCCAGTTGCTTCCATGAATGAACAAAATCTTCTCTCATATCTACATCAGGTCCAGAGACCCAGTTTCTGGGCAACTCTGACATGTGTTTTAGGGAAATGAAGAGCCATAAGAAGTAAGAAGTAGACAATTTGTTCAAGGATCTAATCACAGAATACTCTGTATGTAGCACCCAACCTCTCAGCCCAACCACAAAAAAATCCATGAGAAAAAGGCGAGAGATTGAGAAATCCATTGAATTGCTGTGGAGAATCCGCTTTGATTTGTTCATGCCTAGCCAGGAAAAGATAAAGCGCCGCTGAAGTGAAACAATCTGTTGATGAGGGAAAAGCAGCGCGCGGAACACATGGCGTCCTTGGCGTTCCAAGGCGGCTGAGGATGCCATGTTCACACAGAGTAGACACACATAATCATGTATCTATAGAAGGTAGGTGAGTTGATGTCAAGCTGGTTTCTGAACATGGAACAATTTGGCTGCCGATATTGGACGGATGGTCTTCATGATGCTGCCTGTTAACATCTTCCAGAGTTCAAGCACGTCATTAGGCAGAGACGCAATCAAGGATGCGATTGTGTTTTGACAACAAATCGCCTTCTATTGAAACTAATCAGATCCCCTTGAAAAGAGTACACAGTGTGCGTCATTCTGGGATATTTCTCTTACAAACCAATTATTATGATTGGTTTGTATTACAAATATTATTCAGTTAACATTTTTTTTATGGAAAGAAGGGTAACGTGCATGTCCCTAACATTCTATTAAAGCCAAGCTGTTGCAAGT
The DNA here is from genome assembly GCA_009823395.1 of Thamnaconus septentrionalis. Taxonomy (NCBI): domain Eukaryota; kingdom Metazoa; phylum Chordata; class Actinopteri; order Tetraodontiformes; family Monacanthidae; genus Thamnaconus; species Thamnaconus septentrionalis. The sequence continues at coordinate 10,047,562 of CM020504.1, forward strand.
CATGACTTTGCACCTGATCTCATTACTCAGTTCAGGACTTTAACTCATTTGACTCATCCAGCAATGTTCTTCATTCTGCACTGCTCATCACCATCTGGCTGTCACAACCCATATATGTGACACCCACTTTACATATATATATATATATATATATATATATACATATATAAGTCTGTAATTTCCTCATTGCCAGCAGCAGCAGCCTTGGCTCACTAATCTGTCCTTTACCTCCGCCTCGCTCTCCAGTCTCCACCCTATAGTCGCAGGCCGCGTCCGGCTCACTCGGACCACTCTCCCTTCCCTCCAGCACACTCCTGCGCTTCAGTGACAACGCCTCGCGCCGCTTTCTTACACAGCCCCTCACGCCTTGCGTGGGCGGCGGGGTGAAACAAAAAGTTTGATCAAGCCCCTCCAGGTCCCCCGCAAAGCGTGTCTGAGTGTGGCCGCACAGGCGCGCACGCACCCACCACAAAAACGCTGTATACCACTTTTTGCCACCTCCAAAAGCCAAACAACAGCCAGCCCTCCCACACTGTGATTTCAGGAGTGCATTTGGCCAATATTTCTCGAAATAAAAGCTTGCTTAGAAACTTCCCAGAAGTACACAGGCCAATGTTACCGACTGTATCTTAATAATCGCTGGTGTGCTGTCCAGGGTGGCTTGCGGTCAGAAATTGTGCACGTTTTTCCTAAGCCAGACTCTCAGTGATGTGCTGTAATTGGCACAACATCTGCCTAAATCTACTGATGTCTCGTTGCTCATGAAGAGACCAGAAATGACCAAGCAGTCGGTTTTCACTTCCGCTGCCAATGTGTTAAAAAAAAATAAATAAAAAAAGTCCTTAGAGAGACATTCTGATCTCCATGGCCTCCAGGCATGCTGTGTACATAATATTGGCACACAGGGATGCTGTGCTGTGCCAGACAGCCACAGTTGTTGAAACTAAAAGCTGGGGGGAAAAAGCCATCCCTCAGCAGTAAAAAAAAAAAAAAAAAAGGTCAAAAAACCATATTGTACTTTCCTCTTTTGCAGAGAAGCAAGTCCCTGGTGCTGGAAAAAAAAAAAAAAATAATAAAACAGTGACACACTGTGATCCCGAAGAAAAGCGCAAAAGAAAGCCAAACAAAGCAGGAAAATACAAAAAGATACAAAAAAAAAAAAAAAAAGAAAAATTCCACTTCATTGCCAAACTTTCTCATGGGATTAAAGTGTCCATCATTTGTGTTATCCATAATGCATTTATGCTCTTGTGCACATTTCCGGGGCTGGCAGTACGGATGAAGAGAAGGTCATCTCTTCAAACTGAGAACTCGACTCTGAAAGACTGAATTGCTCTGCAGGCTCCAGGGAGGCAGCGCTGTGTCTGACGATCCTTGGCGGCGACCTCAGCTGGAGCTGCCATGCAAATGCAATGAAGATTTTTTTTTTTTTTTTTTAAGGTAACTGCAGAACCATCATTGAAATGTCACCAAAATCCCATTGAATTAATCACATTTAAATCAGAATGCAAAGAGCCCTTATGCGAAGCTCCCCATCTTGGTGAAGATTTAGACTTGAACTTCAAAAAAGTTTTGAGAGTTTCTTGAAGTCAACCTGGTGGGAAATATTAGATTATCTAAGTACAAAGGTGCATATTCCACACAATAGAAGAAGATGGTCACGATGTTGATGGTTGATTTATTTGAAAGAAATCATGTGTTTGCAATGTTCTTATCCACATCATAATATATCTATGAGTTGCATCACTCAGTTAAGACCATTTTCATGCTTAATACTATCTTGGTTGTGAACCAAACGTGACTTATGGTTGTATGTGTGCACATGGCAAATGGCTAGTAATTGTAAACAAAAGTTATGTGCATGAAACAGTTTCATCATTGGTCAGAGGTTTGTCAGGTTGAAAAGGAGGAAAATCTCCCACCGTTTCTTATTTGCTTGACATAAAAGCATCAGCTGCCTTGGTTCACTCAGCTCTTGATCCGATCTGGTTTGACTTTGGGCAGATTGTAACAGATGGCACTAGTGACTGCACGGTCAAAGAACATATTATAATTGCATGTGTTGGGAATAGTGAGGGGAAGGTTCTACTGGATCTGGTGAGAGTGAAGACGGAAACGAGACAAAGTGTTTGCTAGTCCTGGTTCACACATTTTAGTCACAATTTACCAACTTCTCCACCGGTCACTGCCACAAACGATGCGTAAATACTAAATCACAAGGTGATTGACTCAGCGCACATAACGACACTCCAGCTTTCACAAACAGCCTGACAAATACTGTGTGTAATGCAGCGTTCTTCTGTTCGTTGACAGTAAAGTAGGAGGGAAACGTTCGACAGCAAATAGCATCTAAAACTCTTCAGGAGTGTCCTGTTGGACTTATGCTCCATGATCCACTTTGTGACTGTCCACTGGTTCCTCACAGTATCAGCCTCATCCACAGAGAACAGGCATACAAGTTTTAACCCTGCAGAAATTTGGAGTTGGTAGGAGTGCATTTGGAAAATAAATAATTGACTTTGCTTTAACTTTTGCCATTAAAAATGGAAGGGGCCATGTTCCATGGGATGCACTTGAAGATTTGAAAATAAATAAATAAAAAAAAGATTAAAAAAAAAAAAAAAAAAGTTTAATGGAGACCAATATCATCAGTCTGTTGGCCCGCAGATAGATAAGATGTTTTTATGGCTATGTTATTGTTTAAATAAAGGGCACACAATAATGCAACATCTTTTAAATAAACAATTCCATGAGATTAGAATTTATAGCCGCTTTTTGAAATGTTAAAGGTTCCATTATACTGTTCAGGGAAACCTTTGAAGTGCTTTCGAGGTTTTGCCAAATTCAAGTGTAAAAAAACTAAATAAATAATGATAAAAAAACTGCTTGTCATGTATATGCATGAGAAGTTGGAATGTTTTAATCATCACAACATTGTTATGACTGAGTTATGTGAAGTTGAGTACCATTGAGCTTCTGTGCCAGTGAATTCTTCATTGGCTGGCAATCAAGCACCAATTAGTCTGACCCAGTTCTGCGGAGGAGCAAAAGTGGATTCCTGCCTCATGTTTTGCTCCCCCCGCTCATTTTCTACAGTGTGCGTCATTTTGTTTTTCAGGGTTGCAGTTCAAAAATGCAAGTACGAATTGCATTTGAATGACGCTGTCTTTTATTCAACGTGAAATGGATTTTTCTTTTATGTTTCTCGAGCCACTTTTTGAAATATAGTCATAATGTTGTCTTTTGAGCTGATCTCGTGTCTCATGTCAACACTAAAATTACATAAATGGTAGATACCATCTTTGAGCGAGAGAGAAATGAAACTCAGATTAATTAGCTTTCTTTGGGGAAATTTAACAGCTGCTAAGTGGAAAGACTGAACAATAAGACAACGGGGGAAGAAAATACAAGATCTACCTGAACAATAGAGATGTCCACAAAGATGAGCTGATTAACAAAGTACTTGCTGAGATGTTTTATTTGTTGTCATTATTATCAGGGATGCTTGAACAAATGATTATGTAACTTCCTTTGCTGAGGACTGTAGCAGTTGTACTGAGGAGACAGATTAGCGCGATCAGGCTTCATTATCCTGGGGAGATAATATTTCAGTCCGACTGATACACTCTCACTGTGTCTTCTCCACTAAACAAAGAGCGCTCTACAGTTTTTTCACTTGTTTTCTTGGCATGCTTGGGACATGACTGGAAACTCTGCTGATGTCTTTGTTATAAAGTCGGTCTTGGCGGGAGTCGTCACTGTGCAATTCAAAGTGTTTGCTCCACGGGTAACAAACGGGACATTTTTTCTTCTGGGCCTGTTGGCTTGCCTTTATGTTTGCCAGTCTTTCTTTTTGTGTGACCATGATGTCCTTGAAAGTAGATAACAAGTCTCTAATGCATCACTACAGACAGCCTTCTTAATCAACATCTACATGCCAGGAATTACTTAAAAAGACAGAGACGATTACTGCACTCTGGTTCATGAGGCATTGGACGTCTTGAAAGCTATACATCTATGTTTGCCAAAACTCTGTGCTCTAAGTCAGCTTGTGTATGCCATGTTCTACTAAGATTACACAGACAAACAACGAAAGGTGCAAAAGTGGTGGAGACCACGCAATTCAAAAGGGGGTTTCTGAGATATGGACTATGAGGAGCAGAGTGACTGCAAGAGCAACATTATTGCAGCCAGGCAGTTGTAAGACAGGACTGCACAATCAGGAGGTGAGAACTGTTGCCTTTGATGTGTGTGTTGTTCTTGCTGTCTGACAATGTGTGCTTTCTATGACAAAAAAGTCAAAGATAATACATGTACTGTCCAACTACCAAAGGGCTCATGACAAGGGGCCTTGAATCAGATTGCTTGTGTCTGCAACCCGGTCAGCATCGGCTGTCCCGTGTGTTGCCAGTGTTTTGCGTTAATAAATGCCTTTGAAAGGAGCTGCTAAATAATGAGACAAAAATCGTGGCCACAGGCAGTTTCAGCTTCGATAAACCAGATTGTGTGTATTAAATAATTTATTTGCATCCTCTAAACCCCACATTCATGAACACGTTAATTGGACTGTGCACACTTGTCAGTAGACGCAACCCTCATTGCAACCTCTTCGTAGATTATATATTTTTGGAAACCTTTAGTAATACAGGCTCTTTGTGCATATTTCAAAGGATGTGGAGCAGTACCAGCAGAGAGCATGGGGGGCAGTGTTGCACAGCAAAGCTCACATGCAACCAGCGAAAGGAATAAAAACATAACAGAAGTGAAATGGCAAAACATTCTGAAGAGAGGCAGTGCAAATGTGTATGCAATTGCAAACACATCAGCGACGGCACCTCAGCTGGGCATAGCAACAGGGACCTCCGAAAGGTCAGTCATGAAATTGGACATGTGGAAGTCTGGGCAACACTGATGTTTCAGCACTGTCAACCTCTGTCAACCAGCGAATGTGCTGTATGTCAACACAGCAAACACACACACATAGGCAGCATGTGGGCAGTGATGTTTGAAAGGGGCATACCTGTTTACATAAGTCAAGTGAGCATGAATGGGCCTTGAACCAGAGGTGAGCTGAAACTTTGACAACCCCAGTAGTGGTAACAGTTTGTAAAGCCCCCGTGGGAGCCTTGCTTGCCTTTTCATTGACAACCAGTCAGTTCACTGCTCAAAGGATTAGACACAATTCTGGTCTCTTCCATACATTTCTAGCCTACTGAGCAAAATCAGAGCAAAAAAAATGATTTTTTTTATTCATCCAGACAACCTCCTTTGTAGATGCCAGCATGTCTTATTCACAGTCAAAGGTCTCGGCTTTTCAGATATGCTTTGACACATCGTGCGGACCGACTAAAGTGGCTTTTTCCTTCGGTGCTTGCATTTACCTTGAATTATTGTTTCCTCAGGGGGGAGTTGGGAACAGAACACATCACTTTGCAGAGAAACTGGAGTGTTTCTCGCTTGTCAACTGCTCAGCCACTGTGCTATGGCTCCAGTTCCACCCCATCATAATAGGTATGTCCAACACATTTATATTATATTATATTATTTCATTCATTCATCTTCTATACCCACTTATTCCTATTCAGGGTCACGGGGATATTATATTATATTATATTATATTATGATGAATGTGCGATTTTTACCAAACCGTTATTAAACCCAAGAGAGCACTCCGGAGCAAGGATGAAGCGACAATGGCAGGGACAAACTCTACAGTAGGAAGAAACCTCGCACAGACCCCGACTTCAGTGGGCGCCATCTGCTTTGACCCTTTGGAGTGAAAAGGAAATCCAAACAAAGCACAGATAGAGAAAGGGACACAGAAGAGTGGCAACCAGCCACTCAACCTTACAATTTAATCATCCTTTAAAAAAAAAAAATAATATATATATATATATATATATATATATATATATATATAGTATGGATATGCCGTGTACTTTTATTTTGGATTCTTGAAGCGGCTGTTCTGGAGAATAATCACGTTCAGTATGCTGTCGAAGTTTTGCCTTTCAAGTGTTCAGCCTTGACAGACTTCAGCTAGATTTCAACCACACAACCACATAATCATCCTGTCAAGCAGCCAGGTTTGAAAGTTTAAACATGTTTTCCGGCATCTGAGTTCTTCTTTTCTTTTCTTTTTGATTTGTTGTTTTTTCTTTGTTTCGACAGTAACTGGCAAACTGCATTATTATATTACAAAAAGTTGATGAGTTTAAGAGTGAAGAAGGCACAAAGTGCAAGGTTGTGAAAGCAATTACATCCAAGAGCCATCGCGGGTGACCCTTAAATTAAAAACCCACTTTGCTCCTCCAGCACCCTCACTTCAAGTCGCTGTTGACCTTCAGAAAACGAAGTCAAGGCAACTCTCTGGATTTAGTGAGGGGGAAAAAAAGCAAAGACAAAAGAGTTTAAACAAGGAAAAAATGAATGAGCCTTTTGAGGGAGGCACATGTTCCTGAATTGTTCCTTTAATTTTTATATTTTGGTTCTGCATTAACATAAGTGTAAATGATGCCAGGTGTAAAGGCTTGACTCAAGTGACTGAAATGGATCACAGAAAAATTGTGTTCTGCACTCACACATATTTCTGTTATGCCGTGAGAGTGTCATTCTAGTGACACCGAATCGTCGTTGACGGCCAATGACAATCAGATGCACGCCCAGTCGCAACAATTCTTCAGGTCACAACATATTAACGACCATCTCTCAGTCCATGGCAATTTAAAAAAAGGCCTAGGTGAGGATGCATTCAACACCCATCCACCTTAATGATTCTTAAATGGTCGGGGGGAAGCATAATGCCTTCTCCCCTGAATAAAGTGTTGTGCCCCAGCCATATATCTTGTAATCCTCTATAGCGGCCAAGCGCCGAAGATTAGAGGACACTGCTGAATAATTTATGTGAAAGGAGGACGCAGTGCTGCAACACAGAAAATAATGGTAGCCCTTGAACTGGCATTTGCTAAATAGTCACCACAGCATTTACAACTTGCCACACACACACGAGTCTGTGTTGTGGTGTTGTGTGCTCTCGGATTTACTCACAACCAAGTGCAGATGGAAGAGATTTAATCATAAACGGTGGCCTTAAATTGTTAAAAGTCACAGATTTATATAGTAAAACTCAGGGTCTATTAATGAAAAAATAATCAAAGAGACACTGGAAGGCTGCGTCTGAAATCCAGGTGTTCCTTGCATTTTTCTCGAGCCACCTGCCGCTGCGTCGGCAGCCGCTTCGGCACATTCGCTCGTGCTCCCGACACCGTGCAAGTGTGAAATTTTATCAGGCGATAACGCAACGAGGAACGGCTGTGAAAGGACGATGCAGCCACATTTGCAGGCTGGACAATTTCTGGAAATGTGGCTTTTTAAAAAATCCTCAGAGGGGAATAGTCCATTGTTGCTGGTGACAAACATGAAAAGCAAACGGTGAGGAGTTTTGTCGGGAAAATGCCACTCTGGAGGGGAAAAAAAAAATTCAGAGGCCTGTCGAGTTTTTCTTTTGGTTGCCCAAACGTCTTCCGCCATAGTCTCTCCTTTCATTAAAGCAATTCGAAAAAATGTCAAGTAAGATAACCTATTACTGTATCTTCTCTGTTGACAACAAGACACAGTATCGCACTCCAGGCTACAGCAGCCAAGATGTGCCTGTCCTACTGCTGTGCATCAAATCAAAGCTGTTCTTTATTTTTATTTTCATTTTATTTTTGTGGCGGGTGCTTCATTCTGGAAAAAAAAAAGAGAGAAAAGGATTGTACCCTCTGATTTATTGCCTCAAAAATGTCATCCTGCAGAACATATCAGTAGTAGTGGAAGAAGAATCACGGTTGTTGCTTATTTCTATGTAATGAAAAAACACTCGTCATTGGTTTCCTCTGAACCTTAGTCACAGTGAGACACACAAAAACAATGCTAATGTGAGTAAATGCTTCGCAGTAAACAAATGAGCAGTCCATGTGTGTCAAAAACCCTATGATTAAACTGAGACACCAGCGGAGTGTAACCCATATAGCGCACAATTTGTGATCCTATAGCGGAAGCCACGCATAAATCACACACACACACACACACACACACACACACGCACACGCGGCGTCCTCTCACTCAAGGTCTGAGGCGTCGGCACGGGCAGCAGAGCCGACTGATCCCGTCCAGGCCGCAAGCCGCCCGTCTCTGAACCTCGAGCGGCCAAAGAGAGCACGAGGGGCAATGACAGACAATCAAACATATACGAAACATAACCAAGACTTTGCAGCTCAGCACGGAGCCTCGAATGCACCGCCGCACAAGCTCGTGAACGTACGCTGCTCGAAAAAAAAAACACGGGGGCGAAAACTCATACAAAAAAACAATAACTGTCGGGGGTGTTTGTGTGTGTGTGTGCGTGTGTGTGTGTGTGTGTGTGTGGGAGGGCTGGTTGCGGCACCTGCTCCTGCAGCTCTGCCCGATGCGACTGTCTCATCATATTTCTCAGTCGCCCCCTGACAGGCGACCAAGTGGGCAATGCAACCACAGTGTGTTGCAGAGGTGAAGCCAGGTTTTCGTGGAGCGACGGCACTGTGCAACCTTGGGTTGCTTTTTTTATTTTGTTTATTCACTGCACAAATTAATGACCGAACCCAGGAGGGATGGTTTGTCTGCCTCATTTTGCTAATTTGTCTTTTTCTTTGTGTTCAACCTCTGGCTATTGTAAAACGCTGCAAATTGAGGTTTAATTTTATATGGCTATTTTTTTTTTATTTCATTACGATGTGTTTAATCTTGACAAAAACAACTAGAATTATTATTATTATTGTTAATTGTTTTTGGTTTTTTTGCGCTGCCTCTGTTTGGAACGGCCTCATGGTGTGAGGTGAGCACAGGGCGGTAGGTCAGCAAATCAGGTAAAATAAGATCTTTAGCGCTGTCAAAATGATTGCTCCTGGCTACTAAAATCCACCTCTTCATTTTCTACTTTCGCTTCTCCTGCATTCGGGGTCACCAGGGGTGCGGAAGCCTTTCCCCAGCTGTCTTCAGGGCGAAGGCGGGGTTACACCCTGGATGAGTCGCCAGTTAATTGCAGCACCACATAGAAAGACAAACAACCATTCACACTCACACACGATGGAGAATATTAGAGTTCCAGTTAGCCTCATGTGGGTGTTTTTGGACAGCGGGGCGTAGCCGCAGTACCCAGAGGGAGCGTATGCAAACTTCAAACAGAAGGGCCCCATCTGGGGGCCGAACCTGCGACTTTCGCACAAGCCACTGCACTACCGCACCACCGCGTCGTCCCAGCTGCTTCAATCAACACTGAGTTCATGATAAAAAGGACAAATGAGCGACATAATAGCAAATTCAGCAGTGGCATTACAGTATATTTCAACCGCTAATAATAAAAATGGACTTGGCTTTGTTTCTCAATCGTTGAGCTATTTGGCCAGTCTGGGAAAATGGGACGTGGCGTCTGCTGATAAAACTTGAATCAGCCGGATACGGCTCTGCAAAGCTTGCGCAGACAGAAACGAGCAATCTTAAGTCCGCAAGTCCTTCATCGAGGATGATTTGGGCAAACATTTGGTTCAGTCCCGCCTTGACTGAGGAAGGACAGAAAAGCTCCAGTTTTAATTTGAACGAGAGCAAACTGTCCGGAAACCGAAAATCATCGGTCGCGGAGGCCAAATATTTTGCATCGACATCCCACTTCGTCCGACCTCGCCCACTCACGAGGTTCAGGCTGCACCTGTTGCTCCTTGTGTGAGAGGCCATCATTTGTGTTGCAGTCCGCACAAAGAGACCTCCCGTTCAGGAGTCACGGGGATTTTGCCGTTCATCAACCCCCCCCACCCCCCACCCCCCGGCCACCACCACCTCCACGGTCAAACAGCGGGGTCGTCGGCATAGACAGCTTTAAGAGCACTAAATAATAAAAGCTGCTGGCTTACCTCTGGGTGAGTGATGCTTCCATATGACGTTGGCCTCTGGCCGACCCACTGCCAGGCACATGAGATTGACGTTGCTGCCCTCGTTCACCGTGATGTCCTTCGATATGTTGGTGATCCTAGCGGGCACTGAGGGAAGAGCGGAAATGGTGATTGATGCTTTGTGGCCTCGTTAATGACACGCACTGGCGGCGGGGCTCGCTGCCCCGTGTGATCGCAACGGTGATGAGGTTAAAAATAACCCTGGGTAAAGGCACTCAATTAGCATGAAATTAGCTGACAAATCTGACAATTCTCCGCTGTGCCACGGTGTTACACATGATTGATTTTCTTCATCATGTGTCTTCGCCACACTGCTAATTAAGGAAGCGTCAGCGTGATTTTGAGTAAGACATCATTTCGTCTCCGAAGCCGGACGGACTTGAGTGTGTTGTGTCTCAGTGTGTGAATGTGTCAATGTGTGTGTGTGTGTGTGTGTGTGTGTTTGTTCGCGCTTAGTTGTTTGTGTGTGAGTCTGGGGCTTTGATTAAGTGTCCCCCCATTACGCTATAGTCTCAAATCATGGGTCAGCAGTTATCTGTCTCCACTGTAATTACACTCACTCATGGGGACTTGACCTTTTGGATCATTAGTGTGGAAATGCATTCTCCAAGAGAACCTTAAACATCCTCACTAATGCGCTCTGGTACTTTTTTATGGCCACTTTTAATGGGCTGCAAAGCTTGTTCAGTATTTCTGTATTTATTTTATACAGTGAAATCAGTAGTTTGGAGCATTTCAAATGAAACTCTGGGGGCTATTTAGTTTTTTTTTCATTCTGTAATATTGGGCTTATTAAATAATGATGTCATTGTCAAAGGGTAACGCATCATCATAGACAAACAAAAGTACACCAAACAGCAACAAGAAAAGATCATAGCAGTAGACGTGGCTGATCCTCGATTCCATGGAAACAACTTTAACACCTTAAAGCTATTTCTGTGATCTGATCTTCTCCTTTTTTCTTCTTCTTATTCGGGAGAAAGGGCAAGTTGCTGCAGTCGCACTCTGTTTTTGTAACAACTAAAACGCAAATTAGTTGCCAGCGTTAAAGTTAAAGTTTTGCCAGCCTAAATCTGGCTGTATTGCAATGTCACCTATTTTTTGCCCAATAGTCCAGAGCTCAGTGGTTAATTAAAAGTATCAAAGACAAGCAGAAATGACTTTTATTTAAGAACCCCAACACATTTAATAGATTAAATTACAACTGGCACACAACTTTTTTTTAGGACCTGGGTAATGCCACACTCATTACAGCATGTTTCTGTATTGATGCGACCAGCCTCGACTGAATTTAAATTACTTCCAATTTCAACTTTTAATTGGCATTATTAATAGCAGTTAAATGCTTTCACAATGGCATTAACAAGGTCAGGCCAAGCACAGAGACAGATATTCTATAAAATGAGAGCTTTCTCACCGAAGTCCTATGAATATTAAATAAATGTCACGTAACTTAGTCCAGCGCATCACTGGAGGTTTGGTTTATTTATTTCACAGAGAAAAGTTGCCAATGTTTTCGAACAGCTCTTCCCCGCCGCCAATCGGCACAATGAAAACCTAATGTTTCACTATCTGTTGTGATTGCAATTAAGGCAGTTTCCGTCCCTGATTTGATTCGATAAAAAAAAATTACATAAAACATCAACTAATGATAAATCAATGAAAATTATCTTTAAAGGCCAAAGACAATTTAATTAAATACTGACGAAAAATAATAGCTCAAATTGATTTTTCTTTAATTGCTCTGTCAATACAGTGATAATGAGTGAGCGAAGAGAGTTTGTTCAGCCTCGAGGGATCGCAGCTCGACTGGCCTGCTGGCTGCCCTGCATGATGTTGATCTTTGAATCTCCCAATTTTCCCAATGTGTTTAGGGCAATGTGAGTACGTTCGGCAAGACAAGCAACTTGAAACTGGAAAGACCAGTCGGAAAGACCCCCTGCCCCACAACTAATATCTTGGTTTGAAAAGCATGATTATATCCAGGCTTGTATATTCTACTGCCAGCACCACAACCCCCCCGCCCCCACCACCACCACTGAATCCAAAATTAAATTAAGGATGCAATCCCGATATGCGTAATTACTGGAAGCTATCACTGCTTATCAGACAGTCACACATTGAGAATGGAGGCGCTCACAAGACTGGATTTTCAACGTAAAATACAGAATGAAGAAGGAGAGCGCACCCTTGAGGTTTTCTTTATAATTAAATAGTTGAGTTCTGCCTTTTTCTGCTGTTGGACCACAGCCTGCATCCCAATATAACACCTGTCCAATATACTTTCGCATTAGGACGCAGTGCTGGTGGTAATAATAATAATAGTAATTGTTACGGCCAGAACCCTGCCTTCGCCCTAAGACAGCTGGGATAGGCTCCGGCAGACCCCCGTGACCCTGAATAGGAATAAGCGGGTATAGAAGATGAATGAATGAATGAATGTTACAGCCATAGTTGCTTGTGTGCTTGCTCTTTCCTCTCTTTCCGAGAGATCTGCACCCTGGCCCTGTAGGCACTGCTCCGCCTCTTCTCCCCTCCGAGGAGGTTCAGCTCTCCAATCAACGAACGCCTTCCCTGCGCCTGACTCCTCATTGGTGCGGCACCTGCTCCATCCGACCTCCACTTGACAGTGGCTACAAAAAGCCAAGCCACTTGTTCTGCCGGTGGCTAACGGCTGGTGAAGCCTGCTTGCCCCGTGTAGCACTTTTTGACTTTGTGGTAGCACTTGCGGGGTTCTGTGCCTTTGTTGCACTTCGGTACCTGGCCCTTTTGTTTTGTAGCCGTTTGGCTTAGTTTTGTTCCATTAGAACTGTGGGGTGTGGCCAGGGATTTGAGTTCTAATATACAGACTTGCTTATTTCCCTTGATAGCCTAATTTTATGTATAGATACACTAGGTGCAGGGGTGCTGGTTGATGTAGTTTTGGTTTTTAGACTGCCGTAATAGAAAAGCCTATTTGCTTTCTCTTTCTGTTCTTTAACTTGCTTATTTTCAGAATAATAGCTTTTAGAGTCCTCTTTATGTTATATTCAGTTTTTGATTTAACCAGCACCCATCGGCCCTCTCCCTCAGTTCAGTTTTTGTTTGGTGTTTGTTGTCCCTTTATTTTTCCAAAACAGGGCGCAATAAATTTACTTTACCTGAACACCTGGATTTTATGTTACTTCCCTTTTCCCATGCGAGCCTGGGTTGTAACATAATAATATTAATAGTGAATGATAAATTTGGTAAAGGCGCAGTGGTTAGCGCTGCCGCCTCACAGCAAGAAGGTTGTGAGTTCAATTCCGGGCCTGAGACCTTCCTGTGTGGAGTTTGCATGTTCTCCCCGTGTCTGCGTGGGTTCTCTCCGGGTTCTCCGGCTTCCTCCCACACTCCAAAAACATGCATGTGAGGTCAATTGAATATTCTAAATTGTCCGGAGGTGTGCATGTGAGTGTGAATGGTTGCTTGTTTCTATGTGGCCCTGCGATGAACTGGCGACTTGTCCAGGGTGTACCCTGCCTTCGCCCTAAGACAGCTGGGATAGGCTCCAGCAGACCCCCGTGACCCTGATCTCAGGAAGAAGTGGTTATAGAAAATGAATGTATGAATGAAATTTGGTAAATGTCTACTTATTAAATTGAAATAAAGCTAAGCCAAAGGGATTTGTTCAATTCATTTGAATTCATTTTTTTCATCTTTATTTGAAAAAAACAAAGAAAAAATAAAACTGATTGTATTTGACCCTACAGTAGACACTTTAACCTTCAGACACTCTTTTGGCCTTTTTTTTTTGACAAACTTGGCATAGTTCCATATAAAACGTGCTAATCCCTGGTGGGAGCGGAGGTTTCCAGGTTTTAACTACCCTTGGCTCGGCCTTTTCCTATCTGACCACTTCCTCATATTGTCACTCTCAGACTGGCCCTCCTCCGCGTCACCTGATAAGGGGCGTTCTCTCTTTTGCCGGATTTGTATCTCTTTGCCTCGATCTTATCCCCGCTGTCCTCTTCTCCGTCACTATCGGCCATCAGTTCCGTGCGTGTGATACACCTCGTGCGAGTGCCGTAATTGCGCCGCACCGCACAACCCGAGAGCTTTGTTTGGTCTGAAACATCATTAACACGGTATCTTCTGAATCTTGACCTGGTGGCAGAGCATGAAGCAGGGACGCGAGATGCTAAATTGAACTTTGCAATCAGCGCCGGCAGCCGCGGCGCCCTCGGCCAATGTTTGGTTTACTAGTTTTTAGAAGACAAGCTGACAGACTGCAATATCAGAGACAAAGGCGGCGTTCCCGCTCTCTCGGGGAGCAGTCACAACAGGCTCGCCACCCAAAGTGCAACGTAATGCAAGGCAGCGTCTTTTTGTAGAAAATGGCACAAGTTAACAGAAGGTCAGCAAGCATTCAACAAATTATGGATGATGTAGCACACACAACGCATTTGTTCTCTCTGAAGATAGAGTGGAGTTACACAATCCTCTGGCTGCTTTCCATCTCTCTTATTATTCTGTTAGGTCTGCCTTGCAAACAAGTTTCCGTTTTGATTTGTTTTCCCCAAAAAAGAACTCGGAAAAAAAAGTGTCCTGTGTTTTGCAGAAGATTGTCAAAAACCAGAATGAATAATGTGACAATACAGTAGCTAAGCTACTCCTCTACTACTATTCCAGCTACTTAACATAGGCCCTCAGGAGAGCTTTAAAGAAAGTTGGAGATGTAAGGCCTTCTCTATTAAACATCTGTCTGAGTAGATTTAAAGGTCCAGTGTGTACAATTTGGATTGATTTATGATTTTGATATTGGTAAGAGCTTTACATACTGCCCATAAATACATTAATAAAAGTGTAAACTGGCAGTACAATAAGAGTTATTTGATTTGCCTACCCTTACAGCGGTTCTCATATATATATATATATATATATATACATATGTAAGAACATACATTGATCAAGAGTCTTGCTCCTAGTTAGCTGTCATCTTGCACCATTATTTTTTAAGGATGACCGGCTGACACTCACTGCCCGAAATACAAAACACGCTGTCAGGTGGGCGTACTTAAAAACTTGGCACTTAAAGGACTCATGAATGTTGAGGCTGAAGGAGCACGGCTGACTATTAGAAGCGCAAAAAAGCACGAGCACAGTGTGTGAAATACCGGGAGAAAGAAAATGAGATTTAAGCACAGACTTTGTGGTTTTCAGGGCCTTGGACTAATTGCAACAACTTCTTTTCTTCCTCCCATATTTAGCACATTTAACAGGCAGGTACTAATCAGCTCAGCTTCAGCGGCCATCGGTGAGAAATTCTGGGACCACAATCACAATCAATCAGTCTGAGTCTTGTGTTGTTGTTTTTTGTCAGCATCAACTCTGAAAAAAGACTTCATCTATGGTTTGTTCATCCCCTGCTGTGCGTCACGACTTCTCCGTCCCCCAGCGGACCTGTGGCGGAACCGCTCGATCAGAAAGACCTCGACACTTCCTGCCACACATCGTCTGGCTGTCACCACTTGTTTTTGCTTTTTTTTCAATCAGTCAATCCTTATCTTGTTGCCAAACAGAATGTATATTTACCTCATCCACAAAAACAACCAATTTGCATGGCATTAAAGCGGCAATAAACAATGGACAGCATGGAAACTAAAACAAAGAGGTTTTGGAGCCCCACTGGCTTACATCTCCATCCCCTTCTCTCCAGATGATGTCAGTATATGATGGTGCAAAACATGTGAGTGTCGAGTGAGCAACTGGACACGCCAGTGTTAGCTAAAATTATGCTGGGTAATTTCATTTGGTTGTTATACAGTTCACTCCCCGCAGGCTCAATCCAGAGGTTTCATAGCACTTTCTACCATCTCTAACTTGTTGCTATTGATAAGGGTGGGCACTGATATGCACGATTGGTCGATCAGACTTGTAAACAAGAGGTTGCAAACGGCAAAAAATCAACACGGGGCGTGTGATGTGAAGCACTACCTCAGAAGAAGCAACACCACTAGAGTGTCACATACCAATTTTTCTTTTATTGACTTATAGGCTTATTGCTACTGCTCAGTTTTAAGCAAAGATAAACCCTTCATGGGGAAAATCATACTCAAAAAAATCTTTTTTTTTCCTGTGCCCTTGTTTGCTCCTGTTGCCATTTGTACACTCATTAACATTTTTTTTTTTTTTTTTGTTTACCTGTGAACCAACAACATATGCAATCTGAATATTCAGAGATATGATTAACAAAGGCCTTAAAACAAAGCAACAATGCTGTAGAACCACTTTTGGATCTCTTATGAAGAACTTTACAGCAAATGGGAGACCTATTTTGGCCCCAGATTAATGGAAGAAAAAGCTCAGTGGGTTAGAACATCAGATCATTTGCAGACTTTGGGATATATAAAAGAGAGTGCTGCCCGTAGAAAGGTGTGCTGTCTTAAAATAAACTTCTCTTTCTTCTCAGCCATTATTGGAGTCAAGAAAATCAGCAACCTTCAACCACAATTATATTGAGCAACACATTAACCTTCCGTCCTGCGCATGAGCATAAGCAAAACCCTCTCATAAGTCGTTCTGTTCAACCTTGTTCAGGTGTGAAAGTAAAAGTTGCACCACTTCACTCTTTAATTTTTTTGTATTGTCTTTTTTTCAATTGCAAAAACCGGAATGATGAAGAGCCGGCTTGTGTAAAAGGCAGCGCAAACAGTTGTTGTGTAGGCTTGAGCGGCAGGTCCCACAAGTGATGTTTTTATCACCCGGAGTACTTTGTCCATATGCTGCTGTCTCTCAGCCATTGTCGCACTGTCGTACTCCCAGATAGCAAACCAAGGTAGACGCAAGTATAAACAAAGAGTGAGAGGCCCGTTTGGGATTAGAGCCGTCAGCGAGGCAACGGTGGCCTGATATCGGTACAGAATCCGGAGGGAAGCCATTTATTTCCTTCCCAGTGAAAATAAGAATTCCTTGGAGGAAACCTCTCCCAGAAAAATCGCTTCTCTTCGTGTCATGTGGTTGCTGGATTCAATCTGAGGATTCCTTGTGAACCAAAGGGTGACTTAATTTTTTTGTTTTCTCTTTCCAATGAATACGAATATGAATAATGTCAGTGAAGAAAAGTTCTGTCAAATGTGCAAAGAAAAAAATTAAAATAAAACGTTTTGTCCAAGTACGGCAGCACTTCCCTCAGTGCTATTTATTAAGGATGCACAGATAGCTATATCAGTATTGGGTACTGGTACCGATAGCGGGGTTGAGTACTCTACTCATACTTGTAAAATATGTGCCGATACCACGACACTGATATCAGTTGTATGTGTATGTATATGGCAATTTTGTTAAAATTGTTTGTACTGCAGTGAAACTGACGGTCACTCATTTTCAAGAACAACATGCAAAGAAATGTTCAAATGACAGAACATGTGTGGAAAAATAAAAAAAATCTAAGTCATTCTAGAATGTGTAATGGATTTATTAAGTAGCCGGTTCTTGGTGAGCACGGAACTGAAACGCAAGTGCCCGTAATCTCCTTGTTTAGTAAAAAGAAAATGGTATTGGCGAATCCCTAGTATTTATAGAGGACAAAACCCAGGCAGGTGGTGAAAAAATGAGCCTCAGCGCAATCATGTCCTGCTTACAACCATTAGACTAATGTCACTAAATAACGTGGTCGTGATTAATTAGGGAGGGGGGGGTGCGGCAACATGTGGCATTTTAAAGATCGTCCGTGGGGAACGGGGGAAACCGTTGTGGCCTGGGGACGCGGCACGCGCCGCAACCTTCGGCGGAGATAAATGAAGCAGCGTCTGTGTGCAGAGCTGCTGACGGCTCCTCCAGCTTGATAATGCCAGTGGCCGGGTGATTAAAAACAGAGCTCCCCAGCCACCGGGGCAGCTGGTGGAAGTGACTAGGGGAGGTGTCGGCCGAGCCAAGGTGCTACAGCCAGTAATTAATGAGGAAATGGAATTAAGAAGCTTTCCCCGGATGCTCTCTCTGTGTGCCAGTGGACTTTTTTTTATTCCGCTTCGTAATACTTCCTTTTGTTTTTCCCTTTTCTAAAACAAGACGGCATGGTGCTCGCAAATGTACATTTTGGTTTAGTTTAGTTTTTCTTTTTGAATGTGGCAGAAGTGAAACAATGCATTGCTATCCTAATGGCAGAAAGGACATAATGGTAGACGTTAAAAAAAAAAAAAATGTGCGTATTTACAGCGATTCTATAGTCTGTAGTCTATACTTTCAAAATAAATACATACATGTATTTTTTTGCTGTTTTTTTTTAACACTCACACCAAATTGCTGTGTCCATTACACATCAGCAATTTAAAAATAAAGTGTGCCCTTCCATGTACACACTCACTTAACTTCAAACTTTACGTTTTAATCACTTTTGAAACATTTCCATCCACGGCTTGGTAGGCAAAATCATTCTAAGCTCTGTAGGGGTCCCTCATATCTCGCTAAGTTATTTAATTTTGGTCATATGCTGTATAATGGTATTTTTGATGTGTTTTGAAAAGTATTCCCAGGCAGTTACATGTAATTAATTTCATTGCACATCTTCAGCTGTAGCTAGCGAAAGCATACATGTTGGCTAACAAAGATTTAGCGGTGTTGAAACCAGAAACCACACTGCTACACTGACTCGAGCTTTAAAAAGTAGTTATTTTTTCGATATTTAAATAAGCTTTCGGGTTAGGGTTAGGGTTAAGTTAAGTTTAACAGTGGATTAGCATGAGTTGGACACATTTATTGATCGTTGTCCTCTAGCAAACCTAAAGTAAAATTGCCCACATCAAGAGTATAACATATTAAATAACAAATAAATCAAAGTAAGGTACAATCATCTAACTCTTTACTGAAGACATTTTCTGTGTAGATACAAACTATGTCTTAAGATGTAAGTTGCGAAAAAATTATTTTTTTCACCTTTTTTTTTCAAAGTGTATCTACCGTAATAAAATAAGGGCCGTGGGCAGTTTGTTGGGTAAAAAGGTTCTTTGAAAATGACCATTCAAATGTTTTGTAGTCACAGAGACTTGTTCACTGCACACTTCCATACATCCATCTACTATCTAGACTACAGCCTTTGAGCTTGTTACAGTATATTGAAGACAGGCTTAACAGTGAGAGGTCACCGTTAGCAGTTTTATGACTGACAGTGTTCAGACAAAGCTTAGCAAACCCCCTGATGGACTGGTCCGTCTAGACATAAACCCAACAGTTTCTTTCACTGGATGTGCCGAGGCTCCACCTTCAATTTGCGGTTAGAGCCTTAGATGCCACAACCTCAGTTTAGAAGATAACAGGTCCCTCAGTGGTGACTGAGCCTTTAGTAGGCTTGAGTAGACGAAATGACCCAGGGTATCTCATTCTGTATTTAGCCTTGCGATTATACACTGGGAATCATACAATGTAAATAAAGACTCTCTCTCTCTTTCTCTCTCTCTCTCTCACACACACACATATACATATATATATGCACACACGTCACAAAGTTGCATTTTGTTTTGTGTGGATGTTGCTACTCCTTCAAAATACTTATTTTCTGCAATTTTCTGCTAAGTGCATATTTTATACTTATTCTGTGATCCATGGCAACAACCTGAGGTGTCTTAAATATACCTTTGGGGTATTTTTCTAATTCAATACAATACCTGCAGAATATGCTATACATTTTACTTTTTAATGAATGTTTATTTCTCAAATGATATAGTGCTCTCTCTCTCTCTCTCTCTCTCTCTCTCACACACACACACACACACACACACACACGCTACGATCAAAACAGTTTGGCTTGTGGAAGACGTGAATAAAAAGATTTAATAAGAAGAAAATGAATGCAGAGAGGGAAATGTTGCCAAGAGTCTCGTCGAGGTCTCCCTGTTTTAGTCTGAACCTTTGACATCTCCCGACATCAAAGCCGCTGTTCCAGTGCCAGCATTCAGCGAATCCATAATGGATGCTAACTCTTCCTTCATAACAATTTACTCTGCGTCTGAGACATCAAAAGGGAAACTGTCAGTGAGCTTTCTAATCTGCCATCTTCTCTCGACACGACAGACACGGACGACAGTTATCTGGGTAACATGCACTGTTTTTGTCAGTGATTGTTGTGGATTCAGAGGCGGAGAAGGAGTTAGAAAATGTACCGAAATACGTACCACAACTTCAAGTTCAGGGAGTAAGAAAAAAAAAAAGAATGAAAAAATCTGGGGCTTTCTAACATTTTACTGAGGTGAGATTACAGTAGGTATTGACCACCTCTGGCTGCTGATGTGCAGTCTCGCTGCAAAAGCCTGCTTATGTGACATATTGCATCCTGTGTTCCCTGAGCTCAAGCTAGAGAAATTACAGCAGCAATGAAAGGTGACCAAACTGCAGAGCATGGTGCACTGTGTTGATGTACAGTATGTACACATGCTGGCTGAGACGGCTCCTTCTCTAATTCCTTGTGTTTACAAAGTTAAAATTTTCAGCCTTGTGTGTTAGTCATTGGTTGACAGGCCCGGAGCTTCCTCCACATATCACGGCTAATGCGTTTTCTAGCCTCAAGTATATACTTCCCGCCTATCCCCTTCTTGTAAACAAGCAGCTGATATTAGATGGAGAACAGAGAAGCCATAGATTCAGTTGCTGGGATGGTAGAATGTTGAGCAGGTTAAAATTTCAACAAGTAAATGTTAAAAATCTGTTGTTGTGGGTTGGATGAAATTCTGCTTACTTTCAGACAATGATTGACATGCAGGCAAAACAGACAACAAATTGTATGACCAGTGCAGGTTTTGGAACAGAAATAAGGGCAACGATATTCATGGTTGGGTTGAGTGCCAAAATTAAATCAATAAATATATCATTAAAGAAATAATTGAAGGAGTTGCAAAGTGATTAAAAATGAAATGCATACATTATTAAATATTTAATAAATTATTTGTGTCAATTAATTAAAATCTGAATTAATCTGTTTCAAGACCTGTTTAAATATTCTGTTGCTAGTTTAAATAATTTATGGTTGCAGCAGTGCCTTTAAACTGTCAGCCCAACCTGTCATCGTCAGAGGGCGGGGCCAACGCTGGCTGGTTTGAAGCTGGTTCTTTCAATTCACTAGCCAGTGAGTTAGATAAATCTTTGACGTGGCTTAATGAACTTAATCATAACATAAGGCATTCATTGTTACATTACAAGTTCTTATAAAAGTGTCTGTTGCCAGCTTTTAGTCCCAGAGAGAAAATAGTGCAGCTTTCAGTAACGTGCCTCTGGGATTCTGGCCACACACACTCATGATTATACTCCCTGATTAGACTGAAAGTGGATAAAAATTTATGGACGTAGTCTGGTTTTCAGTTACATGTCCTCTGGCTGCTGTCCCTGAACTGTCTGTGTTGGTAAACAGATGGCTTTAGATGTTCCTGATGTAAAAGCTAACTTACAGCGACTGCACTTAAAAATCATCATCATCATCATCATCATCATCATCATCATCATCATCAAATTAAACGAAGATTTTATTCAACAAGGGAAAGGCTATTAGCACTTTAATGTCAACTAATTTTTCCTGTTAACACCGGCTGGTGTTTGCTTGTTTGTTAATTTATTTTTCTATTTTTAAACACTTTTCAACATGGTCCACAGCAGCCTGCTGACTATTATCAGGATACTAGATTATTGAAACAACATGTTTACCTGTAAAATCCTTTTTTTTTTCTTTTTTTCTTTCTCAATTTTTGTGACTTTGTCCAAACCCTACTAAATATAAAGATTGCCTCACTTCACGAGAGAAGAGTGAAAATCAAAGTAGCCAATGGTGAAGGGTCATAATTTAACTGCTTGTGTTTAGAGAGGTTGATGCTGCAAAATGTGAATCTCAGACTTAGAGACTCCAGTCACTGTGTCAACTATTCTGGAGCAAGAGGCTGCCAGGCATCTGTCTTCTCTCTGAGTGAATAAGAACATTTTTCTAAGGCAAAGTATGAATGAGATTGTAAAGTTTTACAATAAATAGTCAAAGGTGACATAATGAGAATGCACATTTCGTCAGAACCAGTTCAACAATGTGCCCTAGCTGACGAGCGGTGCATATAAAAGATGTGTACAAGAAATACAATTTTTGCAGGCATATAATATGAGGCAAAAACTGTTGCTACACTAAAGGAACTGTTGGGGAATCAGTCTGAAAGCAGCACATTCAATACACGGAGGCACAGAACGAAATGTCCATCGTATCAGATTATATCGAGCATTTACCAATCTGAAACCTAATGCATCGCTTTATATTTTAATTTCCAGAAAATTAATCATGAGTTTTAGGACTGAGAAGTAATATGGGGTTATTTAAGGGAGAATATCATTGCATTTCAATGCAAATGGGCTTAATTTTACATCACTACACATTTGCAGACTGGCAGACTAGTATTGCAGGGCACGGTGAAAAGTGGCAGCACAATCAAAAAAAAAAAATGAAAAAGAAAAAAATATAGATACTCTCTAAATCATGTCATTTATTTGTGCTAGCATCAATCTTTACGGCGTGCACCCAACTCTCCTATGTACGTTTGGTTCCTGTCATTATATGCCTGCAGAAATGTGTGGACACCACACATTTTGAGGTTTGTATACGATCAAAAATTGAATATATTTTCCAGTCCAGTCTTGCAGGGCACTTCATTTATAAATATTTAAAGATGCTCAAGTATATGTTATTTATTACCCAAGAAGTTTGAAGGCAGTTGTTGGAAAACTAAAGATTAAAATACATATCTTGGCACTTGGACTTTGCTCTATTTTTTGCATCTTCTATATGCGTATGCATGGCTTAGTGGCAGCGCAAATTTTTGTTGCTTGGTAGCATTTCTTTTAGAAAATCAAATATTTGGTCCGCTGTAAACAGGATTCTGCATCTGACCTTGCATCAGCTCAGGGCACAATGTCAGCTTCCAGGCAGAGTACGGTAGCAGTAATGACTTGGAACCATTTGTAGAAGCCGGTACCGCAGGTGGACTCATAACAATGCTTGGCTGCCCAACAGCCAAGGGAAGTAAGGTCATTTTTACAGCCCTGCAGTTGTGACCCTGCAAAGCTGCATCCTTACTTGTTATGATATTCACGCACAGCAGAAAAAAATTCTGAAGTCCTATTGGAAATGTCAGCCCAAGAACAACAAAATTAAATAGAAATATTCATTCATTTTGGGGGAAATAATGCCATTCCAACTTCATAGTCCAAAAGCATAAGCGACAACAGCCCCTCTCAGTGGGTAGTTCCTTGATTCTGCTGAGTGCATTCACACCATCCCTTTTTATTTGAACTCTTGTTTGTCGGCACTGGTTTTTCTTGTGGTGGTGTAAATGCACGATCAAACTCTGACTCAGATCAAAGAAGCAAACTTGAGGTCCACCTGAAAACTCAGGTCTCAGTCCGCATCGAATCACTTAAACCAAATACAGACAGCAACTACAACACAAGGGATTGTGGGTAAGCATAACCTAACTGGAGGTTGCAAGTTGCCCAGCATTAACCGATATAGATGGCCGACGGTTCTTGGTCATCGTTTGTCTGCAAGGAGCATCTAGGAAAAAAATCCTTGTAACGCGTCCTATCAGGGGGCAGTATAGAAGTGTGTGTGAAACACACATAAAGTGAAACACTTTATGGTATTCAGTCTTTGATTCGCGCTCAAAGTTGTTGAAGCCTTCCGTGCTTTTACAGCGGGATAGTCAAGCTCTGCCAGCTCCTCTTCCACAAAGAGCCAATTAGGGGTGTTTTTGTGTAAACCGACTCCCATTAGAATATTTTGCTGCCTGTAAACCTCACTATTGGCTGCTGAAGTCAAACAGAGCTTTCAGCGGGACATAAACTTTTGACTGCTTAAATGAGCACACTGTTTCTGTCATTGATGTTAGAACGTTGTCAGTTCAGACATATGCTGTTTCATTCGCATTGGAATGAAAAAGTGCATTGGTGAAATTACTTTTCAAAATTGAGTTTCAGCAGTTGAAAGCTGCTAAATCAGCGAGGGCAGCTTTAATTAAGCAACTGATTTCAGGTTTCAGTTCAAGCTGAGCCTCTTTTAAACATGAATGAGCTGCAATGAGCACGTTCACACATGCAGCAGACATAAGGAAATCCACACGCTTTCTTTAAAATACGAGGTGATTGTACATGCAGGAAATAGTCTGTCTGACTCATGCTGAGTACAAGCTGCCTTGAAAATTTTATACCATCAAATTAATAGCCTAAATTTCTGAAAAACCATCTCAATTACACCGGCCATGTGAGCACCTGTTTCCTGTTTCCTCTCTAAGACTGAAAGTGAAATGAGAACTCTCCAAAATACTCATCATATTAAATGGGCTGCTTCTAATTGTATTAAGTAAATGGAAGGAAATGGAATTCAGACTTTAAACACCAAACACATACTGAAGAACAAGTGGCACCATCAGAAGAAAATGATGACAAAAATAAATGTTGTCCTCCAGGTTCGTGTCTACTACCTTCAGTGACGTGTTTGTGTTTGTGTATATGCAAATCTCCTACTGCTCCTTCACTACTGCTCCTGACACTATCTCAGAGAGATACAACTAGTGCCGAACGGGCAGCACTTGATACTTGATGCTGTGTTAGTGCATTTAAGCGGTAGATAAAAACTGAAAGTTGGTCGGATGGGTTGCACAGAGGTACAAGAGACAAGGCGGGGGAGGGGGCATTCTGCAGGTGACATGCAGAGCTTTGATATATTTCAGACTTAACACCAGCCATGTGCCCCACTGTGGCTTTTCATGCAGCTCTTTAAAGCAGCATCACGGAAGGAAGACAATGTGTCCACTGATAGGCCAGCTAATCATATCCAGAATAAGATCCTACTGGCAGATGGTGAAAAAGAAGGTTCAAGTCATGCCCAAAAAGCACATCCATCCATCAGTTATTATTATTATTGTTATTAAAGCTTCTCCCGCACTCAGGGTTGCGGAGGATGCTAGAGCCTATCCCAGCTATTTTGGGGCGAGGTGGTAGGAGGAGTTGGCACTTTATCTCATGGCTACACAGACAGATAAATAACCACCTGCACTCACTTCTGCCGCCAATTTCAACTTGCCAGTTTGTCTCACCGTGAGGGGAAGCCGGGGTACCCAGAGAGAACCCATGCAGACACTTCACTTCTGACACAGATATGAATTAAACTCAGACCAGCAAGATGATACCATCCAGCAGAACACAAGAGAAAGCACTCAGTTCCAGGATGCAGCTAAATTGTGAACATACTTCACATCAAAGGCAATTGATGCTTATTTCTGGAAAAGGACAAACTTGGTGTGAGCCTCTACCACTTGAGAAGGGTTGGTGGATAAACAGCGTAATGTCTCAGAAACATTCCAGAATGGATTCCAACATCTCAAACATGCGCTACTTCTGAAATTAAACAGATTGACTCCATTTCATTCTGAGTTCATCACTGTCTTTAATTTATTTATTTATTTATTTTTTAAAAAGAAAACACTGTGCACAAGACAGATGCAGTGATTAGGGTGTTTACATATTGCAGGATTAGGCCTCGGGGTTCTAGAGGCTGCAGAATCGGAGGTAAAATGTCTCAAAGCAAGTCATTACCACCGCACAGTGTCGCTGAATGAAAAACATCAAAGAACTTATTTGCATGAAAGCCAAGGAAGCTGGTTTAACATCTCGGCATGTGTTCATCATGTCAACATGGCCAGAAAGCAAAACAGGAAAATGAAAACAGTGCAGCCCAGGCCAAATACTCACTGAGCTCTGTAGGTGAGACATAGAAAGTGAAATCCCGGCCAGCCTCGAGGACAAAGAGAAAAAAAAAAGGAGGAAAAAAACGACTTTAAAAATGTGTCTCTCAAGCAAAGCTTATAGGACTTACTCTACGATTTCAGTTACCCTAATGTTGTGAAATATTCCCAATGCCTCATTACTTGCATTTTGCAAAAAGGCGAAGCCTCTATCTTCCCTGTAATGAGCCCGGAGGCTTATTAGCCTGGTGTGCATTGAATTGAAAGGGCCGATGCCCTTCTCGTTTCTCCCTGTCTGCACGGCACCTAATCAGAAAAAACACAGAGCCACATCATTACACTTGACGAAACTAAAGAGGATAATCCCGTAGTCCGTTCAGGGTATTTTAGAACTGAATTAAATCGCTCATCCTTTCTAACATATCACCGTGCATCGACATTGTCTCCAGGAAATGCCACGCACCCACCCCTTCAGAAAGTGACCGCAGGTGCTAAAAGTGATCCAGACTGGATCTCTGGTTCCACTGAGTCTCATCATGGTGCGGAATCGTGGCAATTTGTGGAACAGCTGCTGAGAAACTCGAAAGAGATTAAAGGAGTTGCCAACGCCTGCTCTCCTCTGCTTGACTTGTAACAGAAGTGGTGGATAATGAACCTCGAGTCACAACTAGATGTTCAATTAGGCAAAAGGCGAGGATTAATGTTTCTTGGAAACAATCATTCCTCATCTTAACTCACTAGGTACTCAGGGAAATCACCCTTAATCCATTTGTCTGTGCTATCTTAGAATGCACTCAACGATGAACTTTTTTTTTTTCTGATATGCCACTAAACTTCCCCTTCCATCCTGTTGCCGTTGATTATATTTGATGATATCAACAAGCAGCACCTGATAAACTGTCTTCCCAACTCTGCCTTTCTCCGACTGCAGACGGAGCCCCTCAATGGTTGCATGATGACAGCGATACTCTGAATGATCAAATAGATATAATCCACTCTATATTCATTACCTAGCTCCGAATATCTCTTTTATGCTCCTCCTTTTACTTTGCTTGCCTACCAGACATCATCTAAAAATGATAAGGACTGCAGCAAGACATTGGATTTTGGAAATCCTCAACATTTCTCTGAGTAGACAACGTGCTGGACATTGATCCCATGAACACATTTCAGTTCACATTTTCAAGATTTGCTTGGAAATCTCATTAAAAAAATGTTTTGTGCTCAAGTGTTTTCTTTTACTTTTTTCTTAATTTGGTGAGTAGCTAATGCGCAGCTCAGGTGACCAGATAACTTAACTCAGTCCTCCAACCTCCCTAAATAAAGTGTGTTGCCCAAAGAGACACCGCCAGAGAAAGTGGGGATTGAACCACCAACCGATCGGACGACCAACTCTAACTCCACCGAGTTAGCTGACTACCAACTAGCATGTCTGTTCTAAAGAGTGAGCCTGTGAATGTCTCATTATAATCTGGTCCCAGCTTCTACCGTAATGTCAATTTGCTATCTGTGCCAATAGGTTTGTATTTTCTATGCCCCAAACACAATTGCACTTTTGTGTCAATCAATTGATATGTCTTCTTAAAATCGAGCGAAGCGTTAGTTCTGACAGGGCACGACGTCAGCCTTATTAGTATTCCCTGCTGTGCGACCCCAATTAGCTGTAAGCTTACACCACTTTCCTCAGCTCCTATTGGTCAGCCTCTTTAGAAGCGCCCTTTTTAAAGCCACCCCAACTGATCATCTTCCTTCGCTTCTTCACCGGCGATCGAACAACCCACTTCCTCCCCTGCTCCTCCATCACGATTAAAACTAACATTTTCTCTGTAGCTCTGGTCCTGCAGGGTTGGTTCGTAGTTGCTGCCGCTGGGCTCCCTGCATCGCCTTTCACGATGGCTCGTGAAGGGCAGGAAGAGCTTCCTGCCCAGGCCTCTCACGCAAGCGCGTGGGAGAGGGAGTCCCCAAACCGAACCTGAGCTGCCCTCCCTGCCTTATGCCTTTCGCGATGGCTCGTGAAGGGCGGGAAGGGCTTCTCGCCTCGGGCTTTCCACGCACTTGCGTGGAAAGGGTGGGGGGACCCCAAGCAGAGCCATACCGCCAAACCTAACGTGCTTGATTGTATAATAAAAATTGTTAATTTTGACAATGTGACCCTGTCTGAACTGTGATTAACAGTTTAAAAAATATGTGTTACATTTTTTACAGATTAGCTCCTTAAAGTCAATGACAATCAGCCTACATATCTTTTGTAGAGTTGGTGTGCAGCGTGTCAAAGGCGTGGCTACAGGACAATGAAGCAAACATCATCTGTCAAGTGAGAACGATGCCTGTCACAGCAATGATGAATGGCTGGCAGAAGAACAAGGAGAAGGATCAGGATTAGTGAATACTAGCAGCAGTGTGGGTCTGAGGGTGTGGACGGAGCTGTGGGGGCGAGGCAGCTCACACATATTTAAGGACGTACCTCCAAAATGAGTGGAGGAACAGAGAAAAAAAGACTTTAATGTCTGGAAAACAACAGACAACCTGAACGAAGGTAACCTGCCTAGTTTTCGAGGGACAGCATAAGGTTTAGGTAACATAGCCTTATCATATCTATTTCCTGTAGATCTGCTGAATGAAACAGTGTGCAATTCCAATTTCAATTCACTACAAAATGTAAAGGGAAATCTTGTTCGGTTGACAGGGAACTGAGAACTTTCTCAAGAAAAAACATGTCAGATGTCAGATATCCATGATCAACTATCTACTGGTTATCATAGGCTGGTCTTTGTGTTGATCTGATAGCAAATCCAATTAGCGTACATGTATTTCGAGAAAATTTTGAAGTACATTCACTTTGTTGATTACTGTTCTCAAAAGAAAGGAAATGCTGCCAAGCTGTCCAAAAAACAAAACAAAACAGCTACAGCTAGCATATTCAAAACAATAACTCATACCAGTTAATTAATGCAATATTATTTTTCCGAAACGACAAAGGACGTCATGTGTTTGATTGATATTGTGTCAAATGTTTTCTGCTAATTTATTGCCAACAGTTGCATCTGTTACCTTCTAACGATATGTGTTTGCCCTCTGGGAGGGATGAAAAAAAATCAGTCTCACGCTATGACTGTGCAGGTGCAGTTGGTCACACTGTTGGCAGGTGGTGACGGAAGTACACGCACTAACACTGCGGTAAATGTGTGTGGGTGTTGCGCTATCGCTGCAGGTGGAGAAGGTAACAGTTAGAGATCCAGCAGGAGTGGGAGACAAAGTTCTGTTTAATATTGTTTCATACTGGGAAATAGGGACTCATTTACTTCAGTATAACAGGTTGCCAGCAGGACCAAAATTGGACAGCAGCAGACAAACTATCAGATCTTGTGTTCATAAATTGTACATTTGGATTGGTTTTAATGTAATGACAATGATAAAAGTGTTTAGACAAGTTTGTTTTGTTTAATAATATATTAGGTTTAAGTGTAAAAATATATCTAAAGTCAATATTTATTTTTTAAAGGAAGTGAAGTCTGCTAAATTTACTGCAGTCCTCGAACCCACAAACGCTCATTGAACTTCTGTGGACCATGAAACAAACCATTCTGACCTTCTCATTATTGTCTGCAACCAATCTGTGCAAGTGGCCTTCCAGAAAGAAAGCTGGAGAGCTGTGCCAAACAAAACAAAACAAAACAAAACAAAACAAAAAAAAAAACATAAATGCTTTCCAGATTTTGGGCAACACATGTTTTTTTTTTTTTTTTTTTTTTGAGTCATCAAAACAATTGTGTACAACACTGAATACAAGTGAAGGTTAAGGATAAAATTTCAATTGAATCGCATTGCATGCACCAAGTAAACATCCTACCATCTGCAGAGGATGCTGCCAAGTGTTGACAATAAGCAGCATCACATCCAACCCTTTGACACTCGACACAGGTGCTCCAGGGCTGCATGCTCAGCCCTCCCCTCCATGCACATGACTGCACAGTCACACACAGCTCCAACATCATCGTCACCAAGTACGTACTTCTTTCACACTTTTACTGCATTTTGAGTCATGTGGAATTAAGCAATTCACCTGCATTACCTGCAATGTGATGTTACAATAAAATTTTGATTGTGATTGTGATTCTGTGATTTTTATTACTTTAGAGGTCTTTTTTATTTTTCCTTCAGGCTACATCAGTACCTCTAAATACCACTAAATAAGTTATTACAGCAGGCCTGATCAGTGTAAATCAATAGCTTCATGTATGAGTTGGAATATTTTATTTGATTCTTAAATTGCACCGAAGGCATCCGTGCAATGCAATACAATTTTTTGGAAGTTTATACTTGTGTACATTTTATGAGGGAGTACCTGTCTCCAAGTTATTTTTTAAGTTTTTTTTTTTTTTTTTAAAGTTTTTTCATGCCTAAAATGTTACTAATGAGCATAAAAGCAGTGCATGTAAAAGTAGTATGTATGATTTTTTTTCTTGTAATTTTCATGACAGAATAAAACAATAGATTGTGTGTGATGTTTTTCTATGTGTGATTGATTGTGCTATGTCCATGAAGTGCAAATTGTGGGAAAGACTGGGCTCAAAAGAATTATGCTCACCTCCAGCCAACCTCCAATGTTATGGAGATGTAGCGATACAATAATAAATTGGATCAATGTGACTGAAAAATACAAAAACAAAACAGAAGAAAAAAAAAAAAACATAACAAAGGTTTTCAGGAATATGTCCTGTGATGTCCAGTCAGACCATTTGAGGGTTCAAGGTTAATGTCCCATGGTAATTTTGATGGAAAAGCACATCAAGTGTGGAGGCAGGCCACCAAAGTTAACTAGTCCTGCATTAGGGCATCTCGACAGGCTGCGCCTGTGGCCGGGTGCTGCCATTCTTCAGAGTCAATGAATTGTGAAAACAATTTTGAAACTATACATTTAAGGGACCATTGTGCCAGATTTAGAGGCTTTTCATGGCATGAAACCACACAATGTAAATCCTGTTTTTTATTGCCCACCAGATCTCTAGTTTTCTTTTTCCTGTAGTCGCTTTGATGTAGACATAGACATGAAACCCTGTAGCAGATCAACGATTGCCAATTTAGTAAAAAAAAATAAAATAAAAGCTTTATAAGAAACTAACTCCACCTCTATCTCCCAAGGCTTTAGCTATTAAGTACATACTCTGCCTCTCGAGAAAATATGACAAAAAATGTGTTTTTGTATGGGGTGTTGATTTCAGGAGATATCTTAGTATTTTTAAAAGCCAGCAGCTCTGTTAACCATGGGATTACATGACCGTGTGTGTGACTATGATTATACATACATTTTATATTCTTGTAATTTTATAGTGTTGGCTCAGTTTTTTTTTTAAGAGGCCTGCAAAAGCTTGTTCTTCCTTCAATTTATTTAGGAGGCAAGCTTCCAAAAATATTGGCCTATCCGAACGCTCCTAAGCTTCCCCCATTAGAGCCTTCTTTCTAGCCACACTAGAGACAGCCTGTTTCAGGAGGCTCTTTTTGCAGGTTATTCCATATTCCTTTCGGAACTCGCCATCTCCTGACTACCTGACCGGCATTTGATTAGAGTGTGAGAGATCAGACGGACCAGGAGACAGTCGCTGGTCTCGGGCCATACGGCAACCCACTGGGCACCTCAGCTGGAAGCTCCCTAAACAGCAGGGACGTGCTCAAAGAAGAGCTGTCTTGAACAGGCACTTGTTTTATATTGGACCGAAACAAAGTTTAATGAACAAGGCAAAATCCTTGGTCCACCTCCCCTGGCAAATGTTTTTTTTCTCTCTCTCTCTCTCTCTCTTTCTCTCTCTCTCTCCTTGCCTCAGCCGGAAGAACCTCTTTTTTAAACCCCATCCTGAGGGATCCAATCTCAAGTGGCTCGAAGCTCAAAGCGCAAGTGTGTCACAGACCATCTTTCTGTTTGGGAAGACATTATATACCTTCACATCGCTTTGCTGCAGGAGACGGTAAGGCATGAGACTACACCTGGTTGACAAAACAAGTAAAGACATTGCAGTAGTAACAGTAGTGGTGGTGGCGTTGCTAGTTTAAAAAAAAAGAAAGAAGAAGAACTTGTGGGTGTTGAAATCAAAATCACACACCATTGACAAGACTATTATTATTTCTTTTTTTCTTTTGAGATGCTGTGGCTCAAAGAAACAGCTCAGCGTGCTCACCATTGGCCGTGTTTCCCATACCTGGGGCCGTCTGCTTGTATTGGTATCACTGAGGACATACTTCAGAACTAAGAGGAAACGGGACCAGAGAAGTGGATGGGACTGCATGAGGAAAACACCATCTGGCCTTGCTCTGATCGAGTAAATATGAGGGAAGAGGTTGAGTTGCTACGGGCCAGCCAAGGCTCACGCACGCAGCGGGGGCAGAGTAGAGAAGTGTTCTTCTTTGCCTGTCCTGTCATTTCTCTTCACATGAGGATGTTTGTCTTTAAAGTGATTACACATATTCCATCACTTTTTTTGAAAATTAAACTTTTCAATTATGTTGTTTGACAACAACTGCATCAGCCACATGCGAGATTGTAACACATGGGTACTTACAAGAGATTTACTCTGCTACTTTTTTTCTACACATTTAAACACATCTTAATAACAAGCCCATTGCCCATTGCAAGTCCCCCGTAATTTTAATACTTTTGGATGCTGTTCGAATGACATGCAGGACAAAATAGTTATGTCCGTAAATATTGACGAAGGACAACTGTTCGGCATTTCCTTTGCCATGGGGCAGTCGAGAAATTGAATAACAGACATAGGACCTAAAAGTAACTGTGCTACAGAAGACTGAAGTGGCTGAAAGCTTTTGTGCATTCAAGTGTCACCCTGACCATGCAATTCAACATTTATGACAATATATATATATATATATATATATATATATATATATATATATATATATATATATATATATATATTGCATTGTGCAACCATACTGCTTTCAAGGTAAAGTCCAAAAGACCAACAGACAAAAGAACAGCCACCGCTTCCGAAGCGACACCCTGTTTCCTCTGCAAAGATGAACACTGTACCGCTACGTAAGTGTTCTGAGGCCGGACAATAAGAGGGAAACAGCTCAGCAGATTGCTCATTACAGAAACGGAACTGTGGCCATTAGAGTTTGGGATCAGAGTTTAACGAGCGCTTGATGCTGAGACCTTGGCTCTGAGTCCACATGGATTCATACGCCATGCATTACAAAGCACTCTCAGATATTACTCTTTCTTGTCGAAACGCTTATGTGCTGCCGGTCCACTTCCACGGTGCAGTCGCCATGGAGGCACGTGCCCTATATTCCTGGAGGTATCGGCTGACAAGGTCACCGGGCTGATTGATGTTTGCCTCCAGAGCCCTTCCCCTGTGTACAGGTTCAACACCAATCTCCATTTCTGAGGTGCTAGAGAGCAGAGCGCCTGTGGGGATGAAAGACACCGCCGCAATCCCCCACAGACCTCCTGATCTGTCTTCGCCATAAAGGTGGCTGTACTGCACTGTAGTCATTCCTGTGTGACTCCAGGCTGTGACATATATCTGTGTCCAATCTTGCAAGAAAATTGTCCCCACAACACAAAACTCTGTGGAAGTCTTTGTGCGCACTGTTCGCATAGTGCCGGAATGCCAGTATGTGCGTAATCAGGGCAAATGGCCACACAGCCGGGCCTAAATCTAGTGCCACAATCTGGCAACTTCCTGGTTGAGAGTGTAACCTCGCTGCATGGCAACTTGCACCGAAGAGCAATATTACAACGGGCTTGAGCTTCATAAATCGTTATTTCTCTGTACGTCTGAATTTGAACCTTAACTGAAGATACAAAATCTCACTCACCATTACAAGTGGGTTTACAATGTGGAATTCCCTGGGAAACATCTGTTGTGTACTATTCCTAGCCCTATTTCACATATGTGCCAAAATGTTTTAGGTTACAAACTCTGACATTTATATTCCGTAAGAGTAAGTGGAGAGCAATCCAGAAAAATAAATAAATAAATAAATAAATAAATTCAATATGCAGCTGTTGCACTGGTGTTACTGCTGTATGTGTAGCAAACATTCTTGGGCATTTGTGTGAGCAAGAGTTGTCATCAGACTGTAAAGAAGAAGAACTACTAGAAAAAGAAGTCATAGTAATGATGCAACACGACACAAAGATGAGGTGAAGACTCGTGGGACAATGCAGGAGTTTTTGCCAAAAAAACAACAAAGCATCACATGTGGCCAACAACATTATGGTACTACTACCACTAGTATTGTATTTCCTGCCGCTGTTGTGCATGGGCCCTCTACTATGTGTAATGCACATTATGTACATCATGTGTACTAAAAATGTTCAAATTTCATCATCTGCATGTATTGCAGGTCTCCTTTAACAACAACAACAACAACAACAACAAAAAATACAAAAAATTGTTTGAGACATATCTGCATTCCCAAGCCATCGGTGAGGAGGATCGTGCCGGCGGTTCTGGATGAATTTCTTTTCTCCCTCCCGACTTACATCCACTTCCCTCACAAACACCGTCGACAAGCCAAAATCAAACAGGGATTTCACAGCATCGCTGGATTTCCTAACACATGCGGAGCCATGAATTGCACCCACATGGCAATAAAAGCACCATCAAACAAGAAATGAATTCAATTACGTCAACAGAAGGGGGGTTCCATTCTGTTAGCATGCAGACATTTTGCCACATAAACTTGTCTCTGTTGTTGCCCAGTGGCCTGGTGGAAAACACGCCTCTGTGTCTGTGTGTCGTTCTCCAGATAGGAGATCACTGTTGAGAGTGTTGTCAAAAAAATTCTATTTCTGGGCCAAGTATGGTTATTGAAACATTTTCACTGGAAGGTGATCAAAGTTAAACGCTCAAGCCATGGCTCCCAACACTTCTAAACAACAGGTAGAGCCAACGGCAGCACCTGTTGTGCTATAATGGAGTCCGTATGCATTCAAGAGCCACGGTGGACTTGAAGAACAGCTGAAACTTTTTTAACCGGTGGATTTGTGCAAGAAGCAGTCATTGCAGTCCATACACTGGTCACTTTATCTTTCTATGGCTTTTGGTGCGGGTGTGATTTTGCAACGCTGCCTCAGTCAGCCCTGGCGACGCACGGTCCCAGCTGGACCGGCTGGTCCTGAGCGTCTGGCTGGTGACACAGTTTAACACCAATGTCACCGAGTTATTAAAATGCTCTATTACACGCTGTGCTAAAAGGTTTGAAAACACACTTGTCCAGTGTGGTTCTTCTCCCTCCAGTGGAGGATTGATGGTGGTCCAAACTTTTCAGCTGAAAAAGTTGCCATTGACATATTGTCACCGTGATCAAAAATCCCAGACAAACCTGACGCTGTCCAGCATGAGTGACAGGTGTGTCGTACTTTGTCCTCTAGGTCTTTCTGTACTTAGGTGCATTTATTTATTTAATTTATTGATATCCAGTAGTATCTCAATTTTGGTTGACAAGGCTTTCTTTTCTTCAGTGTTTTTACAGTTTTTGCCATGAGGGTGAAATAACATATTCATGTGGTTTTAAAGAGGATGCGTTTTTACCACAAAAGGTCATTGTGGAGACGTCTCTAAACGCAAATGACCGAGACAGTGTTGCAGGACACTGATTGCATAGCGATGTGTGTACAACTGGTGCCCATAGATTTTTACTTATGCACATTCTTTAATCCGTAAGACAGAATTTAAGGCGTTGCCTCTGCATTGTCGATAAATGCGGGTCCTGGGATATCGTCAGAACCACATGGACTTAATTTGGTCTGTGCAGAAAATATCTTGAATAAAATCTGAATGCACTTGAACAAAGAATTTTGACATCCCTCCTTTTTTGTGTATTGTTTACTGCCAACATATTACACTGCCATATGTATTTATATGCAATGTGTTGCTGGCCTGTTTTAGAGCTCCCTGCCCTTAGACCACCAAGACCTGCTCTCATTTTGGAAGGACTGCTTTGTGTACAGTATTTTCTTTAGAAAATACACCACGATGTAATAACATCACTTTTGCTTTTTTTACTTTTGTTTTTGCTGCGGCATCAAAGGCAGCTTTGCCCATCTCTGCACATCTTGTGGTGGCATTCAGAGTGTTAAATGTGAGCTTCAGCATCCAGATGGTTAATATATTTGTGAGAAGAGCTGACGAAACCGAGACAGAAGTGTAATTAGAGTCATGCAGTACTTTTCTCATCTCTCTTTCCCTTATTTATTTTTGTTAGATTTCAAACCATAACCTAATAATTTTTGTCATCAAGTTGTAAGATATCATCATTAATTATATGGCGTAATATATACTTTACATACATAACAAATACATTAACTGAGAATTCATTAAAAGGATAATTATGTGGTCGTTTTACTGTATTCCCAAAGAAACAAAAAAAATATTCATAGTTCCCTGGACTGATCCAAAATGTTTGATGTGAGCATTGAGATGTTGGCACTTACATATATATATATATATATATATATATATACAAAATTTACAAAGTGAAGTATGTTTCAAAACATTTCATCCTAATTAGATGTCAGCTTTGTCCACACACATGATCTAAGCCCTAAAGAAAAGTTTTGAATTGCCATTTTTTTAGCATTGAAGGAGAAAAAAGATTTTATTAGAAGAGATAACGATTCTATTGCAGACACTAGACGTGGTAGATGAAACTCATCCAAGGCTTTTGTTTTTTTAATGCACAGTGTCCTAAATCGATATCTATCAGCCGTTATAACTGGTTTCAAGATTGAATCATAGTTTCTTCACCATGTCTGCGTAGATTCCATCTAAGCACATACCCAGTAAAAAAAAAAAAAAAAAAAAAAAAAAGGCATAGGATTTCTTTGATTTTCCTCCAACTCTGACAAGGTTTGACAGGTTATTAGTAGAGGGTTGGGTCTGGCTTACCTTGAACAATGAGATGCACTTTTGTGGCTTTTGGTTTCTTGTTAGTGAGGATTGAGCACACATAGGGCCCTTCATCGTGGACGTCAACGTTTTGGATCTGAATGCTGTACTCCGTCACCGCTGTGTTCTCCATGAGGACGACGCGAGGGTCCAGAGACCACTTCTCACTCCCAGCGAATAGTATGGTGGTGCGATTGAGCCATGCCACTCGTGATACTAACTTGTCCACATTGCATCTGAAAGAACAAGATGACAAATACAGAAAAGAACAGGAATACATTAGATATTTTGAGCCTTTAGCAACAACATCGTTCAGCAGTGGTTCAAAATTGACAAAGTATCACTCAGTGATCCTTGATGAAGTCTTTGGAAGAATGAGGAGCCAAGAAAAATAACAAATGACATTCATTCCAGCGGCACATTTGTGATTGTTGTTGTGGTGTTTTGATGCAAGGGCAGTCTTTGACAGTTTGGAGAAAAATGCCCTATTTTCATTTTTGGGCATGATTACAATTTGGTAGACTGCTCAATCTGCAACTGTGGCTGATTACAAAATGAACTTTTGTGAACTTTGCGTCCTTTCTTCACCCTAAATTCTACAAAACAACAAAACATGCACAAGTATTGCCTCTAGTTCTGCAGCAAGAGGAGTTTCCCAGAACACTTGAAAAAGTGTTCTCATTTGTATTAGATTACTGAAAAAGTGACCATCACAGAATGACCTATCGCATGAGTTGTTCATTAAATACGTCTGCGCCTCTGCAGTGGCTCCCTTTAGCGCTGAAAGACAACAACAACAACCTACTAACATGGAAATACATTTTATCCATTTGTATGGCCCTGTTTACAAGGAGAGGACATTTATTTGAAAACAAGCGTGTTAAGAAAAGTTTTTGGGGAGGGAAAAAGAGATTACCCGAAGCCGTCTCCAAAAATATCCGCATGTACACGGAAACACTGGAAAGTACTTACACCAGGCTTTATGTGGCGCTGTGGTTTTACCCCCTGAAGGCGGAAGAAGAAAAAGACAAAGGTTTTTGCGCTAGCGAAAAGCAAGCGCAAAAACCGCTGGAAACGCGGCACCTGATGAGTCAGAAGCGCAAATTGCGCTCTGGTAACCCTGCCGCATTTTGAGACCTAGATCGTCAGATATTGTAATGGTGGTACAAACGTCAATCACTGGACGTTTAATTTCCAACGGACTACTTTATTTTTTTGCTGGCTTTCTCCCTCTTCTCAAAAAAAAAGAGACAGTTGCAAAAATCCCCACAGCCTCGGGTCTCCGTCACCCTCTTAAAGAGGCAGTATCATTCCCCCCCGGCTCCAGGTGAATATTATTTGATGGCAATGGGGCAAGATGGCTCTTTTGCCGACCCCTGGTTTATACATAGCATAATGGCAAATAAATTAATTCATTAAAAAAATATGTTATATGAGTTTTATTTCATTTTAAATGTCAAAAAGAGTCTTGTGGCTTTTGTGGAGGAAACGGGTCCAAATGGCTCTTTGAGTAGTAAAGGTTGCCGACCCACGTCTTGAAGAATCAAAAACTATGTTTATTTCTTTTGAACTGCTATAATAGTCTTAAATAAAGAACTACTACTACTACCACTACTACTACTACTACTGCTACTAATACTACTTCTCTATTGTCACAGTTTTAAACTTCTTTGGCAGTAGAAGTCTATGTTTTGGATGCCTACAATTGCAGGCATGAAATCAGCAACTGCAAAAACACACAGGTGCTTTATTTGAAAAAAAAGGTTGGGAAAGCAGCCAGTTTGTTGCTGGAGCATAATTGCCATCAATGAGTCTACTACGGAACTACAGAAACTAAACGGATCAAATTTTGTGGGATATCACACAAATAAACACAATACCCGGTAAAAGTGAAGGGCACGTTGCTGGAATGTCTTAAAGGGCACATGTGTGTTATTTGACCTCTTAAAGGCCTTAGCAGTCTAGCAAACAGTTTAACCTGTGGTGTTGAAGACTGTTCAAAATTGAAGACACCCCAAGGACATCAGGATTTCAGTCTTACTCCTCAACCCTCCAGCATACACATCGCTTTTAGTTTCATTTGGTTCATCATTCACTTCTTTTTGTTTCATTTGTTCTTTGTTTCATATTCACACATATCGCCTTTCGGCTGTAATTGTTTCTTTGCCTGCCAATTGGCACATCAGGATGCAATGTTTGGGGTGCAAGCAATTTGAGTATGGATGAATCTAGAATGAATTGCTTATTGTGCTGTAGCAACATAACCTACTATGTATTTACATATTCCCTAACAGGGATAACGTAGAGCATTTTAAAAGCCTCATCACCTCTTAGCAATCAGTGTGTTGCAACCCAAACATGTATTTACTATTCTGACACACTTTTATAGAAGTGTAGCAAAGGGCACCCCTCAACCTTGCTCCTGCTCAACGAAAGCGATCAACAAATTCCACCCACACATGCAATTAAGGGCTCCTCAGTATCTTGCCCAAGGACATTTCCACATTCAGCAAAAGTCAGAGATCTATCCACCAACTTCCTGATAAATGGCACACCTGCTCTTTGCTTTGCACCTCACAGCTCTGCTCCATTCATCTTAATGTGCTTACTTTTTACACTGCCACACCGTCACGGATTTGTGCACAAGAAGTGGTAACATGTATACTATATCTTTTATCGATTATGATTTTTTTTAATCATAATCGATAATGTGTATCAAAACTTAGCTCCGAACATCAATTTGCCCATTCTCCTCTGACCCCTAACATCAACTGGACATTTTTCCCTGTACAACTTTCGCTTTTCACTGGATATTTTCTCTTTTCAGAACCATTCTCTGTAAACCCTAGAGATGGCTGTGTGTGAAACTCCCAGTAGATCAGCCATTTGTGAAGTACTCAGACCAGCCTGTCTGGCACCAAGAACCATGCCACGTTCAAAGTCCTCCTTTCTCCCCCCATTCTAAAGCTTGCTTTGAACTTCAGAAAGCAATTTTCCCAATGTCTGTGGGTCTAAATGCAGTTTTGCAGAGTTACTGCCAAATGCTGATTATCTGTTTGCGTTAATAAGCAATCAAATATTGTTCTCAATTAGGTGGACATGGACACCTCAAGACCCTACGACCCTGCGACTAATAACCACATCAAATATTTTTTTTGTATTCTAGTGACTGTTGCATTGAATATTACTATGAATTCTCTAAAGAGGAAAGTGAACTGATGTACATTTCAAACAAAACCAGACTGCATTTCTTCTTTTTTTTTCAAATAAAAACCCCCACTGGCTACATCATTAAAGGATAAGTCTAGTTTTCCTGGGCCAACTCCACTTTTTAAGGGCTGCTGCTGAAGTTGGCTTGGATCAGCACAAGCTGCAAACACCCTATTTTCAATTTGCACAGACTGAGCTAGATGGCCGTTTCATTTTGTTTGTACTCAGCTCGAGACATCACACACTGCCCGGATACATTTAGCACACCAACCAGGGGGCTTCACTCACCTCACTGTGTCTGCTCTGCCAAACTCTCGACTCAGCCGCACAACATTCATGGTAAATAGAGCAGAACAAGAACTTTCGGGTTCACAGATTAACAGGTTTGTGCCAGAACTAACATGAGCAGTCAGCGTGTGTGGCTCCCAACACTGGGAAAATGAGAACGTGAGGAGACTATAATTGAGGGGATATGGGACTAAAGGTAGACAGTGCAGTGATGAAGTGAGATTTTTGACTGAGCTGAAACACAGTGGAACTGAATCAATGTGTTTTCAAACCTTAAGCCATATTGCGTGATGAAAGAAGAAGCCTCCGTCCAATTTTGAATGTGATTCAAAGATTTCGAACATTTCGGTTTGTGAAGTGAATATGTCCATAATTTTGACCAAAAGCACATAAATACATAAATAATTATGATTCCCAAACTTCTATGCTTAACTCCTGCTTTCTGCCAAGCGAACCTGACGGATTTTGTCAGCGGCAGGTTCATTCATTCATCTTCTATACCCGCTTATTCCTATTCAGGGTCACGGGGGTCTGCTGGAGCCTATCCCAGCTGTCTTAGGGCGAAGGCAGGGTGACACCCTGGACAAGTCGCCAGTTCATCGCAGGGCCACATAGAGACAAACAACCATTCACACTCACATGCACACCTACGGACAATTTAGAATATTCAATTGACCTCACATGCATGTTTTTGGAGTGTGGGAGGAAGCCGGAGAACCCGGAGAGAACCCACGCAGACACAGGGAGAACATGCAAACTCCACACAGAAAGGTCCCAGGCCCGGGCCCCAGAATCGAACCCACGACCTTCTTGCTGTGAGGCGGCAGCGCTAACCACTTCGCCACCATGTCGCCCTCAGCGGCAGGTTGGGTGTGAATAACCCAGCGTTAACTGAATCCCCACACTTAAGCTCCCTTGAAGGCCAGTGACTGCATGACAAAAACTCAGGGCTTTGCATCACCTCGCATGGCTGAGTGTCATCAAGAGTGTTACGTGAAAAAATAAATAAATAAATAAACACAAAAAAGGAGAATAAAATGTAGAGATTCCGAACAGAACCTTGACTGTTTTTTGTTTTTGTTTTTTTTGAATGACTTTGGAGGAGACAGGCCACTGCAGACTCTGCAACAACTCCTAAAAGACTTACCAAGCTGCTTTGGCTGGCAGTGACGAATGTTGTTGAAAATTACTCCATACGCACCAACTCAGTGTTCAGTTCCGAGAGAACATGAAGTGTGAATGAACTGCGGTGTGTTGAAACAATGGATAAGCAGAGCCAGGAAAGACAGGCAGGTCGCAGAGACAAGAAGTAAAAAAAAAAAAAAACATAAACTGAGTCTAAGTCTGAGAGTTAAACTTCAGGTGGATGCTGTGACATTTGAGAGAAAAGTGCTTAGATAATCTTCAACTATATGTATTCACATAAAGTTGTTTTTCAAAAAAAAAATCAAACTTCAATACAATAAATACATCTTGGCCTTGATCCTCAGCCCACTCCCATTCGGGAGATAAGTCCAACCACAAGCATGCATGTAGGGGTCTTGTTCACAAGTGAGTGAAGCATGGCGCGGGAGATTGACGGAGAACGGAAGGCATAGCTCTTGATTTACCACTTGATCTGTGCTCTGACCCTCACCTATGCTCATGAGTTCTGGGTAATGACCGCAAGTACGAGGTCTCGGATACAAGGAGCCGAAATGGGCTTTTTCTCCACAGGGCGGCAGAGCTCAGCCTTAGAAATAGGGTTCGGAGCTTAGACACCCAGGAGGAGCTCAGAGTAAAGCCACGGCTCTTCCACATCCAGAGGAGCCAATCCAGATGACTCGGGCATCTGGTCAGATTGACTTATGGGAACCTCCCTGGGGCATGTCTAACTGGGAGAAGGCCTCGGGACTGACATTCTGGGAGGGACTATATCTCCCAGATGGCTTGGGTATGCCTTGAGGTTCCCCTGGAGAAATTGGTGGAGGTGGTTGCTCGGGACACATGGAAACAACTACCTACAACAATTCATTGATATTTGTTCAGCACAAAGATACAGATGTATTGGATAAGCAAAGAGACACGTGTACAGAGTTATAAGTCAGAGCATTGCTAAACTTGGCTGAATCATAAACAGATATAAGTTGAGAAAAAATGAACCATTTGCCAAATGATCTAAAGAGCTAGAATTGCAATCACTAGTTTACGCAGGAATGGATCTACGCTTGATGCCCTTGCATGGGGATTTTATTAGGTTATTTCTCTCTGTCTGTTTCTTTTGGGGGACCGCAGAACCCATGTGTGTTTATTTCACAACGGAGTACTAAGGCAACAAATCCTGGAATCGCTTCAGATAAAAAAGACCAATTTAGTACCTGAGCTTACTCAGTAACCTATGCAAGCACCAAGTAAATATATATAGTTTAGGAAAAGCCTCTACCAGTATATTTATTCAGTGCAGGAATCGGAACGGTCAAAAATGTTAATAGGAGGTTGTCAGGCTCTTTTGCTTTTACCCGAGCAGGTGCAGCAGTGGTCTTGTAGGCTCAAGCTGAATGCATGCCAAGTTTCTGCGCAGGAAGAAAGGCGGCATGTTGAGGTGCAAGGGCAGACGACTCTTTATTCACTTCATCTGGCCTCCTCTGCAGATAGCGCGAGGAAACATTCATGGAAAGTTTTCCTTTACGTAGCCCATGCTGTGCCCTGGCATTGTTCCGCGCCATATTAGAAATGTTGCGCACGTTTCCACAGCAGCTGTTCAGCTCAGCTCTTCCTCCGCTGGCAACAGAGTCTGGCCTGTGTAGCTACCAGAGGTTAAGTGCTGAAGGGCACCTTGTCGGCGGCTACTCCGGAAACTAGAGCGTGGATTGTGTTAATGCAATTAGTCACAGTGGCCTTCTCTCCAAAAACAAAAAAAAGAGCTTGTTTTGCCGTCAGCTGCTTATCGCAGCCTTAGCTGTGGGGTACTTCT
This sequence comes from Thamnaconus septentrionalis, assembly GCA_009823395.1. NCBI lineage: Eukaryota > Metazoa > Chordata > Actinopteri > Tetraodontiformes > Monacanthidae > Thamnaconus > Thamnaconus septentrionalis. The sequence continues at coordinate 10,090,607 of CM020504.1, forward strand.
AAAAAATATCCATCTACACTACTTAGCCTGCACTCGGGGTACTGGACGACTGAAACCACTGTCTCTGCGCTTCTCCGTGCTAAAGTGAGTGAAAGAGTTATTTTGTAGTGGGCCTGATTTATTCTTTTTAACAAGAAATAAAAATAGACTAAAAAAATGCAAGTACAACTGCTCAATAAAAACATGATGAACACACACACACACACACACACACATAGATAGATAGATAGATAGATAGATAGATAGATAGATAGATAGATAGATAGATTAACACAATTTTGAACCATGGTCCAGACCATGTTTGTACTACATCACAATGTGGCAAAGTTTCATTCCACTTTCTAGCACCTCGTTTGGGTAAAAAAAATAATAAGAAGAACGGAAGAAAGAAACTGGTTTGGAGACATCAGAAAGAAAAAAAAAACAACTTCCTCCCATCACATTCAATGACACCCCGCAACTTTTCCAGAAAGCACTTTATACACACAGTCTGTGCTTGTTGCTGCGATGACACCAAACAACATAAGTGAGGCAAGATAAAGTTGATGCTGATAAAAAGGACTGTTTTGATGTTGTATTTTGAAAGCTGCTCTCTGGAGATGTTGTTTGGCCCAGCCAGGAAAAAAATATATATATAAAAAAAAAAAAATCAGTTGTACAGAAATGTGCTTTAAATGCAATTTCGCAAAGTAAGCATTTATTGTGCTTGGATGATGAATACCACGACTTGGGTGTTTTCTCTACTTCATGAAAAAGTTGACAATTTAGAAATAGGCTGCGGAGAGAGGGAATGAAATGATGTTGATGTTGCTCAAATATTTTAAAATAGACACAAATAAATCTAGGGGAAAAGAAAAGAGAGAGAAAAAACACATGCAAAGTTAATTACATTCTAAAACCCATTCAAGCTCAAATTTGTCGCCATGGCAAAAATAAGACAGATGAAAACAAAATGCAAATAGCCTTCAGGCACCTTCAGAATTCTATAGTCTGTCCTTACAGGTGACCAAATCTCAGCAAAGTAATTTCATTTATTCAAGTACCAAAACTTTTCTTTCTAATTTGAGTTACCAGCTTCTTAAATATTAAAGCTGTGGCTCACCAAAGACCCAACAGCTAGAACCATACAACACTTAAATCACACATGCCGTTACATTACAACCAGCATATCGACATTTTTCACTTATATCATTTTCCATTTGAAAAATATTGTTGCACACCTGTGCTAGGGAGCTGCCCTGCCTCACCAGACCTTTGATTTTACTGTTCCTGACCTTGAGTAGACCTTGACTTCAGGACATTGTGTGTCAGAAAATATTTCTACTTGTCATTATTAATATATCATTGTTGTCATTAAACTGGCCGACTGTGGAAAACATTCTGCATGTATTATTTTGCAACCAAATACAGGCTTTAATCCTGTATCCTGTCATCTGGTGCTGGTGCTTTCTCCAAACCAGCCTGCGTAAGCCCCTGAACCTTCCATAAGCCAAATCACCAGGAGATCACAGACACATTGCAGCCCGCTGACACATAAAGCAGAAGCTACAAATCTGGGTGACAGGTCATGCATGTAAGATGTTGAATTTTTTTATAATACATAAAGAGTAAGGTTGAAAATATATATATATAAAAAAAATGCTTGAATTTTAAATAATAATAATAATACAAAAAAAAATTGATGTGCCTGTGAATCAGTGTGGCAGATTGAAGGAATCCACCGGAGATATCTGAAGCAGTTGAGCTTAAATCCATTCGTGTAATCAAGAATACCTTTAAAACTCCAAGCAAATGGGTTTTTGAGGCTTGCAGAGGTTAAAAACTGATAATAAATCCAAAAAGATGTATAGGATGTATCGGGAGAAAAAGGGGAAGAGGAAATAAAGAAATACTGGCAAAACGTCATTAATAAACTGATAATTACATTGGGAAATAGTGAAGCTCTTAAAGATATAAGTGTTGAAAAACGCTATGAAGTATGTTGATCATGTTTACTTCCCTTCATCATGTGTGAAAGTGACTTTAACCCATTGCCACTTTTAGACGTCCACAAACAGCGGCACTGATTTAGCGCAGAAGAGGTAACAGCGACAATCGTTCAGTGCAAATGAGTTTTTAAAATGTTAGAGAATGCAAGATGAAACAAAAAAATCTTAAAAAGAACATTAATCTCACATCGTCTGTAAACAGCTTTATCCGGGGTCACTGCACAGTATGACAATTGGAAAGAGGAGAAAAGGCCAAGATTAACGGTCAGAAACAATGGACTGCAAACCATCACTTCTACAGAGTGACGCAACATGCATGACAATGCCGTCTCCTCCAGCTGACAGCCTACTTTTTTTTTTTCTTACAACGCATAAGTGCTCAAACAACAATAATAGCCGTCATAAAAAAAATCAACCGTGGATCGAATAATGAGGACATAACTATGGGGCAATGGTGACTAACATATTCAGCGCTTTAAATGGGGGTCACATCAGTCCTATGGGGAGCATCTTGCTGCTGCTTCTGATTCACATCTCATCTTTGATGGTAGAAGTGGACTCCTGTACGTCACCGTCCTCTGACCCCACTTCGAACCATAAGAGATGCCAGCATGATTTATGCCATTTATACACTGGATTGATAGCTCATCATGGTGAGTTGGAGGTGGAGGGGGTCTCTCCATAAAATGAATCCTGAAATGTTTTTCTACAGAATTGCGAGCTTCAGAAAAAGGAAATACTGTGTACAATAGCAATATACATTAAAATGTGATGTGACCTGCCCAGAGTGTGTGTTCATCTGCCCCTTGTTTTCCAGCCAGGCCAGTGGACAAACACTCCACTCCATGGTGATAACAGGACAAGCAAACGCGGGAGCCAAAATAGTAATTTACAGGACAACTGAGGAATACAGAAGAAATAACAAGACGGACGTCCTCACATTTGCCAACATTTGTACTCAACAGGAGCTTGCAAAGCTTATATTCTACTAGCTATAGCTAATTTATCAGGGGTATTTACCATCAAGACAAAGACAAGGCCCAGACAGATAATGTCAAGACCAATACCAACTCAGGAGTGAGACTTAGTCAAGACTAAGACCGAAAAGGCTGTTATGATTGATGGGATTCCAACACTCAAATGAATCGTAGAACCAAAAAGTGATGTTGCACCTGGACCAGCTGGTCTGGTTTTTGAAATACCCTTGAGACTGTTATGTCCATGACCAAAAGAAAAATATATTTGAGCAATGGCCAGGTTAGAAGCATTGGTATACAACATTTAAGAATAAAAAAAACATGTCAGAGAAGGCAGACAGTACATGATCTCAGTAACATACTAGTAGTGACCGATCACTGTCAGGTCAGTGACAGTGACAAGTCCCAAAAAGCTCTTTCAATTAAGTCCAAAAATCACTTTAAGCAAACCTTTGATATTTATTTCCACTACGGTATACTCTGCGCTAATGAGACCAAGATAAATATCTCTGGCGCTAATAGATTCAAAACTGTATTGCAAAGTTGAAGGACAAAAAACTAGAGAAAAAAAGCGAAACAGAGATGCTGCTCTTGTTGGGGCATTGATAGTTTTATTGATAGTATCATGAATTCCCAAATGTGTTGCTCCACATTGAAAGAGAGGATGCAACCATCAATCCTTGTCCTTGTGCATTTTTCAAACATAAAAATAATCCAAAATGCAAATCTAAGGCCACTGTTGCATTTCTAAAGAAGAACAGGTTAAAGGTGATTCAGCAGTCAAGTATGCCACTTGACATGAACCACATTAAATATCTCTGTGGGAATTCTAAAAAAACAACCTGCAAAACCGACCCGCAGCTCTTTGTTCAGCCTACGGGCTCTGAAAGAGACCATTCTTGAAGAATGGAGAGGGAAATTAAACTTGCAGTATATTGCTAACTTGTTCATGCTTTGCTGAGAAGATGTGATGTCTTTCTAAATCATTGAGATCCTAGACCAGCTCAGAGGTCTAGTGGAGAGTCCGCCCTGAGACCGGTAGGTTGTGGGTTTGCGTGCTTTCTCAGTATTTGGGCGAGGACTTTGAGGGTTAGACCATGCAATGATTCCTGGGCGCGGCACCGCTGCTGCCTGCCGCTCCCGCAGGAGATGATGGGTCAAATGTGAAGGACAAATTTCACATCCTAAGAGATGTAACAATCACTGGGACTTTAAATCATATTGGAAGTGGACGTTTTTTTTTTTGGAAGTTGTTTTGTAAAACTAAATATTTTGGCATCCATGTTCTGTTATTTACTTCACTTTTGTTTTGTTAACTGAACAAATAATCTGTAAAATTGTGGTCCTGTCTGAAAGTCTGGTCAAATGATTGATTATTTAATTCATAGTTCATTTTTCAAAAGGGATGTGATTTATGCTGTGGTATATTTTTTTTTCTCTCTCTCAAAGGCAAAATCAAAATAACTAAAGTCATTTTTTCTTTTTATGTCCTGTCATTGTACGCATTTACATGTCATACTCACTGACTCGTGTCACATTGATACGAGTATGTGCATCCTGTGACCAACCATACACTCACTGTGTGACAACATGCCTTAGCCTCTCCTGTGGACTGCTGTGTTGTTGGGGCTGACCACACAAATCAGAGCTGAATTCCAAGAGACGTTTTGTTTGATGGAAGCGCTCACCATCACAGCCACATATGGTCGAAACAAACTCAAGGCATTTGATATTACAACCAATTGTCTCCATCAATAATTAAGCGTTATTTGCTTAGTATTCATCTATTCAAGGTCACAAGTGCCGGATGCTGTGTCCACCAAAGAGACACTGCTGGCTTCTCAGAATTAATCATCAGAAAATGAGAAGTGGTGGGAATTCCCCCTGGCCTGCCTGTGTCAGAGTGTATACCATAAGAACGGTGGGTGTAAGCAGCGGCAGCTTGGGTGGCAGTGAGATGATGACTCGGCCATGAAGTCGTTATGCCATTAGCGTCTATCCCTCCCGGAAAAAGTGACACCTTTTACAGGAAATAGCAACAATCCTGTTTGTAATGATACATAGTCGTAAGAACAATTCACATGTATTGAAAGTAGGCAAAAAGCTCAGATGCTTGGGGTCCTACACTAACAAGTCTAAGAGGTAGTAGGAGGACCACTATTCTAAACCTTCAAACTGGGAGATGTTGGGATAGGATGGACAGTGCCACAGTAGTTTAAAAAAAAGTTGCTGGATTGTTTTAACTGAACATGTTCAGGGTTTTGAACTACCAAAATAACAGTGACTTTCTCTTTGATTTGACAATACATTATGCAAAAGTGCAACAGCCTGGCGCTGACATTGCATGGCCAGCACATGGAACAATCAATGCTGAGGCAGCCATGGCAACTGGCTTCAGTGATGTTACATTGCCATGGTATGTTGACTGGGTGAACCACAAAGACACAGCGCTCTGGGCAGTACAAATTAAAATGTTGAGCTTCTCTTTGGGAGCGACCAGGATGGAGCCCTATTTCTATTCACAAGTTTGTGCACAAAGCGCAGGCAACAAAATCAGACTAATCATTTCTTATATGTCACTGAATCCAACTGTACAAACAAATATTGTGGCAGAGGTTCATTTGCAAGTTTAAGGGAAATTAAGTTCATGATTAAACAAACCAACAATTTCAGCCCATTGCTTGCTGTGAATGCCGTGTGAATGTGAATAAACTATCAAGCAAACATAATAATCTCTCTCTCTTCAAAATGCATGTGTACAGGGCTTTTTGCATTGCACTTGGCCCCGGGCTAAAAGCAATCTTAAAACCATCCAACCCCCAGGCCAAGGCAGCCGTTAGCCCCGGGCTAAGTGCACTTTCTTACAGACACAGCCCTTACAAATCCTGATGTGGGAAAATATTGGATTTGACTCAGAGCTGTCTGCTGTTCGCAGTTAGAGGGTTTGGGTCTGCTTTGAAAGGGACTTTTAGAAAGAAGCATCGCAAATGTTTTTGGCCAGGTGGTAAACAAGATAAATGAGTATGACTCACACCACCTTAACGCAGACATATTTGAAATTGCAACAAACAAGGAAACAAGCACAGAAAAAGGCTATTAAAATATAAATAATGAAAGCGCGGACGGAGGTGTTTTAAAAATGTAACCGCAGTGCAACATTCAGGGAATCACTCCAGAGTTGCCCATCTCTTTGCAGCGTTGTCATCGTACCTTTTTCTCTTTATTTGCCGTCCTCAATCCCCCGCACTGATTTCTAAACAGAAATCCAACCGTCTCAGAGCAAAATATATCTCTGTGTTTGCCCTGCATCTTTTGGCCTGCGGTCTACCCTGTTCAATCAGACCTGTAGTTTTTTGACAAACACAAAACGAGACAAGAGCCCAGACCTAAAAAAAAAAAAAAAAAAAAAAATCTTGTGGTCGGGACAGCTAGCAAAGCAAACAGATCTGAAGAAAGTTTTGTTTTTAGAGCCCTTTAAATCAGCTGCTACAAAATGCAGCAGATTAAATATGGTGCATCAGATTTAAAAAAAAAAAAAAAGTTAAAGAAATTCAATCAATCCTTTCAACAAAAGAGACCAGATTCCTTTAAGTGCTTCAAGATCAAAGATCTGGACACAATGATTGTCAGAAAGACTCATTTTGATTCTTCTCAACAGCACACACTGTGTGTGTGTGTGTGGGTGTGTGTGTTTTATTACATGTAGATACTTTGGTCTCTTTTATTTTGTGCTTTCTTTACACCTCCGTGTCTTCAAGGAGTTTGAATTAATTAGATGTCTGGTGGGTTTCTTTGTCTAAACCCAGAATGAACTGAATTCACCATCAATCCGTTATGCAAAAATAGTTAAAAAAAAAAAACAAAACAAAAAAAAAAAAAGACCTTTACATTCAAGACGTTTTTAACTGTCATTAACTTTTTCCCAGGGTTACATTACATCAGATAAAACTTTAATGATCCACAGAGGGAAATTGATGAGATGTCACACTGCTTCTTTTTGTAAGGAATGATGGTTTCCTATTTCAAAGTCCTTGATAAGAACAACATAAAAGGCCGGCCATTCGCCAAAACTTTGTGGATATCTGCGCTTGACCATTATTGCACGTTTCTTACACCCACGTACTCTTAACCCTGCATGCAAGAAGAGACTCGATGAACTGTGGCACAAAAATAACAATGCACAAAGTTTACATTCAAATTACGTTACAATATTGTTAGTCTTCAGGAGGCACAAAGGAGAAAAAAGTATAGGCAGTAAGTAGTTCTTTGGACCGAGCTCTTGAAAAAACGGGGCCGTGACATCAAGAGCAGAAAGTGGTAGAAAATTGCGCCAGTAATCTCTGCCACCTTTGCGTCGTATCCACTAAGGTTTTTGCGCTAATGATATGACTTCGCGAGAACACCCAGAAATGCAGCACCTCAGGAGCCAGGAGCGCAGATTGCTCTCTCGGAACATAGCTGCAATTTGCGCCCTGGATTGTTCAATATTGTAACGCTGGTGCACACTTCAATCACCAGACTTTGAATTTCCAACAGAACACTTTATTTTTGCTGCTGTCAAATAACGTGCACATTGGCGTTCTCACAAGCTCACGCCAAGAAAAAGACACAAGTTGCACATGTCTTTCTGGTCTTAAAATCATTTTGTTTAATACTGATGACTTGTATTAATTCACTGTCCTAACAGTGAAAATGTAGATGCTGAAACGATCACTTGAGTCACATTTTTTTTTTTATTATTAGACAAGAATATCCGCAAAACTTCCACACAAAGCACAAAACAGCAACAGCTTAATTCAATCGGTGTTAACACGCAGGCCTGCGTTAAACTCGCTCTACGGTGCGAAACTGAAGAGGCAGAATCGCTGCCTCTTCAGTTTCGCTGCCTAGTGAACACAAAACACAAGCAGAACTTGGAGTTAGTGGTGGTGGCTAACAGTCCATGTACATGAGACTTTTTGCAACATACCGTTGTACTTTACAAATTGTCTTAAAACGAAAGTTGCTGGAAGTCACAACACACTCGCAGTCATACATATTCTCAAATGTTGCAGCGGCCAAGCCGAGGCTGACAATCCTCCCGTTGCTCGCCGGCCGAGTCGAGGCCGTCTCCCTCCTGTCACTCGCTGGTCCGGTCGTCCATTGCATTCACGTGGCTGAACAGACCTCCAAAAATGTTTTCTGTTCATTCCACTCTGGCTGTTATGGTCCCTGGTGCTTTAGTCGTCGCTTTGTAGCTTTTTTTTTTTAATTTCTCCCAACAGTGTTTTTTTTTTTACTTTTTTATTGCGTGTTGCTCCGTCCAGCTCCCTTTGAACTTTGTCTTCGGCTGCCAAGCACAAAAACGTCTGCAGTTCTTTGTTCGCCCATGGCACAGTTTCATAGGCTTTTAAATTTTCAATACCTGCAAATGCATAAATCTACACACAAGGAATTTAAAAATGGCGGTTTTGGTTTTCGTGAAGGACTCGCGCTTGTTTTTCGTCAAACCTCTTACCCAATCAGTTCCCTGCTCTTTGCTTATGTCACCATTTTGGTTTGGTGGTCGGCTCGTTCAGAACCCCAGCCAAGCAGGGACCAAAATGATAAGGACTAATACCTGTGGCGGGGCCAGTGGAAACGTTCGCAAACCGAGCAGAGTCGACCCGAGCTGAGCAGAAGTGCGCCGCTGGAAACAAGACAGACAGAAGAGGGCTAGAAGAGGGTGGATGTCATTTTGCGCGAAAAGACCAATTTAAATATATTCAAATGAGTCGGGCGCAGTCCTTCCACTACTGATGCCTCAGAGCATTTTCCATCACTTTTCACCTTGCCGTGCGCTCTGTGGATAGGACGCACAGTTTTTGTGCTATTCGCATCAGATTTTCTAGGCAATCGCTTTGTGGATCTGGCCCGAAATATTCTGCAAAGCACACTCTTAGTCCAAATGTCCGAGTAGCGACGACAACAAACTGGGAACTCTGGGCGGCGCTTCAGTCAAAGTCATAAGAAACATTTTAAGAAGATTAAAATCACATCCCTCTTGCATGGGACATTTTCTTAGAGTGTGACTTCAATGCTACGATTCAAATAAATAAATGGCCTTGGTCCTCCCACCATTTCCTTTAATTTATTGCATTTCTCTGCACTGAAGAGTGTGTTAGATTTATATTTCATTCTATTAATGATTTGCAGTCAGTCTACAGTCTAACCTTCCACTCCAACCTCCCCAACATGAATACATTTTCCTACTGCTGTTAATTCACAGGAAAATCTCTGAATAATCTCAATATATCATGCCGATATTTGAACACGTTTTTTTTTACAGCATTCTTTATTCTACTTGTGTAGTATAGGTACTGGACGCATTTAGGGGTTTGAAAAAGAAAAGTTAATGAAATGACTTACTTTTATTTACTTCAGTGTAATCTTCCTCACCCAATGATTAAAAATTGACGTCTGAGGAGGCTTTGTTTAAATATAAAAAAACCACCATTCCTGATCAGGACCAAATTATACAGTCTGTACCGCACTGGAATTTGATCAGAAAGCCTCCTGAATAGCAACCTGGTCAAAGGTTCCATGTTCAACCCACAACATCTTACAGCTTCCCAGTCCCACTTAAAAGCAGTTGGGTTAGTCTTGTTTGTACACAAACAAAGGTCATGTGCACTTGCACAGGTAATAAATACTGCTTTCATGCATCACACTTTCATTCTGCATGACAAACAATGTAAAAGTAGTCACTTCGCCCTTCGCCATGCTTACATATAAATGCAGACATGGGAAATGGTTGCATTCTATGCTAAACAAACATGCAAGGGATGGTGTGGCTCATAATGGCTGGGTTGCAGGTAAACAACTTCAACAATACACCGTTGGTACCGAGGGCTGATTCAGCATGTCAATGTCATTGCTGTGGAAACCCATCTTCATTTGACCCGACCGTCAGTTGCTGTTTACACTTTAAAATAAACACAATGTTGTATTATTGAGCAGGCCTATATATGTACCCCCCTACAACAAAGAATGTTTACAGATGTTTTCAGAAATGTGCAGCCTCTTCTTAAGAGGCAGCAGCTAGTCTACATTACAACCGCTACAGAATGATTCTGTATATTATACATTTTAAATGCAGATTACTGTTGGACGTGTTGCTTGAGATGGAAATCCATTTAGAATTGTGTTATCTGCAGTAACACATCTTAGAATGAAACAAGGGTCAGTGCAAACAGCAAGCTTCTCTGTATGCGCATGGTGTCAACCACAAACTTGGGTTCTTTCGAATTAACCAAAAAAAATGAATAAGTCCTTGATTTGGGACGGACAAGTCTTAAAGAAATCAGCATTTAAATAAACTGCTGTTACATTACCAGTCACGTTAAAGACCTTTTTTTTTTTTTTTCATTCACTTTGATTAAATTGATAAATTGATTGTAAATGACCCAACCCGGCGATCTAAAGGTAATAAAATAAGTTGCAAATGTAATTTATTTTGGGTTAGGTGCACATTTGTGCAAGTTTATTTTAGCAGCAGCCCAGAACTGCAATAATTTAGAAGGGCTCAGCCCAGAATCTCTTTTGGGATGTCATTGAGTTTGGTCTTGGAAGGGCAGTCCTTCAGGTTGATTTGTTGTTGTCAGCCGGCTGGTCAAAATCCAAACCAGTGGTTTGGGTCTGCAGTCTGTTCCCCTTCCCTCTGCAGCCAAGAGATAATTCTACACTTGATTGCATGTTTTTTTTGTTTTTTTTACTCTTCCAATTCTTCAGTTTCAAACCATTTTTCAAGATCCTCAAGCAAAACATACATTCTATGATGATGATATGACGATGATATTCTGTGATAATTTATCATTGCTGTGGCTGAATTCTGCCCTCCAGGGGGAGTCCAAAGTTGTTGTTGTCTTGGTAAACAAGAAAAGAAGAGCTTTGTAGAAGTGGCAGGCATGCTAACATCATACAATTGACAGGGTGAAACAACACATCATTTCTTTTGCATCATTCCCCAACAAGTTTAATCCACAAGGACTGCAAGACAGACATTTTGCCATGACGCTGTTTTCTGTATGCGGATGAAATGCTGCACCCCACACGTGATGTATTTGCCCCAAATGTCACCAGAACAAAAACATGAAGCGTGTCAGAGGTCTGATGACAGTGTAAAAAAAGGCACACTGGCAATACCCTGCACTTCACTTCACTTCACTTCATGGAATCAATTTTCTCCTCACAGCATTGGAAATTGGAAAACACCGTAAATGCCTTGCATCCCAACCCAGAGCAGCAGAATCAAGCGAGAGGCTTTGGGTTCCATTAGCTGCTAGAGGCACGATGGAAAACAATCGTGCACTGTTGCAATATTAAACAGCCACTTTCCTTTGAGTGAGCTCCAGTCATGTGTTACAGGGCATCTCGGCAGCCAAGGTGACAGTAAAGTCAAATGTCACCTGTTGGAAAACAGAGGCTCCGATGCCTACCTCACATTAGTAGTATTTGGTCATATTTGTAGTACATATGGCTGATTTGTGGTTCCATGAGGCACTGCGGTATGTATAAACCACAATAAAAATGAGTTGAAAAAATAGTGTTTTATGTAAAAAAGGATAATATAACAATCAAAACACATGGGTTTTTTTGCTAAAGATTAAAATGTGAGCAATAATTTAGACTTTTTAATCATTTTTTTCTTGGAAATATTATATAAAAAAAAACATTTAAAAGTCAATCTTGTATTATTTAATTCCTTGTTTTCGTTCACAAAAATGAAAATAAAAAAACAACAGGACCAAAAAAATGATTTGCTGGAATGTCTCTCGAAAATAGTATTGTCACATAGTATTGAATTGAATAGTATTAAAGGAGGCTCAAAATGTCTTTGTGACTTTTAGTCTTTTTCAAGCAACAACGGTGTGTGCACAGCAACAAGTATAAAATCAAGTCGTTTTGATTTTTAGGGTGCCTATATCTCCCAGTGCTTATGGAATTACAACACTGTGGGATGCGGTCGTTTGAGGCATCAGTGCTTGATTGTGTCTCGTTTACAAGGCGAGGAAAACAGTAGCTCATTTTAGCTTCGGCTTTTGCTGGAATAAAACAGAGAGGCCTATTCAGGGCTTTGCTCAATTACACATGGGCATTCGAGGATGCTCAATGGCACGTGAGATGTGCATTTAAACGTCCACTGGGATTTGCTCATTTGAGACCTAATATACGTTGATACGTTTTTGCAGAGCCTACATTTTAACTGGCGTGGTTTGTATTTCACAAACTATAATCAGAAGCACATATTAGAATTTCGAAGCATTGGGGAGGGAAACCCGGCGAAAGCGATTTCTGACTAAAACCTGCCTGCTAGACCTCCCCCAATCCACATGACGGGCATATGTCACCAGCGAGAGTTATTGCCACGCTCACCAACGTGCACGGCGCTCAATCTGTGTGGAGGAACAAATGAGTTCTGAAGGCGCCCGCAGATCAAAGGGAATTGACAGCTCATAAAAGCCATCTTGGAGTTGGACGAAGGTTTATAAGCATAACAGTGGAGCGCTGGGCTTTCCTTAGCGAAAGGCCCGATCGAGGGCTCAGGTTTGCAGGGAAAAGTAATCGCTCGCCGTTCATCATTATCACGATGTTAAGGTAGGCCTGCTAGCAAATTGTATGCATCCCATAAGAAGAAGTGCAAGAAAAAAAAAAATCCTGGTGAGATTCCTAAAAAGCAGCAGGGATGCTCCTGTTATCGCCTGGATTTCTGCTGATTAACGGGATTCGGCGCCCACTTTCGCTTGGTGTCCCGCAGGAAATTGTGTCTCGTGCAAAGTCGACCGCCGTCCCCGCAGGTAGCGACTAAGTACAAATCAATCCAAAGGTCACGAGTGCACGCTTCAGCTGTCATCAGCATGCTAATCATAGCTCCTATTCTATTTATTTATCTATTTCCGAACAACTGCAAATCTTTGAAGACCCAACGGCTAAAAGTACGTCTGCTCCCGTCAGTGCCTCCAGTATGTTTTCACGCAGGCGAAGGCGCCGTAAAGAACACGATAACCCCCGTCGCTTCTATTTTTAGCCGTGTCGGCGCCGCTTCCAATTAAAATCTCCAGACGCGGCGCTCTGCCGACAGGGCTCCGTCCACCTGGGATCTCAGGACAAGTCATCTAAATTCTTTTTATTTTTTTTTTTCATGTTTACTTCAACACGATATTTGTTATGCTCGGATCCTAAAAATAGTTTTAAAAAAAGATGTTTCTCTTTGCAGTGAAAAAATACAACCTTCCGTCCTCGTGCCGCTAAATCGGAATATTCTGATCTTAACATTCTTCAGCTGAACGCGTTCGCCAAACGCACAAGTTGTGTTTGGAGGAATTCCTCCATCATACCCCTGTCATACCTGCGGAGACGGAGCACCTCTTTAAAAATTTAGAGGGGGCACAATCGAGCGAAGACGGCTTTCATCCCTCCCCTTTTTTGCCGATACCACTGTTTTCTCGGGCGCTTGTGAAGAACGCCGCTCTGCTTACCTGCCATCTGATAAATGCCACTTACACAATTTCTCGGCGCGTGTCGCCGCTCTGATTGATGTGTTTACTGAAAGCAATTCACGAGGCCAAAAAAAAAAAGAGGGTAGGAGAAGAAGAAGCTGTAAATGCCAAATTAATGTCATACTATTTTTCATCATACCCGTGCCTCTTCTGAAGTCAGTCTGACGGGCAGATGAGTGACTGGCGGGCCGGATGTAGGATGAGGAGATAAAATGCCACGTCTTCCCTTCACTTTTGCGCCGCTCCGTAACAAGAACCAGGGGGGCTCGTTGCCAACGGAGGCGCGCCGGCTGCTTTTCTGCAACGCGGGATCTTTCGACACCATCCGGTGTTTTGATAAAGATGCCGGTCAAATGTTTTATTCCTCTCTTCCTCTCAAAAACACCTGCCAGTCAAAACAGGGACGGGTTCGCGCGCCAACAGCCGACCCGTCGTTGCGCGAGTGTTGATATGTTGTTCATTGGGAGAGGTGGAAAATAAATATACAAATAGCTACATAATAACAACGCAGGAAGTGTTACTTTTTGCTCTTTGGCACAGTCGTTTGAAATGCAGATGTAGCAGCACACTGAAAATAATTATAATTTTCTAAAAAGTTGGGGTCTATCGAGACAAAGTGGGATTCAAAGGGGTTTGAACTGTGTCTCGCTGCAAGACACTTGGAGGGAAACTTCCGCATAATGCATTCAAATTGTGTTTACGTTTATACATAAAAAAAAACCTGAGTATTTGATTTTGCAGTCATTTTAAATTCAAAACAACGACAGATGACATTTACTCCTCATCTGCTGCCCAGTGCCTCACTTTTTAAATGGGGCCCCAGTAAACGGGCCGCACAGTATTGTGCCGATCACAATAACATCTAATAAGGTACCCCACCACACACACACACACACACACACACACCTCATTACAATTTAAATGTCTTTGTCAGCACCACAAGTGAAGCCTCCTGATCCAGCTTGGGCTCATTCTGCTCTTCTTCTGCAGCGTGAATGCTCTGCGTGCACCTTCGATTCAATTATACAGAGAGGATGCGGAACCTTTGTTTCAATGCTCGTGTTAAAGTGTTAAACGGAGGTTCATCCCATCATTTGCTTTGTTAGTTTTCAGATAACTCTATTAATAATTCAGCAACATCCTCTCCTCGAGAAATTCATTCATTGGAGCGTGAGAAAGAAAAAAAAAATTGTTACGATCAACTCTGCATCTCAATTTAAAGAGAATATCACCGCAAAGAACACGCGCAGGTCTTAGGTGTGTCTTACAGCAGCACGACCACTTGGGGCATCATCACTTAAACAGAATTGTGCTGTGATCAGTGGACCGTTAAGTCAAGCAGCGAGGTGCCAACCAGATTGTAAAACCGCATGCTGAATTAAATGTATCGCATCAATAAATAAAGAGCGTTGAACCCTGTAATACCACCGAAGGCAAGCGTTAAAGTATCTGGCCGCTGCAGGTGGCGAGCCTGGATAGAGGTGGGAGGGGAACAAAAAAAAAAAAAAAGGTCTTGACAGTTCGTCCTTGGCGCAAGGCGAGCGATACGGGGTAGCTGAGACCTCATTCCCCGGGGTGGCCGAAAGGATGAGATGGGATAGTGGGAGATACACCTGCACACCACAGGGTGCTATCGCAGAAAATAATCTGCCACAGTCTGAATCACCCCGGGGGCCTCCTCGCAGCAAGGTTTCCACCGACCTCAAACTTTGAAATAAAGCAGGGGTGGACGAGGGCAAGGTTGGCTTTTGTGCGAACCATTGACCGTGCAAGTTTTAGAGAGGGCACAGAATTCATTGTGACGCTGTTGCCGCGATGACTGCCAGCATTTCATATGTAAATACGGCTCGGAACCCGGGCCATTTAGCTATTTATGGCTGGAAACATTTTGAACCAGTTTTTCCTTCTTTTGTACAAAATATAATGCGAAGAATATATCTTTCCTTGAGAATAGGCACGTCACAGTGCTTTTATCAAGGCGTGCAAATTGCTACTGCACAGAGGTACAGAGGACATGGAAAATTTCTTGTTATACCACCATGGTTATGCCTCTATTTGAAAGGTGTATGCAGTCGTCACAATGTGCAAAACATTAAAGTTAAAAAATTAAACGTTAGAAATATACATTGACGATTCCTATTCTCCATCCTTCAAAACCGGGGGGGAAAAAAACATGGCATTTCTATGTGAGAGCTGTTTTCTATAATTGGATAAAATTACATGCACAAAAATAGAGAATGCATGTTTTTTTTTTTTTTTTCGCTTTTTTTCTTCCATGGAAGCAGACATTATTCATGCAGCAGCAGCACTTGCAGCCACCAAGCAAGGATGTACGAGAGGTTATGGATAAAAAAGGAGGGAGACGAAATGGGAGATGTTTTTTGTAGGAGAACGATGACTGGAGGGCGAAGCATTACATGAAGCACCATCTGTTTGTGTCTCATGCAGCCTGCATGTCTTACACAGGTGCACAAGTTTTAATAAAGACGGTTATCAGTGCAGAGCAGCAGAGCAGCAGAGCAGCAGAGCAGAGTCACCTGGTTAACAAGCGTCAAGCTGCACTCTCTATTTAAATTAAAGTCTTTTCGGCAGTGACCGTTTCTCTCTGCAGAATGCGGACACATTTGAGGGTTGATCAGCCTCACAACAGAATAAATACTTATGGTGTCAGTTAGAATGTTGACATGCACGGCGGTGTTTTGACATGAACCTCGTTAAGAGATGTGTTGCGGAGATGCCAAAGGATAAAAATAAAGACGGCTTAATTTGCTTGCTCGTGACGACTACGAGCCAAAACACCAGGCCACCTGCGTCACCAGGCTTCTACCACTGCGGCGCTGTGCAAATCAACACGTCGTCTCCTTCTCCTCCTTCAGGCTGTTTCTCTTCAGGCGTCATCAGTCAGCGGCTTCCGTCGCACCCTGTCCTCACCCTCCTTATTTTTTTTTTTCTCACACCAATTAACTCCACATCTACTTTCACTGCATCCATAAATCTCCTCTTAGCGCCTCCTCCGGGTCTCCTGCCAGGCAGTTCCGACCTCAGCATCCCTCCACCACTGATGCGTTCGCCGTTCCTCCTCTGTAGGTCTTCAAACCATCTCAGTCTGGCATCTCTGGCTTCATCTACCAAACACCTAACATGTGCCGTCCCTCCGATGTGCCCACTCCTGATCCCTCCATTGTACATTTTAACCTCTGCTACCATATCCTGCTGCCACCTCCAGCTCTGCCTCCTGTCCTTTCCTCCACGTTGCCACTGTCGGAACGTTGATGGTGTATTACTTGGCATCAGTTTTATCAGCAGCAGCCTCCGACCAGTTATTTACCAATAAGGGAGTGCAGCCAGCAGCAGGACATTTCCTTAAAGGTCTACAACTTATTGCTCCTCTCTGCTCCTTAGAGGGCTGGTTGACATCCAGGAGGTGGGAAATGAGGAAATTGAGATGCACCCTGTGGTTCACAATCTGCTTCCTTCGTGGCATCGCTCCACGGCCAGATGCTCAAAGACTTTTCCACCTCTTCCCACCTGTTTTCTAAAAATCCACCCGTCGCCTCGCCCAGACGGCCTCCTCATTTGTTCTCACTTTTATTAACCCTGCAGTTCCTCCGACACCCAATTAGACTTGTAATAGAAGAACTGATTTCAATATGCCTGCCTGTTTTTCTTTTTTCTTTTTCCCTGAACGTGATCCTGGATGTTTGACTTCTGTGTGTCGAGTCTTAAACTGCGGGTAAGAGAATTATCCCAATGTCTCGTGCTTGTCAGTATTTGCAGACTGTTCTCGCAGCTTTCTGTGAGCAATACTTAAAAATAATAAAATAATACAACATAATAAAAATTCACAAAAGCTAAATGAGTGAAATTGTTTTTTAATTCAACATTTTTTGGCTGGTGTCACTGTGTTGCTGTGTTTTGGAATCAATCTTTTGTTGAGGATTTTTCTCATAAATGAAAAAGAATACTGCCATGTTCGAGCTTCTCTCAAATTTGTTATTTAGTCTGGAAACGTTCACATCATTTCACACATATCGATGCTTGCGAGGCACAGCCCTGGGAGCTCTCGGCTGACATCTCACTAACATGCGTGACAGAGGCGGAATAACCACCCGGGTCTGAAATAGAAAGTCCCGCTGCGCTTGCGATTGTCAATTCGGCTGGGTCAGAGACAGACAGATTTCCAAGTGATACAGCTGTCCATCATCCTATACAATCATTTTTTTTTTCCTTATCTCTCATCAATCTGGATTACTACGGACAGCTCCCGATAACTCGCAGCAAATCCGGGCCCGCGGGCCGTCGAGAAACTTCGTCTGGTTTGTATCTTGGGCGGCCAGTCTCCATCGGCCTCTGTCTGCAAGCCGCTCAGCTCGCTATCTGCATACCGCAGTGGTTCTGAGCATTAATCAGGTGAGGGCGGGTACACCTCCATGTCTCACCTTAACAAGTGCACCTTCAGAGGTGATAATGAAGACACACTTCATCACTGCACGCCAGGAGTATGAGTAATTAATTTGCAATTATCAGGGGAGGAAGTGGCGGCCGGCTGGGTGCTGAGGGGCTGCAGACTGTCTGTGCACCGGTCCGGTGCTGACAGCCTTGACTCGGCTGGGTGATTCTGTCACCAATTTAGCAGATTTTTTTAGCTACGTTTCGAGTCCAACATTTAGCCAGATGCTTGTTTTTGAAAAGGGTAAAGGCAGCTGCTGCCGTCGGGATCGCAACACCTCGTTGAATTTCTGAGGAGCGAAAGCATTGAGCAATATGGAGGCGCCTGGCAGTTTAATTGGACTTATTAAATATCTTCGTAGCAGAAATATTGAAGGCGCTAAAAGATTGAATTCATTCTCCGACTGCTTCAAAACTGAAAAGAGTAAAAGAACGTTAACGTCATGATGTATTTAGTTTTACAGGGGACACAGACTATATGGAACATTGTATTTAACTTCCCCTCTCTTTTAGGAATTAATTTAAAAAAGAGAACAAACTGAATCATATTGACACCGAGCAATTCATCGTTGCAGTGAAATCAAAGACAATGGATTCTGAAAAGAACTTGCATTTTGTGTACTTCACGCCAGGCAGAGCAGGGCAGGCCGAGAGCTAATAACCCATCAAAAGGATGGCTGCCACAGGCCAGGCCATTGTTTCTGCTCTGGGTTGTGGGATCCAGGCTGCTGCCTGACACTTCGCAACATGACCTCCATTTAACAGACAAATCAATCGAAGAACGACGGGCTAATTGCCAGGAAACGCACAGCATGACTCATTGAGCCCCTCGCGCTAGCCTTACACACTGTGCGACATGACAAGCTGGAGAGTGATGTGCGGAGGGGCAGTGGACTTGCAAAATGAAACGACTCCATTGCTTTTTGTCGTTAAGTGGCAGCTTTGCGCCGCTGCAATGAGATTCGGTTTGAGTTTTTTTTGTTTTTGAACGTTCAAAAAGCGTTGCGCCCCGGTTGAAAACTTCAGGCAGCGTTTGGTTTTCATGTCTTCAAGTCTCATTATCTGGAGCTGCAGTGGGTTTCTTTGGCATCGCTGTTGTTAGAGAACACAATGGCAGCGCACAAAGGATTTCAAGTGCCTCTACTTCAATTGAAACGGCCTAGTCTCGTCCAGCTGCATGTCAAAACTAGCTTTGGAGGTCGAACAGGTCTCTGCTTGGTTGAAAGCATCGAGCCATACAGTTAGAAAGTTCCTGTTCTCAGTGTAAAATCTCCTCAGAATTAATGACCAATTGTCACATTATGCAGGATCACAAAACCAAACAGGTTTGGCCCGATTCAAATGGTTGCACCGCTACATGATTCTTGTTTTACCCAAGACATCTGGGCTCGGCCGAAGACCCCGTGGTGGTAGAACATGGATGGATGAATGTGTGAATTTGCGATATGCAAATTTTGTCTGGCTGATTTATGAAGTGACGGTTGGTAAATTTTCCCAGACCCCTTTTCTGTTTTCTCACTTTTCTCTCTACATAAATAAATGATTAGTTGTTTTCCTCGATATCAAAAGCAACTTAGAAGCAGAAAGCTCAAACTTTCAATTTAAAAATAATAAAATAATACAACATAATAAAAATTCACAAAAGCTAAATGGGTGAAATTGTTTTTAATTCAACATTTTTGGCTGGTGTCACTGTGTTGCTGTGTTTTGGAATCAATCTTTTGTTGAGGATTTTCTCATAAATGAAAAAGAATACTGCCATGTTCGAGCTTCTCTCAAATTTGTTATTTAGTCTGGAAACGTTCATCATTTCACACATATCGATGCTTGCGAGGCACAGCCCTAGGGCTCTCGGCTGACATCTCACTAACATGCGTGACAGGCGGAATAACCACCGGGTCTGAAATAGAAAGTCCCGCTAAACTTGCGATTGTCAATTCGGCTGGGTCAGAGACAGACAGATTTCAAGTGATACAGCTGTCCATCATCCTATACAATCATTTTTTCCTTATCTCTCAT
This sequence comes from Thamnaconus septentrionalis, assembly GCA_009823395.1. Lineage (NCBI taxonomy): Eukaryota > Metazoa > Chordata > Actinopteri > Tetraodontiformes > Monacanthidae > Thamnaconus > Thamnaconus septentrionalis. The sequence goes on from CM020504.1 coordinate 10,110,557, forward strand.
CAATCTGGATTACTACGGACAGCTCCCGATAACTCGCAGCAAATCCGGGCCCGCGGACGTCGAGAAACTTCGTCTGGTTTGTATCTTGGGCGGCCAGTCTCCATCGGCCTCTGTCTGCAAGCCGCTCAGCTCGCTATCTGCATACCGCAGTGGTTCTGAGCATTAATCAGGTGAGGCGGGTACACCTCCATGTCTCACCTTAACAAGTGCACCTTCAGAGGTGATAATGAAGACACACTTCATCACTGCACGCCAGGAGTATGAGTAATTAATTTGCAATTATCAGGGAGGAAGTGGCGGCCGGCTGGGTGCTGAGGGCTGCAGACTGTCTGTGCACCGGTCCGGTGCTGACAGCCTTGACTCGGCTGGGTGATTCTGTCACCAATTTAGCAGATTTTTTAGCTACGTTTGAGTCAACATTTAGCCAGATGCTTGTTTTGAAAAGGGTAAAGGCAGCTGCTGCCGTCGGGATCGCAACACCTCGTTGAATTTCTGAGGAGCGAAAGCATTGAGCAATATGGAGGCGCCTGGCAGTTTAATTGGACTTATTAAATATCTTCGTAGCAGAAATATTGAAGGCGCTAAAAGATTGAATTCATTCTCCGACTGCTTCAAAACTGAAAAGAGTAAAAAACGTTAACGTCATGATGTATTTAGTTTTACAGGGACACAGACTATATGGAACATTGTATTTAACTTCCCTCTCTTTTAGGAATTAATTTAAAAAGAGAACAAACTGAATCATATTGACACCGAGCAATTCATCGTTGCAGTGAAATCAAAGACAATGGATTCTGAAAAGAACTTGCATTTTGTGTACTTCACGCCAGGCAGAGCAGGGCAGGCGAGAGCTAATAACCCATCAAAGGATGGCTGCCACAGGCCAGGCCATTGTTTCTGCTCTGGGTTGTGGGATCCAGGCTGCTGCCTGACACTTCGCAACATGACCTCCATTTAACAGACAAATCAATCGAAGAACGACGGGCTAATTGCCAGGAAACGCACAGCATGACTCATTGAGCCCTCGCTAGCCTTACACACTGTGCGACATGACAAGCTGGAGAGTGATGTGCGGAGGGGCAGTGGACTTGCAAAATGAAACGACTCCATTGCTTTTTGTCGTTAAGTGGCAGCTTTGCGCCGCTGCAATGAGATTCGGTTTGAGTTTTTTTGTTTTTGAACGTTCAAAAGCGTTGCGCCCGGTTGAAAACTTCAGGCAGCGTTTGGTTTTCATGTCTTCAAGTCTCATTATCTGGAGCTGCAGTGGGTTTCTTTGGCATCGCTGTTGTTAGAGAACACAATGGCAGCGCACAAAGGATTTCAAGTGCCTCTACTTCAATTGAAACGGCCTAGTCTCGTCCAGCTGCATGTCAAAACTAGCTTTGGAGGTCGAACAGGTCTCTGCTTGGTTGAAAGCATCGAGCCATACAGTTAGAAAGTTCCTGTTCTCAGTGTAAAATCTCCTCAGAATTAATGACCAATTGTCACATTATGCAGGATCACAAAACCAAACAGGTTTGGCCCGATTCAAATGGTTGCACCGCTACATGATTCTTGTTTTACTCCAAGACATCTGGGCTCGGCCCGAAGACCCCGGTGGTGGTAGAACATGGATGGATGAATGTGTGAATTTGCGATATGCAAATTTTGTCTGGCTGATTTATGAAGTGACGGTTGGTAAATTTTCCCAGACCCCTTTTCTGTTTTCTCACTTTTCTCTCTACATAAATAAATGATTAGTTGTTTTCCTCGATATCAAAAGCAACTTAGAAGCAGAAAGCTCAAACTTTCAATTTTTTTGAAGCCATGTTAGAAACACGACAGTTTTGCTCCGCAGTGTAATGCAAATTAGCCCCGTGCCTTATTTCCCGTACCGTCCTCTCTCCTGGAGTTTCTGCACTCTTTCAACGTCTCTTATCATGCAACAGTTTCATGGTGTGGACCTATTAGAAATCCCGGCAGCTGGATCAATTTCAAAAGCAGCCAGTGTACAAAAAGAGCTACGGCACAGCCTTATCATTGATTTCATCATTTAAATTCTGCAAGGCTAACAGAAGGTGCAAAGTATATTCGGGGAAAGCTCGAAAGCAGACCCATCTGCAGCAGCAAATTACTGATGCCTGTTGATCTGAATGCACTTTGCCAGAAAAAGGCAGACACGGTGTTATGTTTGCAAATGCGTTGAGAATGGTTGGGGCAGTCTGGCATGAGGTGGACCTGAGAAAATGCACTGTAATTGTCTACTGCTGAAATCTGTCACTCTTACATCAACTACAGAAACTTGCTGTGACATCTGATATTTGTCTATAGATGTACGGCACTTTATGTTGGGAAAGGTTTTATCTCTTCTGTGCACAAACCCTTTCGACGAATCTGGACTGCCAAAGTTCCAAAACTCACATCTCTCAGATCTGTCATGCAAACCTCCGGATTTATCTGTTTCCATGTCAGCCAGAAATATGATCGCATCAATCTTTATGCTTTCAGCAAATAAAGGGGACCTTAAGTTACCGGCTGCAGTTTAGCTGTGAAGGTTTGTGTGGATGTTGCATCAGACCAGTAACAAAGAAAAAACTATTCCTGTTCCTGTTGTCATGACCTGGTTCTTGGCCACAATAAAAAGGGAGACGAAACCATGGCAGATAGTTTCATCAAGGCTTTATCAAACAAATCATTTCGATTTGACCATAAAGAAAGTTCGAAAAGCTTTGGGGTGTGTCAACTGAGGAAGAATCAGTGGTGTAGGGTGTGCGTGGGTGGAAAGTATGAGAACAAATGTTGGGTGCAAGCAAACCAAACAAGGTGCTGACGTGGAGTGCTTGGAGAGTCCTGCAGCAGTGGGAGAGAGAGAGAGAGAGAGAGAGAGAGAGAGAGAGAGAGAGAGAGAGAGAGGGCTGCAGGAGTTTAAGTAATCTAAGCACACCGGGCCCAGATGTGCTGAATTACTGAGGTCTTCTTCTTCTGCCGCCGCATTATCCGGAGTCGGGTCGCGGGGGCAGCAGTCCCAGCAGAGATGCCCAGACTTCCCTGGCCCCAGTCACCTCCTCCAGCTCAGCGGGCAGGACCCCAAGGTGTTCCCAGGCCAGCCGAGAGACATAGTCCCTCCAGCGTGTCCTGGGTCTTTTCCTAGGGGTCTCCTCCTGGTGGGACATGCCTGGAACACCTCTCCAGGGAGGCGTCCAGGAGGCATCCCAAACAGATGCCCGAGCCACCTCACCTGCCCCCTCTGGATGTGGAGGAGCAGCGGCTCTACTCCAACCTCAGGGTGCCCTAGCCCAGCCACCCTACGGAGGAAACTCTGGCCGCTTGTATCCGCGATCTTGTTCTTTCGGTCATTACCCAAAGCTCATGACCATAGGTGAGGGTGGGAACGTAGATCGACCAGTAAATTGAAAGCTTTGCATTTCGGCTTTGCCCCTTCTTCACCACGACAGACCGGTACACGGATCCGCCTGTAAAAACTGTTGCTTTTTCCTCTGCTACCTGGCTTTCCACTCTTTCTTCGTGACTCCTCTCGCAACCTCAACCTGGATGTCTGCTGTCCTCAACTATTCATTCCACCCAGAGCACAAAGCACCATTCCCCTTAACCACAATGAGGCCCTGGCTCCGCACAGTAAAGACCCCAATCATCAAGCTGCTTCCTTCTATTGGTGCACTTCCTGTTGGATTCAAAAGTCCCAAAGATTACTTTTTTGTTCCGTTATCTTACATTGCAGCGATTCTTCATTGTCCTAACTGTCGGGCCAAAACGAAGTATAGGTAAAGCTGACCATCGAGCTACCATCACCTGACGAGATGTAGAAAAACACCCTCTTACTGAGATAAATCAGTCTAAATAAATCTAACCCTAACCCTAACCCTAACCCAGTGCAAGCAAAGTGAGAAGATGCTGACAGCGCCAATCTGTCACCGAGGCTGAAAGAGGAAGCACTTATTGTAATGGCTGCAAGTCACAGCAGGGGACATGCGGCCATGTGGACAATGCTATTTGTCACGCAGGCACTTTGACGTACATGCAAAGTGTCTGAATTCTGTTGACAGGGAATGGATGCAGTGGTGACTAAGCCCGCCCATCGCACTGATGACTGCAAGTTGCCCTTTCTAATGTAATTTGTTGCAGCATGAGTCAAGCATGCTGAGATGTTGAGACGCGCTATGACAATGACAACGCCATTAATGCCTTTGCACTTTTGTTCTGAATTTCACAATGCCGCTTTTCAGGCACGTTGCTGCTTCTGCCTTTGGCGATACCGAAAAAAAGAAAGAAAAGCAGAAAGAAGTTGCTGGACGACTGGCAAGTTCTCTGTTCTGAACAACAGCGGTGCCTCAGGGACCACAATATGCAAAATGGGGCTAATTTTATTTCTGGTCAGCCGCAATTTTTTTGATATTTCTGCAGATGATTTCCACGTGTCTGAAAAACAAATTTGAAAGCATCCATCTCCCCTTGTGTCCCTTCATTTGTGTTTATGCAACCAGGATGTTTGATCCTGACAATTTGAAGATCCAGGGCCAACAACCATTGCCAGGGAGAGATGGACAGAGTCCTTTTTTCTTCATTTGGCTTGTGGATTAATACTGCTAGATCTTCCGCAGAGTGAATGCATTCCATTTAAATTCCCTCCAAAAGCAGAGCTGCTTTGTAAGAGTCAGCAGCACCGAGCCAAAAGCGTAATCAACTTTTGAATAGGCCTTGGCACAGGCAGGTTCTCCTTTTGCACACAATGCTTCCTTCCTCCCTGCTAGCTGCACACAAACATGTGAGCTCACAGCAATCCTCTCAACTGCATGTATTAACACATTACACACACGCATGGGGCGGTATCTCTCTTTAACGCATGGACGGTGACCACACATTGGCGTTGGAGGGATTCGGACCACCCTCGATCTTCTAGAACCACCATCTCGTTTGCCTTTAATTACAAGCCAGACCATAAACAAAAAAAAAAAAATCCGGATGGAGCAACTGTTCCCTATTTCCCTTGGGCGATCTGGGAGGCGAGAAATGGAAGAGGATTTCCGCCAGCAGTCAGGCTGCCTCTGCGCCGAACATTAACAGGGTCAAAGAAAATGATGCGGCTGACAACCACTACCATCCACCTCCGGATTCCTGTTATCTGTTGTCAAAGTCTCCCTACAGCTCTCGCTGCGCAAAAGGCACACCTCCAGATTAATGGGGTGAGATTGATATTCCTGGCCTCATATTAGCCGGAGAATGTTACTCATGGCCATGAGTCCCACCGCCGGCATGTTCTGCGGGCGCTTGATAAAAGGAAGTGCTTAACTCGCCTCTAAATAGAATAATAGGAAATCTGCGGCAGCCATTCGTTCCTCGGCATAAAGTCTATTGTGCTCTGCTGTGGGATTCTGGGAGGAGCTCCTCCTCCGGGCTCGGTTAAGGTTTGGATTAGCAGCTGCTGCTGAGTTCGCCACGTGCGAGTTATAGTCTGCTGAGCATCCGGCTGGAGACTCGTCCCCTCACTTTATTTCTGCAGCGCTCCCTCTCGCAGAGGAAGAGATTATGAAAGGGAGGACATAAATTTGTAATGTCGGCGCGGCGATACTTCTGGGATCTCCAGCTCACAGCATTTCGGTGTATTTTCAGCAAAGTAAATATTGATATATAATAGTTTAATATATGAGTCGCAGTGGTGTGTGCAGAAAGTGGTTGTTTTGTTCGGGTTTCTGGCCTTCGAGTGGGAGACGTGGTGCTCAACAAATGTGTTAGCCCACTACTCAATGTAAGATTAACGGCACAGATGCCCTGCATGAACAGCGTTGGCAATTACCCAAATCATATTCAACAGTAGGTAGGAGAAGCTCCTTAAGAAATTCCCTGAATATATCTATTCGACTGTTGAAGGCAGAGAAGAAGAAAGCCAACAGTCCCAGGGGTTGAATGCTGTGCCGTGGTGCTGATGTTCATGACTGATAATTCCCGTGATGAACTGTCGACCTCCGCAACCGATTGTGATCGTCAGTCGTGGACACAAAGCGAGGATGACGCTTTCGGCTCCGAGCCACGAGCAGGCTGTCAACGCCAGCGCCATCGCTGTGCCTACCAAGAAAAGTGACAGAGCCGTAGCGGGGAAGAAAAAAACAAAAAAAAAAAACAAGGGCAGGCTAGCGAAGCTGGAGGCCAAAGGCCGGCGTCGTCCTCGTATGTGCGCGTATCTCCTGCCACCTCCCTGATCTGTGCTAAATCAAAAGAGCCATCCAGCCTCTGCGGTGTCAGTTAATACCCGAGCCGCCCGCCGGCTCCCGCAATCAAACAGGTCGAGACGAGGATCGGCCCCAACTGCTGCTGTTTCTGTCACGTCTCCGCTCCTGTTTCAGCTGTCGAGCATCCCAGACCCAAAACAGACCCAGCTGGATCTGCCTCTCTCCCTCCCCGACACGGTATGATTGATAAGGTTGGCAGACTGTGCCGTTTCCGTACGCGCACATTGTTGTTGTTGTTGTTTTCTCGCTGCACCGGAGCGACGGCCGATTAAATGACAACACAAATTTCCATCAGACACGTGTGTTTGTTCTGGCGAAAGGAGCGGGGGTTGAAACCATTTAGCGTAATCTGGATTAAATAATGCACGCATGTATTTTAGGTTGCATTCCTGTCCAAAGGAATAATTTATATCTTGGTCCATCTGACTGTCAAACGGCAGCGTCTGTAAAGTTTTGTATTTCATGATAGATTTTGCATCAAGTCAAGTCCTTTCTTTAGCCTTTCTTTTAAAGGAAAATAAATAAGAAAGAAATCAAATATATACCTTGCAGTGATTATTTTGATTTTTTTTTCTCACAAATTGTGTTTTTTTTTCTCATTTCCAATTACTTTAGCACTGCTTGCTGCGCTCCTTTTATAATTCACTCACCTGCCAGTGCTCTGTTGTGGAACAAAAGCTCCACTGTCCTTACAAGATAACCCCCACCATCGCCAACCCCCATCTCTGGCTTTCATTCTCACCTTATCAGTGATGGAGGGTGGTGCTCACCAGATATGAAGGCTTGAAATGGCTTCTTCTGATGGCAGGAAATAACACACCGCAGCCTTTGTTGCATTACTGTGCTCCCGAAAACATGACGTAAAATATGTATGTGTTTTTCTTACGCTTCCTCTTCTGTAATATGATCAGAGTTGAGCAAATGAAAACTCATCAACATTATAAAAAAATTGTGTAGATATGTGTCACAGCAACTGCTGTGGGTTTTAGATTTAATTCAAAATACATGTAAATATTTTGGTCTCGCCAAAGAACAGGAGAGAGAAAACAGTTGGACCAAGCCAGTCGAAAGATTCAGCACTGCAACTGAAGACGTTGATATGCACATGTTAATATTTATGGCAACAGGTCAGCAGAGGTTTGGCTAAATGAAGCAGAAACAGAGAACAGGAGCATCTCATCAACAGCCAAATATGGCATAAAATATGATTTGTGTTTATCTGAAGTTCAGCTCATGGTTCATTCAAACGCCTGCAGACTTTGAAAGTTTCAATTAGCTTGCATTAAGCACCAAATAAAATAGAAAAACAATCTCCAAAGACCTATGAGTTTAAATATCTCATGAGTTTAACTCTACTTCAGCCTGAAATATTCTCTCAGAAATTTGATTTGGGTTTTCCAAATAAATAATTTTCATTTTGTGAATTCAAAGTTGAACTCATAGCATGAACTGTGTGTATACAAAGTTTTTATCAAGAACCTTTTCTCAAGCAACTGGACTATTTGATGATAGAATTGTGGTTCATTTCCATGTTTTTACAGATATGCTGCATTTATCCATCACACCAGCACAGTGTTGTATAACTCTTAGGTCTTGTAAGATAAGATGAGATGATCGTATTTAGTGCCTGCCAGCCGCATCAAACTTTGCAATAAGAGCATCTCCTCCTCAGAGACCCTGCGAGTGTGGTGGCTGAGTAAAAACAGGAAATGAAGGCTGTGAAGCTGTTAATTGAGATGAAAATTATACACAAGTGAGAGTGGAGGTGATTAAAAAAGGTCCAGTCTGTTGAACTTTAGTTATTTGTTGTTAACCACTGCTATAAATAGATAGATATTCAAATTTCACGATGATATAGTAGTTAGATAGTTGTACAAGGAAATAAATGCACAATGCCAACAAACCTTTTACTTTATTTTCCCCACATGCTTGGCTCACAAGTTCTTTGCACAAGAGAACGCTCTGCTGGGGTGGCTGCCAAACCAGGATGGAGGGAAATCTCTCTCAAGACATAAATTGCCAAAGCAAGTGCAAAAGGAACACGCAGATATGTCTTGTTTACCGCGCAGAGATCAGAAGCTACAAAAAAAAATGTGACTGTGACAAGTGACTAGTTAAACTGGGGGCAGAAAGACGCCAAGCACTTCTGTGTTTCAGGGAGGTGTTTTTCTTTCTTGTGTCAGGGAGATACTCTGTCACAGAGGATCTCTGTGTTGTATTAATACACTTTCAAGTACCACTGTGTATGAGCTTACTGACAATTAAACACGCAAAAAAAAAAAGCACTCTGAAAAGGAGCAGTACTTACTGCTCTGTACCTTGTAAGGTTTTCACAGCTTAAAACGTGTTTTATAAATTGACTTGATGAGTGGACTGTGTGCCCGAAAGGTTTACAGCTTTCAGCAAATAAGTGCAGAGTTCTAAATATCCCAAATCTCTGTTTATCCCGTTTGCGGGACATTTTCACAATTCCACACGTCCATCTGTCAACAACCTCACTCATATTATCCTTACGTTAACAACCGACTTTATTCACGTTGATGGCACCCATGAGTCAATAATACATCAAATCTTCAAACAGATCTGCGAGTATCTCAGCGGCTGGACAAGTTTTTACCACAACAGTAAAAAGACCATGTTGCTAATTGTTCAACGCCTTCAATGTGCCAGAGGTCACTTTTAGATGCCAGCAATAATAAAAATAATCTGCATTTAAACCAGCAATTGCACGCTGAAAAATGCCCTCCGCCTTCCCTGCACGCAACTAAAAACAATCAGCGATGTTGTTCGCAGGACCCCTACTCACCGCGTTTAGGTCACGGCCACGGCTGCAATCCGTGACCACCACAAGCAGAGGGTCATTTTCATAGAGGCCTGATTAAAAACTCTGCTTCTGTCCTCTCAAAACTGTGGAACAGCAGCGCTTCGCCCGCCTGAAAAAGCGTGCTTAATGTGCCGGTTCATCCCCGCAGCATGCGCACTGCCAGGACGGACGCCATCCTCAAATCTGATTCATTTTGGCCAACAAACATCTCGAGATGAGAACTAATCGTCCTCACCACCACCAATCAAATGATTCATTAACCGGAGATGAGAACTAATCGTCACCTTTACTTCCCTTAGGTGTTGTTTGAGTGTGTGTGTGTGTGTGTGTGTGTTCAAGCGCCAGTAAAAATCTTCTGATAGATGCCCAAGTCTGCCTTAAAACAGCCTAACGTCATGACTGAACGACGTTGGCCGACTGCCTTTTAAGGTGCTCGAGCTGGAAGACTGAAGCGACACGACTGTCCTGCAGCCTGCTGCTCTTTTAATTTCTTCCATCGTCAATTTACTCTGCTACACTTCCATCACCTTGTACCCTCACTCCCTGCCTTCCCCAGGCAAATTGGCAGTCCATCCTATGGCTTACTAAATGAGGAAGTTTTTTTTTTTTTTTCCCCCCCTCCATTGAGTGGGCCTGTAAATTATTCAGGTGGCTGGATGTACCAGCCCACCCCTCACACCCCACCAGTAGATCTTCCACCTCAACATTCTCTGCCAGCTGCCAGAACTGCACAGCATTTGTGTCCATGTGAAAGAGAGAGGACATTGCGCAGGCATCCTTCCTCCAAACGTACATTCTGACGTCTCCTCTCACGTTCATGGACATGCAAAGGAAGGTGTGGAATGTCGAACTGAAATGGCTCGGACCAACAAGAGGACTCCTCCTTCCACAGTGTCCTTGTTTATACATTTGTGAAGTGTACATTTTGTACAGTGCCCTGCCATGTCTCTAAACCATTTACTGTGTGCTATATGCACATTAAAATGGGGCTCGTGGGACGGCTAGGTTTCTTGGGTATTTTGTGTGTTTTATTTTGGAAAGCACTTTGCGTTGCATTTCATGAAAAGTGTGATAGAAAAACTGATTGATTGATTGAAACATCTTTTATTTGAATCCAAATGTTAAAAGCACTTTTCAGACCCGACAAGGATGAGGTGGGATGCATGCCATTACACGCAGCATAATGGACCACTGCTCCAGTTGATTAAAAGGCCATGAACCATCTGCCACCTTTTTTTTCAAAGACCGCATTAAAAAAAAAAAAAGAAAAAAGACATAAATGATGTTTATCATGTTTCAATAACTCCAGAGGTGGCTCTGGAGCTGGCTCAGGGCTGGGGCACAAATCGATGTCTTAACATCAGATGGGGGAGGATCTCATTCAACACTGAGCGTGTGTGTGTGTGTGTGTATGCACCTCTGGTACAGCCTAAAATTGAGGCATCTGTTCCAAAGTCAGACCCAGTCCAAGTGTGGAAATGGATTTCAAAAAAACTAATATGCAAGCTGAAAACGAACTTGCTCCACTGCTGGGGCACTTTTTTTTTTTAATTTAATTTTTTTTTCTTAAAGAGGCGAATGTGTGCTTTGCAATCCCAGCATTTTAATTTGGCTCGTGGATGAATAAATAATAGCAGTAGTAGTAAACAGTGAACATGGTAAAGATGGAGGCTAGCATGTGCCTCTCTTGCGTGCCAACTCATGTATTTTGGCCTCATTCTGCTCACTATCTGAGCTGCTCTCTAGTCATCAGCACACCATTCATCCCAATTACATCTGCAACATTTCACGCCGATAAAACCCCTTAATTTGGCTCATGGTGATTCATTGTTGATTACTCCAAAGCCTTGCGTGAGATAAGAGCCGCAGTTGCAGTCTCAGAATATAGGCACAATAAATCTTTTGCTTATCCATTGCTTCCATCTGTCCCGTTTATTATTTTATTCCCCTTTATCCGTGTTAATCTCCACTTATTCTTTGCTTTAATATACCACAGCAAAATGTGATAATTAAGCGAGCACTCGCAAGAGGTACCAGCATTAGAGGAGAGCTCAAAGTTGACAACAAACCGTTTGTTTAATCAAAGTATCACAAATAAAGCATTGACTCGATTTAAAGTTGCCACTCCAAGGTGCGTCACTGCAGAACATCCTCCTTTAGTTTGGCAATAAAAGTCACATTTTTTCATGCTGACCATTTAGGGAAAGGGTGGCGAGATGACTTGTTTGAAGTCCTGAGCCGTTGCTCAAGATATAGGCAGGGAAATGTCAGCACCACCTGCAGGTTCCCATTTGGGTAATTTGTCTCAGTATGAAATGTCCTAATCAGGGGCAGCTGACTAATCTTGTTTTTTTCTCATACGTTTTTTCCCCCTCACGACGTGAAATGTACAGTGCGCCAAAGTTCATTTTGAAGTGCAGGTTTAATATGCAGTTTGAAATGTTGAACCCGACGTAGGTGGATTTAGATCTCCCATCAGACTGCTCTGCCTCGAAATATCAACAGTAATCCTGGGCTTTAACTTGATGAAACTGGCCCGTCGCCTGATGCCTGAAATCCATCCCTGATAAAGAGAACGCCTGCATAGCATCACATTTTCTGCCTACTCTCCAACACAAGTGCTCTCTTGCTGCCGTCTATTGGAAGGCATATTTATGTAGACTCGCCGGCCATTTTATTATGAACACTGGTGATTTGAGATGCCGTTGCCTTTTCATGGTCTCCACCCAGGCAGCACATTCCTCTCTGACCTCAGACACCGACAAGGCATTTTTGTTCACACAACTACCGCTCACAGGGGATTTTTTTTCTCCCTGGAAACCCTCGAGATGGTTGTGAGTGAGAATCCCAGTAGATCAGCAGTTTGTCAAACACTCAGACTACCCTGTCTGGCACCGGCAGACACATTCACCACATTCAAGCTCACTTGAATCTTGAGTTGTTGTCTTCATCACGTATGCAAGCCATCTGATTGGCATTCATTTGTTTAAACAAGCAATTGAACGTTGTACTTAATGAAGTGGCCAGAGCATAGCTAGATAAGAGCAGGCAGCATTTCACGAGTGTTCACCTCTTGCATTTGGTGCCACATTATTTATAAATTATGACTTTCTGCTGTGAAGGAGACATTTTTTTGTTGTTAGTGTTGTCATTATTTTTAATCACTGGCTTTTTATACATAAAAAAAAACAAAAAACATTTCTGACAGTTAAATGTGATATTTTATTTGCGGGGACGACACAGTGGTGTAATGGTTAGCAGTGTTGTCTTACAGCAAGGAAGAAGGAGTGGAGTTTGATGTTCTCCCTGCGTCTGCGTGGGTTCTCTCCAGGTTCTCCAGTTTCCTCCCACAGTCTAATAACATGCATGGAAGGCGAATTGGCGAGTCCAAATAATTCATAGGTGTGAATGTGAACCTTTGTGTCCCTGCGATGAACCAGCGACTTGTCCAGGGTGTGACCCAGCCTTCGCCCCAGCTGGGATAAGCTCCAGCAGACCCTGACCCAAACCCTCCATTTTGAGAAGGTTGAGGGTGTTTTCAAACTCAGGGGGCTGATGCCACAGCAACGATCCAAGGTGACACGGCCCATCGAACTCAAGACAGGTGTGTGGGTCTAGGGCCAGGTTGCTGCCATGGCAAGAAGTTTCAAAGTGCTGCTCAAAGACGGAGCCCCGTCAAGGTTCACACAGCCAGCACTGCTCTCGCTCGACAGCCAACTGTCTCAGGATTGACCAGGAAGCATTTTAATATAGTACTGATAAAATACCGTCGACCCTGCGCCATCAAACAGCCACAGATTTTCCATCACTGCGACTTCTTGATTTGAAGGGCACAAAAAAGCCAAGCCAGTGATCATCTTAAGAACTTTGGTTTCCTCTACAGTAATCTACTGGGGTAAGCGAAATGCGTTGTGTCTGTTGCCCCATTTGGAAAAATTCTAGATTATTTATGGCATCTCGTGGTGCTTTTCCCTGCGCACAAAAACTGCAGCTGAACAAAGACGGCCACAGTCGTGTTCCGTGTGCTCGTACGTCTTCAGGATTGATTTCTGCACGATGAGAACGGCATCAGGCCAGGAAATAAAGCTGAGGAGCTGCGCTGTGTAATATAAAGGCAGCTCGCAGAGGGGTCGGCTGCAGCAATGCTTCATGCTGACACACATGAACAGAGCATGGGAGGATGGTCACTTAAAAGTTCGAGCTTGCAACTGTTAATATATATATATATATATATATATATATATATATATATATATATATATATATATATATAATGAAAGAGAAAACTTCTAGCAGATGGTGGTGATTTTTAATGGTTTCAGATTTTACTTTTTGTCTGAGTTCTCCCACTGACTGATGCGAGGACATCTCTGTTGTCGCACAAAGTACCACAACCTTCTGGTTAATGAAGATATCCAGGTGCTGTGGTATGATTTGTGGAAAAAAAAAAAAAAAAAACATCTTGGAGCACAGTCAAAGAGATGAAAACACAATGTGAGAGTAATCTTGTTTTGACCACACGACTTTGGCTTCTGATTAAAGGAAATGTCTTCAAAATGATTAATCGCAGCAACCCTCTTCGCTTTTTTCTTTTTTGATAAGTTTGCTGCTGTACAACTCAGTCACGCGGTGGATCCCTACTCAGTCCCACATTTTTAGTTGGGTATAAACAAGATAATGAAAGACCTATGTGATTAAGACATGGCAAATGAAACACTCCAGCCAAAAAACAGAGAATAAAAATATCAATGTTTTGAGCCAACAGATGAAGCCTCAGTAGCTGCTAAATGTTTAAAAATAATAAGGATATTTTATCATTATGATGCAGGCCCTGACCTGCATGTCAAAGACTTTTTAAAACGTATTCAACGAAAATTTACTGCCAAGCAAAGAAAGTTGGCAGGTTTCTTTTCTTTTAATCTTCAAGCTGATGAACTTACAACTTTTTTAAGGCTTCATCCACTCTCCTAACGGAATGTTTCAGTTACAGAAGGGAAAAAAAAACCGGCAAAGAACCTTTTAAAAAGACAAGGTTAGTTAAGTAGGTCCGATTGTGTTTTGATGTGCAAGCTTTACACGTCTACATTTACAACAGTTGAAACAAAAAGAGCATATTCGTGAAATAAAAAGACAATAGAAACTTTGAGTGAAAAAAATCCTGTTTGAACAACAGAATGATTTAACCTCAAGTTAGCATCGAGCATTGAAATGTCTTCTTTCACATGAACTTGATGAGTCACTATTAGTGATGCGCTAAATGCCCTCCATATGTCAAGAAATGCAGATAGGCTTGGGCTTAACCCTTGCATGACAATGTAGAAAAGCGCGGACTGGCTAGCTTCCAACCATGTAATTAAAGCTTTATAGTCATAATAAGGTTGACCTGGCAGAAGCCAAGAGCGCTGTCTCTAGTCTGTAGCTATAAATTTAGCACAGGGTCAGAGGGATCACTGTCAACAGTCTGCTTTTCATGCTTCTTAACATTCTTAATGCCAAGTAAAGAGATGGCAGACAGCTGTAGTCATTGGGCATTAAATCCCCATATTGAGACTGGAATCATTCTGTGATAACACTTTGCAGTGAGTATGAGGGATCCCAAGCAACTATGTTCCTGATATTTCCTAATCAGCTGTGGTCGACTAGTCTAAAACACAAAATCGGTCTGCTACAGCTCATTTTAAACACAATGCCACCTACAAGGTTAAAAAAAAAAAAAAAAAGTATTTCAATCTATTGTGTGCATTTAGTAACGTTCTGACACATTGTCTGCATACCACAGTTAAAATTTGGAAACCTTGGAAACTTTGGAAACATTACTGAACAGGCAGACACACATGACACAGACGACCTATTGTGCTGTGTCTGTTCTGCGGAAGAATTTTGAATTGCAAAAATATCACGTTTACCAACCAACAGTCTATTGTAAACGTGCTGAAGTTGTAGCCGCAGGGGGCAAGGCAAGCAACTTCAGCTGAAACCGTCATCAGAGGGTAATGCCACCCCTGGAGAAGCTAAGGAAAATACGAGTCAGATGTCGCTGAAAGACGCATTTGCAAGAGGGACTGACATCACAAATGCTATAATGCAAACCTGAGGTAAATTTGATGTGGACACTGTACGACTGATATAAATTAGAAAGAAATGTTGTAATATAAATCTTTGGTCAGATTGCCTAGCACTACATTAAACCGTTTAACCCACACAGTTATAATATCATGCTGGAATGGAATGTTGACAGTTAAAACATTCATTCATTCATCTTCTATACCCGCTTATTCCTATTCAGGGTCACGGGGGTCTGCTGGAGCCTATCCCAGCTGTCTTAGGGCGAAGGCAGGGTGACACCCTGGACAAGTCGCCAGTCCATCGCAGCAGTTAAAACATGTTCCTTTCATAAACAACAAATCATGTTAAAAAAAAAGAAAAAAAATGCCTGTATATAAGGACGGATAGAGCATCCCATTCAAAAAGGAGGCAAGTGCGGATTTGCTGAAAACCTGCATTCTAGTACTTCAGCGACAGACCATTAAATTGGCCCTAATGTCTATTTTGTCCAATTTGAAACAATTTTTAAGTCAAAACAAAAAGTCGGAAAGGTGTGGGTGTACAATAAATTCCAACAGCAACAAGAGCATTTGGACCTTTTACCTCAAAAAACGTGACTCCAAGTACACCAACAAAAAAAAAACCTGAATATTTTCAGTCTGCAATTAGTAAGTCAAACATGGCTAGAACCGTTAATGCCTGAAGCGTATTCCTAAAGATGTGCAATCATAGCAATCCTCCATCTGCCATGTCAGTCACATTGAGACCGCAGGTGCTGGTTAGATATGGATTAATGTGACATACATCCACTCATTCTACATACAAGCAGACGAGCGTTGGTAAATGAGGCCCAGCTGGCTCCAGGAACCCACAAATAGGGAAGGCATCACTTGCACTAAGGCCCATCATTTATTAGAGCAACAAAAACCCTTGCATCACGTTTATAAGTTGGTCCAACCAGGGTCTAAATTAAACCTGAAAGATTGGTAAAAATGTTCGCTGTAATAAATGGAACTCCACAGAAACCCCCTCACTTCCCAACAACACAAGTCACAGCAAGCAGACATACAAGGTCTGTATTGCGGGTGAAAAAGGGAATTCTGGATGAAGATTGAAGACTGAGCTTAAACTAATTATGCTCTGGGGTATCTGGTAATTTCTGGTTGGGAGCCACCTGGCAAAAGCCAATCACTTCAGGAGGCGGCGGTAATTGTCTGGCAAGTGTGTAACGCTTTCACATATGCAAAACTATTTGCCCCAATTCCACAGCTGTCAATCACAATTTGAAATGATTTTTTTTTTCTTGCAAATCGTGCTGAGGTTTAGTCACTGAGTATCATCTGTCTCCTGACATCGGCGTTCCGATTCTCTCCATCCCATTTACCAAGTAAATGAAAAACTCACTGGGAATAAATGAAGAAATGAAATAAAATACACATTGTCGCGGCTCAGTCGATGCTTTAAACAGGTCAAATGGTGTAACCAACCCTGTTTAGTCGCCCTGGCACCATTCTGTCTTTGAAACTATGGTCGCGGTGGTCTTGACTCGCATCCTTAAAGCTGTTTCCAGGCTAATTTTGAGTCATTGAAGTGTTAAAAGCAGCTAAATATTAAAGTTGCAAAACACGATTTTAATCATTGTCAGGAAAACACATACAGGAAATAAAGAAATGGTGTGTGAAGCTCTAGCAGTGCTATTCCATCTGGGGTAGAGCGTCACATCATACACCCTCTCATCTGTTGACGTCGAGCCCTTTCTATCCTTGTGTTCACAAAGCTGGTCAAGCCGCCCCTCTCTGTGAGTGAATGTGAATCTATATATATATATCTGTTTTGGCTTTGCTTACTGACAACAACAATATGATAGAACTATCACTTATAACTTGCAACAATGAGAGATGGCTGGTGTCAACAGAAAGGTAAGCTGGCCTGCTGCTCATTCAGCCCATGGCTGCACCTTTGGCGCCAGCCTTGAGTTCATTGTCAGCCCTGGCATTCAGCCCAAACAAGCAAAACACTATTTTTTATTGAATCAATTATTCTCTTTATAGTCTTATTGTCTGAAATTAAAACAATAAAACAAAAATAAAACCAAAAGCACGTGTTCATGTCAAAATCATCAAATAATTATTTTTTTTCTCTTTTGAATAAAATCAACGGAAATGAAGGAACCCAAACAGAACTGACTCTCTGAAACAGCTTGGATTGAACGGGGCACATACAGTACTTATTGCAACAGGCTATTACCACGAAGGGCTACAGCCAAAAACATTTGGCTCTTCAGCTCCAGCTATAAAGTGATATAATAGTTTATTGTTGTCATATCAAATGAGGTTTTGGGGAAAACATAGTACTAGAACTACATATATTATAGATACATTTTTATTGTCATTAAAAAAGACAAATTAACATTTGCATGGGTACGTGGAATAATGGTTTAAGGCTTACGTAAACACAATAAAGCCTTTATTTCATGTTTCTCTTTCGTGTGGGTGGTTTACTAATGTATAATTTTATGTGTATTAATATAATGCACACTTCCAATGAATGACTTGTAAAATAGACATTGATTGAACACTTCTGCAGCATTTCCTTGTTTGGAGGAAGATCCAAGTCACTAACATTTAGTATCAGCAGAACAGCCCTGTGAAAAAACTAGCCTTGGGAGAAGATGTTAAAGTGGATGGTATGTTTAGACACTCTTTTAAAGAAGCACCATGGGTAGGTGAAGAGGACAAACCCCATTCAAAGTAAGCAAATACAAAAGCGTCCAAAAAGGAGGAACTCGTTCTCTCGACAGTGACCTTAGACTGCTCACACAAGTAATCTGTCCATTTTCTACTGCTTCTGCTCTTTGTGCTTGCATAGCATTCAGAAGGGCAGCTATACAGAAACATAACCTGTATGTCTGAAGACTCAGGGACCAAGCCTGGCAAACGTATTATCCAGCTAGAGCCTGACACAAAGCCCCTCAGGCAATGACAGCAAGTGACATAATGACAGCAATTTGCCCAAAGAATGAGTAAACTTGAATGTTCTACTGAATACCCCTGTATCTGTATAAATGGCTTTAGTAGAAAGTAGAGAAACTTTAGTAGAGAGTAGAGATTGGCATAACAAAACAACAACTGACAAATAAGCAAGACCAAGAAATAAAACCTGTATATAAATATTTTGGACTAATTGGGTGAAGACAAAAGGAAAGCAGCACTAACATAATATGTGCATTCAAAGGAGGAGGAGAAAGTTGTTTCAAGGATAATAAAAGGTGGCAAAATAATGCAAAAAATCTAAACAATCCTTAAAAGCAAGTAAAGTGGGCGGTGAACATGGAACAGATGATGCATCTTTCCTCAACCTTGCCAAGTCAGACTCTTGAACTAAAAAAAAAGTGTTATACCAGGTTTATTCTTATCTGTTCTGTAGCTGCTGATCATTACACTACTTGAAGCTTATGGCTCTCTGAATGTGAGGCAAACAGCTCCACTTCATTGAGGGCAAGAAAGGGGAAAGTAATCAAATACCTTATAGTTAAAGATATATTTATCTCCTGTCAGCTTTATTGTCCTCCTGTTCCAGCCAAGTTACCATCCTCCCACTTGCAGAGTCCTTGAAAGATTTCCTTCCTCATGGTGCACCGTGACATGCTGGTAAACCGTGGCCACAGGCAATATGGCAACCACAGAACAGAACATCTGTGTTTTAGTTAGTGCTACTTGTTAGGGTGTTTTTTCAACCAAGTAAAAATAGATTGACATTTAAATAGGCAATATGTACTTGCCAATGAACCATACGAACAAAAACAAAGGCGGTTCTCTCTAGTCTCCTATGCGGAGCAATGGAGAGCCACTGAGTGAGCAAAGACAATGACAAGTACCGATCAAAGGACGTTAATACCGCAAATGTGTGAATGTCGAGTGAACGAGCTGGACATGCTCACCACAGCTAAAGTTATGTTGGATACGACACCAAATCCAGAAGGTCGCCTGCTGTTACCATGTCATGTTCCTGAGGGGACAACTACCAGTGAGTCAGTTAAAATAAAATAAACCACTTGCGTATTTTAGCTTAGAGTTGTGTCAGGTGCAGGTCCGTCACCTACAGCGGTCCCCTTGTAAAACCGACATTGTAGCAGAGGTCTGGTAACAGGAGACAGCATTCTGGATTTTGGGTTACATCAGTTATATCCAGTATAATTTTAGCTAATGTTAGCACGTCCAGCTCTTTCACTCGACGTTCACATGCTTGCAATATTACATATTTACATCATCACTGTTTAATTTTGGTTTACATGCTGTGCTCAGCTGCACTCTCCAGTGGTGAATTTTTTTTTTTTTTTGCTTCCACAGAATTTCATGCTATTTGCACGTTTTCTGAAGTTGCAATGCATCATTACCTAATATCTGACAAGGATGAAAATCAAGTATTGCCCATTTAATTAGAGACCAAAATAAAGGAATAACCTAACCTAATAAGGCAGCTGGATCGCTTAGCTTTTATGTCTGGACTCTCCCAGAAAGCTCCCTTCTGAATCATTTTCAGCTGAGTCTTCCAGGACCAGTCAGCAGTCTGCCACTATGGCCGGGGTTTAGTTGTGAAATAAAAAGCTGTTGCAAGCTTGTAAACCATGGCGACAACAGCCTGAATGCTGCCACGTTGGCAGTTTAATCCGCCCGCTCATTCTCTCATTAATCTGCTCCCATCTAGGCTTGTCAAGATACCCAAGTAATGACTTCAGTACAATACCTGTCCCCTAAACATCTTTAACTCATTACTTATACTTGCCACAGCAAAAATCTGATAGCCAAGAAAAAGGTATTGAAGTAGTGTACAGCATGACACTCCTCATATGACAGAGATACAGGGCTTTTAAAGGGCCAATACAGATGAAACATATTCATTATAAATTATACAATATTTTTAGTTTTTGTATTTTTTGGGGAAATGAACTAAAAAACAAAAACAACAAAATTCTTGAATAAAGTGACTATGATGAGCCCTCTTCTCACACCTTTCTAATAGAACTTTAGAAGCTGACACTGACTCAGTTTGAATTACACAAATAAACATCGCTAACATTACCAGGATGCAGCATGAATGAGCACGTTATGCCTGGTATTTAATCTCATTGTGATTAACACGATGATCCCAACTGACTTTGTTGCCTAAAGCTTTGTTTTCAATATTTTTGAAATACTTTGACAATAAAACATTAAATTCCAGTTTCTGGCATTAAAATGTTTAACCCACACACTTATAGTAATTTATGCCTGAATGAAATGTTTACAATGTTTGCAACAACAAATCATGTGAAATGCCTTGAATGTTTGAAAAGATGGACAGAACATCCAGTTTCAAAAAAGAAGGCCAATGTATCTATTGAAACTATATGTATATACGTACATGGATTAATTTTTAGACGTATAGATTAATCCACCAACGTGGTGCATTTCAAACCGACACAAGGTGGTGGTTTGTGTCAAGTCTTGCATGTGGCACCAGTTGCTAACTCTGCACTGTTACCAGCCGTCGTGTCCAATCACCTTTGAAGTATTTATTCAAAAGTCCTTTCTGTTTCAAATGTTTTTTGTTTGTTTCTTTTTTTTTTTTACACTTCTTGGAAGATAGGCACGTGATTATTCAAACCAAGGACATTCCATCTGGCATACCAGTTAAGTACCAGGGGTAAACAGCGTGTCACCAAAACTGACTGTTAGAGTAAAAAAAACAATAAAAGAAAAATCACTCAATCAATCAATAAATGAAAACCATGATCAAATACATCAGAAAGAGAGCCAGAAGTGGATCCATGTATGCAGGTCAGGTTGGCTACACATTGTCTTCTCTTCAGAGCTCCCCGAGGCATGGACTTCAGCCTCTGTTCTGCAGAGCATTCTCAGTAAATAAAGAGAACGTATAGCAGCAGAGCGCTGAGTGATGAGACTGCTCAGCTGTTTGACACATCACTTTGCTAGTTGAGCAGGTAGGTTTTCAGAGCGTTCTGAAAAATGTCAAGGTGCGCCGCTGCTGAGTATCTGGAGGGAGACTGTGTGAAAAGGCAGGCTGGCGTGGAAGGGAAGGGGGCGGTGGGGTGGGGGAGGTTCCTGGGATCAACAAATCCGTTTGTAGGTCTCGCGGACACTGCGGGGTCAAGTCAACAAGGTGCGAGTACGAGCAGAGGGACGACCTTAGACGTGCGCGGCTTGGCCACGGAGGCTCGTCAGAGAGGCGCAGCAATGGATTTCTGTTTTCCTCCTCATTTAATGTAAGGTGATAACAACCACATTCAAGCTCAATTTGAATATCAATGGCGTTTCAGTTGGCCTGCGATTCAAGCCCTTTTCACTTCTCATGCCATCTACAAGTTCAATTAATTGTCAGCTGCTTCATAATACTGCTGGTGAAACTGCCGTAGGCAGTTAAGAGCTGTGCATCCTCAGCTGCTCCTTATTAGAGTTGGGGCCAACAGCTGGCCTTTGTGCTAAAAAAGAAGGGGAAAAAGGGGCTGTTATTTGAGTAAGTGGTCAGGTGATATTACTGGATAACACTGTGCTGTAGATGTAGCAATGAGGGGTGCAGCGGCAGGAAGTGAGGGTGGGGGGGGTCACCAGGTTCACGGTGACCGATTGCAGAAAACTGCCTTTACTGATCTATTGGTTTTCCAAATTAGCAATGTATGTCGACGACTTTTTATAGAATTTTATTCCAATTCCCTCCACATCATATGTCCGTTGAACAAATTAGCTGCACTATGCAAGTGATGGTTCTTGACAAGTAGGAAACCGAGCGTAACTGTTTGGCTGCCGGAAAACAAATGAATCAAGTCCACCTGTATATGCGACAGTTGTTACTTAATCACACAATCAATCGATCGATCAATCAATCATTTTATTTCATAGTGCAAGTTCACAAAAGAAAAAGATATATATGATAGGGCTTTACATGCTGTACAGATTTAACCTAGATCCTCAAACTGGGTGAGGAAAGACTAAAAAAGCGGCCGATCGTGTCTCTGTTGTTACTTTATATCTAGCGCTGAATCTGGTGCCAGTGGAAAGCTTGTTCATCTTCTTTTCAAACAATGTCCCTTTTTTTGTAAATTTCTGCTTTTGTGGGACGACCAGCACATATCAGAAGTGGACATGTGCCTAATTTTATCTAGCTGTAAAACAGTTTATTCAGATTTTAGGTTAGACTGTTTTTGTTATTGAGATAGAAAATGCTATTGTGATTATTACATAGATGAAGGTTTTGGTGGCGGCAGTATCACAGTGTTGTCAACCAGAATAGATTGAAAACCTGGGCATGACTCAATCTTCAGCATGCTTAAATTGTCTTACCTTCCCAACAGACATTAAGATGGCAATTTGGCAGATTGCAAACAAACAGGGAAACACCGCCTGTGTGGCAGTGACACTGTTACAAATGAAAGAAAATGGAAATGTAACCTCTGTCCTTGAGATGGCTGACAGTGAGTGATGCTTCTCAAATATTTATCTCTTTTGTAAGGCATTTTACTGGCAATAGCCAGTAGACAGCGGCTGTCCTGTTTTCCACACCACTGGCGAAGGCAATAGTGTGATAAAAACTGAAGATACACTGGCCTGCTTGCTCTTGACTCTGCTTCGTTCTTCAGCCTTTGATGCTGCGCCTGACTTTCATTTGTTTTATTTCTGTTGTCACTGTTGCCTGCACTTTTCTAATCCTACAAGGGAGTATTTGCTGCTGTGCTGCCTTTCTCATCTACCCGACACATATTGTACAAGAGGACAAGCACTTTGCAAATGGGGAGATTCACCTCTGCAAGTAACTTTTGTGCAAAATTATTAGGCACAGATTAATTTTGTGGAGTATGTACTGACAAAGCTGAAAATACAAAAAAAAAAAAAAAAAATCAATCCATCTAGTGCATAATTCAGTCCGCTTGTTTGGCTTCTTTGTCTCCCAGCACTCATTTTCAGTATGACCTTGACCAAAGAAAAACCAAGTCCTCCACAGCTCAGCTCTTCAGTGGCCAACGATGGAATGCTGTTGCTGCTGCTGCAAGGGGCAACTCCAGAGTGCAAATGCATTTAACTGACTGAATAGGTGTGCTAAGTTATTCTTGTGAATGCGGAAGTGAAGAATGTCACAGTTGGGAGGGTGGGGGTGCTAAACGCTGGATCAAAGTGGATTTGGAATGTTTTTATTTCCCTTTGTGAGTTTTTTATTTAACGCATTTTATTGAATGAGATACGTGAAGAATTGAAGGGAGGATCATTATGGAATCGATTGCAGGTTGGACAGGAAGGAGATAAGGAGGCCCATTCACTGGAGCCTCCATTTAGCCAGAGTGACCAACTGTACCCCAGGAGCGGAATACTAGCCATTGCTACACACATAGGCTAAGCTGTTCCTTTTCCAGGGAAGAGACCAGACCAACATCTCCGATCAACAAGTGCAGTCTGACGTTGAGAATACAGGAACACACGCTTTACCCGCCCATTACCTTCTTTTCAAATTCATAAACAAGTGTCCCAAATCTAACCACGGAATTACGCCCCATTGACATTTATAAATTCACAAATTCAAAACACAAGCATGATTCTCAAATTGATTAACAGCGGAGAGGAGGGTGGGGGGGGATCAATGTGAAGCAAATCAATTCATTACAGTCGGTGGTTTCAGCCACTTATTTGTCTAATGTGGTATGACATTCTTCCCAGATGACTCCCAGTCAGTTCTATCCATATTAATGAGCACCATCACCCAGCCGGCTAAGACACATCCCCTCCTCCCCCGCTGTCCTCAGACAATTAAAACTGTTGGTGAAAAAAATACATCAAGGGCACTTATTGATTTTAATGTTTTAAACCTATCAACACTGGAGGCCCCAAATAGGTGCTGTTGTATTTTAAATCGAGAGTGCACTCACACCAGCCCCGTTTAATCAAATTAGTTAGCTTGGAAAGTCTGGTTCCTTTGAGGTTGTGAGTGCATGCATGTGTGTGTGTGTGTGTGTGTGTGTGTGTGTGCGTGTGCGTGTGCGTCATTGTGAGGCTTGTATCAAATTCATGCTAAAAACACAAATAAGTAAAAATCCTTGAAGTGGAAAAGATTGCAGAAAACAGTCTCAGGACCAAGTGACTACCTCTAATTTATCACTGTAATGGACTGCCTGATACATGATGGGCATCATGCTGTTGTTTTCTAAAGCTTTACAAAAGAAAAAGAAAAACGTCTGGCAGCCTACTCCATTCTTACAGTCATAATTACCTCATTTCAACATTTTCAAGGTGCAATTTGTGCCGAAAGAAAAGCTCCTTCTGGATTACTTTTATCACCTACCCCATGTCTTCCTTGCAAGAGCATTTTAATCACACTAAAGTGAAAACTTTGATGTCGACCCTATGGTGCTGAGCTGCGGTATCCTTGAACGGCATTGTGGACTCAATGGGAGGCACTTTTCTCTGCCATATTCCTTCATTAGGGGGATCTATTCTGTTAGAGGTCCGGCGGCTGGGAGCCAGGGAGAGGCGGAAGAATTAGGAATGATTTGTCTGGCCATGGGAGGCCAGCACTGCGTGTTGACAGATGGTCCGAGACATCTCATTCTCAACGAGCGGGCTCTGCAGTGGCGCGAACAAAAGACAATGCGAAATCTCAAGCACTAGTTTTTTTTTGCCCACCAACAGCGCCTCATCATCATCAATGGGCCAATGCTGCTTGGATGTGAAAACAAGGAACGTTCTCTGTTGTTGACAAGGCTTTCCAACATGTGCCAATGGCTAAAATGATCATGGAAATAGCAATATGCTAGCAGGTTTCCACTTGGCTTTGACTTTGTATACATGTCTTAAGTATGAGGCAAAGTTTTCTTGTTCTGCAGCTAAGTGCTGCAGTAGCACGAATACCCGTGCCCATTATCAGCAAAACAGTGTGAAAAGGCAAATGACCGAAAAATCTGAGCTGGAGAGGTTGGGTTGCCATATACTGAAAAACAGCAGTAAAAGCAAATTGGCAAATCTAGGTAACACAAGTGCCCCATAAACACTGGAATGTATTTAACACAACCACTCTTGCTGGGGCAGCGAGTAATTAAACTAAATCACACATTAATTTGCAGATCAAAACACACTTATCTTCATATTTCACAAGGGGGTGGGGGTGTTCAAATTAACTTCCAGTCTCACTGAAAGCTGAACAATTTGAAAACAAAAAACTGGAACACTCATTACTTTGCAGATAAAGTGTTGAGTTGTTGATGATAACCTAGTGTATGGTCCCCTCCAGTCTAACCATGCATACAGGACAGAGAGTATGGCAGACAGGTACAGTGGCAAGCAATGGTACATTTGACCTAAAGAAAATGTTTATTGCAATTAATTCATCCACTATCAAGTAAACACGATTGAACCACGGTTTACAGTCTAATGATTAGCAGTTTAAATGAGGCGTTTTCCTCTGCAGCACTAATCTGAATCTACATAATCTAAATTTTTGTTTTTGATCTTTTTTTTTTTTACTGCCTTGATTTGGTTATTGAACATATAATATACACACAATTTTTTAATTGCATAAAAGAGCCTTACACTGTAGTGTATTGTGGTGCACTGTAGTGCAGTGAGTACTACAGCGTGCACTGTGGTGTAACTTAAGGTGGTTGGATCAAATTTGTCGCTTTGACAGATGTTATCATTAGCTTAACAATAAAGTATTTGTATAAAATCCTATGTTATATTTATTCCATGTAACGTTAAAGCAGGCCAGGGTGGATCATCAAGAATGATTGGAAGTTC
Organism: Thamnaconus septentrionalis; assembly: GCA_009823395.1. Classification (NCBI taxonomy): domain Eukaryota; kingdom Metazoa; phylum Chordata; class Actinopteri; order Tetraodontiformes; family Monacanthidae; genus Thamnaconus; species Thamnaconus septentrionalis. Next base: position 10,136,428 of record CM020504.1, read on the forward strand.
CCACAAAACAGGGAGAAATGTTGGAAACATCCAAAGAAATGTTCACCTAGAGGGGAGAGCAGCAACAGACTGTAAGAGAAGTTGCTGGCTCTGAAAAGCACCCAGCTGGATTGCAGCATGGCCCACAGGTCCCTGGTTCTTAATTATTAATTACTGTCTCGCTGATTTACGACACCAGAATGCTAGAACCCAACCTGGTTGCGACAGATTTCTTGGTGATGCTTAAAAACAACAACAACTCCACGTACCGGAAAATTAGGTTTAACACAACACTACAACACTGGTGTTGGTAATGTCATTTAGAAAGTGAAGGTTGGAAACTCTAAATGGCTTGTTTGAAAAGGCTTTAGCGAGATAGTTTATGCATTTATTTGTTTATGAGAATCTGCTCTTTAGCTGCAAGCTACTTTCTAGACTGAACTTCTTTAACTATCCCTATGACCTATTCTGATGGCACTTTAGCTTGTTTTCTCTTAGTTTTGATCACAATAACACAAACTCATCACCTAACGACAGCTATTAAGGAAAGGCGGAGATGTCTGGGGATGAGAAATATAGAGGAATTAAGACAGATTTTGATGCAATTAACCATTTGTGATCAGTTCTGGTGATGTGGCAGTTCAGCTCTTGATGCTGTGTTGTTTTGTGGATATCAAAGTTTTGCATAAGAACCTGAGAGAGTCTTGAGAATCTGATTGTTTTTATGAGCTTATTTGCTGCAACTCTGTCACAACGGCAAAATAACCCAAATGGCAATACGAGGACAAAGCACAACACAACTGAGATATAATTTTTTGTGTTGATTTTTTCAAATTCAGATAATTCTCCAAGGATTAGTGAATGTGCCTGACTCATCCATTCATCGCTCTACTGAGGCAGGCCTGTTTATAGTAGAAAACTGGATTCTGAAACTCCTTCAAGATTGTTATTGTTATGGCCTGTTTTAGGCCCTGTTTAGTTTGATGGTCAAGGTGGCGCAGTGGAGTTTTACATGTTCTTGCTGTGTTAGCATGGATTCTTTCCGGGTTCTCCTACTTCCTCCCATAGTCCAAAAACATTCCTGTGAGGGGAATTGGGAACTCTATATGTGGCTTGGAATGGTTGTTTGTCTTTGTTTGTCTCTGTGATGAACTGGCAACTTGTCCAGGGTGTAACCCAGCCTTCACCCTATGACAGCTTGGATAGGCTCCTGTGACCCTGAGTTCAGGATTAAGCTGGTATTGAAAATGGATGGATGGATTTTGATGGTCTTGTCTCCTTGTATTTTCATTGCAATACTTCCTATTTCTTTTTTCCCACCTTTTTTTTTTCATCATTTGTGTCTCGCTGTCATTCCTGCCCCTTAAGTATTCTCACCTTTTGCATAAATAGTACTAATATCCCTTTGTCTGTGTTCGGTCATCAATTGGTGATGGTGGTTTTGGCTCGGTTGTCTTATTTCATGGATGTTTCGGTTGTCTCAGGTCTTGTTATGGTTGTGTCTTCTTCTTCTTCTTCTTCTTCTTCTTCTTCTTCTTCTGTATCATCTCCAAGTCTGTTGTCTGTTTCGGTTCCGTTTCTATTTGGTTTAATTTTCACATTTTAGTATTGTTTATTTATCCATATGGACACCTTTTGTGATTAAATTTTGTTTATTATTTTAAACGATAAATCTAATAACTCTGCATGTTTTTACTCTGTTTTTGTTTTACCTCTCATAATGAGAGCTGGTACCTCTCGACAAAACTGACACAGCAGATCTTTCTAAGGCAATTTAATAACAGCCAGAAAGAAGAGTCCGCAGATCGCAGATGGCCAAGAGAGGCGCTCCTCTCATCAACAATAGCACAAACAATGACAGCAAGAGGAGTGATGGTGCAATCTTGACTTCAGCATATATACAAATCTGGTCCAAGAGCAGTGATTGAGATGGATAAAATATAAGTCTACTAGATGTCCCCGAGTCTGAACCTCAAGCTGTTATTCAGCAGACGTGCATTATGCAAGAAATTCGAAGAGCCGCACAAGCTCAGCAAACATTGACGCATGGGCTCCATGAGTCAGTGAAGACACAGAACTCAGAGCTACCGTCCTTGTAGTATCCGTCAGAATGAGTCAGACTGCCCAACATCTGTGGGCAATTTTAACTATGAACATGAAAATAATTTCATAAATTAAAGAATTTGTTGGAGAGCTGATTAGAACATTTTGAAGCATGTAGCTAAATGGCACTATGCTCAAGAACTACTGAGTGATCCAATCCCTCAAAGTCCAAGCCTTAATGTGTCGCTCAAGAAGACAATCAGTTCCATTTCCATACTAATGTAAAGATGCGCAAAGTATCTGTTACCAAAAAGAGGCCAAGTTGAAGTTGCAAAAACCTACATTTTGTATAATTTGGTTGCCAAATATGCTTACACAAAGACTAAAAATTACAAGTTGTTAGTAGTTGTAATTGTGAATTTCTCTTGGAGATCTATCTATCTGTTTGTAAGGTGTGTTACGCTTCTGCTGCAGTAGTTAAAATTAAAAAAGACAAATCTTTTTTTTTTTTTTTTTTTAAGAGGTCTTGTGGTTCTACACAGGTTTTTGAGCAGGGAACATTGGTACCAATCAGTGAATAGGTGAGTGTATCACAGCCAGTAGAGAATCCTGTTGTTCATTGACGGGATGTGTTTCTCATCATTCTGTGGGCCTGAGTGAAAATCACCAGGCCAGGAAGTGCTTTGACATAAATCAAAGCAACAGTAGCTTTTAAGGTTTCAATGGAATCAAAACATATAAATTTCATGTTTCGACGCAAATACTGTTTGCTACTCTAATTCATATTAGGCACTCAAGCAGCGTCACAACATATCACTATTTTCAAAGGTGGCCCAAAAAAGAAGAATATTAATTTTGGTGACAGGGACGGCTTTAGTGGTCAAAATCAAGTCATTTTGTTGCTTTTATTTTAAATGCAGTGTCAAATGAGTGGGCAAACATAATTGGACTGTAACAACATAAATCCCTGTTAAATAGTCCAGTCTTTGCACAAACATCCAACCTCATAAATGACAATATTAGCGAGTGTAAGTCTGCTGAAATCTCAACAAAACTTTAAGGGTCATAAAACATTTGATAAACAGCTTATGTGGCTATTGTATTTAATCAAATTATTGTTGACCTATTTTTTAATCTCTGTTGTCACAATGCAATAACACCACACAATATATTCAAATCACACTTGAAAATTCTCGTCCCTCACCTTCAGGCTGATGCCTCCAGCTCACGAGGAACCTGAATGACCTGCACTTAAGCATGAAAATTCCAAGTCAAGTGCCAAGGGGTGAATTAAACTTAAAACCAAGTTATTCAGAGTTTTGAAAGTCAAATCAATATGAGGTCTTAAAGGGGTCCTGTTACGAAAAACTGACTTTTTTGACTTCTTCAACGCGTCTTTTTGCATTACTGGCATGCAAACTAAAACACCAAGCATTTTGGGGGGCTTTTTCTGTAAGAAGCAGACCAGATTCAGATTCAGATCATAGTAGCACCTCTGCAGAGTTAGTAGCCATCTTCTGCACAAGATAGTGCCAGCAGTGAATGGCTGGCTAATCACAAAGAAACAAAACTTGTTTATTGTTGAAAGTACAAAACTTTCAGATTTTTTTTATTTTTAAAAAACATAAAATAATAATAATAAAAAAAAAAAAAATGACCAAAAGCAGTTTTGAAGCAAATCTTTGATTAATAATCTCTTAAGTATTACACACAATAAAATGATTTACAAAATCACTTCCCTAAATTTGACTCTACTTTGACGCTCGATTAATCAACAGCTTTTTTATTTTCAGCCTATCAACCATTTTCCCATGTACTCTTCAGAAAACCTAAGCAAGGGACACTTCATATATTTCTTCAACTACAAGTCAAAGGCAATAAAGGAGGTATTATCAACTACAAATGAGAAGCATTTTTCGTACAGTGCCAATTAAAGCCCTTCTGACTTTTATTTGACACCCCCACATATACTGTGAAATATCTTTCTACTTTATATAGATTTCCTAAGACCCTCAGCCCGTCCTTGAACCTCTCTTCCTCCCTAAAGCCCACTCAACACAGCACCGACTCACAGGAGGAGAAAGGAAGTGGTACAACTGCGACTGGCTTTCACCTTTCAATTTCCTACAGTGGAAAAAAAATAAGAGTCATATTGGTACATGGAGCAAATCAGCGTCCTCCGAGAAGAGTGTTATTTCTGCTGTGACTGCACCTTTACACAGACAGGACTGCCATTAGTAAAACTTGGCTCTCCGGCTTACGAGGGACGGTGCCAGGGGTCAGCTGAGCCTCTCCTCAGTCCTCTCTGGTGCTGCTCTGACCACCTGGGAGAAGAGCTGCAGGGAGTCAAATTACACAACCAGTCGGTCGTTGACACAGCGACGCAGCCAGTGACAGCACAGTGGAGCACCGGCCATTTTTTTTTTCTTTTTTGTAGTACTGTCCTGAAACAGGTATCCACTGGAAGATGGCAGAAAAAGGAGCACAGTGTCCTATTGATTAGAGAAATTGGGAGCTTTAAGGCTGCCCTTCTGTCATTAAATCTGAGGGCTGGGTCCTGCCCTCCTCTCAAGACAACGGTTAGAGGGAACCATCTTTTACAACCTGGCCTCAACTCGGTCCGTGTCAGATCAGCAGAAAAAAAAGACGGAGGCTTGGCAGTTTTCACCCGGAGCGGCGAGAAAAGAGCCTCACCCACTCTCGTGAACGCATTTACTGGTTTTAACCAAGTGAGAGAATCAGAGGGCGGTATATGTTGGGCCAGTGAAGTCTGGGACGGCAGTCCGCTGGAAGAAAATACAATAAGAAATGCTGCTCAATGTAGAGCAAAGGTCGCAGATGGCCTCGGGTTGTCACAAATACCGATCTAATATGTGGAGAAAAACATGGAAAAGTGAAAAGGACACAGTGGTGGAGGGCCTTCACACCTCCTGGCTTCCAGCTCAATGCCACGACCCTGGGTTGGAAGCCACCGGTGAGCGCCATCCTTGTCACTGTAAAGTGTGACTGCCGTTAGCCAGGGCTTGCTGCAGGGGGGGCTGGTGGGGGTGCCATCTGCATTATGACCTCCAAAGCATTTGACACCTCGACACAGACGAGGCAACGTGGTCAGCAACGGAAAAGGGTGCAATGAGGCAGTTTACACATTAATATCCAATACCTGGGAGCCATCAGATAACTGGGATAATCAGATCTTGGGTGTTTACATGCAGTCTGGAAATGCGTAATTGAAAGATCCCTTGTTTGCATTTTGCTCCGCATTATCGGATCTCAAACAATGTTTCATTGTAATCGTTTGATTTATTAATTTATTGACAGGACAGTGTGAAAGTTGTATTTATCATTCACAAGATGCACCAGCTTTAGGAAGACATGAAACACAAATTGCCGATATCTGCGTATTTCTAATTTACGATATTCAATGTTATTTTCAAAACATTCTGTCATTTCTTGTTGAACCTACCGATGCGGAGTTTTTGAGCATCAGCTGACATAAGGTGGCAGCTAATCGACCTGCAAAACGATTTCATTTAGGAGGAAATTAGTCACCTCTTCACTCCAGCATTGTTTTTCCATGGACTGTCTGAATAGCAAAGTTCTGCAGAAATTAAACACCTTGGATATTTCCGAAGATGTGTAACCCACTGAAATCTGTCATTTACAACAGCATGTTGGGGTTCATTGTAACAATGCAGAAACCCAGGCAACACTAGAACCTCTGTGAATTGTATGTGTGTGTGTGTGTATGTTTGTGTGTGCGTGTGTGCATGCCTGCGTGAGTGTGTGTGAGTGTGCGTGTGTTGTTAATCTTCCTGTGGAAGGATGGAGAGAATATATCACGGCTTTTGTACACCTGAGCTATGAGTTTGCATGGAGAATGCAGAGGCTTAGGTCTGGAAATTCAAAGTGTTTTTTTTTTTTTTTTTTTTTCTGAATCCAACCTACATACAGGCTACACCACAGCAGCTGCAGCTATTCCTGCCGCGCTCCTTCCATTCGTGGATCAAATTAGGGGTCGACCTTCACTTAAGATTTCTCCCGGCGCCGCTGGTGCAACCTCGCCCAGGCCCCGAACCCACCAGCCAGCTTTGTGAACCTCCGCCTCGACCGCCTGTGTGGGAGACGAGGGAGTCGGGAAGACTTCCTGAGTCGCGGACGAGGCAGCGGGTCCCATACCGCGTCAGCCTCGGGATTCTTTGGGCAAGAAATTGTCTCGCTGTCAAATGCGGATACAATGCTATCACACACCCCAGCGCCAAGGAGCCCCGTCCCCACCCGCGGAGGCTGCTAGGGCAGGATAAGAAAGGGCCTCTTTTTTTTTATTATTTGGCGCTCTCAACACCATCCACATCCCTCCTGCCTGGAGGATGAGGCTCAGAGCAACACAGGTTGATGGCCATGGCGTCCTGGATTACGGTCCGACTACCATCGCAGACTCCGTACTCCCCAGGGTAACTGCGTTTGATAGCGCTGAAGTTCACTCTCGACACAAAATAGACTTTTGTATTCTTTGTTGGTGTTTTCACAAATATTTTAGTCTCCAATTTATCTTGTATAGTAAACTGTCCTTGATCTCAGACTGACAAAAATACACAACCAGATAATCAAAATGAGAAATTTACCCTACCCAGAGCAGGAAGCAATGCAATGTACAAATCAACGTTCTATAGCAAGCACATTGCATTGCATCGCATAGCAAGAGCACATTAAAATGTCTATTGTTAAGGAATGTGACTGAATTAGCTAGGGTCAAATTGTCACGTTTTTGCTATGTCATGGTTGTATGTGTGGGTGGGTTTGGATTGTGATGGTGGCAGTTGGGTCTTGGCTTTCTTGGCTTCTTATCTTTTTGTTTTGTTTTAAAAGTTTTTTATGTTTTGTCTCATTGTATTTTTCTTTTCATTCTAAATCACTGTGGCGTCACCAAATGCATAGTGATGACTGATGTTACATGAGTATTTGCATGGATTTTTGATTGCTGATCCCATGGGAAGAATAGCTGCTTTCGCCGTGCTAATGGGGTTACTGATCCCCACTTCCTTTGGCAATTCAAGTTCAGGGTCACGGCCACTCCTCCACAAGTTATTCCACTACTCCTCCGCCACCACCGCCGTAGGGGGAACGCAGGTTAGGGGCAGGAGGCGGACAGCCGGAGGTTCCGAGGGACCGGCGGGTGACAAAGGAGCAAGAAGTGGCGGCGTTCATGGACGGGAGAGTTAAACGGTTAGTTACGGTCGAGCCGGCAGTGGACTACAAAGAGCAGCGCCGTCAGTCCGACAGTCCAACACATATGCTGTGTACATAACCTTCAGATTACTTTGTGTTCCACGCCACATTCACACATAATTAAATGAATTGTATCGCAGCCGTATTTCTCAAGGTGATCTCACACAAACCTTCGTCAATACGTTTATCATCAACCTGTAGCTTACAGTAAATAGTATACTTTTTCCTGCTATAATGAAAAACTGGTTAATTCATGTGTTCATCATCATTGGAGTAATTAACGATTCAAAAGTGATAATTAATCTGACGTCTCTGCGTAGGTGTTTCTTTTTTTTTTTCAGGAGCCAGTGTCAGGTGACAAAAACAAAACAACCTCTGTCAAAGAGACTGTCTCTGTCATCCGTTGAAGACATCAACCAATCAGAAATACGAAGGTGCTCTAAATTAGTTGCATGCTTGTCAATGTGACAATACAAGGACTTCAATCAGTGCTCGTCAGTAAGTCGTTGCCTGCATGTCTATTGAAATGCATTTTTTTTTTTAACTGTGAAAACAAAGGCCAACAAAACTTCAAACAGGGAAAGAGCAGCTAAGTAATTGGCCAACCAGAATTGCAGTACTGAAACAAGAAATGCAAGTGCAGAAGTCAAAAAACAAAATGGCGAGTCATTATTCTGAGTGATGGAAGATCGTACAGTCGACTACTTAGAGGAGCGCCGTCAGTCCGACGGAAGGCTCCCAAGGAAAGAGAGAGAGCGAGAGGGAGGAAAAAAAATCCCTTCAAACTGGCTCTCCAAGTCCATCCCGGAGCAATGGAGCATGATCGGCTTCCGCCGTGTCGTTTACCCGAGGTGCGACAGCGAGCTGTTTAGCCGCCCGTCTGTGTCAACAGCGTTATCAGGCGGACAGGATAATTCCCGTCCGAAAATGCCTTCGTATCTCGGCCGGCTTTGGGAGTGTGGAGTCTGAACCTGCGATGACAGCTCCGGGTGCTGAGAAACGCGCCGCCCGTTTGCAAGCACGCTGAACGCGGGATTGCACACCATGGACGAGCTCACGCCGCCAGCTACGAGTGGTCGTCCGCTATCAGGGGCGTTTGACATTCCTGACGGCGAGATGAGGGCGACGAGGGAGCGGCAGCGCCAAACACCTTCAGACGTGTCAAACATCAAAACTGTAGGCCAAGTTGAATGGAGAAGGTTCATTGAATTGATAAGGCAGAAATGTTGTTTTCTACCTAATAAGCACATCGTTACTCAAAGATGCGACACTATGACAATCGTTTCAAAATAAGAGCTCTTTTTCTGTCTGTTTTTTCTAGATGTCAGGTAAGTTTGAATTATGACCACTTCTTAGTTATGAGCAGTCTGGGCTCTCTTTTTTCCCCTCACCTCCTCCGTCTCCACTCTTTCTCTTCTTCCCTTGTTCCCATCAGAATGGGATCGCGGAGGTAATAGACCGGTGGGCTGTTGTGCTCACGAATTGCTCTTTTCAAATCTCATGCAGGCATATTACAGCGAGATAAGCCCGTGTCTGCAGGCGATAAGAAAGAAGAAGAAGGAGGAGAAGAAACAACTCGTGTTTGTACAGACACCGTGCATCGCCTGCGCGTGTACTTGAGCGCGCGCCTGTGCGCGTGTGTGAGACAGTCGACGAACCAGGGACCTCTCTTGCGCACAATCACGCCGAAGCTCACTTTTCTCAAGACGCAGCTGATCCGGAGAACTCCGGCAAAAGAAACACACACACACACACACACACACACACACACACACACACACACACACACACACACGCAGCAGCAGCAGCAGCTAAAAGCTGAGCACAACGGCGACAGAGGAGATGGGGGAGCGTGATTGCACGCGAGACACAACAACACAGCAAATCCAAACCCACGCACGCACCGTGCATCTTTCCTCTCTCTCTCTCGCTCTCTCCACGCGCCTTTCGTGAAGACTGACAAACATACGTCCATGTGTCTTCGCGTCCGCGTTGACAGCGAAAACCTTCCTTCTTCTATACCCGCTTATTCCAATTCAGGGTCACGGGGGTCTGCTGGAGCCTATCCCAGCTGTCTTAGGGCGAAGGCAGGGTGACACCCTGGACAAGTCGCCAGTTCATCGCAGGGCCTGACAGCGAAAACCGCTCAACACAATTAGCTTTTTTTTTTTTTTCTTATCCCAGCTCGCGTAAAGTGAGAAATTCCGCCAGCAACAGACCGCGAAGTCACGTGAAGCACTTCAAAGTCGGAGCGGCGGCAGGGGAAGGAGGGTAGATAAATAAATAAATAAATAAATAAATAAATAAATCAAACAAACGGAAGCCCCGACAATTCAGGGGCGTAATTACATTTCGCATCGCACTTCAATCGACACTGCGCACGAGCTGCGCCGTATTGTGCTGCGTTTAAATGTCTCGGCTCGCGTGCATCCTCAACAAGACATTAACCAAGCCGAATCAATAACACTCAAGGGCAACGAGCGGAGACAGATAGAGGCTCCGCGCGATGACAACTCACCAGCAAAGAGTGCGTGTGCGTGTGGGAGGGGGGGGGATTAAACAGTTATTAGAGTTTAAAAATCAAACACTTTACGCTTTTTTGGGGGGGTTGGGGTGGGGGGGCTGCTTGGCGAGGGCAGCGCGCGCACTGGGAGCAAAGTGTTTTGCGCGGGAGCGTCGATGATGCTGATGCTGATCATGATGGTGATGAAAAGCAGTTCGGGACTTACTTTAAGACGGCGCTGTCCCCCTGTCTGACGGTGATGTTGTCCTTTAGTACAGAATCCCCGCTCCTGGCCGGAACTCCTGCAGGTACAAGGAATAACAATTTAAGTCCGAGGACGACGATGCTCTTCCACGGCACCGCCAAGTAGCTGCAAATCCCCATCTTCTCTCTGTCTGTCTGTGGCTGCGCAACTTCCAGGGAAACTTCGATGTGGAAAAATAAAAAAATAAAATAAAAATGAATATAAAATAAATACAGTGCGCTGTCCTTTTTGTCCTTCTTTTTCTCCCGTCTGTGCGTCTGTTTTGCAGATTCGGCTCCGGCCACGAGATGCGCCAACTATCTGCCCGCCAGCCGTTTCAGGGCTTTCCAAGTAAACGGGGGTTTGTTATGAAACAGCTGCTGCGTCCGTCCGCGCCGATTAAATAGTAATAATAGCAGAAAGCGTATCTCCGCCCGCTCACTTCTCACCACCAAGGGAGGAGGAAAAAGTGACTTGAGGATGAGAGCAGAGCGGAGGGGGGCGGGAGGGTGAAAATGCGCACCGTCTTCTTCCCCTCTGTGCCTTCTTTAAACTGTAATCGCCGTGAAATGGATGCTCTCGGAGGCGCGTCAAGTCAAGTCTCCTTCCTATGTTTTATTTTCTGACTCGGTGTTCCCTCTCTTCCCCCGACTCTCGCTGAGGCTGTGCAGAGCCGTGTGCCAGTAAAAAGGCTCAACTCGCCTCAGCAGCGCTCCCCTCCTCCTCCTCCTCCTCCTCCTCTTCTTCTTTTTCCTCCTCCTCCTCCTCTGTCTCCTCCTCTCGCTCCTATAAGCGCCAGGTACAATCACATGCTCCCACACAGAGAACCATATGGCTTGTCTCTCTCATGTAGTCCTCTCATATTGGCAGGGGTTAGTTAGTGAAAATGGCTCCGGGACCCCCAGTGTGGCCATACTGGTGTCTGCGATGGTCCCTTTGGCAACATGATGAATAGATTTAATGATATCAGAGCAATACTGCCTCATTTAAGCATGCTCTTTTTTCTGTGTGTGTGTGTGTGTGTGTGTGTGTGTGTTTAGTTGAGTTACAAATTACAAATTGTAAATTCAAGCTCTCCCCATTCTCTCCTTGGATCAATAGGCCCCATCAAGGATCAAGTACAGCAGCACGAGTCTTGCATCACCTCAAAGCCAGTGCAAATTAAAGTGGAGTTCACTGCTGTGTGTAGAGTTCAATGAATTGAGAGGCCACGTGAGGCCAGTGCATGTTATGAAGTCAGAGAGGAGGCAAATTAAGGCGAAGGGAGTAAACAGCACCCACCACCACCAACAACAATCAAGAAATGACAATTTTATTGCAAAGATCATTGTGCAGTTAGTAATTTTAAACTGATTATCAGGAACCTGAATCTGTATAAAGAACAGTTGCAGGTATGACCAGGGTCTTGGGCGAACTTGCAAAAGTCACACTTAGCTTTTAAATTCGCAGCAAGTTTGAAGTCAACATATTCAATAAAAAAAGATAATAATTCTGTCGAGAGGGGCAACACTTGCAAATTATGAATTCCCCAAGTAACAGTTTTCCGCATGTGACAAAAAAAATCTCAAAAATTAATACATTCAAATTACAGATAAACAACACTGAAGCATTTTAAAATTAGGTAGAACATTCAAAATATTGAATTAAAATTCTCTTCAGAGGGTCTTATTTTACAAATTCCGCATTAAAGTGTGACAGATTAAGACAGCGCAATGTTGCCAAGGCCATGTTTTGATGTTTTGTGGGTAAAGTGTGGCAAATGTTTTCAATTCAATATTGCTCGTACTCATACTTGACATTATACATAATCTTCACCAGCAAAACTCCAGTCTTTCCAAAAATAGAACTCTTTTTACATAAACAATTATGAAGACAGTAATTGCCTCTGCTGTGCTGACACATGCTGTGTACATAACCTTCAGATTATTCAATGTTCCACGCCACATTGACACGTAATTAAATTAATTGTATCTCAGCCGTATTTCTCACACAAACCTTCGTCAATATGTTTATCATCAACCTGTAGCTGACAATAATTATTATAGGTTCTCCTGCTATAATGAAAAAAAAAGGTTAAATGATGAGTTTATTGTGATTATTATTGTCAGACTAATCAACGATTCAAAAGTGAAAATTAATCTGACACCTTTGCGTTGGCGCTTTGTTTCAGAGGCCAGAGTCAGGCGATAAAGACGAAACAGCCTCTGTCTTCAATTGAAGACATCAACCAATCAGAAGTATGAAAGTGCTTTACATTGGTTGTAGGCTTATCAACTTGACAATACATGTACTTGTGTCAGTGCTCATCAGTGAGCCGTTGCCTCTATGTCTATTGTAATGCATTTTTTTAAGTATAAAAACAAAAGCCAACAAAACTCCAAAGGGGGAAAGAACAGCTAAGTAATTAGCCAACCAGAATTGCAATACTGAAACTAGAAATGCGAGAGCAAAAGTCAAAAAACAAAATGGTGAGTCATCATTCTGAGGGGTGAAATAAAGTCTGAAGTACTGGACAATTGTAAAGTAAATACTGAGGGAAAAAAACAGAAAACTTTAGACTCTTTAAAGGTCCAGAGTGTAAAATCTTTTAGCAAGCCTGGTATTTAAGGAAGCCCGCCTGACAACCTGTTTCTTGTTTAGAGCACTGTGAGACGGGCTTACTTAAAAAATGGCACCGCAAGGTGGCAACTAACTTGCTCTATATACAGTCTATTCTTTTATATTTGACAACAGTTCTAATGGTAAATCAAGACAAATTTTACACACTGGACCTTTAAGTGCAAGAATAATTTATAGTGTTTTTATGTTGTCTCCAGTCCAGATTACATTGTCAGATAATCGTCAGATAATAGTCGTCATCGCTGTCGTCGTAGTAGTCCAGAAAAGAAAGAGGTCCTTGTGCAAAGGAATACTTTTTGAGCACAGCACATTTGCAGCTATTTCATTTACTTCAAAGAAATAGAAGATTGGGGACCAAAAATGTATAATACTTCAGCTATGCACCTTTGCCTCGTATAAGCTGATCAATTCTTTTATAGTTGCTGATAATAATAGATTTCAGGCACTTTGAAGCAGTTGCCGTTAAGTAAAATAAAATGTGATAGTGAAAACCTTAACGCCTTTGAAAAAAGGCCATTACCACCAAGTGCAATTTTTTGTGTGATTAATTCAGATCTTGTCTCGCTTCTTCCCAAATGCATTTTGTTTAATTTCAGCACAAATAGTCCATTTGGAGGAAGCAATGCAATTTTCACAGCATTTGCGATTCCGAGAAAGCGTCAGCCAGTTGGCGCTGACACTGCATGGACAATACTTCATTAGGTAACATCCTGTCGGCAGATATGATGGGTATATGTCATAATAGGTCTACAATTTAGCTCAAACAAACTGCCAGGCATTGTATAGGGCAAAAAAAAAAAACCTTTAATTTGTCCTCTTCCTTAGATGCTACAGAACAATATGCAAAAGCTCCAGATGATGCCATTCAGATAGGTCCCAGAGGTGAATTTCAGATGAAAGTTTTTATCCGTAAAGAGGTTGCCCGTGGTGTTTGGGTCATGATGCTGATCCTGTGCCATCTCTACCACCATAATGTGTTGACCAAATGAGTTGCCTAAATCCACGTCTAGCTGAGCCAGGTCCCCCTTCCCTTCACGAGACTCTCTGATGTTTTGCATTGATACTCTCTTAAACACCAAGCACTGCTGTGTCTTCATCAAGCAGTAAATGGATTGTCCTAAACTACTCAATGGTGATCAGGTTCTCTTGCTTTGGGACCATCCTACTTGGCTTACCTAACTTCCCCTGCTTCAGATCCCTCAGGATCGTCCACTGTGCATCATCGGTTCCAGCACCTAGATCAAGGCTTGGTATCATCCTAGGGCTTTGGTGCATGCTGACCAAGTGTAGGTGGGACAGAGATGATTGGCAATGTCCTAGTTTGAAGAAGCAAGGTGGCCACTGTGCTTTTGTCCTAGAAGCTGTGTCATAACTTAACGCATATTTGTTCGGAAGGCCCTGTATTTCCTGTCTCTCTCGTTATTTCTTCATAAAGTCAGAGCAGTTTTACTCTGAAGATTCCATGCACTACTGCTTGCCGCTATGATTTGCCTCTTCAAAGCCTGCAGTTCATGCCTTAGTGATCTTTTCTTCCCTGCTTGACTCCTCCTTCTCCACTGTTTCAAACCTGTACAAACACTGGTGACCCTGGTTGGCATAATGTTTAGTTTCCTGTGTACCGTCTATTGTCATTAATAAAGTAGAAGGTATGCAAAATGCAGGGCATCCATCCACCAAGGTCCCTGGTAAAATCTGAGTTTGAATCTATGAATCTTTACTGATTGGGCATTGATTACCTAAACTGTACTTAAACAACCTTTGGTTGTTCGACCATGTAATAAACAACATAAGGTTGTTCATTTTATTGAAAAGATGAATTTCCTATTTAGGAAACCAGAAATTAAATTTCTGAAAACATTAAGAAATGTCTCTGTATGTGTTCCCAGTATGCCTTGATGCGGCAAAAATGCAATTTCAAGCTCATTACCCACCGTTTAAAGATCACCCAGGTATTATTTTCAGGGTGGATGGTTGAACTTTTATACCTGCATGCTTTATTGACTTTTAGTTCATGCAAGAATTAAGAAGCAAATAGCTTTTTGAAGGACAGCGTAAATGCAAGAATCATGAAAACATCATGCCATTCTGTATTTGTTTGCTAATGTGCTTCTGCAGCGGCGTCCCTCGTCACATCTGTATGCACAGGACTGAGCCACCCACTTGGGATGAGTGTGGTACTCTGCTTCACATCTAACAGCAGTAACCCAAACCAGTATGACAGCTCTTGAGCCTCACGAGAAGACAGAACAAGATAATTTCTCTAGTTTGACATCAATTTGGTAGTCTGTTAAGATGTAGGGGTGAGAGGAGACAAATGACATTGCTGTGACAGCTTTGAATGCCATCACAGCGGGCAGTACAAGAGACACATGGCATTGTTCTTGTCTGGTGCCCAATGTTTGTGCAAGTGTGAAAGTAGTGATGGCTTGTATTTGTGGCAGTCATTCTGCGGCCTGTGTGCACACTTCTCACTCTCAAATGCCACTGCCTTTCCGGGAAAATCCTATCATCTTGCAACAAACGCACTTGGTATATAACACAAAGCTGTGCCAAAAATGGTCAAATTATCTTAGCGCACATGTGAAGCTACCTCCATATTTAATTTTCCTCTTCTTGGAAAAAGTTTGTCAAGAGGAGGAGACAAAGGGTGAATTCCAATTCCTCTCTTAACCCTCAATCTCAACCCTCAATCTCAAAAATGGGCACTCCCGCGTAGTGCAAGTGCTGTCCCGATTCTCAGAATGTCAAGTTGAGGGACAAGTTTAAGGGCTGTATTGCCCTCAATATTGAGATTCTCCAGCACCACCCTTGGAAGTAAGGGCTACCCAGAAGGCACTGTGTATTTTCGCCAAGACATCTTCGAAAAATGGCAATGAAAAAAGCGAGCTACAAATGGAAGTATTTTCTTAGTTAATAAAGATATAAATATTACGAAACCATTTTATTGTCTTAGTTTAAGACTTTTTTTTATTGATTATTGACATCGTTGTAGCGTAACATTTATTTTTTTTTACCTTACGATGTTTGTCAGCCGGACCGGCGGTCCCGGCTTCACGTTACTTGTATACCTCGTGTAGCGACGGAGGACTTCTTCTTTTTCGTCGTCATCTTTTTCCGTCTCCTTCTTCTTCGTCGTCGTTGTTGTCGTCGTGTTCTTGACAGACTGGACGTAGCTTTGGCTTAAGGCCGCCCCCCACAGTCTGAAGACGTAACTGCACTTAAGGGGTGTCCCATTTCTAAGTCACAAGATAGCCCTTACACTTATTTTTGAGGGCCAAGATTGAGGGCCAAAGATTGAGGGTTAAGGACGAGGGTTGAGATTGAGGAGTTAAGGGAGGAATTGGAATTGGCCCAAAGTCCTAAGTCCAAAGTAGCACAAAGTGCTCTGCAAAGCCACTCATCCACCTACTCACACACCAATAAGCAGCTGTGGCCATTGAGTGTTCTGCTAGGTCCACTGGGAGCAAGTTAGGGTTCAGTCTTACCCAAGGACACTTTGACATGCAGACAGTTGGAGCTGGGATTCGAACTGTTGATCCATCGGTCATTGGATGACCTGCTCTCCCAACTGAGAAATACCACTGAATATATGATTTTATAAAAACGGCCTGTAAAATGTTTTATACACTTTCTTGAGTGTGAAGGGCTGTTCCAAATATCGTACTTGTGTAATGTTTAGAATACAAAAAATACAGGAAATATTTTCACATTAGCACACTCAAACAGTTCAGAAATGCAGTGTGGGTGGTGGACCTTCAACACCTAAAGGAGCAATTATGTTTGTATCTAAACACACAAACCAGCCCACATCCTTGTAATTCCAGTTGTTCATTTCAATATAAATGCAATGTAACAGTGACATTATGGTGCTTTTTTTTTGCGGTTGTAATGACAATTATGAACTTGTAGAAAGAAGAAATTGATTCATTTGTTTATTCAATGGTGATTAAAGTAGTAGCATTTTGACTTTTTTGTCAAGCCCATGACATTATTAGTCAACCAGTGTGCTACACCTGCCGGAATTTTGTAGTCATCAGATGTAAATGCATCCGCTGACCAAAGACACCCATGTGAAGTGAATTTGGAACACTAAATAGGCGGTAGGTGTGAGTGCAGATGGTTGTTCGTCTCCCTATACTGTAAATGGCCCTGCGGTACACTGGGGACATGTCCAGGGTGTAACATGTACATTTTACATTTACAAATGTGCAACTACCGGTAGATACTCATGCAGTCAACATTATATGGACAAACTTTTACTTCTGTACCTATACAGTAGCTCCTGCAGGCCCTGTCCATTCAGGCTGCTGCTTCTTTTACCAACACTCATTTTTTTATTTTCCTCAACCTACATGTCATCAATGATTATTCTGTGTCTTATTCTAAGGGCGTGTTTTCATTGTCTCGCCACGGTACTGTGTTAGGGTGTTTGCACTGGCCGCTACACGGTTGTAGGGGGTTTTGGTACCTCTATGGTTGAGGGGCCAAGTGAGACGAAGCGAGTTTAGTGGTGACGTAGCGACGAACAGGGCACTGGATTGGCTCATTGTCCTCGTCAATGTCCCCTGTCGGAGCGGACATCGACGCCAACCCCTTCTTCGTAGCGTTCCGCGTCAGGTACATTTTACCGTGAATACAACTAGCTACTATTGATGTCAAGGACATGACATTTTTTTTAAAACAGCTAATTCAATACATGTTTATTTTGTCTTTTGGGGAGAGGCAGGCGAACCGGGAATGCCCTTTACGTCGGGAGTGTGTTCAACCATATTCGCGAAAACGATGAGCGGCAAATGGCGCAGCGCTCGGAACAAATCGAGTTGCTCCTGCGTGAGGCGCGGCAAGCTAGGGAATCCGAGGAGGCTTTGAGGTGAAAGGAAATACGGATTCGTCAAGAGGACGTGGCTCTTCGCCGCGAGGAAGCCTCGAACACCGCGTCATTTAACAATGCCTTCCTTGGCTTGCTAGGGCAGCTCATACAGGCTATTTCAAATAAGTAGGAGGCTCTATTTTGGGCGTGTTTACAGTCTGTTTTTCTATTGTTCTTTAATAAATGCTATTTTCCCATTATATCTGTCTCGTGTTTACTTTTGGTGAAAATGTAAAGGTTGCAGAAGGTATGAAACAACCTCTACTTTGTCCATTGCTGCGCTGTTATGTGTCGTACAGAAATGATGCTGACGAAAACATTGTCCCGCTTTACTGCGTCGTCTCCGCCCACGGTCTCGTGATCACAGAGACAATGAAAACACAATCGTACTGAGGCGTGGCGCACCGAGGCGAGGCGAGGCGAGGAAATGAAAACACGCCCTAAGACAGATATCAATGATATCCAGTTCAGCCTATGCCATGGCGGTTATATTATCATGATGTATAAAAGTGGTTATCCAAATATCCAAAGGAGGATGTTTGGTTCTCATCGGGGTTGTTTGCACCAGTTGTATTTTCTTCCAGTTGTGATGTTACTTAATCCCTTTATCCCACTAAGACTGCCAAACAGCGCAAATCGTTTTTTGTCTTCTGCTCTTTTTTGCTTGCCGTTTCAGTTTTAAGCTCAGAGTAGTTTATTATATTTACCATATGATGTACCTGTCGATCATAGAGCCTAGAGGCGAGGTAAACTAAACCATGAATGAATATGAATAAATGGGGGTGTCTTATGCAATTGACTGTCCTTTTCAGTCACAACATTTATTGACTTTGTTGTGTGCTGGAACTTGCTAGATATGCACATTTAATCAACATGACACAGAGTCTCCGGCACTTAAATAAATTCAAACCTGTATCCGAGTGACTGTGTTTGTTTTGCAGTCCTAACGACACCACCGTTGCTTAGAGTCAGGCTTTAAAAGCACATGTGTAAATTCCAGTCAAACCTCAACAGCCCACTCTGAGTTTTGTGATAAAGGCAGAGTAAACACTTGGTCGGGTTCAAAATCACGCAGGCCTTCTTATTTACTGATTTAGATAGAGACTAAGTTGAATTGAAACTCTCTCAGGTAGTACTGATAAGGAGAGAACACACTCTGCCGATGGAACAGATAATACCACAACACCAATTTTTATCTCAATTCACACTCATTCTGTTCTCTACCCCGTTTATCTGGAGGTGTATCTTTTATTTTGCAAGGGGTTTTATATTCCTTTTTTTTGTTTAATCTATAATTGCTGATACCAGACAAAGAGTGCTTGTTTTTTGTTCATATGTGACTGATGTGCTGATGTGATTATGCCCAGCGAAAGTATTACAGAACATCAAATATCATTTGATAGCATCAAATTACTTTTTGATTTCAGTTATGATCCATTCACGATTATTCATCAAGGAAGACATAATTTATAGCTGTATTTCATTGCATGTTTTTATTTATTTTTTTTCCGACTGTGTTCGATAGTTCTTATCAGGGGTGATGATTGCATTCAGCAAAGATAAGACTCAATTAAAACCAAATCGACACTGGAAAGAACAGAATTCCTGACTGCACTCATGTCCTAATGGCCTTTAAATTGAAATCACTTCCTGACCGCAGCAAAATCTAAGGTATGTGGCCCTAATTAGAGACAAGGCGTTGGCAGAAGGGAGCCAGTGAGCCACCGCTAATTCTCCCACCCTCAGCATCGCTGTCAAATGAAGCTACGTTTGGACACGCATGTTCCTTTTGTTGCACACCGGTGACTCTCTTGATTAATTTCCAACAATGAACGAGAGCAGAACACCGACAGCAGAAACAAAGACAATGGGACAGAATGAAAGATCAAGCGTGTACCAGCGAGCAGACGCACACGTCGCTATTTCTAGCATGAAATAGAACTGCAGTCCACTTCAACCTGGCCGTGTGCGTTGTGTTTTTTTTTATTAACCCCCATTGCCTTCAAGGGTTCAGGCGCATCCAATGACCTTGCTTGAAATTCACCATTAGTGAGGGTGCCGGGCGTGCAGTAATGACAAACTAGAGGGAGGAAACAAAAAAAAACACTAAACAATGTGGCTTTGCTCAGCTAGCCATGCCCTAAAACAGGCCTGTTTATATTGATTTTTAAAAATGCTCAAGTGAACAAAGCGGTTTTTTTGTTTTTTTCTACGGCGCGTCTTTGTGACAGGCTGCAGCAGTGGTGCCACAGCAGAGCCCTCCCTGGCACAACGCACTCTCATTTATTTCTCATACACATGCAGTGACATTCACATAATTTCCTGCTGCGACATATTAACACCAGACGCCGGGTTGTTTATTCAAGTCATCCCCACTAATCTCCATTCATATCATGCAAGGATGGGCAGAACCCTCAGACAATGGAGCGGCCTTTGACCAAAGAAAGCTAATACCCAAGCAAAAACACGGGTAGGCTGAATAAAAAAGCACTCGCTCTCTCTCTCTCTCTCCCTCTTGCTCTCAATGGATTCATTGGTTTGCAGAAGCTCATATTTCACTGGCGCATGAACGTGGTGTTATGCAATTTATTCATGAGCGGCTGACATTCCCAGGTCAGTCCAGCGGAGTCTTGAGAAGCGGTTCAACGTTGGAGAGAATTCATTGATGGCATCAAAGGCTACCAAACAAAGGGGTGGCATTTGCATGCAGCTTTGCAGAGTCACTTTTGCTGTTCACCAGATAAAATGACTTTTTTAAAAGTAGGTTTAATCATTGGTGTAAAGGCAAGCGTTGGTGCTTATAGTTTACTTTTGTTGTAAAAGCTTTATTGTTTGAAGTTGATTCAACAAACTCGAAACAGGATTGTTTTTCAGAAGCCAGATAATGTCTGGAGGGCTTTTGAATTTAGTTTTTCCTTTTCTTGTGTCGAAGTTAATATTTGTGCATTGTTCTTAAGGCCTAAAAAACACTGTAGGACTCACTTTCAGTCCAAATCCAAACTTGCACTTGACTGATGCGCAGCTTTTTTTCTTATATCCTATCTAGGTGCCTGAGGCTGGATTTGCACAACAAGATGCAAGTGACCTAATTCTGATACACGATTTTAACAACCCCCAAACTCCCACCCCACCCCTGGAAGTGCAACACATTGCAATCGTAACATGAATGCGTGAGCAGGAGAGGGGAAAAAAAGCACTTGATTTCAATAGATGTCAGATCGGAATCGGTCCTCATTCACGTACAGAAATAAATTGGATTATGATTCAAATATCTGCTGTTGCATCTGTATTCTATGCAGACAGGTGGGACGCTCCCTGGCGTTGTGCTCTGCATCAGTGATACTGCAGATCCACGCTGCATGCATCCAAACACTCAGCATGGCTCGGTTCGTTCACCTCTGCCTTAAAATGTAATTTGTTTCATTTTGTTCTTCTCCTGTGAAGCCCCATGGAATTAATGTATTATGAACACACATTTTCCTGCACCTGATTTCTCAACTTTTCCAGTGCAACTTCGCCAACTCTGTGTTGGCGAAGTTGCACTTCAGAGCTCCATCCCAATTTGTCTGTGGCACAATTCTAGATAAGAACAACAGTTCCGCCCTAATAATATTCTGTACACCGGAATAAATGCTTTGAAAAGCGAGCGCTTTCATTATCTGCTAATCTCACCCAGAACCATCCAGTTGGAGTTTTCATGGCTCCATTGGAAAGTGTTGTTTGCTGATGCTGTCTGACGCAAGCTTGTTTGCTTTACTGGCTGTGAGCGAAATAGTGTCTGCACTTTAAACTTGAGCCAGTTGTGAGCAAAGTTTAAAGAAGTGTAAATGCACATTACACACAAGGATGAAAGCAGACAGTCAAAAAAAAGATAAAGGAACAAATACTTTCTGGCTCCGCTTCTAAATTTGCTAAGCTTGTCTCTTTATACTTGGCTGGGCCCTTTTCCTGGTAAATGCGTTCTACCTTGCATTTGTGCAAATTGAGAGAGACTTCAGATTTAATCTAAAGCAAAAAGAAAACAAGCATTTTCATTTTTTTTTTTTATCCATTACTTCAAAACGTGCTGTGATGCTGTCACTTAATTTCATAGCTGTTACTGGAGAATTGACAATAAAGATTCCTGGCTACAGGCTGTGAAACGCTTTTCAGTCAGAAACCCTGGAAGTCAAGCACGGTCCGGGTCCTCCACAGGAGACGCAACACTGCTAATTAGATCACAGGACAGAGATCTCGACAGCTTTGCAAGAGCAGAGCTGCAGACAGGCATAAAAACAGCTAAGGCAGTTTAGAAGAGGGAAATGAAGGATCACCTCTTTGATGGCAACCTGAGGAGAATGTGGCTGATAAAACAGCAGAACAACAGAAGCACCAACAGCACGACCACTGGTTTCACTTCCCGCAATCCTCAGGAAACACAAGAAAAAAAAAATCTCTGCCATTGTAGGAACTTCTTCTTTTATATATTTGGACACAGTATCATGTCACTTCCAACACTGTTTGCTCTCCATCTCTGCATTTCTTTGAGGCAGGCAGGTGTGACAAGTGATGAAAAATCTAAAGTATCAAACATGTTTGATGTTTGGATTCTATCTGGAACAACAATAATAATGAAATTGACACCACACACTTAAGGATTGGGTTTGGAAGAACGATTCAGCTCCTTTGAAAGGCACCTTATGCCAGGATCAGAGTACACAGTAAGTACACTTTCTGTTGCTGTTGTTGTTCACGGAGGTTACTGTGTCATAAATCCGTTCTTTGTCTTGTATCGGCGAGTGGCTACTCTTCAGGTATGACACCGACCACACCCCGCCCGATCATCACGTGCTGTTCACATGCACGTTCCCAGGCCACAGGTCTTTGGCGAGGGGAAACTAGCAGTTGTCAATCAGTCACGGCAACAAAGTCACTTGGTGTGATGGCCGCCGTCCTCTGCTACAAAACGGCAAAAAAAGGAAACCTGGTCACTGAAGTGTCTCCGATATTTTGACGCCAACATTTGTCCTTTTTTGACTCTGCCAGGGTTGTCCCTCGAGGAAAGGTCAAAGGTCAAAAAGCAGCAGTACGGTTGACATGGCTCCGCAAATATTCCCTCCATATCACTCCTCCACCAAAGGGTGGCTAAACTACTGTCAAAATTTTTGTTTGCTTGCGCACCCCACAGAACTGTGGGGCTGACCACGTTCTATTGGTGGAGAGCACTCTGTCTTCTTATTGGCCAAGGTCTAGGAACACAACAAAAAAAAAATCTGACCCACCAGACTTTCTGTATCGGACCCAGGAAGTGTCCAAATCGCCAATCTTTAATTATGTGCCACTGCAGAGCGGTAAAGCCGCTTGTCCTGCGATCCAGACAACTCATGATCAGTGAACGTTTATCTGTGATGAGTTTGTGGAGTCAAAAGTGCTGTAAAAGTACCTGCAAAATTCATGTAGTCTGATCCCAGCTTTATTCTCTGCTGAAATGAAGGTGAAGTTGGCAGCAAAGGAGCAGTTCTAGTTAACCTGGCATACAAACCTCTGGTGACTCATGTCAGGTACATAAAGACAAGGGTCAGTTGCAGGAGGGAGTCAAATGAAAGTAAATCAGTTGCATTCAGGTTTATTATCATTGGTGTCATGGACAGAATGGAAAATAGAAAGTAAGTAAAGTAAAAGTTAATATACTTTCTAATGAGAAAAATGGGTGGCAAGAAATCGGCCCAGGGAATCACATTATCATTATTTAGGGGCCATAAAATTCTCAGAGGTGTAGAAATGGTAAGTTAATTTATTACAATATTCCCATTGAGATCTGCAAAAGACAATGTTTCCTGATTTTGCATTTGCCAATTACTAAGCAAAATGGGAATTTCATCCTGCCAGAAACAAGTTTTTGGAGTGATGCCACTTTATTTTACCACTGAAACTACTGAGGCTTTGAGATACAGTACTATTCTGCTGTACAGGGGTTGTCAAAGTGGGTTGCTGCAGGCCAGGGGTGCCGCAAAACAATTGCATAACGCTTGGAATTTTCCAATGTGACTTTTAAATTTGTGTTATTTAGACATTAAATGTTTTAAGAGGCTGAAAAATCAAAATGAAAATTGGATTTGATGGATGTTCTCAGTGGTGCATGTGTGAAACAAGTCAACATGTCAGACAAGTCCAGCAGCTTTGGAATGAAGTAGGAATAGTTATAGTAGGAAGAGATATACCAAAAAGCTATGTAAAAGTAAAATATGCCATAAATATACGAGAGAGAAAATCAAGAATATCATTTAAGGGTGCCACAAATGAAAAAAATATATATTTATAGGGGTACCTTGGCCTAAAAAAGTCTGACAATCACTGCTGGAGTATATACCCTCGTCCTCTAAAAGACAAGATGTATTCAGATCATTTATTGTCTGAATCCATCTGAAAATTCACTAGAACAATCGAATGTCTCCAAGAAACAATCTATCATTCCAGGAAATCAGGGTCACTGCTGCAAAGGGGGTTTGGCAACCAATTAGGATCAAAAGAGTCTGTGACTTCCAAGCCTGACTGGTTCGCTTTCTCTCAGAGCGCACGGAGGCAAAATGTTGTGTTTTTCCTCCTCTTTGTTATGGTTTGTGCTGGAGCTTAAGTGCTCCTGGCATGGAGAGCCACGCATGATTCCAGCTTTGATCCCAGATAACCACATCTGCCTCTGTCTTTGACTTATCAGGCAGCTTTAATCGAGCGCCTTTGCAGCGCTCACAGCATGCGGGACAAAAGGGGCTGCGCGTGTCTGAAGCCAGTCTTTTAAAGCTTAAGGTTCGTCTTTCACGGCAGAGCCGCGCTCTTTGTCTCATCTGATCCCCTCCCGCAGCCCTGCCCTGCCTCGTTCCTCCGAATGCAGCATGTTGCCATGCCACGCAGGTCAGCCAAATGTATGCGTGGCGCGAGGGCATGAATAATTTAGGCAG
The DNA here is from genome assembly GCA_009823395.1 of Thamnaconus septentrionalis. Lineage (NCBI taxonomy): Eukaryota > Metazoa > Chordata > Actinopteri > Tetraodontiformes > Monacanthidae > Thamnaconus > Thamnaconus septentrionalis. The sequence goes on from CM020504.1 coordinate 10,160,847, forward strand.
CTGGTACCTTTTAAATGATTTGAATGTTCAGACATCCTGCGTTATCAATAGGTGTAATATTCGCCGCACTCCCAGCAGATATGCTGATGCGCCATCTGAGGCTCTCCCTCTGACCTCTGCGCGACTTTCTTGCCAGCCTGTCAGAAACTAAGTGCATGCACACAAAGGAGTCGACGCTAGCGCAGCGCCATGCAAATCAGGGACTTAGCTGCCTTTTTCGATGTGCAAAACTTTCCTTTTTATCTACCCTGTCAATACTCTGGCCATTTGAGCGAGTCTATTGACGAGAAGCAGTGCAAAATAAAAGCCTGCCTGAAGGTCAAAGCTAAATCTGCCTGCGTTAAGACGGGAAAATATGAAAGGCATTAACAACAGTGTTTGTGTTAATGCATGTGTCCTCGTCCATCCCAACTTATTTTCCGTCTCTGGAGGTTTTTTCTTTTTTTTTTTTGCTAGCTTGAAACTTTTCTATTTGGACTTTGCTGTGTGAGGCGGTAATAGGAGGCAGTTTGTACGGCACATACCGTCCCGCTGGAGGAAAATTAGGGCCGTGCTCTGTAAATGCCCGGGTTAACGATGGCTTTGAGATGGCATTACCTGGAGGATGAGGGTGGGCTAATAAGTTTGTGGAGTGTGTTAGGACAACGAGATAAGACTAATGAAGAGCGAAATGATCTGCTTGTATTAAGTTGTGTTTACAACGAACACACAGGCGCAGGCAGCTTGCGGGGGAATTAACTGCCGCATCTAAAGCCATAGCGATAGCATTTCATTGTTATTTTATTTTTTTACTTAATAAGAGCCATCACTATGGTCATTTGCAGAACTTTAATTATGCAGAAGTCACACTGGCAGCTGTATTCCTTAGTAAAACCCCTCCGAGGCTGACACTGTGGTCATTTGAGACAGGAAAGTCAATATGGCTGTCTCTCTCAATCCTAATCTCACTTTCATCGGCACAGAATCGCTCAATGCAAATATGTCTGTCTGCAACGCAGAAGGTTATTAAACATTCCAGATAGCGGCAACACTGGCGTCCAATCAGAAGTGAGGTGAGCAGCCTCCAGCATTGTGTGTTTAGGCAGAAAGTGTCATCGCGAGACGGATCTCGCTCACTTCAAGGTGAAAGCATCTGACTGAGAAATTTCCATTCAAATATTAGTCAAACGGAACTAATACTGCGGGATGGAATGAATCAACCATTCAGATTGTATTTGACACTGACATATGGGAGGCGGTTTGGGGGAAGTTGGGGGAATGACGAGTGGATATTTAAGGGAGGTTACGGAGCATTTCAGATTATTAATCGTCTAATTTCCACAGCGGAGGGAGACGATCAGAAAGTGATACCGCTGATGGATTTGTTTTCATCGCCACCTCTGCTCAACGTGGAGCCGCTCCCTCGGCCCGCCGTGTTTGTTTGTAAAGGTCCTGACAGGAAGACTTCTAAATGCCGCATGTGCGGAGGAATACATTTAACAAGGATTTTGCATTTGTGTTTAGACGGTGCCCTTGGTAGTCATGAACATCGCAACAACTGTTAGAACTGAATATTCAAAATGATAATGATGACCCTTATTTGCAATGCGCAATTGCCCGAGCATACCTTCCTTCTGTGGTTGTATCCCTTCAGATGAAGCATATGTGCTTTGTAGGAATGCACAACGTTACTCAAACACCTGTTTGGATTTTTTAGTTTTAGTTTTTTAATAAATGGAGCTTGATTGTTAAACCGTTACCGTTTTTACCCCACATCAACATCATCATTTTCTCTTGCAGTGTATATAAAATGCACCAGATATCAAACATTAACAGATTGTGTGCATGTCTTGGGAAAATATACAGAGTGTAAGGTCAATACCCACACAACACTTCCAATGCGATGCTCCATTATAATGGAGGGGCACGACCAGGACCTGTACATTGGTCAAATTGTTTAGTGTTGAGTGCACAGCCCCATATTAAAGACACACAGATGCACTCAAACAAAAACAGAACTAGGCTCTATAATACAGACAAATCCAAAATAAACATATACATGCATACAGTTAAGTCACTTCTTGTTGTACAATGACAAATCAAAAGCAATTTTATCAGAATCACATCATTTCAGAAAGAAAATCAACCATCAATATGGAAATCATGTGATTTTCCATCACTCTTGAGGGACACTAAAAGATCAATGCTTTGCTGTCACTTTTAAATCATAAGAACTTTCATTTTATATCAATGGCAACTATCTGTCAAGCTTGTTTTTTGAATAGTTTTTTTGAGCCATTTGAATCCAGTTCTTCTATTAGGTGCCCCCACGATAGCCCTCTCATGAAATGAGACAGACAGGCATTTACAAAAGCCTTAATAACAAAATATTGCTGCTGTTAAAACTCAAAAAACAATGAGAGAGAGAGAGAGAGAGAGAGAGAGAGAGAGAGAGAGAGAGAGAGAGAGAGAGAGAGAGAGACAGAGAGAGACAGAGAGAGAGACAGAGAGAGAGAGAGAGAGAGAGAGAGAGAGAGAGAGAGAGAGAGACAGACAGAGAGAGAGAGACAGAGAGAGAGAGAGAGAGAGAGAGAGAGAGAGAGAGAGAGAGAGAGAGAGAGAGAGAGAGAGAGAGAGAGACTGATGAAAGCATTAAAGTACCAAGGACCTGGAGCTGTGCTAAATGCATTGTCATAACTGTCCTTGCAAAGGCCAAGGAGTGTTTAAAGTATAACATGAGTTTGCTGTTGGAGTCGGTGTGTGCGAAGCATATGTAGTGCACCCACATGCATCATGCCTGCACAGCAGAGGCCAGAAGGCAAAAGAAACATTCAACATATGTTCTTGGAGGGGGAAAAAGCACAATGTGATTTGAACTGGAAGAGGTTCAGCTTCACCCTGAGCCGAGCTGTGATCAACAATGTCAAAATACTTTTGACGAATTATAAAAGGTGCACAAACTCAATCTTTTTTCCATTTTCCTGCTTCCTTTCATGGGTTTCAAGTTTGCAGTGCTGGTGCTTTAGCCTTTCCACCAAACCAGACTTGAAAGTGGATAAAATAACTATTTTTCAGAAACTGTTTGTTTCCCCGACAATCTTTTTTCAAAACATGTTTTCTAAAATTCACAGTTGACACTGCCTTGTGATTGTATATATGCAAGGTAGGGGTTGGAGGTGATTAGGATTGCCTCATGATGCTGGGCAAGCAATATTCTGGTGTAGACGCTAGAACAAAACTACAACTACAAAACAGAACAGCTTTCAGTTATAAAGCCAATACTTTTCTACCAATACAATAGCCAATACGTCTACGACACACTTTTGCTGAATTTCCCATTCTAAAACATGCCCACTGCTAAAAGGTATGTCTTACACACTGTTAGTAACCTTAAGAACTGAACAACGTGGCATGTAAAATGTGCCTTACTTGTCTTGCAGTTGTTGCTTTGGGGAATAATGGGAAAGCAGTTCACCAAAAATGTGGGTCTTTCAATTCAATGTTTAGCTGGATAACGTTCCCGTCCCTACTTGTGAACACAGTTCTGGCTGGGTAGTTTTAGAATGTCATGTTCATGTTGTTGACTCGTTTTGAAATGTTTTCAAACGTGTGTGTTAGCAACACTGGAAGCAAATGGAGCGAATTAGGGTAAATGATGGGTTTCTCTTTTTAATTTTTGGATGCTCACAGATGTGCAAGAGACCTCCTCTCATTTAAACATAGATTTGAAAGTGAATTCTGCATAGCATTGGATCTGTCACCTATAATTCTGTTCATGATATGTTACATCACATTTGGTAGATTTAGTGTTTTGGTAATTTTTGGCACATACAATTAAAATTTTAGACACAAAAACTAGTTCTGTTAATAACATATAATTAATGGCATTTCATTTAATTACATTAATTAGCTAAAAAGTGTGTGTTTTGTATTGTAGAAGGCGTAATGGAAATTCCGTGGAGAAATTTGAACTTTGGAGGCTTTCTGTTTATTCGGCTTACTGGGAAACTGGAAAATCAGACATTTGAGTAAGAATGGAACACACTTGAGACCTCAGACTTGGGTCTGCTCTCATGATCCCAACAGTCAACACCCAACAGTAAAATCAATTCCAAAACCGATTAGAACAGAATGACTACTTGAACTGAGTCTTCAATTCCTTTTTTATGTCGTATCAATGTTCACATTGATTTAAAAGTACTCATAAAAGTGCATTGTTTCCTTTCCTCATAGCTTTTGTCTTAGCAACACTGGCAAATGGCTCATTTGGGGATGTTTTTGATTCAGCCAGGCCTGTTTCTTTGGCCAACCAATCTCTGCGTTCACCGTATAAAAGTCTTGGGGGCACAATTACAACTGGCAACAGAAAGGAAATGTTGGTGTTGAGAAGAAAAACGAGGAATAATCCCGTTCATTCTTCTTATCTGTAGAGGTCCAAGAAGCCAGAGAGTATTTCCCCAGATAAAAGCCCAGACAATATTCTACTCACACGAACAGCAATACAGGGATACATAACACTTTTGTTCTATCTCCACTCAGTTTCCCTGTTGGTTTGTCCTGCAGTGAAGAGGGCTCAAGCATTTCCTTTTTAATCCCCGAGTCACTTTCTGTTGAAAGTAATGTATGTCATTAATTAAAAATGATGCCATTCCTCTTTGTACTTTAGCAAAAGTAATCAAATACAGGCAGTGCAGGTACAGTGACTGAATATATTTGCAAATACTGGACTTGATTAATACTGCAAATGCAATCTTAATTAACTTGCTCAAGCCAAAGATGATGTGTGTGCCACTGGTATTTGCTCAGTGGGGGCAATTGCGCAAGATTGATGCATGCTGTGGCCGTGCATTATTTCACTCATCTCAGAATATATTCTGTCAAAAATTGCAATAGGTGTTTGGGATCAAGTCAATATCATAATAGGAAAAAGGTTTGACTCAAAGTCAATAATCAGTGGTGAACTACTTTTCTTTGAAACAAGTAATGAAAAAAATCATTTAATTTTATTATGCTATAAAAAAAAAATCTATTCAAACCTCAAGTTTCTTTCCTCGTCTCACAAATGTGATTAGGGAGCCAATGAGCTCATAGCAGTGCTATTTCAGAGCAAAAGGGGGAGACTTTCACTCATGGTTCATCCGGACCAAAGATGATTGAAAAGACTCGGGGAACAGATTTATTATCCTCGTGCAAAGCCAAAGAAAAGCATTTTGCTAGTCTTGGCCCTGCAGTACAAAAAGTTCCCGGCTGGCAAAAAGACAGTTCAAATGCAGCATTTAAGTAACTGTGCTGCGCACTTTTTATTTGTGCGACACGTTTTATTATCAGAATCAGTCAGCAGTGGCATGGCTTTCTGTTTTAACAAACCACACCACATATATAGATATATGTATATATATATCGATCATGTTGTAATCTCCCATCATCCCATCTCCTAAGGCAACAAAAGCTGTTAACAAAGAGTGCAACATAACAACCTTTGTTGTAAAAGCCTTCGGAGAGAAATGAAAAAAACCCTGTACACTAACCTCTGCCATGTACCAGAGGTTGTTTGCTTAAATATTTAGAAAAAAAAAGCTGGTTCACCCAAACATTCAGGAGGCCAATGCTTTCAAGCAAAAGACAGCATGCAAAATAAAACAACACAAGTGTTTGAAGAATATCCAAACTGCAGAGGATGAATGGTTGGAATGTGGTGACCTTGGATGAAATTGGGAAGCTTTTCACAACAAGCACCAGACATATTTTATGATGAATAAAAGCAATGGCCAAATGGTCAAAGGGGACATTTTTTTGTTTTGCTAATGGCATATAAAAAAAATGCACAAAAATGGAGGCCATCAAAGAGAGTACATTTCTTTAGTACTGTGTATCACCTTCAACAACAGCTGGAACACTCGGATTTCAGCTCTAAAATCTTCACAGTCACAAAAACACAGTTTTCATTCAGTCTTTACATTTCACTGGATTCCAAAACCAACCAGTTTCCTCTTTATATCAAGTGTGCAGAAGGTGCGTTAGGAACTGTCCAGGTCCAAACAGAGGGAGAGACACTGATGAATGAGCTACTATGAGTTGAAATGAATGGCTGTTGCTAAAGAGATTAGCATGGATGCCAATATCAAGTAAGTTTTTATCAAAGCTGGAAATTCTTTATTATTATTATTATTATTATTATTATTATTATTATTATAAACTGCTACTATCAGTTTAGATCCAAAGATGATTGAAAAGAGAGGCAAGTTTTATAAAATATACATATATTGACATCCTTAACGCATAACTTTCTTCATCCATTATTTTTTCTCCTAAACTAACTATTTTAGTAACAAGCATATTCCTCCTCTGCACTGCATCAGAAACAAAAGTTAACCTTACTTATTGCCTCCACCCCGCGTTCGAAGGTCATTAAATCTGGCAGACTGCAAAGCAATGCTGAACATATTTTAACATGGCTCACAGGATTTAATTTATTGTGTCATTTAAATGTGTATCCACTTCCCAGAGAAAGTGATGGGAATGTGAAACTAGTCCCACCAGTCAAACTCTGTGGTTGAGTGGAAAACACACTTACCAGGCTAAGTCCACTTAGATAAAAGTAAAATAAGTTATTGACAGTATAGAAGTATTGAGATGAAGTTGTGAACATAATACTGTGGGAATAGAAATGCAATACATCTAAAAAAAAAAAAAAAAAAAAAGTGTCAATGCAATGATTTTTAAACAGATTTGTTAAATGAATCCTAAAACAGTGGTCACTTCTTTACAGTGCACACATTTTAAAAAAACAAATGCAACATTAAAACCTCTAAATGCTATAAACAAAATCTACTCATTTTAATATTTCTGTTAGTTGCACACAGCTTTTAAGTCATGAGCTTATTGACAGCAGCTCAGATGGGTCAACTTTTTTGGAACATTTCAAACAGACTAGAGTACTTGAGCAGGAGGTTTGTCTCCCCTGCGCAAGCCATTTTGGAATCTATCAACAATCCAGCTCCTTTTACCGTGTCTGACTATGCTTAATGTCTCTAAGTGAATAATTCCAGTCATTTTCTCGCTTCGGAATCTGATGGGAGAAGTGGTCCCGCTGTCAGAAAAAATTTCCAAAAGGCAAGGGAAGGCGACAGGTGGTGGATGCGGGGTGGGACTTGTGTGAAATGTTTGTGCTTGAGCTGATTCTTCACCACAACACACAGTTCTACTATGCTTACATGCACTCACCGTTTACTAATCTCACACTATTTCCCAATGATCAGACACGGAGAAAAAGGAAGCCGCTATACGTTGACAAGCGAGCTCGCTTTTAAAAAGCATCATGTGGTGTCGCTCTCCACAAGGTGCATTTTACTGCAAATACATGGGCCTTAGGCCAGCTAATGCATGATGAGACAAGATGTGAAAGAAGGCATATCAGCAGTGCCGTCTGTGTAATTTATTAATAATTAACAGCAGGCACCATGAAGCTAAGTCAGGGCACCTACCAGCTGCTGGGAGCTAAATGCTGAGATCAGCATGCTCGCGTGATCACACTGAAAGAATAAAGATGCTGATGTTCAACTTAAGTTGCGGGCCTCATTTCATACTGTTTGTGTGTTTAAATGTAATAAACTATTGATGTAATACATACATAAATACAAAAAAAAAATAGGAGACACTTTCAGGGACAAGGAAGACATGGAGGTATTCTGCTCAAACCTAATTCAGAGGCTGAGAAAATGCATCATTAAAAAGGCTTCAGAACTCCGGAAGTACAATGTGATGTAGGTCCTCTGCATTGGGGTGTCAGTGCAACTCAGTTTGTGCACTGCTGTGAGAAGGAATGTGAGTTTTTAACATTGTTGTGCCACATGGCTTAGTTTTTCAAATGCCCATAGTTGTTTGTTTGTTTGTTTAAAATTGGTTGTGAGTCTGATCAAGGCTGTGGTCTTTAATTTTTGACCAGCTGATGAACAGCCCAATTCAGTTAAATTGTTGTTTTCAACAAATTTTTTTATTTTTTTTTCATTTTTGCTCTTTCTCCCATTTCTTCTTTTTTTGCATTTTGAAATTCTATTCAGGACCTTTTATTTTTTAATAATTGCAATTTCTGAACTGGTCTTCCAGATTTTGATCAGGAGTGTATCTGTATATCTCTATCACATATTCACATAGAGACCTAGTTTTTTTTTGTTTGTTTGTTTGTATGTTTTGTGATTTGTTGAGGTGCTTTGATGAGTTTGAGGCGACAACAGAACTGAGGAATTTCTGATAATATCAATCTTTTCTCAGGGATATTATTTATCATTTTGACACAATTTTTTTCATTCAATGAAATCTCAAGACAGTCTGTTGTTATCTTATTTCCTTCACTTATTGTGGGTGTTCCATTTGTTTCTCCATTCGAACTGAGCATCAGATTGGGGAAGAAAAGGGATTTAAGTGACTGTGAACGTGGTTGTTGGTGCCAGACGGGTTGGAATGAGTGTTCCACAAACTGCTGATCTACTGGGATTTTCACACAACTACTTCACAACCATTTGCAGTCCTATAAAGACTGCATATCCAGTGAGCTGCAGTTGTTCATTCATTCATTCATCTTCTTTACCCGCTTATTCCAATTCAGGGTCACGGGGGCCTGCTGGAGCCTATCGCAGCTGTCTTAGGGCGAAGGCAGGGTACACCCTGGACAAGTCGCCAGTTCATCGCAGGGCCACATAGAAACAAACAACCATTCACACTCACATGCACACCTACGGACAATTTAGAATAGCTGCAGTTGTGTGGATGAAAATGCCTTTGCCATTAAATGCATTTTAATATGTTTACATCCACAAAAAGAAAAAAGAAAAAAATGCCATACACCCTGATTGAATGCGATTTGGTGCCACACTGTTTATGTCGGAGGTCAAAAATGGGCCTGGGACTGGTTGGAAACCAGAGAAAGGCAACAGTACCTGAAATAACCACTAGTGACAACCAAAGTATGCAGACTAGCATCTGTGAATGCATTACCACGACAACTGTCATTTAAAATATGCAGATCACAAGGGGGAAATGACAAGCAAATGATGATCCACATGTTGCTGTATGTATTGTCCTCATATTGCAAACTACTGTTTTCTGTTATGTAAAACTGAACTCTGTGTCTCGGGCCGTGCCAAAATTTGCCACTGTACTGGAAAAACAATTATTTCTTATTTATTCTCGGAGACCTCCCTGTGTTTCGCCACAAAAAACACCACAAAAAGGACTTGAAGATGTGACCTCAATATTTTGTTTATTGCAATCTGCATCATGCTGCGGGTTTCAGGGAACGTCTCCTCAGTAACCCGACCAACGTAAACGCAGCGAAGCCGCAAACCAATAATAACAATAAACAATAAATGGTGATTGTTTTTCTTGGTAATCTTTGTTTATCTTACACGCAGCCAACTGTTCTGAATCATTTGTCCAAATGCATGTGGTTGGAGAAAGGGCTCTTTTAATTCCACAAATCTTCCAATTAGAGGAAATGTGTGGTTTTGTGGTTTCATCATAGCTGTGATTTTAATTATTTTTACAATGCAATATTGCCTACAGTTTTATACGAAGATATCAAAACCGTACTGTTACCTTGGCCCAATAACTGTGATGCATACTGAACTGTGAGACTGTGTACTGTTGCATCTTTAAAAGGGATGTATAATGTCTTTAAAAAAAAAAAACATCTGATTGACACATGCTGAAATCCACAGAGTGCAATAAGCTTGCTGGCTGTAAAAGCGAAAAGGTCGCCAATGATCTCGCTCAACACCAGTTCGGTCAAACCATTGGCGGCCGGGATGTTTGCTTTCCTTGTTCAGAAATATCTGGCTCCTCCTTTCTTTCAGCAAGAGCCTCTTAAGTCAGCTGATGATGAATACCATCCTAACCCTGAAACCACTGAGCTGGCAATGATGACTAATGTCACACCAGGAAGGACTTGTGGAGCCACAATTCCTCACTGTCAGTGTGTGGCCTCACCCACCAGGACCCTCTCGGAATTCTACCACGGTTCGTCTTTGTTTTGTAGCTTCTCTGTCATTCAGTATTTATGGGTCTGCAGAAATATTATAGATGCTCCGTCTCTCTTACCATATGTCACAAGGACAATTTGCAGTAAATTAGCAGGTCAGGCCAAAGTAAAGGCCCCTGAGCGTCGTCGGCAAAAACACTGGCCATAAATGCGGGATGCACTACTTGTTTTTCTGCTTCAGCAAACACTATCTATTTGGAAAATTTATTTGCTCTCTCATTCCTTTCCATCTACCCATGACATATCCAGGCCACCATGCCCCATTCTTTTTTTGTTTGTTTGTATGTTTTGTGATTTGTTGAGGTGCTTTGATGAGTTTGAGGCGACAACAGAACTGAGGAATTTCTGATAATATCAATCTTTTCTCAGGGATATTATTTATCATTTTGACACAATTTTTTTCATTCAATGAAATCTCAAGACAGTCTGTTGTTATCTTATTTCCTTCACTTATTGTGGGTGTTCCATTTGTTTCTCCATTCGAACTGAGCATCAGATTGGGGAAGAAAAGGGATTTAAGTGACTGTGAACGTGGTTGTTGGTGCCAGACGGGTTGGAATGAGTGTTCCACAAACTGCTGATCTACTGGGATTTTCACACACAACTACCACAACCATTTGCAGTCCTATAAAGACTGCATATCCAGTGAGCTGCAGTTGTTCATTCATTCATTCATCTTCTTTACCCGCTTATTCCTATTCAGGGTCACGGGGGTCTGCTGGAGCCTATCCCAGCTGTCTTAGGGCGAGGGCAGGGTACACCCTGGACAAGTCGCCAGTTCATCGCAGGGCCACATAGAAACAAACAACCATTCACACTCACATGCACACCTACGGACAATTTAGAATAGCTGCAGTTGTGTGGATGAAAATGCCTTTGCCATTAAATGCATTTTAATATGTTTACATCCACAAAAAGAAAAAAGAAAAAAATGCCATACACCCTGATTGAATGCGATTTGGTGCCACACTGTTTATGTCGGAGGTCAAAAATGGGCCTGGCACTGGTTGGAAACCAGAGAAAGGCAACAGTACCTGAAATAACCACTAGTGACAACCAAAGTATGCAGACTAGCATCTGTGAATGCATTACCACGACAACTGTCATTTAAAATATGCAGATCACAAGGGGGAAATGACAAGCAAATGATGATCCACATGTTGCTGTATGTATTGTCCTCATATTGCAAACTACTGTTTTTCTGTTATGTAAAACTGAACTCTGTGTCTCGGGCCGTGCCAAAATTTGCCACTGTGCTGGAAAAAACAATTATTTCTTATTTATTCTCGGAGACCTCCCTGTGTTTCGGCCACAAAAACACCACAAAAAGGACTTGAAGATGTGACCTCAATATTTTGTTTATTGCAATCTGCATCATGCTGCGGGTTTCAGGGAACGTCTCCTCAGTAACCCGACCAACGTAAACGCAGCGAAGCCGCAAACCAATAATAACAATAAACAATAAATGGTGATTGTTTTTCTTGGTAATCTTTGTTTATCTTACACGCAGCCAACTGTTCTGAATCATTTGTCCAAATGCATGTGGTTGGAGAAAGGGCTCTTTTAATTCCACAAATCTTCCAATTAGAGGAAATGTGTGGTTTTGTGGTTTCATCATAGCTGTGATTTTAATTATTTTTACAATGCAATATTGCCTACAGTTTTATACGAAGATATCAAAACCGTACTGTTACCTTGGCCCAATAACTGTGATGCATACTGAACTGTGAGACTGTGTACTGTTGCATCTTTAAAAGGGATGTATAATGTCTTTAAAAAAAAACATCTGATTGACACATGCTGAAATCCACAGAGTGCAATAAGCTTGCTGGCTGTAAAAAGCGAAAGGTCGCCAATGATCTCGCTCAACACCAGTTCGGTCAAACCATTGGCGGCTGGGATGTTTGCTTTCCTTGTTCGTAAATATCTGGCTCCTCCTTTCTTTCAGCAAGAGCCTCTTAAGTCAGCTGATGATGAATACCATCCTAACCCTGAAACCACTGAGCTGGCAATGATGACTAATGTCACACCAGGAAGGACTTGTGGAGCCACAATTCCTCACTGTCAGTGTGTGGCCTCACCCACCAGGACCCTCTCGGAATTCTACCACGGTTCGTCTTTGTTTTGTAGCTTCTCTGTCATTCAGTATTTATGGGTCTGCAGAAATATTATAGATGCTCCGTCTCTCTTACCATATGTCACAAGGACAATTTGCAGTAAATTAGCAGGTCAGGCCAAAGTAAAGGCCCCTGAGCGTCGTCGGCAAAAACACTGGCCATAAATGCGGGATGCACTACTTGTTTTTCTGCTTCAGCAAACACTATCTATTTGGAAAATTTATTTGCTCTCTCATTCCTTTCCATCTACCCATGACATATCCAGGCCACCATGCCCCATTCTTTTTTTTAAATTCATAAACAATTTCGGTCCCTTGAAAACAAGTCCACACAGAAGGAGAATTGTATGAATGAAGGGGAATATACTTTCTGGCTGAACCCCCAAAAGTCAGAGCAATATGACAATAATACACATATTTTTTGATATTCTCATCCTCACACGGTATTGACCCGAGTACAGTGTTAATTAGGTTGAGCTGCACACCATCTGAAAAGAATACATGTTTCTATAATTCAATTTTGCAATCTGAATCACCTCTAATTATTTCTTTATGTTTTAGATGAATAAATGCATCGAGCAGGCTGTCAGGAGGACCTGTCGAATTAGCCCTTGCTGACATTAATTGAATGTAATTATCATTTTTTTTTACCCCTCAGTGTTTTGCAGGGGTATCTCAAAGTGAGTATTGCATTTTATATTATGTAAACAGAAGTGCGATTCATATCAGCGGTCCATTTAATTAGAAACAGTGTCATGTCCTTTATACCCAAGCAGTTACATAAAAGAAAACATCATTTCCTCTTAGTAATTAAAATGCACGGCAATGCTACCCAGCTCCCCAGCCTCTCTTGCACGCTTCTTTAAATGCACATCTGAACCACAGAGAACGGTGTGTGACGAACAGTGCTTCTCATTTAGAGGGGACACCTGCCGGTGACAAAAACTTCACAGAAGCAACGCAACTTAGGACAACAAGGAACCTTTGAGGTATAGTTTCAAAGGTTTCTTCCTCGTGTCCCTTTTTTTGTTTTGTTGTTGTCAATCCGATTGAATCATTTCAAATGGAGAGATCAGATTGTCCCCTTTACATGAAGACTGGATTAAGTGATGGGAATCATCACGTGATTGCTTGAACGCCGCTGCACCCGGAACCATTTAACATGTGCATTTGAAAATTCCTTTTGTGTTGCTTTTGAAACTGCAACAAAAAACATCCATCTTGATTAAAATATGAGCAGGAAGAGACGCAGGCTGCTTTTATCTTCATCCCCGATGTGACACCATCGTTACATTATGTGGCAGACACATAATGCACAAAGCTCTGACAGAGGGAAGCTATAGAATGTGCCATTTACATGGTCTCTGATCCGATCAAAAAAAAAAATAATAACAATTGTTACGCTACCACCTAGAAAATTTCCGTCCAATCGGGCCAGTTTGATCAAACTCGATTTTAATCAGGTCGGGGTAATCCGATTACTTATTGTCCATGTAACCTCACCAACTGCTTCCAGCCTTCCCAGGTAAGTGGCTGTCATTTTAAATGCAGTATTGTACTGACTATTTGCAGGGCTCAGCAGAACTAGAGGGTGATTCTAGCTTTTCTAGGAGAGAGGGGATTTCTGTTTCTTTTCCATTCCGGGACAAGCTGACAAACTGTTCATGTAAGAAAAAAAAAATAGGGGTCACAGTCAATCATAGCCCAGTGTGGCGGGGAACCGCTTGAGCGTGTTGTCATTTGATTTACCAACAGGCGCCCGACAGGTGATCAACATCAGTGTCTTTGCAGACACTTCTTCACGGGAAGACGCCTCTGATGCAAATAAAGGTTTGAATCAAGGCAGGATTTGGGGATTTGAGAGTAGCGCTGGTCAAATTTGTCAACTTTAAAACTCTCTAATGATAAAAATCACTCCTAAAGCACTTTAGAAGTATCACAGTTCTTAAAAGAAGAAACACTGCTTTCATCCTTGGTGATTTGCTCTGACCAAAGCCACTAAGGCACTCAGCACCTGATATCCTCTCATCCGTGGACTGAATAAACAGAGGCAGTGCAGATGGGTTGGGACAGAGTGTGACACCCTGCCAAGCTTCACTCCTCAACTCCCGTCTGCGGGGATGGTACAGAGGTCGTCCAGATCGTGCACTTACTTCCCTGTACAGTCACTCCCATCAAAACTTATGGCGGAGATGGACAAATGGAAACATCTGAACAACCCCTGGCACACCTGGACAGCGATGGCAGTCCATGAGCAAAGTGCCGACCGACTGCTGTAAATGTCAAAGTGTTATCTTAGAGCAACAGCCAAAACGAACGCTATCTGTCATGAAGTTAACAGTCAAAACATCAGCAGCTGCATATAAGTGAGCTGTGAAATGCAGAGGTAGCCTTGGCTTTATGGCAGCAAGCACACAAGGTCTATACCTAGTTTTACTTATTTGGTACTTAGTATTTCTTTAGTGTGTCTGTTGTCACACTAGAGCAACAGAACCATAACAAAAATCATTGGACACTAAAAGGCTAAGAACAATATCAGAAAATCCATTCAAATCGACCATGACCATAACATTTGCAAAAACGCATTGTCCACATTCTTTTTAAGCACTGTGTACCATTAGCATTGTTCCGCTGGATTCACATCAGACAAAGATGCTGATGCATGCCACAGAACATAGCTGGCGATACATTGTATGTCCTACACAAAAAGCTGGATATATACTGTATCCCGTGTGTATCGCTCAGTAGTAGATGTTGCAGCAAAACAACCTCCCTTGCAACACATCCGGAGCACAAGAGTAGAAGAATTACAAGAATGTATTTTTTTTTATCATTTATTTTGTCCTATTTCCATTTGTTTGTGTGTGATGCAGCCAAACATTTTGAAACACGCAAAAAATGTATCTGGCAAATATTTAATTACCATAATTGGAAGGAAAATTTTAAGGGTGTCTAAAAACTTTTTTCCACTACTTCTTTTTTCTACTACACACACACACACACACACATATACACATTGACGCACGCATGCAAACCACAAATAAAAATTCACAGAGTACTGTAATTATCCCAGAGATGTCTTTTTTAGGTAAATTGTCTTCTTGTTGGACCTTCTGACTGAAGATGATAAAAACATGTATATTAAAATCTCTGCCTACGTGCTGGCAGAAAACAATGCGGGCAATGCGGCCTTGCTCATGACCTTTGTGATTACTTCCCACCTACGAGCAACTCCTCAGTGTGTACTTTTGATTGAACCGAGATCAGCGCTGCACAAGCTCTCTTCCATCCTTTCTTGTTGCATCTGGCTCCACATAAACGGCCGGAGCGCAGCAGATAAATAGAGGGGGAAAATATGATCACATTCATCATACTGATATTACCCTAATTGCATCGCACTGGAGAAGGAAATTAAACCCTACACCTATTTCTATGCCCCATTTGTCAGGAAGTGAACGGCACTTAGTGGTTTAGCCAATGCTGATGAATTGTTGCTGTTCTGGCGTTACACTCAAATGCTCTGTCATCTCTGTCATCTGAAGTCCACTGCAGGTAAAGGACGCTGCAGAGACAATGTGGCATTTGAGACAAAAAAGAAAGGATATAAATAAGGAAGGCGCGGCTTTCGATAGGAGTCAGAGATGTCTCTGGTGGACTGACCTTGGCGAATGCAGCAAAGGCTAAACTAGTTGCCAAAGATTCTGTCGGATCCAATGAGCCTCTTGTTCGGAATCCAAAACTTGCATTTCCTCTCCCCTCTCCTTGTCAGCATTGCCACTCTCTGCGGCAGAAAGAGGAAAGCCTCAGCCGTTAAAACGACTCCCATGTGAAAACCGTATTTGTTTCCTCGCGAGCGGAAATGAAAAGAGTTAATATAAATCTGTTTATTCCATCCCATAAGAACAGGGGTATCTTTGATCTTCATTATGAACATATTTTGCTGGCAGTGTTGTGGAAGACAACAAAAGGAAGACGGAGCAGAATTTCCACACTAGGGCGGCTTCGGCTCCCCGCCCTGAAACGTTGCGCTGGTTCGACAAATTCATCATCACAGTGTTCCAATCAAGCTGTTTTTTATTTGCGCGCGTTTGATTTGGGCAGCTAGATCACTCGGGTTTCATATATCTTGCCAACTTTTTTCAGGCAGTCTGTGCTATCAGTTAAGTTGTGATGAATCCTGATAAAAAAAATTCCCTGCCGAAGGAAAAGGAGAAATACACCAAGAGCCAGAGTCACAAAGAATGAACTGTATACCGTGGCACAGTCTTGTTGTCTTTTTGGGTTTTTTTTAACAATGCGCCCACCCCACACACCAAAAAAAAATATATAAATAAATGAATAAATAAAAATCCACCAATTAAGGGGTCCCACCACAAAGGTTTTACTGGTGCAAGCACGTCAACAAATTGCAGTCTAACAACCTTGCTGCAACTTGTACCCAACATTGTTAGATATAAATACGCATGTTGTTGGTTGTATTCTGAGAACAATCCCGGCAACTTGTACCTTTGACTAATTTCCATTTCTCTGACTTCAAAAAAAGACACCTCCTTTGATATAAGCTCTCTTGTGTGCGCCTGGCACTGCGGCAATGATCCAGAGGAGGTCCAGGCTTGTTAGTCATCTTGGTAACACAGTTCCCACCATCACCAACACTGATGTCGCCGATCTGATCCAGGAAGTAAACCTTTCAGATGTGTTACACAAAGGTTTCCTGCCCAGTCAGAGCTGTAATTTATTAAAAAAAAACAAACAAACAAAAAAAATAATACATAGCATTTTTTTGTGAATACCTCTGTTGAAGCCTCGGGATTGGTTTCATGGTCAACTCTATCTTGAGCCTCTGGTTTGTTCTGAAACCATTCCATATTTTGATGTGGTAGCTGACGCGGGATGTGATTGGACCACGAGTGTAGTGCATGTCCCCAATCACGGCCACAACATTGTGGCAATTCATTTTTATTTGAAATATAACTATTTAATGAACTAGTTAAAGCTAAAGTCCCAGTGATTGTCACATCCCAAAGGATCCAAAATTTGTCCTCCGCATTTGACCCTGAGGAAGCGGTGGGCAGCAGTGGTGCTGCGCCCAGGAGTCATTGGGTGATCTCACCCCCCAATTCCAACCCTGAATACTGAGTGCCAAACAGGGAGGGTGGGTACCATTTTTACAGTCTTTGGTATGACCCGGCCAGGGATCCAACCCGCAACCTACCAGTCTCAGGGCGGACACAACGATTTTTAAAATGTTTCCAGCCATTCTTGGCAGTCCTACCTGGCCGACAGATTTGTCTCGTCAAAACTTTCGATAAGCTGTTTACAAGACGGATGTGCAACATACATTTAAAAGGTTTGGGAAGCATTCCATCAGTGCACCACTTTAGCTTGATAGACGTGCTGCAACTAAGGTACCAAGCCCGAGGGGCGTTAAATATTTTAACCACTAGAATCAAAATACTGCCGTTCATTTGATTACCTCATCAGAGCGCTGTCTGACGTCTTATTTTGCAATCCTATGGTGGTATTTAGCTTCTATCATCTGAGGTCGATGTATGAGCTTAGAACTGCAAGCAGATGCAGTCGTTAAATCCCCTCCAAGAAAATACTGTGAAGAGGTATGACTATTTTTATAGGCAATCCTTCCCTGGATGTAGTCGCCTTTGTTGTGTTTCACCCTAAATTACAGTTTTATCTCTGTAGCTCTTGATGAGGGTTGAGTCAAGCATTTCTTATTTGTAAAAGAGCACCTGCAGTCCTATTTGGGCTATTACCTAAATAAACCACAGGCCCAAGAATCTCATTACAGGTGACAGTTCTTGAATGTCATTTGTTTGCAGAGCTGCATAAAGAGAAAAATCAATCCGTTGTACAAGCTGGCATGGTATCAGTGCATGTGTGGAGGGAAGGCTGCAGTTGCCCAGAGGTAAGAGAAGCAGCCCTGGAAACGAAAAGGTCGATACCTTCTGCTGCTGCTCGTTACAGCTGTTCATTGTTCATAAAATGTCACAAAAATAATGAGCAACACAAATTAGCACAGGTCAGAGCGATGTCTCTCTGAACAGCTGTTGGTCCCTCTCCTTTTCTAATCGATATGAAACCCAAATTAGGCTGAGACCCTTTCGGCTGAGATAACTGTTGTGTTCAATTCTAATAGAAAATATATACATTTGCACCTTGACTACATTTCATGCGAACCTGGAACAGAATAGCGCACAGCAGCACTTTGTTGTATCAGTCGCAGGAACAATGGAAAGCAACAGTTCAGCAGCTCTTCATAAACATGTAGCATGTCATAGAGCAGCAATACAAAAGCTATTTTTAATAGGTTATAAAAAACATGTCTAATTGATAATGGCTCATATACATAAGGTCTTATTTATGTATAACATTACCATCATATTTGATGTGTGATCTGTGGCTCAGGAGGTAGAGCGGGTTGTCCAATAACCGAAAGGTTGCCGGTTCAAATCCCGCTCCATCCTAGTCTGTCGTTGTGTCCTTGGGCAAAACACTTAACCCTAAATTGCTCCCAATGGGCTAGGCAGCGCCTTGCATGGCAGCAGGTGTATTGAATTGGTGTATGAATGTGTGTGTGAATGGGTAAATGAGGTGAAAAGCGCTATATAAGTGCAGTCCATTTACCATTTACCATTCTTACAAAGAGAAGCGCAAAATGACTGTACGCTTGTGGATGCTGAAGGTTTGCAAGGCTGCCGAAATGATGGCAAATTTATGAGGACTGAGAAATGTTTGCTCACGTTATACGAAAGTGACTAAAACTTGTGTATAAACAAAAAAAAATTACAAAAAAAAAAAATCCTAGACAAGTCAGAGCACGAGTGTGTGTCTCAACCAACAAATGGCAGGGAAACAGGTTGGCGTCAGCCAGCGCTTAACGTTTCAGTTTGCGCATTGTGCATCCTGAAAAGGCAAGCAATGAGCTGTCCAACGTGTTCGTGATGATGGAATTTTTGATGAGCCTGTTAAATTACGATGGCGGTGTCCCAGATGCAGCATTCGGCAAGGGCAGCGAGCCTCTGTCGTATTTTCTGTCTCACTCCTTTAAACGGCAAGGCTACTAAGATCATCACAATTGCGGTATTCCTTTGATACGAGACAGTCCCGTGCGAGCATCATTATTGAACTGAACTCATTCATTGGTGGCTGAATCTCAGGATGATTGTTTTCATCAATTCCTGCCTTTGTGTGGTGTATCTGCACCGGTTAACGGACTGTAAGCCTTTGAAAGACGGAGAATTAAGGACAATCCATCACACTCCTCTCAGCTTTCAGTGTTAATCAGCGGAGGAAGCCAAGCATGAGGCAAGGCTGCGCTGCTTGCCTGTCTGGCTTAGTTGATTATTATAATAGTTCATTAACTACTATACTTCATCAGCCCACGTCAGTTTGCTTTATAGACCCAACAAATACCATTTGCTCTTTATTTGCGCTTTGTTGTTTTTGGCTTTCTCTTTTCAAATCAGTGCCCACACACCTTGCGCTGCCTCTGTTTCTTCTTCTTTAGCTGATTCATAAATAGTTTTTATTTCATTACAGTACATATCTGCATATTTTCAGTAAAGACAATTTAAGTGTGTTGTAACACAGCATTTGCATGTTTAAACGATTTTAAAAAAACATGGTAAAGTTAAAATATAATCAAAGGCCATATATATATATGTGTGTGTGTGTGTGTGTGTGTGTGTGTCTCCATTTCCACCAGAACATTTTTATGTCTGGTGCTGCTCGTAATGTTTTTCTCACAGACCTATTTCTTCTTGGGTGACAGTGCATCCTTCATGGAGGCGCATCCATTCGCACTCCCCGTACTCAATCATTGACATGATATGAAAAGTCAAACACTGAACCACTGTGGCCAAAGTGGGTGGTTGTTTTGAAGCAATCATTGTGTTTGAAAACCAAAGCCATGTGTTTATTGACTTACATACTGTTCTCAAGGCATCTCCGGATTCTGCGTGCAGACCCTGCAGTGCGACTTACAGATATGTGAAAATATCCTACTGTTATATATAAAGAAGGCATGTTTTTTTTTTTTGTAAATTCGTCCTCATTAGACAATGTGAAAAGATGGTGTTGTACAGGAGTCATTATAGGGAAGGATGCAGGATGCAACACAGTTGAAAATAGATTTGAACTATGACCTTTTCTGTGTCAAACTGGGTTAAGCGAAGACTGAAGTGAATGAAACACAGATAGCCTATTGATTTGTATATTTTAACGTCAGTATAGCAAGAAGGCTATGAGTTTGGTTTCTGGGCCTGGGGCCTTTCTGTGTACTGTTTGCGTGGTCTTCCTATGTCGGGTCCCACCCACAGTCCAAAAACATGCATATGATACAAATTTAAAAGGCTATATTGCCCATAGAGAGATAATGACTGTCTTTCCAGGTGGTGCTGTGATAAGCTGCCAACTTGTCTGGTGGAAACCCAGCCTTTGACCCAAAACACCTGGCAATAGGCTTCACCAAACCCCCGTGACCCTGAGCACATTCAGGGAAGGTGCTAATAGAAAATGGATGGATGGGTCATTGGTGTTGATATACATTTAAAATGCCAGATCAACTGGTATATTTCCGTAGGGTCTTTTTCAGCCTTGAACCTTAAACTTTGAAAAGACACCTTGAATTTTAGCGGATGGAAAAATCAAAGACTTCACGAGCGACCTTTGTGCGCTTCTGCTTCTGTATGCAGGTAAATGTGCTGGAGGTATTTCTTGGCATTAAGCGCAGGGGACAATGTTCAGTTAAGTGCAGCTGCATGAGGTCCTTGTTACAGTGCAGAGGAGGTGGCCAGGATTGAGACTATGGAGACGCACCTGCCACCCTCCTTTGCGTTACAACTTGATCTATCACTCTGATGTGCTTGATCAGGCAGAACACTTGAGGATTTGTTAAAGTTGATGTGTGGCTAGGGTACAGAACGGCTCCTGCTCCACTGCAGAGCAGGGGGAAAAAAAAGCCTACACGCTAGAGTCTGACAGCGGAGCAAAGCCGTCATCTGGTTTAGTCAAGGCTTATCTGTAACCTGTGCTCCGCTGTGGCTTTGACTAACATCGTTGCTTTTTTAATACACATTTGGGAACACTTCTATTTGACAAAAAACAAAACAACACAAAAACCTCAGCTGAATTCATGATTTGGATTTCATCAGCTGTTTCATCAGCTCTAACCTATTTGTGAGAGGGCTGTTTTTTCCCCTTTTCCTTTTCTTTCTGTGCTGCTTTGACAGAAAACACCAGAGTTGTTTGTGGCGTTAAAGCAACACAAACTCCGGAGATGAGTTTTCTGACAGTGTGAAACTGTCTAGATGGCTTTGTGACAGTGGCGGTCCTTTCACTATGCCTCCAATTGATCGTGCGCCCTGGCTACTTGGCCAAGGGGATATCCCTTTGGCCGAATGGCTAAGCGCGCATGGCTATTACCCGGGAGTCTGGGGTTCGAAGCCCGCCTGGGCCCTCTGCTCCTTGCCACATTCTGACGTTGTCGGCAGGATCCATGTAGCACTATGGGTGGGTCCGTGGATTCCTCATTTGTGTGGCAGCCTGCGCGGAGCACGAGGACGTGCTTGTAAAAAGAGGGGGAGAGATGTGACAGTGGCGGTCCTGTCACTATGCCTCCAATTGATCGTGCGCCCTGGCTACTTGGCCAAGGGGATATCCCTGTGGCCGAATGGTTAAACACGCATGGCTATTACCCGGGAGCTTGGGGTTCGAAGCCCGCCTGGGCCCTCTGCTCCTTGCCACAGCTTCAAAAAACTAAAATGAACATGAAAAAGAATATAGTAATGTTGATGTCATGACATCATGTGCAAATAGCCCAGCGAATCACAGGCAGGCTATCCTTTGTCTGGGTTGTGTACATAAACACATACTGATGACACAAACGTAACGCTTGTTCGCTTGTTTCCACATTTACTCTAAAAAATTTAAAAAAATAAAAAGGTATTTAAAATATGTGTAAAAATTAATTTCCCTTTTCTGCTTTTCTTACTGGCTCTAAAAAATTGAAATAAAACAACCTGAGAAAAATTTTAAATATTCCAATAATTCCTAAAATGAGTATTTGTTGAGTTAGAGCAGGATAAAGTGGAAAAATCATGATCACGATTATCGCAGATTATTGTCTAACACTTCCCAAGAGTCGACTCAGTCAATACGTACGCACACACACAATTTTGGCAACCGTACGCTGTCATGACACCTAATATCATTCCATGAACAATTTCTTGGCACGCCGTCGGCGTGGATGTCATGGGGCTTTTTATTAAGAGGAGCTCCATCTGTGCGCGGCTGCTCTGCCTACCTCCAAACTGGAGTCCAACCCAAAGGAGGGAGCGAAACATGAGGCGAAAGCGAAGCCCCGCCATACGGCGGAAATCTGCTCCGCTAATGCACGACTACTGAGAAGAATACAGTGCAACGAGAGGGGCCTGTTTGAAGGACAGCTCTCTGTTTTATTATGTTGGAGAAATTGGAAAGCACTTGACAGATCCCCTTGATCTCCTCTGACTTTCATCAAAGGTTTCGGACTGCAAAGGAAGATAGCGGGATTATTTCTGAGTGTTTGTACGGCTTTGGTGCTGAATTAGTAATGGCTTAAGAACAAAGATAGTCCCCCTTGCCATTTAAAACTACACTTGTCTAGATTTTTTCGAGAGATCGTTCTGAAGAGGGAACTGGATTATGCGGTAGATGGGGTGAGATCACCATGTGACCGGAGGGTGTGTAAAAAAAAAAAAAAAAAGTAATAGTGGAGTATATCATCTGTGCGTGGAAACTGACGGGATTACTGCCTGGTATATCTCGAGCCACCTTTTCTATCAGTTTAAAATGCAGTTGCAGGCAAGACATTGATTCAAGAATAAGAACAAAAAAAAAAAAAAAACATTTCCGAGTTCTAATCAAGAATAAGCAGGCACACGCGGTCCATTTTCACTGCAACAGAATTTAATTTATTAAGATATGTGTCCAGATTCATTACTGTAGTAATAGAAATGACAGGATGGTATCTATTTTTATATAATTGCTAGTGAAGCAGTGCTCTTCATCTAAAAATGTTTTAATCCTTAAAAAAAGGAAAATTACTTCATGTTTTTATTCTCCAAAATGAAAAAATGCAACTAATTCAGTTTTGACTCCATTATAGCAATTTATCAAAAAATATTTCAGTACAAAAACATCAACACAGTTATTTTATTTTTTTTTAAAGCGACAACCAATTTGTTTCGTAACACATTGTTCAATTGCTTTTAAAAAAAATGCAAGCGGCGATTGGACATACTGTATATACATGGTGAAGAGGACATGCAGAGGTTCAAAGCGAGCGTCAAAAATGGATTGAAATGAAAGTGGTGAACATGGTTGTTGCTGCCAGATGAGCTGGTCTGAGTGGTTCAAAGACTGAGGATGTACTGGGATTTTCTTGTCAAGTGCTTTCAGGGATTGTTGCAAGAAGAGAAAATATCCATTGAGTAGCAGTTGTGTGCAGAAAAATGACCAGTGGTCAGAAGAGGACCACTGGTTGGAGACCAGAAACTCAAATAGTCACTAGTTACAGCCAAGGTCTGAAGAACATCTTTGAACACACAATATATCCAACCTTGATGCAGAAAGAAATATATATATACCATGTGGCTTAATAAATGTATATGTAAACCTGTAGTAAAAAAGATAAGACACAAGTATTTTAAAAGCTTTCAAAAACTTGGCAAAAACTGAAAATGTTAGTTTTATTTGACAGATAAACTGAAACAGCTACATAGTCTTTTGAATTGACCTTTTTATTGCTAAATTTGAGGGAGCTCACTGGGCTTCTCTAGGAAGTCAGAAATTAGCATACGGCATAACATTCAACCACAATTTTTTTGTGTACAAATGCAAGTGAACATCTCTCATTGGAAAGTGTTTTCCTTTTTTTATACAAATAAATATGTTCATGGGCAGCAATAATTAAGCAACACAGTTAAAGGGCTTAAAATGACTTTGGTCAGTACCAATGCTGTTAATTTAGGGCATCTGTGGCTATTGCTATGTTGACTTGGCTAATGTTGACAACTTAGTTCTGTTAGTCTGGGTGATGTTTCGGGCCTGAACTGTGCTTCCTTGATCCCGGAGACGGCACCAGTCGTACACCAGTGGTGAACGGTGTACGGAGTGGTGAGGATTGGGAGGGGGATATAATTGATGAGAATATGCTAACAACAACATTATGGTGTGTCATAAACCATTTGCATTGGCACTTTATTTGCCACGGAGGATTTATTAAGGAAGTGTTAGGAACTCCGCTAAGCAAGTGATTAGTGTTCGCTGCCAGGGATAAGAAAACTATTAGAAAGGTGACTTATAAATCCTCCCAGGGCAATTTCACCCACTTAAGCAAAACTGCACTTTGTACACTTTTTCATCCCAGAATAAATTGCAGTGCACGACTCCAAATGGGATTTTTTTTTTTTTTTATTTACTCACTAATTACTTTTATTTACACCTCTGTACTTTGAGCAGTTGTAGTTTTAACAGTGTACCCAAGAGTCTGCGTCCGGCATTTGACATTAACATTTGCCCGCTGACTGTGCGGCCATCCATTCAGTAACATTCGCAGTGGCCGGTCGAAACCATTTGAGCAGGACAGACTGAGGCCTCTGAGACAGTGATAGTTGTGACACCCGCATGGTGTGAGAACACTTTCCTTGCACCACGCACAAGAAACAAACCGCACTGTGGACGTTATGAGCACTTACACTCAGAGCTTCTAAGAACACTGAACACTTCTCTTTTTTTCCTCCACACTAACCTGCGCTCTGCATCTCACAATGGCATGAAAACTGAATTTTTCTGTTCAGCAAATTTCCAAAATGGGAAAAACACAATCATGGCAACATACTCCGACTCTGTACTCAGTATTTATTTGAAGCAGCTCCCACGGTGACAATTACAGCCTCCAGTCATTTTCGGATATGAAGCAACAAGGTTTGCACAACCTAATTTGGAGATATTCTCTCAGGTTTTCGCCCCCTTAACTCCAGGTAGATTATCATGTGTCTTGCATATGATAAGAGACTTTTCTCTGATTCTGCCCAGAATCCCCTCTAAGTGGAGGGCCTGCAGCAATGGTTGTGTTCTTCTGGAACTTTGTCCCATTCACACTCTCCCCTACAACACACCACTGGGACCTTGGTCACTCTCACGAAGGCTCCGTTCCTCAGTTTCACTGGTCAACTCTTGGTAGAATCCTGATTCTGCCAATCATCAAGGCCACTGTTGCTTTGGAACTGTCGGTCCAACAGAATAGTTTATTTTTTTTGTGTAGCCTTCTCCAGATCTGGACCTTGCAACAATCCTGTCTCTGAGCTCTACAGGCAGTTTCTTTGATCTTTTTTCTTTTTTATTGAACACAAGTGAGCGTGTGGATGAGCCAGGCAGTCACAACAAACACCTCCTCTTCTTCCTCACGCTGGTCTCCGGCCCGAACACACACTGCTGTGGGACGGCTTCAAGCAGCATTTGTTGCGAGTCAGTAGGTTGCGTTGGCACAAAGAGCTGATCCCCCAAGGCATCACCGGGGTCAAGGGTCAGGGCTGCTGGCAGGACCTGAACCTGGTGTGCTCATCATGCCCCGTGAGAAGCTGCAGCAGTGGGAGCCTGATCTGGACGCCCACGCTTGCCGGCGTCACTGACGACTGACCGCCCCACACTGGCTGTTTTGTCTTTGAAAAGTTTTGTTTGCACCTAAAAATTTCACTCTCCCAAACAACCTGCGATGAAGAACGCCACAGCACAGCTTGTGGAAGGAGAACAAAATCAAAGAAACCCAGTTTCACAAACAAAATGGACAACAATTAGACGGCGCGGCAGCGGGCTGGATTTTAATCAGGAAAACAGCAGAAAGAGCTGAGCCTTCAGTTTCCTGCTGATCACTCTACAAACAAATGCTGGGTTACACGACAACATTTAATTCAATTGACTTTGGCTTTCACTTGTACCATGCCATATCATAACAAAGTTATCTCGGGCATTTTACATGTTGAGCAGATGTAGGCCCCACTCTTATTACCAGTGGTTCCCAGAGTGCTCAGGCTTGATCAAATCTTTTCGCTCACTTAGTTCTGCTCACTGGCTCTCACCTGCCTTTCATGCAAGCATGATTAATTACAAATGCTTCCTGATCAGTGGTTGAGTGCCCTTATTACAGCAACTTGCATGACAGAGAGAAAACATGGATCTTGATTAGTTAGGGGCGTGTGTTTTTTTGCAACTGGGAACCTTAAAATAGCATTTAGGGCAATGCTATGCACAAGTATTTGCAGCCAATGCCTATTTGTACAGAGACATTGAACCTCTCTAGTTTGTGTGAAGTGTTACTATTCATATCTGCATTGAAAGATATAGTAAATGCTCAAAACATTTGTTGCCATGGAAGTAAGCTGACATTGAAATAACATCGGAAATAAGGACAGATGAATCAATGGTTGGACGTGATTTAAAAGTGAGAAAAATTTGTTTTGAAAGTAAAATGTTCCTTTACATACATGCTAGTTTCATCTAGTTCATATCACAAGGTGTATATAGCTGGGAAAATTTAGCACAAAATTAACATCAAGGACCTATGTTCTTTATAGACGGAATTAAGGTGTTTTACAGTGGTTGAAATCTTGATGAGCTCTGTGATTGGAGCCCTGAGGAAAATAAGTATTGCAATTAACCACGTCTTGGTGCAAATGATTCACTTTAATTATGGTGTACAAGAATATAAGAATGTGAGTGGGTTGGATTTCACACAGGAGAAGCCAGGTGTTATGGTAACATTAATGTGGTCTTGAATTCTAGAAGAGGAAGAAAAAGAAAAAAAAATGTGTGGAAATTATTTCACACAAAAACAAGAAAAACAAATAATCTCTAATAATCTAAATGTACATCTTCTCCCTATGAATGTGATCTACACACTTGCAGTAGCAGCATTAACTTGGAAACAGCCAGGCACCCTAACCTAAGTTGTGCTTTGAATAACTTTCATGGTGTTTGTGTTTTCATTCTCTCCATCGTAGAGCACATCTAGAATTAGCATATAGCTTTGTATTACACTTATGTTAATGTGCTTACTATGAAGATCATGCGACAAACTATTGAGAAATATTGGACACCTCTTCACTAGGACCAAAACAAACGCACCCAGCCAGGTTTCTACAGCCAGCCGATCGAACCAGCCAACTCTGCATTTGCTTTATATGATAGCAGAGCCGTCTAAAAAGAAGACCATGATCTGACGAGGCAAACAGGAAGAAACAAGTGTCTGATCAAGCAAGAAGTCACACAAGCCTCGGTCTAGTCGTTGCTGAAGGCCGTGAGCTCAAAGAGACTGGGATATGCAAAACAGATGTGGGCCTGGCGTTGTACTTGAAAGTATCACCGTGATAATTTGTCTCCAATCCATGTTTTTCTGCCTTACCCTTTCAAATTGTTCCTATAATGTCTTCTTTAGGAATATACTTTCATGGAAGGACATATAACGTGACAGATCTCGTTAGACATCTCTCCATTGATTTTCTTCTCCTCCAGTTAGATAAAAACAGGGTTGGCTGTAAGTGTTTAATAACAGTGGCGTGCACTCCAAAACTCTAGGGGGAGCTCCATAGACCAAAACAGTGAGAAAGTGACCAACTTGCACAGTTTCCCTTTCATGTTTTTTGTTGGTCAATCCAACTTTGTTTATACTGAACATTTAAAGTAAGAGTTAATCACAGCTCAATATACCGACGGACAATTCTCCCCATTAACATATATTAAATCAAATGTATCCAACCAGGAAGTGAAGGGGATGAATTGTGGTCTTCAGCAGGGGTTTGAAATAACAGAGTGTGCACCGACCCACAGGAAAAGGCAAGCTGCTACTTTTGAGTTTGGAATTAGAGATCTGCAAGTGCAAGTGTTCATTGGGCTCAATGTTCTGACTAGCGTTAAAGGCAGTATTGGCCCAGACAACCAAGATGATGGGTTATAAAAATGTAAAATGGGTACACTTTAACCAATTTTTTTATATATAATAACAAGGAGAATTGGGTGGGGGCACGATGAAAAGGGGGATTATTATTGTACATTAGTAGGGAGCACTGATACAAGTGTAAATGGAAGCAGACGTCACGGTTCAATTCACACTCAAATTCAGGAGTCACAGTTCAGTAGAGTGAGGAGAGAAAAACCACATCGAACGCATTAGGAAACATTTGTTTTCATTTATTTGGAACAAGGCACAGTTCAAATGTCACGGATGAAGAGCAAAGCTGAGTCACTGGGCCGACTTTCTCTGCAGCGCTAGCCAAAGTGACGCAGTGTATTCAGAGTACGCTGCAAAATCTCTCTGCCCATTTGATCTAATTTATGCTTATCATGATGAGAATGGCCAGGCAACTTCAATTGGATAACGACGGTCAGAGCGCTGGAGTATCATCGCATGTGAAGTTTACTGGGCCTGGTAAACAAAGTCTCATGCAGTTATTTGTTCAAAACAGTTCTTTTCTGTGAGTTGTGTTGAAGATGCCTAAATGCAAGGTGTGCGGGATCCTACCAGAACAGAAAAGGCAACATCAAGTGGGAGAAGTGAGAAGGAATGTTGAACATTTATCACCTCATCTATTCATTGTTGTCTACATATCTAGTTAGTATTTTTAGGAACTTGCCAAACATGACCTCAGTTAACCAATTAATGAAGAGAATCACACCTAAAGTATGCTGTGCTTCTATACAACGGAATTAAAAATGAGTTTAATCCAAGTCAGTCCATTATTTAAGTCCATTGTCACTTTTTTCATTCAACTCTGTGGTGAAATTCAAAGGCTTTGACATGGTCAAGTTTTTTTTTTTTTTGTTGTTTTTTGGGGTGAAACCTAACAAGCTTTCACACACTTTGTTTCAGTTTATGAAACTTCTTAATGTCAGATTCAGATGCGAACATCATATTGATCCAGTAAGCTTCAAGGTTTTGAAATACTGTCTCACACAGCACCGCAATATGCTTCAAATGAAGTGGTCAAAACAAGGATTAAAAGTTAGCTTCCAGCTTTCAATCAATTACCTTAAAGATGAAAAGGGTAAAATGAGACTTTAATGTTCAAAGGCAGCCTAACAAACTGACAAATATAAAGGGTTTCATACTGAGCAGGGAAAGCTATAGTATGACAAGGTTTTTGCTTTTGACAGGTTAACAATGGACTGGACAGTGATTTGTGCATCAGCTATAAATCTGTATTATCTTATTGTTTAATAAATGCCATGAAATAATCCTGGAATATATTCATAACTTTATTATTATGGTATTGTGTTCCATAATAAGAATAATATAAGTAAACTGATTTTAATTAGTTCCTGCAACCGGCGCTTTTCTATCTTCCTTTGCTTCAGTGTGAATGTGACTAAAGTCCCTTGAAGTTGCTGCAGCTGTCCCGTCTTTTTCCTCCCTAGACTGGGGAGTGTTAAATGACACGTGCAAGGCTGAAAATGCATTTAATGGCACAAGAAATGGCTTTGAAAGTGCTCCATATACCATTCGATGAGATGACAAGACAGGTTTAATTACATGTAAAAAGCAGAATATGGAAGGATGAATTCTGTCGTGTTTTTCTTGTGCCGGCGCTTGAGGGAGATAAACAGCATTATTCTAATGGCATCAAGCTGTGATTCTGTTTACGCTCTGGAGTCACTGTTTTGTTTTGTTTTGTTTTTTTTGGATGTGACTTTTGTCGTCTGAGTCACAACAACCACAAATTGAATTGACAGTGGCGGTTAGCTGCGTTGTTTGTTTTGTTTTTTACCTTTGAAGCCAGGTCAACCCCAAGACCGTCCCTGAGGTCAGACGTCCACGCTGCTGATTTTATGATGCTATTTTTCTGTTAGTGACGTGTAGAAAAACTTGGGTCTTCTTGTGTCTTGAGAAAATTTGTTATCTGTTAGCAGAGTGCTAGCAGTGTTTAGCCATCGCAGCATAAATAAGAATACGGTGTTTATACCAATCACCTCAAGATAGGTTTTTCAGTAAATTTTTCAAAAATGCATAATCACAATAACTTATCACCATTATCATTACTATATTACAATAATAATAATAACAATATAATCGTAAGGCCTGTGTTGTATGTACTTATGCTTTGTGCTGATTATTAATAAATGCAGTCTTTGGTTTTTAAAGAGTAGCCCTAAGGCTTGTGTCTCTATAGTTTTAGTGCACTCTTCAGTCCGGCCCTACCAACACCGTTTTTGCTTGAGGAAAACTCACCCGCACAGTCTGACTCTTTCATGTTGTTTCCATTTATTTAATTACAGAAAGTACTGCGGACCAATACCACTTATTATTTTAGAAAAACAAACTGCATGCATGCAGTTAGACTTGGTTGATGCATCCTCACCATTGGCTGTATGTAAAGATGGATGGAGTCATTGTGATGTCACCCACTGGTTTGTTAATACCTGTTTTGAAGCCTTGAGATTGGTTTCACAGTCAGTGCCACCTTGAGCTCCCAGTTAATTTTCAAACCAGCAGATTCCATACTTGGGTGTGTGAGTGGTACCAGATTGTAATCTAATTTGTGTTTTATCCAAGGGCATTTAGATACACACATTTCAAAGCAAAGCTGCCACTGCTGCAACTACCAACACGGCCATTGAAGTATGAAGTACAGTATGCCTTAAACCAATGCTATATTGATGTGTCTCCTAAAATATTTAGTTTTCCTTGTCTTGGAGTGCGGTCTTTCCAGCAGAACTGAGACTGCTAACTAATCACACACACACACACACACACATGTATATATATATATATATATATATATATATATATATATATATATATATATATATATATATATATATATATATATATATATATACTGCAGGCAGCAGTGCTTTTCAAGGACTCAACACTGCGTCTTGTCACTTTGATGATAAAGGCGACTCGCCAGAATATGGAAGAATATATAAGAAACAGTATTATGTGGAATTAATTCTTCATACTCCAGTCTAAAAATAACAGAAGAAGACGAGGTTTAGGATAAGAAAAAGAAACACAGCAAGTCTATTCACCAATCAGAACAACAACACTGTGGATTTTGATATCGACATCAATACACAGTCGGGGCTACTCAAATTTCTGAGACATGGTCGGCGCCATGGATTCAACTTTGCATGTACCTGGGTGAGATGGATGATCAATGAGTCTGGCAGACGGAGAAGAAAAAAATATATCTCACTGAAACCTCTTTGAAAGATGAGGTATGAATGGGGAAATGAATAGCCTGCATTGTGGTTATAAGCGATTAAAGGGCAGCATCCATCTATCTGTTCACCCATTTCCCTCCACTTACCCAAGATTGGGTTGCGTTGGCAGAAGGCTAAGCAGGGTGTAACAGAACTCCATCTCACCAGCAGTGCTTAGCAGCACCTCATCAGGGACCTCAGGCATTTCCCTGCCAGATGGGATATGTAATCCCACCAGTAAATCATGGGTCTACCCCGGGCGTCTGCCTACTCACTCATGCGTGGCATTCCCAAAGAGGAGGAGCGCTGATGGCGTCCTTATCGCCTCCTCAGTTGCCCAGGAGTAGCTTCTCTTTGGAAGGTGGAAGCGCTCACCTGCACTCCAAGGCTAAACCAGGCTAACCCCTGAAGGAGGCTCAGCCCTTCAGAATCACCGGGTCTTGTTAGCCAACTACCAGTGCTGTAGTGGAGGTTAAATGCATATCAATGCTGTTTAGTTACCATTATGAATACTTTAAAAAAATACCCAACTTCCTATGAGTGTCTTTTATTAGTTTAGTTAGTTAGTTAGAGAGAGAGACATTCAACTACGTTGTTCACGGAGCAAGTTGTCTCACCCGCATCTGTTTCTCTCACTCTCGTGCTGTGGTTCCATTAACATGGACAAGCAGTACTTTAAAGGGCACCAATGATCCTTTTCCACTTTTCTGAGCTCTAAATACTGTTACAATGTTGAACTCTATCGAGGTTCCTGCGTTTGGAGGTGAGCCCTGCAAGTTGTTGGGCATGGTTCTAAACGCTCTGTTCACAGAGTTTTTTTTAACACCGGGACCGCATTGACGTGAATGGATCTCCTTTCATGGCCAAGCTCAGGCGCACTCTCGGACTGGTTCCGCCCTCCCCCGCTCTGCCCCGGAAGTGATGTCGCAGTGCGCTGCTCCAAGAAAATGTTTTTTCGGTGTCAGGGAAATTAAAAAACAAAAAAAAAGAAAGAACCACAACGGTCAGAGTGGAACGAACAGAGAGAATGTTGGAGGTTTGTCAGCCTAATGCGGATGCGATGGAACACCAGTCCGGTCGGCAACGGGAGGGAAACGACTCGACTCGGCCCCCTGGTGGACGACGAGAGAATAGTCAGCCACGGCAATATTTGAAAACATGTATGAGGACTGTGAGTGTATTGTGACCTCAAGCAAGATTAGTTTTAAGACTACTTGCAACGTACAACCGCTGAATCGTATTGATGAACTTAGCACAGAGTTAGCCACCACCGCTAACTCCGTGCTCTGATTGTTATGTGTGTTGTGTTCACAGCGAAACTGAAGAGGCTGCGACTCGCAAGTTTCGCTCCTTATAGAGATGTTCACGCTGCTAGCATGTTAACATGGGTTGTATAGAGTTCTTTGTGCTTTGTGCTTTGTGTGGACTTAAGTTGTGCTGATATTCTTGTCTAATAATAAACGACTCTATGACTGAAGTGATCGTTTCAGTGTACATATTTTCTCTGCTAGGACAGTGTTTTGATGCAAGTCAACAGTATGAAACAAAATCTTTCTAAGCCCTATTAAAATGTCTCGCAAAAATACAAAACAAAAACACGGGATTCGCGGGATGCTGGAAATACGAGGAAACGAGCAGCGAGACACACAGATCTACAAAGCTTTTAGTGCGGGTAACTGAGTGTTGCTGCTCTGGAGAGGCCAGAAATCAAATACAAAGGCCCGAAAAATAGGTGACCTTTAAACAACTGCAAAAAGGAGAAAAGTAACAGGTTGAGAAGGTTAATGGATATTATAGGTTGAAAATGGAAGGTTTAGATACTCTGTCAGTTAGTAAGATGGACACATATGTTATCCAGTGCGAGGCTTCATGAGCTCAATAAGGCGAACTTAACATTGTTCAGTTGCAAAACACTCTTGGATATTGGTTGATCAAGGTTAACATCAATGCTACCCACCTGAATACATGGAATCCTTTTCAAGTTCCATGTAACGATGGGGTCAAATTATCCAAATCATGCATTTTTTCAAATCATTGATGATTGACACATCATACAGCCGTCAAAAATATATATATATATATATTTTTTATATAAATGCGATAATTAGCACAGGTAAGCAACCGCCTACTGTCTATGAATATATATATATTTTTTTTACATGTAGAAAATTGTACCAGCGAGAAACAAGCACAAGTCTCCCGTTAAATGTTCCTCCTCCACTCCACCCCTTTGGCTACTCTTTCACGGCTGCCATGGCCAGGCTTCCTTATTAACCAGTGCTCCTCCCAGGCTGTCACATTCATTTGGCTGTGAGCTCTTTCGTTTTTTAAACCAGACAGACCAGTTACACTCACTTTTCACTCCTGTTTCTCCCGCCTTGGCCCATGGTTTGCTTTCACTGCTATATGTAAAGCATAGAGAGCTGACCATATTCAGCTAAATTTAAGCTGGAAACCCTCTTTGTGAGGTTGAGGGGAAAACATTAAGATTGTTGTTGTTGTTGTTGTTGTTTTTTTTTTTGTTAATTGTATTCTGACCTCTACTTCTTCAGACTATTAACAAATGTTCTTGTACATGTGCAAACAGGAATGGCCTTACACTGCCAATACACTGGTATGCTATGTGAATCTGGAAGGGCCTTATCAAAACATCAACAGCGGATACAAAAGATTTTCTCGGTCTGTAAAACTGCAATAATATTCTCCAGTGGATGATTTTTCCACATTTCAGGCAAGATGAGTCAATTTTACAAAGATATACAGGAAAGATTCCACAGTTTGGACTGCATAATAATATACACAGTGTAGTGTTGCTCAGGCAGAACATTTCCCTGTGAAGCTGCCCATACCAGAGAGAGTGGTAACCAAGGGCTCAGATCATTTTGAATGGAGCAAACAGCCAATTTCCTGCATTGTCCTACGTCAAATCTGTATAACTACGCTTTAGTGTTGCATCAACTGGCGAATGTGCGTTAGCCATCGGAGGTAGTTTCCTGTCTAACAATAGAATGTCACTGATCGAGTTCCCCAAGATGGCCGACAGAGCAGAAATACAAATTAAAGGTCCAGCGTGTAAAAAAAAAAAAGAATGCTCGTCATTTAGGGTAGCCTGCCTGACAGCGCATTTTATTTATTGATTTATTTATTTTTATTAAGGCCACTGTCAGGCAGGCTTCCTTAACAGAAATGGCCTGTTAACTGGGACCAAGACCCTTGTTCTGTGTATATTCTTATATGTATGAGAACCATTTTAAAGCTACTTTTATTGTACTGCGGGTATAGACTTTCATTACTGTATTTATGGGCAGTATGTTCCTTTAAACAGCAGTGCTTTACAACCCATGTAAAATAGGTTGTACTGTGTTTATTTTTTAAATAAAAAAGAAAGCAATATGCTATAAAATGTTATTTCCACATTTTCCCTGGAATTCTATGCAAACCCTAACATCACTATTAATATGTGGACCTGATTGACTGCAAAGGTAAAGATGATCAGTTACCTTCTCATAGGTACCTTCCCATAAACTACAATAAAAATGTGTGCTAGAAATAATTGGGATGTTTTAAAAAAAAAAAAAAAATCCAATTGAGCTGTAGATTTTACAATGTACAGTTTAGTTTGCTTAATAAAAAGTTTTTTGTTCACACTCTCACACTTGCCATTTACAAGCTGCTTCTATGTGTGCCACATTTCTTTCAGTTGTAATCCCTTTTCACATATCTTAAGTTGAAAGCAGTAATTTTTTTGTGTTTTTCTGACAGCTACAAACAAATTATTCTCTCAAAAAAATAGGGTCCAATTAGCAGTTTTATTGTATTTATTATTATTTATTTATTTTAATTGAATCTGATCCACCTCCACAGTCACACAGAGGTCTCTGTTCTTTGGGTCTCTTTTCAAAAAAAATAAAAACAATGGGAATGTAATGTCCCCCATGAGAGCTAACTTTAGCAAAGATTTGTTCACTTCAACATCTAATTAGTCCAGTGTGTTTACAGAAGAGGCTCAAAGCTCTATGCACACTTCTGAAGTTCAAACAAAACCCTAGTCCACGGCATAAAGACCAAATCTGCATGATCAGCTCACTTTAAACTGCGAGCTGGCAGTAAATTCATTCTCATTTATCACAGTGTTTGCTAATTAGTTTGGTGTGTCAGAGATTTTCTCAGCTGAGTAGAAAACACACCCAATCCTTTGTTCTACTCCGAGTCTTCTGTTGTGTCCACCGACTCCAGTCTAATGACTTCAAGTTTGGGCTAAAGGCGACTAATGCCATCCATCCAATACCACCGCTTTGTTGAAAGAACGGAGGCTCATAGAAAAAAAAAAACTGCAACTGGGGTGCTCAGCTTGATGTGTCTGCTGAGACCAATACTGTGACCCTACAGTGACCTGCAATCTTCCTGTGGTGACTCGTATCTTAAGGCCCTGTCCACACGGGAACGTTAACGTTTTTTTTTTTTCTTTCCCGGGGTCGAAAAAAGTCGCGTCCACACGCTGGCAGATGGAAACGGAACGGCGGGTGAAAACGTTGTAATGCGTATGCCACTCCGAAACGTGGCGCTGTTAACAGACGCTGACACAGCCACCGGACCCAAGATTTAGAAAGAGGGCATTTCCGCTACACACTAAACACGGCGAGTAATGGCGAGTAGCGTGGAAAAAAAATCATGCCTTGTTTTTCCGGTCACATGACAGTGACGGTGCGATGACGTCATCGTTTTACAAGGAAAAGCAGTTTTCACTGTCCACACGGCAACGATGTGACAACGGCGATACGGCGTTTTCAGATTTTCCCACTCTGGGACCCGTTTTCAAAAAATACCGTTTCGGGGGACCCAAAACGCCGTTGCCATATATGGACCAAACGCCGTCACGGTTAAATACTTTACCGTTTCCACCAAAAAACGTTCCCGTGTGGACAGGATATAAGTTATTAAGTCAAAATACTGCAGTCGAAACATGGCACAGGCGAGTTGTGGAGGGAGTTTTACTTTATTTATTCAAATACAAAAAAAAGTTTGTTTTGACCGATAAACAAATTTACTAACTAATGAGGCTGGACACATCATTCATAAATCTGAAAGAGGAAACAGAAATGTGCTTGCTTTATACAGATATCAAACAGCTTTATCACCTTGATAATACATTAGAGTTTTTATTTTAAACTTGATGACTCGCTTTAGGAGTTACTAAAGGAGCTCTTGTCACAGTTGTTCTATGAACTGCCTGCTTGTATGCCTGAAGAATGTGTTTGTCAGAGGAAAAGTTTAGAAAAAACTATTTTTTTTTAACCTAATTAGATCTTCATTTTTTTTTTAACCATTGGAACATTGCTGCATATAAAAAGTAAAAACTAATGGCATAAGTTGCCTTGTAAATGAGCTACTTTTCATATCTAGACATGATGAGAAAGAAATTCTTCTGATGACTTGTTTCAATGAATCATTTGAGTCACTGAGTCAGTCAACCATAGTGTGTGGAAACCTATAAGCACCCACAAGCTCCACCCACTCCCACAGCAACTGAGGAATTTGTTCATTATCTGTGTGTCTGGATGTAGGACCACAGTGTGAGCGGTTCACCTGTTAGCGCTCAAATCTATTTTATTTTTTTAATATCCCAAATGACACTGTGCAGCGGTATTTTGCAGACAACAGACTGTGTGCAAAATCTAATTCATATTCACCGTATTTAAGGAGTGAGCATGGATCAAGGAGGACAACAGGCCAATAGACAAGCTTTGTTTTGTCAGGAGGCACTCTGAATCTGAGGGAGTAACACTCAGCAGACAGCCTGAAAGGTGATAATTATTTAAAAGTGCTTTTTCGAGACTCCCATAACTATCGACTCCTTCTGTTTTGGTTGCTCTAAATAAAGCAAGGTTCATTATCTTTCCCCTGAAATCCACTGGTACATATCGATGGAGGCCCACGTTGCGCTGGCAAGGGAGCAATGCTGTCTCCTCACCAGGCATAAATACGCTATCGATTAGCCATTCTACACAGCCTTTCACTGTCATTTTTCCTCCCCCACTCCCAAAGAAGAATCAGCGGACAGTAATCACTCTGAAGCCCCGGGGCAGGAGGCATCCACCATTAGAGACGAGCTGCTATAGATTCCAATAAATCATAATCCTGCACTCGCAACGGATTCACCTTTCACCATGAAGAATTCGACAAGCAGGGCGTGAAAATATTAGCTTTGTTATTTGTTGCTGTGGAAATCAGGTCAGGCAGTGTAACATGCGACTACAACATGACTCAGCCTGATCTCCCCAGCCACTCGCATTGTATTTATTGTTGTTGGTTTGGTAATTTGTTTTTATATATATATATATATATATATATATATATATATATATATAATGTCAGCATAGTTTCACTAGGTCCATTTTATGCTCTGTCTCGTGTTTGCCAGTTGAGCAGGATTGTTTATTACTACTTAGTAGTACTTTATTCGCTAGTTGTATTGTCTGAAAACCGGATCCAGGCTGCAGCTGAAGCCACATGGTGTCTTGGTCATGGTGGTGTCTGTACACATTTTAAATACTGTCAATATTTTAGATGTGACTAAAAAAAAACATTTATGCAGATGCATGTTTTTTACCATCATCCTCGGTACCAGTTCATCAGGGCCAGTGTTTTGCCATGCTCTTTTCATTCCCCTAGCATGCAAATGGAAGCCACTGGTGTTTTCTGCTCCAAGGCTGCTGCTGACAGGGTTTCTCTTGAAGGCTCGGAGACCTTTGTTGAAGCAAACTCGCACAAGGTTACTGAACTCCCAACCAATCTGTCTGTGTGGGAGGGGGCATGGGAACGCTGGTGTCTATTTGTGAGTGGATGGGGCGCGAAGGTAAGTACCGTGAAGGTGTCGGTAAACTTAGGGACCTGTTGACCAGTGATTTGAAGACTGCCGCCCTGCTGTTCTAAGTTAGAAATGCAAGATTCAGATGCAGAAAGCTGCCCTTTTTTCAGCTTCACGTTAAAGCATTCAATAGATGGATAGATAGACAGATAGATAGACCAGTGTGCTCACATTGTGTTTAAAAAAAATAGATTTCACAGACATCTTTATTCCATAACATATGCATAGGTTCTTTTTTTTCATTTTTCATTTCAAATTTCACCAAATTGCTGAATTGTCAAAACATGTACCATCCTACAACAATTCATAGCAGGCAACTATGCCATTTATTGTTAAAATATTAATTATTTTCTACTTTCTTTTCTTTTCTATTTCATTGCCATTGTTTGGAATAATAATGATAATCATTGTCACACTGGAGAACTTTTTTTTTTTCTCTTCCACCCTGCCTGCCGCTGTCTGCTGCATGTTCTGTCAGAAGGTCACAATTTTATTTTGCTACCTGGACAACAGCATTTGACGCAACAGAGATGCAAATTGCTCACATATCCAGAATTGGATGTGCCTATTTGTGCCGTCGCACTATTAGCGCCGTGTGCTTCATGGACCGGACGCTGAAATGGCGCCGACAGCATTGACAAAATGAGCCATATCAGCAGTCTTGTAGAATCAAGCCAAGAGTGCTGAATTCAAATTTGGAGAACCTTTGCACTTGTCTGAGACACGGCGCCTCCTGCTGCCGATATCTCCAACTGAATGAGAGGGGCATTTGTGCCCGAGTTAATGTATGACAATGATTAAATAAATAAACATATAAATACATGAATGAATAAATAAATAAATAGATAAATAAATGCACACATAAAAGCCTTAAAGGAATGTTTTCATGATTTGACACTTTAAGGTTTCCGGCTTGAAATTCCAAAGCTGCTCCTGCTTTCATCCTCTCCCGCCTCATTTCCTCAGTAATCTCATGTTAGCAGCTCTGCTGTGCTGGTCAGGCAGCAGATGAGAAAAGCTCCTTTAGCCTCTGCATCTTCCACAGGATGCAGAGGTGAGCTACCCTGCTTGCACTTTATTTCTAATGCGGCAGTCACCACCACTCCCCTAGCCATCTGGCTCTGTGTTGTCTAAATATTTCACGCTGAAGAATGCTGCTCACTAGTTTTCCCTCTGATGGACGACAACAGTATTTGCACATTTTCTGATAACCCTTCTTCAGTATTTTGCAATGTCAAGAGTGAAGCTGGATGTTTGGTTTTGAAGGGTGGATCTCCAGGAAAGGACGCCAAAGAATCCAATCTGCCACTGTCTTTCATGTAAGAGTAAGTTCAGTCGACTTGCGAATGCAGCTTCTCACTCAACCTTGTACAACTACACTAACCTTACATGGCAAAAGCATGAATTAAAAATTTAGTTGATGTGCTGCAAGCATGTTTTATTTACGAGCTAATGCTCAATAACGAAGAGATGAGAGGGAGGGGGGAGGGTGTTGGGGGGTGGGTGGGGGGGGGTATTGAGTTTTTAGTTGATTTTTGTGACAGAAACTGACAATGCCTTTATTTATAGACAGTCGATCCTACTAAATCATTGGTTAACTAGCTTCCACTGTATTTCCTGCAGGTCACCTTTAGCCTTGAGTCATTTTAATCTAGACATACTGTGTGAGCCTATTAAATACACACAAATGGGAGAGTTAGCACACATGAGTCACATGATATAGTATTTCCTACGTCCAAATTGATTGCATTGAACATTTTCTCAGTTCTCAGTGCAAATCATTTTCTTCTTCTTCTTCTTCTTCTTCTTCTTTTTTCAAATGTCACACCTTCCATTTATTCTCTAATGCGATATTATTCTCAAAGCTTTATGGAACACAGCAATGGATTATGTATGCAAGTGCACACTGCTGTGAATAGTTGAACATGATATAATTGAGCCGTTAAACTAAACTCTAAAAGAAAACTTTACGTTTGATGCGATAAAATAGCGGGGTCACTGCTATATCTGCAAACAAAGTCTTCAACTTCAGTCAAACTAACGTTAACACACGTTCTCAACGTCGTAGTTTTGTCAATAAAACAGGTCTGTCTGCTTTTGTGTACTGAATCGTATTTTCCTTTGTAGCTGCCACTGAGTATTCTCAAAATAACTGGAGCACTTTTGTTATTGAGCGGAGAAATATAGCCATAGCAATAACATACAGCCTGAGCTGCTCTGAATCCTAATTATACTTTGCTTTCATGAGAGGAATAATGGCCGCGAGAACCCGCCCTTGCACTATTAACTTAGTATAATTGAGTGTCGATCTGTTTGTTTCGTTTGAAAGATGTTCAAAGAATTCTGAAT
This sequence comes from Thamnaconus septentrionalis, assembly GCA_009823395.1. Classification (NCBI taxonomy): domain Eukaryota; kingdom Metazoa; phylum Chordata; class Actinopteri; order Tetraodontiformes; family Monacanthidae; genus Thamnaconus; species Thamnaconus septentrionalis. Next base: position 10,201,452 of record CM020504.1, read on the forward strand.
CAGCCATTTGGCCGAGACAGACGCTTATTTTTATTTTATTCCTGCTTTTCATTCAAAAAGCCAAATGAGAGCAACCCCAGTGATTAATAACCAATGTCACACAGCCTGGGAAATCATTGAGTGCAGTGCTTAACCTCGCTGAATACTTCTGTCTTTTCTCCGGTATGTGTTCGCACCAGCTGAGTCAAGGAAAAATGGGCCACAAATTGTGAAATAAGCAGTTTGTAAATAGTTTGTAAATAGTTTGTAAACAGTGCAACCAGATGAGTAACTATGTGGATATGTTTCACTATTTATTTTACAAAGTGGATTCAGCAAACCAGAAGTGTGTTTCTTTTGCAAATAAAATTTCTAGACGTATGCATGTTGCCCATGAAGTTAGAATAATTTAGTAATCAGATTAAATCTGTTGCATCAGTAGTCACGTTTGACCAAGTGTAAAGATTACTTGTCGTGATGTGTTCCAATTACCCAGGCGAAAGGAATTAATGCAGATTGTTTAGCTTTATAAAAGAAAGGATGAAAATATCAAAAGTGAGTCATCCCTGGAATCACATCAATCAAGACTTCTCAAAACATCTTCATGCAGCCTTGTCTTTTAGCACATTTTCCACCAAGCAGTTTCTGCGCCGAGCAACTCTTCAAAGCGTTACCGATTTGAACTTAAATGCAAAGTTTTCATTCATTATTCCTCCTTTGTCCGCCGCTGTTGCTCTCCTGGTTTTGTGTTTGTGTGGGTTGGCAGTGCGGGAGTTCAGCTTAGCGCTCAGAGCTCCAAGCGCACCTGCTACAAGCGCACGGTTGTTTTTTGGTTTTGCTTTTTTTTTTCTGCACGAGCGCAGGAAGACCTCGTATCACTCTTGGCCTGTCGCCTTCGAACGGAAAGGTCACCCTCACTAGACTGCGCTCAGGTAATTTGCGAGTAAGCCGCCGCACACACTCCCGAACTACAATGAAAGACACGATGAGATGTATGTAGGACATGCCAGCTCTGTATCACCAGCTCTGGCATCAAAAGCTTCTTCATAACCTTTCACTTGAGAAAATGCTAATTTGTTTGCAGTGGGATCGCGGATTGGGCTCCGAGGAGGCGGGGCGGAGCGAGGAGGAAAACCTCGGCGTGCTGAAATCACACGGAGGCAGCTCGCCGCGCTGCCTGTAAGCCTCTCGTTCTGCTGCCATCTCCCAGTTCACCTGCCTGACTGGGAACACAAGGCTTTTGTTGCGAGGCAGCTCATGGTTCACAGTGATAATGCTACAAAAGAAAGAATCTCCCGGAGCCTTCGTGCCATTATGCCAAGTTTAGCGCCGCCGTGACAAGTCGTGAAGCTGTTCCAACGATACAGACACAGCAAGAGCAAAAAATAAAAAATAAAAAATCTAATTTGCCCTCATTAGAATTATGGGCCTTGAAGCACAGAAACTCAGAATAATTTATACATGAATCGAGCCGAATAGTTTTCCAACCTGCCCTGTGTTTACAAAACCCATGATACAGCGCGCAGCTAATTTAGAATCCACCGGAGTCTTGGTTATGTAAGTTTTGTGAGCCATGCTCCACTTCTGCACCAAGAACTTGCTCCCCCCCCACCCACCCACACCGACCCCCACCTCCATTTCTTTCATTTTTCTTGTTTTGATGAACTTGGCTGGATGAAGTTCCCCCTTTCTGGATAACCAGCAAAGCGATTTCCCTTTGATGTGAAAAAGTCATGTTGCCATCCAGTGGACAAAGCAGATGATTATGAAGACGAACATGGAAAACTGAAAACAAAAGCTGACATGTGCAAAGCGCACCGGAGCGCAGTCGGCTTTAAACATCGGCCCCATGTCTGCTGTGAGTCCTGTGGAAGAACACAGTGGAAACTCTTGCATATTCTGTCGTGTGTGTGTGTGTGTGTGTGTGTGTGGAGGGGGGGGGGGGTTATGGGGAGGGAGGGGGTTACATAATTGTACAATAAATAAGTCAAGCTCTGCAAAAAAAAAAAAAGAGACGACTTAAATTTACGCTGTTCCTCAGAAGTGAAGCCACACAGCCATCAGCCACGACAAGAATCTGCGCCGGGCAACTTAGAAAAGATTGATGCTTCCTTTAAGTTGCCTAATTGCTGCTTTAAAGATAATGAAGGTCATTGTTCTTCGTGTTGGAAACAGAGCGTGTCATGTGAGTAAAAGGGGCTTCATTTAGCCGGAGAAATGCATGAAAGTGCTCCATTCAAAGCCTTACACAAATAGCTTTACACTGATCGGGGCCCCGTTAGCGTCCCTTTATCTTCATCTCGCTCTTGGCCCTCATCTTCACTCGCGTCATTAACATGGCTGCATGATATAGCAGCCGTGGGGCCTAAAAGTAAGGACGATTTGACAATGGAATTTGATTAGCTGATATTTTTGTATTTTATATATTTAATATATCATTTGACTGACGATAAATGTGTTACAGGTGCTGGGTGAAAGAGATGAGGTTTGGTTTCCCTGTTTGTAGGAAACAGCACATCCTCAGTTCCTCTCATGTGCTTGTTAAACCGTTGAAAAATATTGCGGGCTGAGAACCTAAAGTTTCTCTCAGCTGAAACTCTTTTCAAAAAAACTTTTTTTGTTTTAACTGATGTCTAATCAGCCAAAAAAAGAAATAAGATTATTGAAAAATATATGTTTTTAATTGCCTTACTCTTTTCTTGGGCCTTGATGTAATCTTTGTATTTGTAGTTTTACTGTAGCTGTAGCTAATTAGACACAATGGCCCATAGTTGGACGGGTCCTGTCACAAACACCAACAGCAAAGTAGCAAAGGGAAAAGAACTGCTTGATAAATAATTGCCTGCAGAAGATCCTGTTTTGTAGACATGGTTCATATATGGCACTCTCATCAGTTTCAATATGCATTCTTTGCTTTACTATATTATGCTTAGTTTAATACAGATTCATGCAGGGGGAAAAAAAAAAAAAGTGCAATGCAATACAAATGAATAAACGACCCGCAACAGAAAAGCTACTCTTGAGTAAGTGGTGAGATTACAGACATCCTGCTGGCCCAGCAAAACACTGGATTGTTATTATTATGGCTTTAAAGGAAATTGGCTTCACATCGTGACACACTAAAGCCCATTTTGCACTTGCCCCGTCGATACGCATCGCCACAGGCCCGTTTGCCAACATGCGAGTCTGACTTGGACACCCGTTGAAACACAAAAGCGCACATTTCAGCAGTTCAAATTGCTCCCACTGATTATAAGTTCTCGCAAAAGTGACGGGCAGACGGAAGCTCTGTATGATTTGCAACATAAAAGCTTGCAGCCATATGAAGTGAAGGACGGCGTCGCGGGCGGGAGCACGCATTGCAACAACACCCTGTTCAGCTCGCCCTGACGGGCAACAACAAGGACGGAATCGCCATTCTGTGCTGAAAAGAAGAGTGCGCGCCGCGAGCGCCGGCAAAGAAAAGGCTGCAGACGATGAATCCAGCCAGCAAATATCCCTGCCAGCAGCATCTAAAAGGCTTCTCCTTGTCCACCTTCCAATGACGTGAATGCCAAATCATCTCTCCCTCGAGTCCCCAGTCACAGCAGAGGCTACGACGGCAAACTTTGGCACACGACTCTGCTGAAGACGGCGAAAAGTATAAATCTGCCTCCAAAAAATGTCTCGGCTCTATGAAAAGTGCTGGAAAATTGGAAAATTGGCAGATTACCGTCCCTGAAGTCCCATGGGAAAATGCAAATGAAATGAAAAGCACATTCTATTTTTCTCTTTTTGATATTCGCTCACAATTTTAAGGTCTTAAACGGTCTTGCCCCCCTCCCCTCCCCCACTCAGTGACTTCATAAAAAAAAAACAATGATGGAGGAGAGTGTTAGACCGAAGTTCTGAAGTTGGTGGTGGTATCTGTACGACATTCAACCATCACGCATCAGAAACTTTGACTATTTACTCTTGAAAAAAAACAAAAAACTCCAGCATTGGTTAAAAATAAATCCCTAAATCCTCTTTTTAATCTGATGCCTGTTACCAGAGACTTTTGGTGTTCTGATCCTTTTAAATGTCCAGTGTGTTCAATTTTTAAGGAAGTTCGCCCGACACCGCGTTTCGTATTCAGGGTACTTTCAGGCAGGCTTCCTTAAAAAACGGTGAGGCAGGATGGCAGCTAACTAGGAGCAAAACCCTTATTGCTATATATACATGTACAGGGAAAGAGAGCCTTTCTAAGGGTAGGAAAACCAAATTACTTCTATTGCACTGTGACTATACACCTTTATTTATATATTCACGGGCAGTATGTTAATCTTTTACCAATAAACAAATCATAAACCAAGCCAAATTGGACCCACTGAATCTTTAACTCTTTAACTGTGCTGTTGTGTTGATATTGTCTACCTGTGTCTTGTTTGTTGTGTTTCGCCTGCCGTAGGACTGTACGTATAAAGTTTAGCATCCGCGCTACGTCCGGCTCATTTACGTCGAAGCTCAATGCAGTTATGTTGAAAAATGTGCATTGTCTCCATTTCAATGAATGAGTTAACAGAATGAAATAGAAGATTTTGTGGAGAGGGAAAAAAATCCCCAACTATTGGCTGTCGTTATATTTGCCACTTCACTCGTCGCAGCTCTACCGTCGCGTCTCAGCCGCTGGTTTGGTCCAGGCGGCGGTTTTTCCTTTGCCACCTCTCACATCATCGTCGTCTCAGTCTTTACGTTTCCAGAGCTTCGGCAGAGTTGTCAGTCACCAAAAAAAAAAAAAAAAAAAAAAATCCGCCAGCACTCGCCTCATGAGTCCACGCAGGGATTCATCTCGCCGCTGCCTAATCACAGCATCTTTCAGCGAGCGCCAGTGCCAAGGATCCTAGTCAAGGCTTCCTTTTCACACACCGTCTACTCTGTGGTTTTATTTTTGAGTGTTAAAAAAAGAAAAGAAAAGAGAAGTTTGCTATGAGAGAAGAGATGTGTCTTGATCGGCCGCCTGGTTAACAGATGGCAGGGAATAAATAAAAAGATAAAAACACCTTGAACTTTGCGCGTCGCTTTAATCAACATTCATCTTTGTATTTAGGCCCTTATGGGCACTTTCGGAAATGTCTGCGGTGCCTCGATTAAAATGTGTTTTTGTCTGCAAGGTGAGAGTGTATCAGAAGCCAGGCTTGGAGACAAATGCAAAACTTGCAGACGATCACTGAGTAAATTGCAGGTGTCTGGTTCGATGATTAGCTCCTCACGACACAACCTGAGCTGCTCACCCCTCGCTGGTGTGTGATGTAGCGCACGTTTGGCTCCGGATGAGGAAGTTTCCCACTGCATCCCGTGCAGTATTTACATAGACGCGCTGTTGCTGCGCCGCTCTGTTGTTTATAGATCATTTTATTGGTCAGTGTGCAACGCAGCCTCGTTTCCAAACATTATTATTCTCTGTGATCACGAAGCGCTGAGTCACATCAAAGGATCCAGCAGGAAAAAAAAACATCCCCACGCGGGTCCTGTTTACTGAAGGATATTACATTATTCAACATAATTGAATTACAGAATTAATTGCGAAAAACTGATTGAAAGGATTCCTCTCCGGAATGAAAGACACTTTTACAGCCCCTCTTCTTTTTAGGTTTTTTTGGGGGGGTTTTCTTTCGTGCGGTCAAGTAGCTGGCGGAAGCTGTGATGTCTCGCCGCCGCCGCCGCCGCTTCTTGTGCGAATTCTTCACCGTGGCCCAGCATGTTTTTCATTACAGTGGTTAATTAGGGTGAAATCAAAGGCAGGCGCGAGGGCTGTGTTGCAGATTGATTTTCCCCACGCCGAGGCCGAGAACGAGCCTCGGCGGCGGCTGCACCTGCCGGTTGTTCTTAGGTCCCGGAGCAAGTCTCACTCTTCCCTTATTGCCAGGAGCCAGATAAAGAGTGTGCATGGTCCCCTCCTGCCATATATCCATTAAGGTCTCTGACAGTTTCCCTCCCCGCCATTATCCATCTCTTTCCCTCTCTATCTGTCTCTGCCTGCTGTATGTAAGCGCCCTGCGCACCTCTTTCCTCTCGCTCCATCCATCTCTATCTAGGACTCGCGCTCCTTCCTCTCCCATCTGATTAGCTCTGGCTGGGCCGCTCTGCCTCCCTTATAATTGCCCGCCGGTGCCTGACTGGCATGCGGACGGCGGCGACTTGAGAGCTGCCTTAATATTAATTGTGTGTAGGTGTCTCCACTCGCTTTCATTAGGGCCGAATCATTTCAGGGCTGTTGCTTTATTTTTGAACATAGACTTCCTCTGTGCTGCCAACACCACACCTATCCATTCTAGGTGTGCACCGATACCACCTTCTACCAGAACCAGCAGAGTATGAGTACTTGCATTTCAGTACTCACCCGTACCAATACTGATACCGAGTACTGATTTTTTTTTTTTTTTTTTCCCACAGATGTTCTATTATTTGAACAACATTCCTGTGAGTGTCTTTCTGGACCGGGTGTGACTGTCACAAATGTCATTGCAGTATAAACACAAATTTAACAACATTGTCATATACATACATATGCAACTGGTATCGGCTCGTATTTTCCGAGTACAAGTTGTAATAGTACAAGCACTCAAGCCCGGTATCCCAATACAGGTATCGGTATCAGTGCATTCCCAATTCCCTAATCCATTCCAAAGGAAGGTCCCCCCCACCTTTTTTTTTTGTTTGGAGGGGGGAGGGCTCGCTGTCCTTTCTGTTTACCCGCCGTGCCGTTCAAAGCAGAGGTAGCATTTATTTCCATTTTGTCCGTCAGCATTAGTTCCGTCCAGCGGCTCACCGCCCCCATCCCCCCACTGCCCCAGATAGACGGCTGACCGCGGCCCGGCTGAGTAGCCTGACGGACAGCGCGAAGCCGGAGGACCCCGAGCTCAGTGCGACGGCGGCGGTGCATTCCGAACAAACAAGCAGCTGAGGCGGAGGGATTCTTATGAAGTCTTAATCTCGCTTTACAGCGTCTGGCAGATAAAACCGCGGATGGATGCGGGAGAAGCGCGACCGGTCCGCAGAGGTTTTGGCTGGGAGGCGGGAGGCGGGGCGAGGGGGGGGAGGGGCAGCAACCGGGCCGACCTGATAGGATAAACAAATGCTTCTGCGCACACACACACAGAACACAGGAGACATGGCAAGGCTGCTGGTGGGAAAGGAAGGCGAGTGCCGTGTTGTGCGCGTCTGAAAACACAGACAGACACACGGCGCACTCAGGCGCTGGCTGCCTTGTGGAGGAGACGGTGCGGCTGCTGGCGAACTGCTTCGTCTGCTCCCCTCGTCCAACCGTCTGCGAGCGCTTCACTGCGAGAGATTTAATTGCGGCGACGGCGGCGCCAAACGACGACAGCAGCCGCGTCAGCAGTCAGCGGCTGCGCCCTCCTGCTTTTGTTTGCCTTCCCCGCCCCCAGTTTTCAAGAGGGGACCGGAGAGGGCGCGGCTCGCCTCCTTTGCAGTCAGAGGTTGCCGTTTGTCCGGGCGGGGACCCGGCGAGCCACCTCCCAGTGCTGGGGCTGAGCCAGGCGGAGATGACAGCCGGGAAGTTAATCCTCCTGAAATAATTTGGTCTTGCGGTCTCTGAACTTGCGCATTATCTTCCTCTGCACGCGGCCGGTGACTTCGACGCCTCAGCCCCACTTCTGACAGGTGAATCAAGCCTGAAACCAGCTCTTTCTAATAGCCCGACATTAAGGAACCCCACCCCACCCCACCTCCCACGTTTCCCAGCCACCAGTTTGAATTTCTCGTCCACAGAGGCTACAGGGGGCCTTTATTTTCGAGATAAGGAAGCCGGCTGAGCCGGCAAGGGCTGAAATATGCTTGCGCGCCGGTTTGCAGGCAGTGAGGGATGGAGGATGGCATTATTTACGGTACAGAGACCACCGCGATATCTTCATTTAACACGTTCCCTTAAGTGCGCCGGTGCCACAAAACACCTGCTTAGCGCCGCAGAGGATTTGTTTACGTAGGCAAACAAAATAAATAAACATGTCACACGCGCCAGCAAGGACGACTTAAATCCCAAAAGTAATAATAAGAAGGCTGCACTCTGAACACCAGAGACCGCTTGAAGGTTCTGCGAGCTTACGCTGGTACATAATAAACAATGTGGTGAACAAGGGATTGTTGTTTTAACACGGTGATGTGAGCAAATATTGACTTACTTTATAAGTATTTTTAACAACAGCAGGATGTTCCTTTATCCGTGCTTTTTTTTTTAAAGTATTTTTTTGAATAGCTCCAACTAACAGAGGGGCGATGAAAAGTTCTAACAGCTTAACAAAAGTCTGTTGAGCCATTTGCAGAGGCAGCGTGGCTCTCTCCCCTAACCTGGTTCAGTCCCATTGTGATTTATGACGCATGCCTAATATGGTAAAAGGGCGATTAAACCCACAGGGAAAATACTGCGAAATAAACAGAATGTTAGGAATATAATATATCAAAGGGGAGGATAGGAAAAGTGCTCCTCCTGTTAGGCTGTCGAAAGCTTTGGATGCCGAAAACAGAGCTCAGCCGCGTCTGCCAAAAAATAAAGAGCTAAAGTGATTTAAATTCTGCAAAAGCATGTCTCCCGACACAGCGGGGCCTGTCGTGAAGCAAAACTCAGACAAGCAGATACTTTAATCGTTAGAATCACCCAAAAATTTGCCCCAGTATTTATCATAAAATATCAGCTATAATAAAATAATAATAATAAACTCCACAACGAGGGTTACTTTACCCCACAGTAAGTATATCATGCCTGGGTACTTCAAGCACATTTTTGCTGATGATCCAGACTTTTACTCGACCTTTATTACACTTGCTAGTGAAGAAGCTATTTGCCCATTGTTGTAAGTGGGCTACTTGAACTTAAGGGGCCGAACGATGTGAATATTTTTGCACCTGAATAAATTTCGACTGACACGCCAAATTGGCTGATCATTGCTTCGTCTGAATATTGTGTGCGGCGAGGAGGAGGCCTGATGAGCCAATACATCATCTGCATTGAGTCCACAGACGCTGCTGCTGCTGCTGAAAGGAAAGGGGTATTTGCTCTTCCATGGATAGAAGCTCATTAATTCTATTTTATTTATTTATCTATTTATTTATTTTTACACACAGCAAACTGCCGTTCGCCTGACTGCTTTCCCCCACGATTCGCTCACACGCTTGTTTGTTTGTTTGTTGCCTGTTTTTTTTTTGTTTTTTTTGCTGCCTTCAAAGCCAGAGGGACACCAGCGTTTCATGCTGTAATACCTCAGCAGTAAACACTGACACAGGCTTTGACAGGAGGTGTGGGAAGGGCCCCAGTGCACCTCAGCAGACCCTGCGCCGCTCACGCGCTCTCTCCTCAGAGAGAGAATATTAACGAGTTTATTTGTGGGTTGGTTCCAATTTGTCCATGAGTTGACTTTGCAGTTTGAGGTCTAATTCAAACGGCGACAAAACACTGTAACATCGTCGCATTAAGCGTTCGAATTTGAGCAACGGCTTGCGCAACATCTGTAGATGTTTCCTCCGCGTAGGCGTGGAAGGGAAAAGTAAAGACGCTGCCTAGTTTGAAATGCACTAAACATTTGAAGGTTAAATAACAAAATAATATCATAAAGAAAGCCAAAGTGACAGAAGTTTTATCTTAGCATTCTTGCATTTCAAGCTTCCTGATTTTTGAAATGATTTTCATAACACTTATTGACTCCTTTTTGGTCATGGACAAGTGTCTCATCGGCGGCCAGATTCTCAAAGCTAATGGAAGCCTCACAATCCATCCGACTGAGAGCAGGCGGCGCGCTTGCCCGCTCACAACCGCCCACAGGTTCATCCCTCTGAGCGACACCTCTCACATGAAGACGGCCACGTGGCCCGCACTTAATGGAGAAAATATTGATTGTAGCCACTTAAAAGATGACAGCAGCAGCTGCAAATCCATTTACACCTGCATATCTGTCAAGCTGGCCTGGTGTGTGTTGCTACTCATTTCATTCCAACGCCGCCCCAGCGGCTCCTTTTTTTTTTATGAACGCTCTGTGCCAAAGGTTGGTCCATTGTCGCCTGAGAAATGCATTTATCCTAAAAAAGTGCTATATTTTACATTCAGCAGCTGGAACCTGACTGTGAGGTCCTTTACTTGCTTTCTCATGTCAGTCCAGTGGCTGCCATTTGGCATCATCGTTGGTTAATATTTCTAGAGCCAATAGGCTCATCAAACAGTGCATATTGATAATGACATAAGCAATGGACTCAATTAGTCAAGTTATATTTGAGAAAATAAATGTTGATGGTGGCGCAGTGGTTAGCGCTGCCGTCTCACAGCAAGAAGGTTGTGGGTTCGATTCCGGCCTGTGAGGAGTTTGCATGTTCTCCCTGTGTCTGCGTGGGTTCCCTCCGGGTTCTCCGGCTTCCTCCCACAGTCCAAAAACATGCATGTGAGGTCAATTGAACATTCTAAATTTTCCGTAGGTGTGCATGTGAGTGTGAATGGTTGTTTGTCTCTATGTGGCCCTGCGATGAACTGGCGACTTGTCCAGGGTGTCACCCTGCCTTCGCCCTAAGACAGCTGGGATAGGCTCCAGCAGACTCCCGTGACCTTGATCTCAGGAAGAAGCGGGTATAGAAAATGAATGAATGAATGAAAATAAATATTTATTTCCCGAGCTTCTCAAACAGTCAGGCTGTCTGCACATGTAAGAAGTGCAGCCCGATCCCATTCCCACTTTGGCAGACGTTGATATTGTGTCAATATTTGTGGCGCCGTCAGACGCGCAAGGTGTGAGCTTTTGCGTTAGGCAAAGATGCAGCGGGATATGAAGTAATTGCATTGCAAAGCGCTGGGTGTTTCAGACAAGGAGGCAAAGAAAACGACACGAGGAGGATGAGCTGAAGCAGCTGTGGGATGAGGTCAGGGTTGAGGGGAGAATTCAGCAAACTTCCACCGAGCTCACAGCAAGAAAAGCAGTCCTTGCAAACACTGCAGTACTTTTTTTTATAAACTTACCAGGGTTTTTATGCCTCTGGGTGACACAGATTTATATTATTTATTTTATTTTTTGCGCAAGTTTCGGTGTAAAAAATTCCCTCATACCTTGGGATGGTGCATTTTGAGTGAGTCGCTTTTGTGCCAGTGTGTGGCCACCGTCAATATGCTGTATACTGAAGTAGGTACTGTTTGCTTGCTATTTCAAGGGAAATAAGCGATTTTTATCATAGTCAGATATGGGATAATAATAATAAAAAAAATGGTATGTGAAGCTCTAGTGGTGTCATTTTATCTGGGGTAGAGCGTCACATGTTGGTTTCGGGCCATTTCTATACTCTTGTTTGCTTGTCTTGACCAGCCGTGCGTGCATGTCAGCGCATGTGAATCTCTGCCTCTTCCTGCCCATCAGCAGAGCTACCACTGTTGTAATTAGCAAGAAGCAACTGGCCCTTCACCAGGAAAACACATCTCAACTTCAGAAAATGCATTCAAATCAAATGAGATGCACTCAAAACAAATGTTTACATTAGCTAAAATGATGGTAGGTATAAATACGGAAGGTCAGTTTCTGTTCCCAGGACTCTGTTACAGTAACGTGTTTCAAGAGGACCACTGACAGCAACGGACCTGCATCCAACACAGAGCTGTAATGTATAAGTGGCTTAGTTAGTTTTATTTGAAGTGACTTTGGGTTGATAGAACTTAAAAAGTATTTTGTATTGGAGCAGAATTCTGTGACGGAGTCAGGTCCTTCACTGATAGTAGTCCCCTTGGAAACGTAACATGGAAACAGGGAGTTCTGGTAAGAGAAAGTGACCCATCAGATTTAGAGTTATATCCAGCATAATTTTAGCTAAAATAAGCATGTCCAGCGGGTCAGCTCAACGTTCAGACGCTTGCAGCATCATTTATTGTCGTTGTCACCTGACATTTTCTTTGCTCACTCAGTAGGCGTTTGTTGCTTCGCATAGAGGACAAGGCAGGGGGCGGAGCGATGGAGGTGCGAGGAGCGCGAGGAGGTGGTGCAATGGATCCGAAATTTTGGTTGACACGCTACGCTCCACTGCGCTCTCTATTGGTGAAAAATCGCTTCTTGCACCCTGAAAGAAAAGCAAGATTTTTTTTTTTTTAGCACACATGGCTTAAACATGTGGCTTCCTGATGAAATTATTAAATAGAACACTCCATGCAATGCATGTGACAGGCTAAGATCTGAAGAATTCACGATGAAAAAAAAATTGAGTTCAGATGACACAATGCCAAAAAAACCCCAAAAAAAAAAACGCAGCTGTCAGAGACCCATGGGTCAGGGTCTTCAGGAAAACTCGTATGATTCCAGAGTCATGTAGCCCCATGCTGTCTCCTTTGCAGTATCTGTGCACACTCCCAACGGCACACACACACACACACACACACACACACACACACACACACAGACGCACACACACAAAGTAAAGTAAAGTAAAGTAGGCCAAGGCCTTAGGAAGTCCCTCTAGTTACTTATCTCAGCAGTCTGGTTCGCCACGGGCCTCCCTGTTTCTCTGAAAATCACTCACATTTTAACACTGTTTGCTTTTCTTCAACCTACTGGGCAACATATTGCATACACAGGTTCCTCCTCGTGGTTAAGGCGCTACCAACCACTGAGCTAAATTATGAATCACTTGCTGGTGTTTTGAAATATATAATTAAAAAGCTAAGCAACAGAATACGATTTTTATTGGCTTTTTTTTTTTTTTTTTGTTGTATTTTTGGGGGAGGTGAGTGTTGTGCATTTTTAAATGGTTGGTATACTTAATTTACAAATTATCATTGTTTACACTCTCACAGTTTGTAATAACACTATTTTTTTTTTTGAGTAATGAATATCAATGTGGTTGTCTAAAGTGTTGCTTAACAGGCTGAGCTTCATTTTTTTTTTTTTCCATCAGTGCCTCAAAGTAATGAGAGAAAAAGCAGGTTCCTAGCTGCTTTGAGCAAATGGGGCTTTTTATTGCTGCAGTAAATTGCCAGTAAATTTGGTTTGAATTGTATAAACAAATTGTGCTAATTAAAAACAAAATGTGAAATGCTGGGTAGAGTGCAGTGAAAGAGGGGGGGAAAAAGAAGCGTTCCTGCCTCTCAGTGTGATGTGATGTGGTTTCAGATGAGCAGTTACGTATTTGCTGTATAAGTTTAGACGCTCTGATATTGATCTGTTATGTAACTGAATGTACTGCCAGCACAAAATGTACTTTTATGGAATATGGGAGCTGCAAACTGGCTGCTCAGGTTTCACACCATCCAAAAAATGACAGATGACGGCACTCACCTCATCTCTAAGCCTGCTCTAACGGCAGTGAAACACATTTTGCACCAAAAATAGTAACGCAATCATGCCCGATCATGGAATTAACAACGGGGTGAAAAGTTTGCCACTAGACCTGTCAATGATTTCAATTTGAACTGGCCTGCTCGAACAATAGCGTTAATAACTGAATTTGGCATGATGAAATTGAATTGCACTGTAATGGAATTCTATTTTATCTACCGTTTCAGTTCATTTGTGCTTGTGAGGACCACTGTCTATGCGCAGATGCCTGTGATTTTTCTATTTATCTTTTTTTAATGCTCCAGGGATATACAGAGAGTGTTCATATTAGGGCATCCAGTGGTGTCAGATCTAAGATGAAAAGGCATCAGGTGTCAGGAAAACCTCAGTCAGATGTCAGACGTCAGATAAAACAGCCACAGGAGAAAAGGGACTTCAAAATAAGAATGGTGAAAGAAATATGGTGCCTGGACGGCCGCTGCACGGCGGGTGTGGTGATTGGCTAGTCTGACTATCCCCAGGACATTTCTGCTAATTCATTGCACCCAATGGAATTACATGACAGAGCGCAAAGGAAAATTCAAATTGGTGTCAGTATGAAGAACAAACATGAATGTCCGCAAATTGATCACTCAACAAAGGGCCTGATCAGGTGGGTGGAAAACAACTACTTGCTATGAAAAAAAAAACACAAAAAACTGGGACTTGGACATTCGGGGAGCTTATGATCATTTACAAAGAACAAGTTCAAAGTCAGACTATTACAATCCCAATTCAGCTTTCAAACTGTCAGTCAAACGCTCTAATGTGAGTGATTAAAATTTGGTTTCTAGCAGCATGTCTCAGTCCGTGTGACTGCAGGACGCTCAAAGAGCACAGGCACGGCTGTGACATTGTCTAAAACATGAATAATGACATAATAATGACAATAGATTTCAGGCTTTGTAGAGACAGTGATCTTTCCTCACTGACCATGACTGACTGCCCAGAGACACACATTATTGCTAGAGAACATGGTTAGCGTTGGCTGCATCATATGGGACCTTCAGGGGAAAACGGTGGATTTCCCTGCTGCACCAGTTTACTGAGACAAGGAGGAAAGCCTACATAGCCACTCTATAATGTTCTTTTGTCATTTCAAATATGCCTGTTACCAATAGGTCCCCCTTTGTGGTCATCAAGACTGTATGTTGAGCAACACAAATGCAGAATATTTACCCTGTTTCGGTCCCATTGTTATTGACAACCATATCTTTGAATGCCTTTGGAAAATTGATATGCTTACAAGGGTTTCATAAATCTAGATATAACTTTTTCAAAATAAGAACAATAAAGTCAAAGAGCCGGTAACACTAAAATCACAACTTAACCATCCTACAACGTGAACACAGCCTCACCGAGGATGCTGAACACCAGCGCAGCCCTTTACGAAGCTGACTTCCATTTTCCACGGCACAACTTTACTTTTTCTGTACGTTCATTTTCCTTCTTTAAAAAAAAAAATACATATTTATATGTAAATTGATTATTCATAGTTGTTTTGGCCTCTGTTTGGGCCTGTGTGGCTCTGTATGGTTCTGAAAACTCATTCATATTTTCCAACTGATTCATATCCCCCTTTTTCCAATAAGACAAACAAAAGATGCCTCAGCCTTAAGTAACTAGGAAAGTGCGATAAGCAGAGTAATCTCTCTCCGGCTCCACGCGCCAACTCTGACAACGCTGACTGCCATGACGAGGCCAAGCTATTGTATCAGAGGTGAAAGGAAAAAGAAGAGTGTCTGCCTGTCAACTCAGTTTGAGGAGGAAGATTTGTGAGTTTGGATCGACGAGATAGGGGGAAAAAAACCCAAAACAAAACCTTTTCAAAGACGGATCTAATATTTATTTTCCCCGCTTCTGTTTCGCTGCCGTGTTGTTGTTGTCACACTTTGTCTCGCTCCCAGGGGATGATGGTAAGGGAGGCGGTTCATCAGCACTTCACCTGCAAACACCGGCTGCTATCGGGCAATAAATTGACAGCGGATTGAAGGGGAGACGCTCAGGCGTTGATCTGAGACACAAACAACCCGATGGGAAACAGTCAACCAGTCGGCACAAAAAAAGCAAGAAAACAAAACAAAACAAAAAAAGCAAGAAACGCTTTCTCTCAGGAACGCCACTATTTTTAGTTTCACCCCCACAGTGAGGGGGGGATGCTAATCTGCAGCCAGCATCTCTTTGAAGTATGAAAGGATACTTGAGGTGGATTATTTATGGCCGTACTGGTGCGTCGTCTTAAATCCTGTTAAGTCTTGCGAGGAGCCCCGCACTGTGCCGTCGGAGGGGCTGCTAAACAAATTACCATGTGCGAGCGGCGGCCAGTCCCCATGGCGACCGCGGGACATTTACGGTGACGGCCCCTAATGATCAGGTGCGAGCACTTTCAACACCTCCGTGTCCGCGCTAATAACAAGAGACTGGAGATAAGGCGTCGTCATCCGCCTCGCCTCCTTCAGGCGCTCTGCTGCACTCTCGCCACTGGGGGCCCATTCACATGGTAATGCGTCGAATGTTCACGGCCACATACGTGTTTTCATTCCAAACGGCAACAAACGCATCAACAAATGTTTAAGATGCGCGCAGGGGCTTTATTTTATTTTCTTTTGTTTTTTTTTTTTTTTTCTTTTTGAAAATAGGTCACAGCTCCTAAATGTTGATAGTGCTACTTTGCCCCCCAGTGGCGCACAGACTCAGTGCACGCGAGAGGCGTTTTCATTATCGTCACCTCCAGGCTGTTGACTCTCCTCCGTGGAGGAGTGGGGATGTAGATAGGCCGGATATATGCTCTTTGGCTTTAGTTTTCTGCAGGCGTCTCGGTGGCCGGCTAAAAATATACTTCCACACTCACGGCTGACGACAGGCCTGGCAGTAGTAATTGCAAGTTGAAACGTGCATTAGTATTTAAGCCATCTCAACAGCTAGGGTGTGATTTTTTTTTTGTTGTTGTTGTTTGTTTGTTTTTTGCTGCACCCTGGTGAGTCATTTCCAAAGGGAAGGATGACTCATGTTTGGAAGCAGCTCTCCCGACTGTTTCTCTCTCGCTCCATCCCTACATCTGCATTTAACCTGCAGATGAGAAAAGGCTTTTCAATTAAATCAGAAAAAAAGTCAGCAGTAGCTGGGGAGGTTTTGCATGCAGTTGTATTTCCACCATCCCGTGCCAAGGGTTCAATGTGTTTTGTCAGTGAGACTCTTTGGACTCCATGGTTTGTTTTTTTCTGCTTGCATTTCTGTTGCTGACGTGAGTTTCAACCTTGTCTTGGTTGCAGGCAAATTATGAAATTGAAGTGCGGCCCCACAAAGTGTTGTAAAACAATTTTAGACAAGACAAATGATATCAAAATAATATAAATCTGGATGACGACAGTTAAAAGGACTGTTTCTAGGCGTGTCTAAGAATATCTTGGGTCTGACAGAGAGTGGGTGTTGGCAATGTCTGTGGTCCTGGAGAAGACATTTCTGCTGGGAAAACACAATGTCCCACTTAAATAAAGCGCTGGGGGAGGCCTTTGTTTAAGGATTTAGATCATGAGAACACACAGCCAGGTATTCATTATTTATGGATATATGAAAGTGATTTATAATCATATTTAGTAAAATGTAAAATGTGAAATGCATTCATAATGCCGGTTATGTAAAGCCCACCTGTCATCAGCCATAAACCTAATCTTTGCCTTGGAAGATCCATGATTCATGCTCCCAGCAGGGGTTAGAAAAGGTTATTTTTGGAAACGAGAATGAGTCACTGATTACTAGTATCCCCTTCAAAGTAAGGTGAATATTTAAAACGCAGAATCAAAGTCGGTTATTACATTTTATCAGATTTTTCCATCCATCTATCCATCGTCTAGGGCGACACGGTGGCGCAGTGGTTAGCGCTGCCGCCTCACAGCAAGAAGGTTGTGGGTTCGATTCCGGGGCCCGGGCCTGGGACCTTCCTGTGTGGAGTTTGCATGTTCTCCCCGTGTCTGCGTGGGTTCTCTCCGGGTTCTCCGGCTTCCTCCCACAGTCCAAAAACATGCATGTGAGGTCAATTAAACATTCTAAATTGTCCGTAGGTGTGCATGTGACTGTGAATGGTTGTTTGTCTCTATGTGGCCCTGCGATGAACTGGCGACTTGTCCAGGGTGTACCCTGCCTTCGCCCTAAGACAGCTGGGATAGGCTCCAGCAGACCCCCGTGACCCTGAATTGGAATAAGCGGGCATAGAAGATGAATGAATGTATCCATCGTCTATTTCCGCTTCCTCCGGCACTCCTGGGGGTCTGCTGGAGCCTAGCCCAGCCGTCATGGGGTGAAGACATGGTTAAACCCATTTCATTGCGGAGGCACATTTAAAGACATACAACCATTCACACTCACGCAAGCACCTACAGATTCAGTGCTCCCAGTTGGCCTCATTTGCATGTTTTTGTACTGTGTGAGGAAGCCGGAGAACCCGGAGAGACTGGAGAGAACCCATGCAGACACAGGGAGGACACGCAAACTCTGCACAGAAAGGCCCCAGGACTGGAATCAGACACATGACCTTCTTGCTGTGAGGCAACAGCGCTAACCACTGCACAACAGTGTCACCTTAAGGATGTGGTAGTGGTCTCTTTTTTTCCCTGTTTAAGCCAGATAAGAGGTACAAATCAAATCATCAGAGTTACCTTAAATCGCTTTGCTAAATGATCTTGACTCGAAATGTTCCAACATTCATTAAATATAAATGTGACTAACAAAAATATATTTTTTTATCGATTGAAACTGATGGGAAATTATCTTTTTACGTTGCACAACAAAGCAAAATGTTTGTAATTACTCCCCAACATTTCCTGACAAGTCCAGACGATAACACATGAGTCAGAGTCGGATCAACAGTTGGTAGCTTCTCATGCATTTGGCTTCGTCCGCTCTGCTGCCAACTTGTCACGATTCCTGTCCTGATCTCCAAAAATGTCTTTATTACGAGCTGCATGAAAAGAACTGGCCTCAAAGACCTGCAGAGCACGACGCTCGCCTGATGAATATTTGACTGCACGGAGCCACTGGAAGGGTCTTTGCTGTGTTCAAAGTCTCAAGCATTTTATTATTAAAAATAGCAGCTAGGCAAGCGGTACGGAGCAGCTTTATCTCGGTGACCAAAAAAAAAAAAAAACAGTGTGCACTGGTCCAGATGACTTTTGTCTGCAAGTGTTTGCCAGTGTTTGCCAGTGTGGGCGCTCTACAAAGGAGATGAAGAGGAGGAGGTGGAGGACACCCCTGCGAGCCAGACCGTGTGTGTCTTAGAGCCTGGCTCTTTACCCTCTCAGACTTTCCATTTCCTCCGCTTGGTCATGTCTGTCTACTCGCTCGCAGTTGCAGCGGGATGACAAACACATCACAGAAGCAGCACCTGCACTTCGCAGGGAGGTGTTAGTTAAAATTATATCTTCTATCTTCAAATGTGAAACTTTGTTGTTGTTAAGTTATTGGGTTGGTTGCAAAAATAAATAAATAAATACTTTAGACCCCTTTTTCAAATTGTCGGTCTGCTTGCTTGTAGTCCTCCGAAGCACAATTTTACTCAGCAAATGACAACATTCCTCGTATTAGTCACGGCCGCCGTTTCAGCGAATATTCTGGCATGCACTCAGCTTTTGCCGCTATTATGACTTCCTCTCTCTTTTGTATATCTGCAAACACATAGACAACCATAAGAAAAATCCAATATTTTGTGGTGTCAGGAGGATCAGCAGTGAATCGTTTTACAGTAAGGAGAAGGGTCATTGTCAGTCGTGTCCTTGTTGTTGAAGAATGGAAAAACTTTTAATTGAGGTGGCACTCAAACAGCTCTGTTTGGCAACTTGGTTTGCCTGCTTTGGAAATCCCGCTCATATGTGGAGGTGTCAATCGAGTGCAATTAAACTTGAATGCTGACCAAAGAAGTGAACTGTGGTCTCAGTTCGCTTCAGGTAAAGCAAATGCAGGAAGTGGATTACAACGCAGGGGATTGTGGGTAAACATAACCTAAACAAACACTTGTTTGTTTAGGCTGTGTTTGTTTAAGTTGCCAAAAGATGAGCAAGGTCTCTATTTGTTTTTGTTTTTTTTTTTGTCACGTCTCCTTTAGTTATTTTTGATGCAGCGCCGCCACAGGCGAGCAGGGGAACATGTTGTTCGTAAGGTTTGGTCTGAAAGCAAACTCACTCTCGTCATTCAACAGTACAACTGAAGGGTGTTGATGTAAATTAGGCTTAATTTAAAGGATTTTACTGCTCTCAGTACACCTTCTCTACTTGGTACAACCTCGGTTGATAAATATTTACTTTAAACAGACAGAATGGCACAGGATGTGCCAATCAAAATGCAAGCCAACACCCAGAGAACTGAACAAACTTTTGACCTTAACTCATTATTACACACTCCTCCTTGCGAAACCAAGACCAATAAAAACCAGAGAGGGAGCCTGCTTTTAAGTGCTCATCTCGCCGTCTTCTACAGCTACAGACTCGCATCGATCGGCAGTGTGAGCCGTTCAACAAGCGTGTTTGTACTCAATATGGCCAAGATATGACTGATTTCAGATAAAGTATTTTCACCTAACGAATTCAACCGAACGACTCTTGCTGGAGGCTTCAACGACCTAATCCTGCATCTCAGTAGGCCGACTTCGCTCCGTCTCTAAATAACCCTATTCAACTATTATTTTATTTGGCCGTCCATTGTTCCAGAAGGCGAGGCTAAACCTCGCACATGTCGCCGTCTTCAAAAGAGCATCGCATTTGATCTATAAATACTCTTTACGGGAAGGGAGGCAAAAGAGAAACCCGTGTTGAAATGCTGCTCCAACATGACAGAGCACCTCATTAAAGGCTGGGGGAGGAATCTGGGTCATCCAGATCATAACATTTCACAGGCGGAAAGTTGTACTTTCATTCAAGTATCGACAGTCTGGGAGGTTTTTGCTTAGCGTGAAGAGATTACCGTACAATTACCAGAAGTCCAGCCGATTGCGTCGGATTAGGCGAGTTTCAACTAAATAAACATTTCTTGGCATTTATCATTTCATCTGGAGGTCCAAATTGTAAGCAGCGACTGGGATAATCTTGTTTTGCTGAATTGCCGAAGCAGTACAAACAAGTGGGGGATTAGAAATCCCTCTGGGGGAGTTGTCTTTCTCCGTTTTCCTCTCTACCGCCGAGGAGAACGACTGATAGCTGCTGGCACACAGACAAATGGTTTGATTTCTCAACAGTAAACAGAAATGTTTTTCCTCTCAGGAAGAGTCGCAGCGGATCTGGACAATATTTCATATTGCTAATAGCATTTCAGGGGGCCAGAGTTAATACTGCAGGTGACAGCCTGGGGTGACCTTATCAGAGTGTGATAGACTGGAAATGGGAAAGTGAAATCAAAATACCATCGCAGAGGGGGAGGCGGGGCCCGTCTCCGGGAGGATCATCAGGTAGAGGGGGGCCGAGCAAACGAATTGCTCCGATGGAGGAAAACAATGTAGGCGGCGCAATCTCATCCTCATCCTCTGTAATCTCAGAGCTGGGAGATTCTCACTGATCAGCGGGCCTCACTTTAGCGGCTGGTGTGTCACACTTTCTGACTTGTGTTTTTCCTTCATTTTCTTTGGGGCCAAAGGGTCCTTAGCATTCGCCAAGCATCAAACAGCAATTTGGACCTAATTAGATCCTGATGGCACTTTGGTATCTCTTCCACACAAGGGCACGAGGGGGAAAAAAAAGTGCACGTCATCCAGAGACGACACATCGTCCACAGACGAACACAACCTCATTCCAGCCAAAGTCCCTATAGGCAGAAGCTGAGGTCAGGAAAATTGAGAGCATTCACAGGAGTGAGTGAAAAGCAAATTAGCCAGACGAATATCAGCAGACGCAGAATGACTCAGGATGGAGGGAGGGGGGACAGACACGCCTCGACACAAACACACAGCTAAAAAAAAGACATTTGCATGAGCTGTTACAAAAAAAAACTCCTATCAGGGATTTGATCTTACCGGTGACGAAAACACAGGGAGAGAAATGCCTTACCTGTAATGAAAAAAGAAGAAGGAGAAAGTGCAATTAACCGGGAGGAACCGCAGACATGTTGGTGTAAACAGAGAGAGTGTGTGACTGCGGCTCAGAAACTCGAAAAGGGCGGCGCTGCCAGACCAGACGGCTTTGAGCGAGAAGAAAATCCCCGTCTGAGACCGAGCGCCAGGGTGATTGATGCATCACCCTGCCCCCGTATCACAACACAACACAACACAACACCACCAGGATGCAGGGACGCATCTTGAAATCAGTTCGGCGGTGCCTCTGTGCACCTGTGGCCGCCCGACTCGCTCCTCTCCACGTCTGAGCGGGACGTGATTCTGGATTTGTCGTCACGCATGCCCCCCGGTGCTCTCAGCTCTCGCCAGTAGATTGTTTGAAATTTTGCCCCCCACCCCCCACCTCCGCTGTCCCTCCGCTTCCACAATGCACTGTCCCAGCAGATGTCAGTATTACTCAAGCTATTTAAAAGCCGCACTATGGCTGAGGAAGGGAGGGAGGGGCAGTGGGTGGGGGGGTCCTCCGGCAGAGCCTTTTCCGCTACCATGCGTTTAGGCAAACACACAGCCATTGACTGAGCGAACAGTGTGATGACGCAGGGAAAGGGAGGCTGTTGCCTGTGGCACACTCAAGATTCGTATCCTCCGCACAAGCGAAGTAAGCCAATTATGCGCGGTCTGATTTAATTAGTGCGAAAATAAGAACTTTAGTCCTTTAGTGCATTTGTGAGCTTGCTTGTTTTGTTTTCGTATTTTGCTGCTTTTTCTTTCCAAATTTGCATATTTTTAATCCACACTGTAATGAATTGTCACAGGATTGAAATTAGATTGAAGATAATACATGTGTATATATATATATATATATATATATATATATATATATATATATATATATATATATATTTGAAAGTCTGTATAATATACTTTCTGATTTGAAAGTACTTTCAAATCAGAAAGTACACAACCTCATTCAGATTGACACACTGACAAGATAATATGGCTTCTTATGAACTTGAAAATGGAAATGAGAGGAAACGAACGAGGTGAAAACACTTAAAGTGGGTTGTGCTGATTTTCACTGAAACATCAAAACCTGCTCTTGTTTTCCTCCTCCCACTCATGAATTTGAATGATTTCACAATGTTTCTGTTGTTCTCAGCTTCAGCTGGAACCTCGCAAAATAGTGAAACCCACAGATCTTGAGGTACTTCAGCGGGATCAGCACACAAAAAGACAGGCGGTGCACGGGGGGGAGGGGGGTCACGGCGAGGACGTGCTCAACCCGGCATATGGCAGATCCGACGAGCAAAGTGCACAATTAGTACATTTGCATGCACGGTAGTACCTGATGATGAAATTCACATTCCACTATTATACCCTTCTTGCATGCACCTATTTGCATATTCCTGATAAAAGAAAGCAGCCATATTTCCAGATTTTTTTTCCCCTTGACCTTTTCTCTCACTCCTCTGCAACCAAGTTGCTCCTTTCATTGTCTTCTGCAGCTTCGGATGAGAATAAATTCCACCGCGTACACGTCACAGCCTGTGCGCTGATAAGCGTGCCACAGTCAATGCCACCATGGACCAAGTAGAGATTTTATATTGAGATTAGAGTGGCCTTTTCATTTGTGCAGACATGTAGCGAGAAAATGTGGCCACTGGGACCCGCTGAGGACGTCGCTGTGGCCGACTGCTTCCACAGCACGGTCTCGCCACGGGTTGACGAAAACGCTGCAAAACCACATTTCCTGGTCGGTAAAGTCACGCATCCAAATAATGCTTCGTATACAGCTTACTTGGTAAATGCTGAACTGTACGGATAATTCTCAACCAGAACAATGGCGTTTGACATGGAAATACACTGTACATATTTTGAGTTACAGTGGAACATTTGTGCGCCTGCACTGGATCCAACGACAAGAGAGAAGTCTGTGTCGTGACAAGAATCCATCATTTGCCACGAATTAAACAGAGTTAGAATTCAGCTTCAAAAAAAGTTTGTCTGTAATGAGGTCCACAAAGGCACGGAAGCGTTGCAAGTCATCCCGCCCGCCTGCAGCAGCAGCAGTAGCGTGCAGGGCAACTCCTTCCTCTGTGAACCACGAGACACTTGTCTTTGATGTATTTAGACCAAGGATCAGTGTAGTTTAAAAGGGAATCTGCCGAGTGTGGCAAGTGTCCTGGAGAAGCTCTGGAGAGTCTCAGAGTGAATAAGTTTTAAAGTGGTGCTGCGTGGAAGTGAATGGACTGTTAAGACCCTCCAGATTGACGAATTCCGATGGAAGCCGTTGCCGTCGATGGAGCAGAGCTGTGTGAAGCAGCAGATGTTGAGTTCCTACTCCCTGACAATCAAAAAGTTAAAAAAGAAAAAAAGAAAAAAAGAAAAAAGAAAGCATGATTGAAGATGGGAGATGGTAGAGACAGCAGGGAGGGTGGATATGATATTAGTCGCAGTGACCCGAGTGCTTTCAAGCTTCAAAGACTCGACAGCTGCCGTGCCAACTATCCTCAGCATTTAAACAAGAGGTTTCATTTATTTTTGGATTCATTTTCAGGGAGGTAACTGGTGTCATTTCAGTTGAAAAAAAGATGATACTTCGTTCTTTATTAGTCCTTATAGCCATACATGCTAAACAGCAATTCCCATGATATTATTATAATCACACAGACTTTGTTATTCTCTCTGTTTCTGAACAATTTTCTGATTTTTTTTTTAAAGTCCAAGGCTACCCTGAAATCTTAAGGGCATAGGTTGAATAATTGGCTGTAAGCCAAATAAATTAACTTCTTATTATATGTGGAGGAATTAGTGTCATCCATGAGCTATGAGTAACCTGGTGGGAAAAACACATTGTTTCATTGTTTATTAAATAGGTAAAATATAAATAGATGAACAGATAGATTTAAAAAGGGTAAAATGGATAATAAGTTGTGAAAAACGAGTTTGTTTGAATGTTACTAATTGGAGTGTGATGACACTCGAGTTGTATGTAAAGAAAGAAGAGACAATGTTGTTAAAAATATAAATAATGTCTGTTAATGTACGCCGTTTCTGACAAGTTTGGTTTCAATCATAGAGCGATCGTAAGCGATAGAGCAACTGTCATTCATCTCATCAAAGTCTGAAGATTGGTCGTTTGCATTCGCGCTGACACTGTCATCCAATCGGGGAAAGAGACATGGGGGTGGGATATCCGGGGAGCAAGGTAGATGGACAGAGACCGAGACTGGGAAGAACGTGGAGAACTAGAAGAAGTGTATGAGTATGTTGAGTTGTCGTAGCGTGGAGATAAATGCAGAATCTATCGACCGGATGCACGTACCTTTTACTGAAGGTAAAAAAAAAGAGAAAAAAAAGGGGGCATTATTAACCGTGTTGCTGTTTAGAGATGCTAAATGTTATTAGCGATTAGCTCGTGCTAACACGCTAGCACTGAGGGACATGTGTATGTCTTGTAATGGTGTGTGCACAGTAAGTGTTTGTGAACTCGGTAAAATTTCATCTTAGTGCAATGTGGTTATTACCTGTTAAATGTGTATCTGTGTGCTTGCTGGAGGACACAGGTGGCTTGTTCCTTTGACCTTTTTTTTTTTTCTTTCTTAATTATTTTATTTTTTTGAACATCGATCGGGGTGACGAACAGCGGGCGTCTCGGGCCACGTGTGCGTCTCCTCAGCGTTCTCAATTTCCATCTTCAGTACCGTCTTCCGTCCAGTGGTAGGGTGATTTGTGTTTGTCACGTGGGTTGGGTGCTACATATGTTGAGTGACACCAGTATATTTAAATTGTCTGCAGTGTTTTAACCTTTTGTTGGCACAAAGCAGCTAAAATGTTTTGTTTATCCAAAACTACATTTCAAATTAATTCCTGTCAAAAAATAACCCACATTTAAAATCACGTACAAGATGTATGACTCAACAGGTTTGACCCAGTTAACAGTGTCACAACATAAGAAGTAATGCAGATTCCAAATTAAACCAACTGCATTATCTGTACCTTTTAATTTTTAGTCGAGCGGCTGGAGCACAATCTGTATCTCTGAGGGTTCTGTTAGATTCCTGCTGTATATTCAGTATTTAGGGGGGAAACTGTATCCTGTAAACCCCATTATCTTAGTTTATGCAGGGTACATATATTTCTCAAATGTCTCTTGACTTTGAGAATTTGTTGAAATGGCTTTTTTTTCTTAAGTGTTCCCCAGTCCATCAGCTCACTAAATGATCCTTCAAAGTGCATAACTGTGTACCTTATTTCTCCTTGTATCTTATTGTCCTGGCGTGTGCACACCCGAAGTCGGCACAGCCAATCGGTCCTTGCCACAAAAAAACATTAGAGACCCAATAAGTGATTTTTCATTGCTAGAGAGCTCAGCCACACTGAAAACCTTTTGTTTATTTGCTCGAGTTCAATTATAACAAACTAAAACCACTTGCATATTTTAGTTGAATTCTGTGTTGGTTGCAGGTCTATCAATGGTAGCAATGAAAACACAACATGGTAATAGTGTTCTGGGAACAAAAGGTGACTCTCCAAACTTCAGGTCACGTCAAAGTCTGTCCAGGCATCATTTTAGCTAATAAAAACATTCATTTGGAGCACATTTGTATAATATTTGCATGTGTTGGTAGGACACCAATTCGGAGGTACAAATTGACATACGCTAACATGCACGCTCGGCCAGTTCAGCTTTGTAAACAAGAAGATGGAAAGGGCTTTAAATTAATACCAAGTGTAAGTTTTAAATTTACAGCAGTGGCCATCCAAATTGCTTTCTCAGTGAGAAGTGTCAACAAAGAAGGATGAGACTTTCGCCATAGCCTCACGTATTGCTTATTTAGGTGATTCTTTCTTTGTCATCATTTGAAGTGAAGACAGATTGCAGGACCTGAAATACACCTGAGACCAGGGGACAATATGGGCGACAGTGGCAGCCAGTGGGCTGTCTGACCTTGAAGAGGAGTAAAGGAAGAAATATAGTTTGACAGATGCTCCTGCTCTATCTGTCTCCAAGCTGGGAATGTGGTTAGAACGGGTGAAGGCGCTGCCTCAGTGGGCAAATAGCCAATATCTGGCTATATAATTAATTTTTAGGTAGGGGAAAAAGTAATTACCGTCTAGGCTTGGAAGTGACAGATGCGGTTTTTTTTTTCCTTTCCTTCTTTTTTGAAAGAAAAAGCAGTACAGGTACAGGATGATAAGGTCTATTTTAAACACTTTTTTTTTTTTTAGTTAAATCATTAACTGGACTAATAGAAATGTTTGAGTTGAGAGAGAAAAATCTGTCGATAACACTGAGATATTAAATATTAACTATGATGCAAAAGTACTAATTTCCTATCTGAATTATGACAATATGTAGTTTTTATGATGCAAATTGTATTTGCATGTCTGCTGTTCATGATTTTGTGTGTGTGGTCCCTTGTTTACTTAGCTTGTTCCACTTTTCAAACAGTGTTTGGTACAACATGCGATTCTGGAACTCAGTTCCTTTGGCGATGCCAGCGAGAGGCACCAATACCTCAGTACCTCCAACAGCCTGTTGCCCAGAGACCAGTTGGGAGGTCCAACAAAGGATCAATTTTCAGAGGAATAAATGAAAATAAATGGCAATTAGCAGGAGACTGGAAACAGAGGGCTAAATATTTTTTTTTGGGAGGGGCATTAATTAATTGTGTGGGGCCATTCCACTACAGTGTGGGATGATCTCATCCTCATAGTGAAAGGCAGACAACAACAACAACAATATCAACATAGAAAAGCTTGAAAAGACAATTAGACCAGCAGGATCTGGCAAAAACAAACAAAAAAAAGCTGTCAACTGACAGGCTTTGTTTTATTTTAACAGAGGGTGGGACTACTTCTGTCTCAGTCCATGAGATAATAAAAAGAACCATGACATTTATTTAAACCTTTATCACATTCACTTTTCACGATATCACTCATTATAGTCTTTCCACCATAGCCACTGTTATTAAAGGTCAATGCAATTTTGCGGCACTTACTTCACAACTGCAGTCCCCTGCCTCTTAGCACTGTTTACACATACTGAATAAAAGTCACATTTACAGCAACTGCAGCAAGATGAAACATCCCAGAATGTGAAAAAGCAAAGGAATAGGTCAGAGTGCTTCTGCATTTTGTTTTTTGCAATGACCAGTCAGAAGAAGCAAGTGAGGAAAACAAAATGATTTGGTCTTGCTGATTTGGACTTCATTCTCTCCTAAAAATTACTTGTTGCCTGATGATGTGAAAATGAAGCCAGCGCATGAATGCAAAATGCATGAAAGTTGTTGATGACGTGTTGTTTTTTTCATTTCATAGACTTTATTGAAATATGAATTAAAAAAAAAAAAACTAGGATGTGATGATGAGTAGCGCTGCCTCAGCTGTGCACAAATTGTCTTCCAAACACAGACAAGACTTACTGAGATTTCATTTTTGCTTGATATCAAGTCAAGGGTCGCATTCAAACAATTCTGGGGGCGTCTCTGGGCCAAGAGTCTAAGACACCTGGCAATAACTCAGCACCTCTCCACAGAATTGCATTAAAGACTACTACGTATGAAATTTGAACATATTTTATTCCAATGAAAATTATTATCATATTTTTTTTTTTTTTACGTTTTAGCAATGTTTAAAAAAATATCAAGAAGCCTAAATTTTGTGAAAGTGTTACAAGGAAAAAAAAATCTGATGTGTGATTGTATGCGTATGCGTATGTGTACTACACACACACACACACACACACACACACACACCTCTGTATGCTGACGATAATGCGATATAGTGACATTACACAGTAGTAGTACTTATGGCAGCAGTTAGTTCACATGTATCGTAGTAGTGCAACCGATTCAGTGAGGAAATATGTTGAGTTGCTTTCTTCAGTCAAAGTGATAATGTTGATTATCTTTTTGTTTGCTACATATACTGTCAGACTGTTGATAGTGGGTGCTTGATATATTTGACCCACATCAAGTCATAGCCAAATAGCCATAGCCAATCATAACCATAGCAGTGCTACTTCTGCATTATTAGAAGGCACAGCACAATTACGAAAGATGTGTGGATTTAAATTGGATGACGCTTCCTGTCAGTTTCAGGAACTCATAACACAGTTACCATCAACCCACTTCCTTTGTGCTAAGGTTTCTGGCTGCTATACAGTCAACTTCAAATCTTTGTAGAATAGAAGAAATGAGCCAAAGTCCTGGAGGTCTATCTCCACTGTGGAGATATGGTACTTGAGAGATCGCTTAAAAGAGCCATTTGTTAACTTTGGAGACATCATTTTTTTGGAGTCGTTCGACGGGTTGAAGAATTGTCAGTGCACTGGATGAACTGATTGAATTTCTGTGGGGGGAAAAAAGAAGCTCAAGCCGAAAA
The DNA here is from genome assembly GCA_009823395.1 of Thamnaconus septentrionalis. Taxonomy (NCBI): domain Eukaryota; kingdom Metazoa; phylum Chordata; class Actinopteri; order Tetraodontiformes; family Monacanthidae; genus Thamnaconus; species Thamnaconus septentrionalis. The sequence continues at coordinate 10,230,159 of CM020504.1, forward strand.
AAGTGGGGGGCATTCAGCAGTTGATCAAAATGTCTGGGAAAGTCAGAGAAGTCAAGATCGGGTAAGAACGAAAATCTTCTGGCAGCTGCCCTCTCTTTAATGCAGCTGGTCCACAGGCCGACCTGCTTCACTGGTTTTCGAACAGCGACTGCCACGACAGCAAACCTGAAGTAAACACGGCCACCCGCTGGCCTCCCTTCCTTGCAGCGTCATGCTGAGATAAGTCAAGCTATGGAAAAGTGCGAGCCCAGCCCAGTTTTAGTTATTGTGTAAAGATTTTGATCTTGCCAAAAATGAAAAATGCGAAGGTGGCGCGTGCGTGTGTGTGGTTCACTGCGAAAGTCACACGTGCTGCAGGGGTAAAGCTCTGAGGCGCAACAGATTTAATGACTTGTTAAGAGAAAAAAGGTAGAAAGCAAAATGATTGTAATCACGTCAACACTGGGACGCAGGCAGGCTGCCAAATGAGATAATGGCTCAGTGGTGCCATTCTTTGGTGAAACTCCCTCAAAAGCAGCATTTAATAACTTCCCCTTGAAGTGCTTTCCTTGGCCTCTTCAAGGAACAAAACTTGGTTTTTAATGCCCGCCAGAACTGATGTTGAGACAGATAATAGGACGATATGCTAAAATATTACACCAAATCACTGACAAACAGCACAAAGACAACAGGTCAAATTCACTCCAACTCCCCACACTCTAATATAAAAGACAAGAAGATCTGATGCCTACAGTAAGTCACTCATTTTTACTGGCATGTTAAGAGAGAAGAAACTGCCTCATAATTCAGCATGTATCCAGATGAACCAGTCAGTCAATCAGTCACACAAATGGTTGTTAAAAATCTTTCTTGATCCCTTTTAATTGGAAGACAACATGGATGTGTTTCCCTTTCAATTCCAGTTGACCTTCTGAAAATTGTGTAATAGTTGGCTAAAATCATTCCGGGTATAACCCAGCCAACCAGTGTCCAACATGGTGGCCCATTCATATTAATGGCAGAGAGTTCCATGCACTAAGGTGCACACGCAACTGGTACAGTTTTGTAAGCCAGAAGATAGAAAGGGCTTGAAAAACCACTAGAGCTTCATATACCAGCGTTTTTATTACCTTATATCTGACAATGATGAAAATCACATACTGCACCTTTAAGTAAATATATCAGAAGGAAGATGCTGAGGTTGGAATCATCAGGCAGGAGGGCTCGGGGAAGAGTGAAGAGGAGATTTATGGATGAGGTGAAACATAAAGTTGGTGGGGTGCGAGAAGTGGAGGTAGAGGACAGGGTTGGATAGAGGCAGATGATTGTCTGCCTGAAGAGAACCACTGAAAGATTTAAAGGACATAAAATGTTAGTATGTTGTGTTGTGGGCACAGCATAATCTTTCATCCTCAAGCGACTTTGGTCGGGGTTGAAGTCTTGTAACAACACTGAGGTGAAACAAAAAGGCTTGCTTAACTTTAATAATCTTTCATCTTTTTATGTGCACAGAAGATTAAAAAAAAAGTTCCCTCGCTTGAAATGTGTTTAACTGATTCTGCTGTCTGCATTTAGATGCATTTCCCCCCCGCGCCTCTCTGCTTTTTTCTTCCTATTTTGCTTCAGGGTGTTATTTTCTGTTAACTCTACTCTAAGAATACTGATGATCAGACAGCACGGTCACAGATATTGCAGCTCCATAATCGCATCAAGGACTACCAACCGCAAGTAAAGAAACAGTCAGGTTGTCACCTAGCACTCTTTTCAAAATTCCCGTCCATTTTTTCCCGAGGCTTTGAAAAGAAAACTTATAGAGATAAAAAGAAGGAAACTGTGAAGGAATATATATGACACATCAGTATTTATAACCTGGTAAAATCCTAGCTTCCTTCTTGAGAGATTGAGAGTTAAAATATATAATTTTAAATAGCTTATGTTATTTGTCTAAATTAAATTTTGATGTTATTTTGAATATGAAGCGACCTTCATTGGCGTTTCTAGCCATCCTGTCACCCTGCACAAGACCACAAAACCAGCACCCTCAATATGCATAGGTTAACATGAAATAAAATGTACTCAGATTCACAGATTCTGTGCTATTAACGCAGGAAAATGTACATCCTAAAACTGGGCACGCCTTGATTTTATTGCAGCAAAATGATCATAATATTATCAGACGACGCCGTCTTGGGTCAGACATTGAGCTTCGACTTGGGGAAAGCTCCTCTCTGCAGAAGCCAGAGACACTGGAGCAATTGCAGTGAATTAGCATTTAAAAAATAAATAAATAAATGAATAAACCAAGGCTGGGGGTGGGGGTGTGGTCCATTCCACCTGGAAGCACCATTCGCAACCACGTAGGTCATGTATGCCTAGAAACGCCCCTGGCAATCTTTTTCAAGTTTTGTGAGATTTCTCAGAGGTGGCTTCAGCAGGGAGCACGGTACATCCTCGTCACCAACAACCAGGAACTATGTGACAGTAAGGTGGTGTTCTGAATTTTAAGACGGTATATGACAAAAGACGGTATATGAAAAAAAAAAAAAAAATCTACTCAATAGATAAACATTTTTTAAATGTAGACAGTGGGGGCAGTATTCTCCGTTGCTGCCATAGCAACAAATATAGTGATTTACCAAAGTGACAAACAACACACTGGTTTCTCCATTTCCCCATGAATGCACCATCATCCTTCATTCACCCACTCCCAAGACAATCAGTCAATCTTCACCGCAATCAGCTTCTACTGCTTGCACCTGTTCAACACGCTAGGTTATATACTTCCCACCCACACCCTACCCCTACCCCTACCTACCACACCTGCCAGAGCCATGAATGGCTCCAACGCACTTCTCAGGATGTTTTGCCTGTTCCTTGTTCCTTGTTCCTGCTTCTTTCATTTGGATATTCTTTGGTTAGAACATTTTTGTTTTAGAACTTTTGTTTTCGGACTGATTTTTGTTGCTTTGACCCCCACACCTTCCCCTCTTCCTTGGTGGACACACTACCACTTCAGTTGACCATCATCTGACTTTTGAATGAAGTTTTTGAACTTACTGCACTTTACTCTTTGTGTGTTGCATTTGTGCCCAGAGTACTCTTGTTTCACATTCCCGAGGCTCAACACTGGCTTCCCTGCTCTAACTTCAACTTCTGAACTATGTTTGCTTTGACATTTTTATTACATTACCATTTCTTTCTAACTCCTGCGACCTTCAACAAAATCTACCAACGCTTCTGTCACTGAGTTTGCACTACCACGCTCTGTCGTTTCATCTTCATCTTTCAGCACAACCTCTGTTCTTTCAGACACACTAATCACTTTATGTCAGTGCTTCCTGGACCTCGGCTACAAATGTAAAACAATGACGTAAATGACACTAAATGTTAATGTAATGTAGAAGTCAATTTGTTTATTTAAACACTGCCTTGATGTGCAGGGAGTGTGTTGAACTGGATAGGTCACAAGCTAAGGACAAAGCAGATGAAGTCACACCACAAGAGGACATTGCGACAAATGGAGCACGGCCACAGCAACCAATTTCTAGCGTTTTTGGTCATATGATGGAGCTAGAGAATGACTTTTCTCGCTGTCATTGCTCATGTCATTACATTTCAATTGAGGCTCTGGATATCTGGCCCCAATGAGGGGAAAATTGAGCATCAGAATGCAGCTCTATTACTCTTGTGTAAGAATGGATTATTGATCCTTCAGAAGTTTCTCAAGTATCACTCTCACTCCTCTCTGTTGCTGTTTTACCTGCTTTGACACAACCAACCACCTTCTCCAGCCTTCATGCTAAACAATACATTGTCCAGAGAAGAACGCAAATGTGTACTCTGTATTTTTTTTTCAAAAGTTCACCCTGAAATTTTTTTCACAGAGGGCATGAATCCATTTACTGTTGTTGGGATACTGTCATTCAGATTACCCCAGTTGAATTCTTCTGAACTGTTTCGTATCAAACACCAATGTAAGATCATACCTCTCTCAAAACCTCACAACACATTGCTGCACTGATTATTCATCAGAAAAAAAAAAAACTCCCTGGCTGTGTCTAATGGCTATTAAGCATTCAAATCTAGTTTCAGTCCCAGTCCGCTGAGAACAACATCATCCCATCCAATCTGCTTTTGTTTGCAGCTATTTATCAGCCGTGAATTAGTGCTGCGCCAAAGTGTTTGCAAGATGATAAAATCCTCAATGCCACAGCCAGAGCATCAGACTAAACTGTACTCTCATGGTGCAGTTGGCAAAGGGAGAGCAGGTGGTACCATTATACACACACACACACACACACACACACATATATAAACTGAACAGAACGCAAGCAAATAGGTACTTGCAGCTAAAAACGGCACAGGTCAGTGTCTCACCATGACGTGTAAGGCCAAAGCATCTGTCTTCCCGATGTGATTGCAGTGGAAATCCAGCAAAAACATTTTTGGAAAACTGTCAAGACTTCCTCAAATTGTTACACTTCAAAGCTACCGAATCAAATGACTAGTGGCTCTTTCTGATCATTTCTTCATGAGCGCAACGCTTCTCAGGAGGGCTTGAGGGAATTTTTCTGAGGAATCCGTCTAATTGGCCACTGACAGTTTGTGATTCTCCAACTATCTAAGCTAGATCTGGGTCCTGTAGTTTGTCGTTCAGGCCCTACTCTGTTAAAGAATGGTAAATGGACTGCACTTGTATAGCGCTTTTCCAGCACCTTCACGGTAATCATTCACCCATTCACACACCAAGAAGAAGAAGAATTGTAAGCCTTCGGTGGCACTGATCCTTAAACATCTGCGGGGGCTCACCAGTAATCCACAAATTGTATGATTTCTGCTTTGGCTGAATGTAACTGCTATATTTGGGAACTCATATTTTTAATTTAACTTCAGTCACTGATTCGAATTGTGTGGAAAACCACTTTAATTCCTCCTTTGCACAGGGGTGCTCCTGTAGATGATTCACACAATAACCATTTCATTCTCCAAACTGACTTGTTTACATGAAATATTAGACCAGCTTGTTTACAAAGTGCTGATAAGTGTATTTATCTACTTTTAATATCTCAAATCCTGAATGGCCTGACAATAGTTTGACAGCAGCAGCTGTAGTGCTCAATGATATTGCCCATGCTAAAGATAATATGCTGGTTAGTGCTGCTCTTTCTGTTGACCTATCCAAGCTCTTGGACACAGTGGATGGTGTACAAGAAATCAATGCCATTTGAATCTGTCCAGCTAATGATCAGAGTAACATTCCCAAGTCTTAAGACGTTCATCTACTTAATCTTGTCTAATTGACCGGCTCGGTTTGCCCTGAGTTGTGAGTGTTAACATGCACAGAGCTTGTTTGCTTGCGCCGTGACCCAGCAACTAATTAGTGGCTGTAATCTGCAAGCACTTCAGGATCTCGGTTTGAAGGTCACAAAGGGTCCCTGAGCACTGGTGCCCAACTGCCGGGCCGTCTGTCTTCTTACTGACCTGCGCAGGTGGTTTGGTGCAGCGTGAGCCGAAGCGTCATTCTATCACAGAGATAAAAACCACTGCGGTACACTGTATTTTACCCCCTATGTATCCGCGGTGTGCTCGCCTGCTGATTATCTTCACGGCAGTCATGTGCCCTGTATGTCAAAGGCAAAGAACAGAAATCTTTCCCCAGGAAATCGGAGCAGCCTCTAATCCTTAAAGGTCCAATGTGTAAAATTTGGCCTGATTTAGGATTTTTATGTTTTTATATTGATAAAAGCTTAACATACTGCCCATAAATACAATAATAAAAGTGTATACTCGCAGTGCATTAAAAATAATCTGTTTTCCAATCCTTAGTACGGTTCTCATATACATATAAAAATATATATTAAGCAAGGGACTTGCTCCTAGTATCTTGCACTACCATTTTTTAAGGAAGCCCGGTATTTAAGGAAGCCTGCCTGACAGTGCCCTAAATATGAAACACGCTGTCACTAGGGCTTCCTTAAATACTGGTCTTCCTTAAAAATTTTACATACTGGACCTGTCATGTTATTAGGAAGCACCTGAGTCCTGACTCTGGATCATCACTTATGTAAAGCTCTGAGTCATGATTCCGAAAGTGTCACCACATGACTGTAGTGTCCCTCAAGAGTGCAGACAGTCCTTCAGGCCATTCCAGAATAAGTCACAGAATGACATCACCCTATTTTAGGACAACGCAGCCACTAGCAACATATGTATTGTTTCACAGTTCTTTTCTTTTTCTTTTCTGAATTGTCTGACCTCGGTCTTGTTAAAAGGAAACTGTAAAGATAAACTTTTTGGTCTGTCCAAAACAGCTTTGAAGTTGTAGCATTTAAATGATTGACTACAAAGGTTTCTACTACTGCTTTGCTTTGTGTCCAAATGTGTAGAAAAGGCCAACGTGATCTGTTTTTACAAAGACACTATGGTAGAAGGAAGCTCAGGTCTTAGGACTTTTAGACTTGCATTTCATCTGGAGTTTTTTTTTTTTTTTTTAAGGGAGCAGATTCTCAGAGAAGATTAAGGTCTCTCAAAATCAAGTTAGTCAACACAGCAGCAAAGAAAAAGTACATCTGTGAGCGTGTCTACGATGCATAAAAAAATGAATGATGCATCAAGGGAGTTCATAAGGTTTATATGAAAATGACAATGTTAGGCACTGAGGCGTGTAATACACCAGTGGCATTGATATTGTACACACTGTGCAAAACGAAAATTGTTGCTGTGTTTATTAGCATAAGGGGAATCAGTTACGTCTAGTCATGTTCATCACTCCTAACATGCAAATTAAATGACCTAAGCATTAAATAAAATCATCACAGTTGACCTCTGAATAAACCCAAACTAGCACATTTTACACAGTGGTACATTAACGATGCGTGGAAACTGCGGTGCCTGGATACCCATTACCCCTGGAAATATATATTAGGATTAAAGAGAGGCAGATTTTCCGTGGGAGTTTATTCGTATTTGTCGCCCAATTCAGCACGTCTCAGTGTGGCAGGCCAGACTGGACTCCATTACCAAGCTGTCATGTGCATCATGGCGAGGGAAGCGTTGGTTTAGGAATGATAATGTAGCTGATGTGATTGGATGTGACTGATGGCAGCCTCAGACGTAAATCTGTGGCAATAAAAAGTAATGGCTTTTCCCGACTCCCTCACCATTTTCAAATGTGCCTAATGGCATTACGAATAAATAAAATGTAAAAGTCCCTCTGCAGTTTGAACTGTGTCCTGTTTCTCCAGCTAAATGAAGTGAGTCGAGCAAGTCAGACCAAAGGTATTTCTTCTTAAAAAATTGACCTCAAACTTATTGATTTTCCTTTTAATCCACAATTAAAAACTTGTTTTCATTTTCAGTGAATTGAAAAAACATGTTGGACAACATGATGTTTAACCTTTGGTAATCCTTTGATTTGCTGACCCGTGTGTTTATCACTTGTACGCGACTTAAGTGACAATGGTGAAGTTATAATTAAATATTGTCTGAATGAATAGACTACAGTGGATACGTCCAGTAACTCTGGTTTACCCCCTCACTCATTGAATCTATTTTCAACATTCAACATTTCCTCCTGGTATAAATTGCTCACAACCAGACACAAGACCAGACTCTCCCGTATTACAAACCAGGCCAGTGAAATATGCGGTTCACCACACACTCCCCTTGTCCGAACTATACAATCGCTCTGTGATCAGGAAGGCCACTCAGATCCCTTCCACCACTCTTTCCAGTTACTATCGTCAGGCAGAAGGAACAAAGTCCCACTGGCCCGGAAAAGCACCCACAGCAAATATTTCATTCCATCTGCCATAACCATCCTGAACACCTTGAAGTAAACACAGCACTTTTTAACGCTCCCCCCAACCAGCTGCTGTTTTTAACAGCCACCTTGCATGCATTAGGCATGTTTTTATTTATTTTTTTCCTTCTTCTAAATGTCATTGTGTCTTGATGGGAATTGCATGAATGTGTTTGTGGGCCCTGTCAAAGAAGAATGTCTGTCACCTTTTGGGACAGACAATAAAGCATATCTTTTCTTATCTTATCTTAAATTTAAATGAGAACGTCTTCCTTTGGATATGAATCTATTTGATCAATTTTGTTTCCAGACTGTTTTCTTTGCTTTTTCATGCACCAGCAGTGAGTTCACCGTAAACTGGTTTACAGAGAAGCAATGTAAGATGTGTGGTACTCATAAAGAGAGCAAATTAAAAAATAATGTATTTCGTAAAGGGTTAAATTAGGGATTATAATAGAAGCAATGAAGCCGTAAGTGTCTTCTGTGTCTTTCACAGGGAACAATTCAGATACAAATGATCAGAGAAGGAAGAATGAAGCAGTAAGCTAAATGGAGTCATTTTAACAAGGATGATGAGTAGTAACATGCAATAGGACCCAGGAAAAAAATAAATCAGTACACAATTAAGACTGTGTGGTTATGGTGTTATGTAAAGAAGTGTAGATGAAATTTGTCTCTGGCAAAAACAAATAGTCTTTGAAACCCAAACAGTTTTTCCCCTCTGGCCCTGTTAAGTTTTTCCCCTCTAATTTGCACTCTGCTATGGCTGGCAGCTCTAACTATTCGTGAGTTTGAGCTCTTCAGGGGGCAATATGCTGACAATATTTATTGGTTTTTGGAACACATTCCATTAATGGGCCAGTGTTTACTTTATTCATCTTAAATCAAACATAGCTCCCTGGACAACTTTGCTGATGCCAGACTCTCAAAACGTAATGTGTATGCTGCCTCTGTGATATATACATATATATTCTTCTCACTTTTCCAAATACATTCAATTCATATCTTCCATGACAGCAGTGATTTCCACTGTGTATATTACAAAAGGTGAAGCAAAACAAAATCCCTTTAGTGCCAAATGATGCCATTCCTCTTCAATAAAGTGTTTTGAATTAAAAATATATTATATAAATAATAATATAAATTAATACTCAAAAGACTCACTTGAGGGTGATTAGTGTAGAAGGGTTAAGTTGAGGCAACTGAACTGATTTTGCAAAGTCCAGTTGCTTCAAATTAACCCTCCTACGCTAAGATGACCTGGACGACTGAGAACCTTCACAGACACAAAGTGTCATTTTTCACTTGCTTTCAAATTTATACAATCATGAGGAGTTGATTAAATATGTTTGAATTGTGTGTGCATTTGGTTTCAATAATGATTATATAATAAAACCGGTCACAGCCTCGTCCAGCCCAAGTTGCACATGATGACGGCAGTGGCCAGTGAGTCTAGTCAAAAAAAATGTTACAGCACCTTAACAAGCACCGCACCAATTATTTCAAATGTGCTGGTTGCTATCTACCGGGGAGGAGTTTAATCACAATGAGCATGAGTTGTGTGACTATTCACCATCCCAACACTGTTACAGTGAATGCTACAGTGGTGCGGTATGGAAGGATCATCGAATGACGACCAAAGAGGCTCAGTAGAGATATCTACAACTCTCACCACAAAGTTAATTCAGCCAGTTGGACTCTCAGGATCTCTGCAAACATCACTGTGTCATGTTTGTCTGATTCAGCCAGAGAAAACTTTGTCTCAACTTTCTGCTCAGATATACACTGGTATGCCCGAAGTGCCACATCTCAACACAGACCTGCCTCAGTCCAGCTGACCTCTGCTACTTTTTTTCCCTATTGTAATTCAACTGGAGTCTCTCGGCCACATTCAGCTGGAAAAATCCATGAACAATCCATGGAAGCACATAAACAGCATTCCCTGCATTCATTTTGTATTCTTTCGAGTGTCCATGGTTAACGAACTATAACACAAATCAGATTTGGCTCATAGCAGCGTTTCCACTTGACTGATTCTGTGGACGTTTATCATCGCAGTGGCTAAACTGCTATTGATGAAGCCTGTTGCTGCTGATGAAGCTATTTTTCAGTGTCACCCTCTTTACACGTCCTCTCTCTGCATCCCTCCCTACTGCTGTCAGCCCAGCAAATGCACTTTGGACCTGACATGTAAAAGGCTTTTCATCCCTCCTGTCAAGGTTTCATTTCTGTCTGACTTTAAAGATAGGGGACATCAATCTTCTACGATGTGCTCCAGTCAAACGTGTTTCCGACAGGAAGCACTTTCAGATGCGATCCCGGGCCCAGAGCGGAGAGCTGGCGCGCTGCCACAGGTGTCTCAGACCTCAGCCGAATGGAGGCTGCTCTCTCATGTGGAGTCAAGCATGATTAATGAATCCATTGGCTGACAATTGTGACGGGACGACTTGACAGCTGATTTCTCCCCGACGATGCATCAAACTCCATAGGCAACTGCACTGATGACAAGCGGGCACCACGTTAACTGCTCAGGACAACAGTGTGACACGTTGTTAAGGAAACACAGGCCCATTCATCAGGCTTCAGTCAGTTACTGTGTTGATTAATAAACTAAATTGCGAGACAGGTGAAAAGGGCTCCATCTGAAAATAAAATGTCAGGGGGAAACCTTGTTTTGGTCGTTGAACCATCAGCTCAGTTCCTGTAAATAAGAGAATTATTTGCAATGCTGATTTAGAGTGTCATATTCTTTCAAATGGAAAATAAATGCTATCCGCTGAGAAATTGAATTGTTTATGGATCAATTTATTCATTTTTTATTTTTCAATAGTAAGATAAGTCTTCCAACTCCACAAAACAGTACGACCACAGAGAGAATGATGGGATGTGGGATATACCATTACATATAGTGCAAAATATTCATTTTTCTGAGACATTTAATGATTTTTATATCTTATATAAAAATGTAACATTCATGTTTTTGATTCTAATTCTTATTAATTCATGACACATTTCAATGATTATTTACTGGTGTTTTTGTTTATTCAATTTTGACACTTGTTGTTCACCATATTTTCTTCCCAGAAAATGACTTTACTTCAGAGGATAAGCACTGCTGCACAGCTTCCGTGTCCACTGTGGGCTTCAGCTGAATTGAAGACTTTAGAACACTGCACTATTAACTTGAGGCCAGGTTTTCTCGGTCGATGGCACAATCACTTTCTGCTGCCTCAAGATAACAATGTGCCAACAATATGCCTGACCAAACCTCATTTGTGACCACCATGCCCTTGGGCACACGGATGGTGCAACACAAACTGGGTACTGGCATCTGTGGTGGTATAAAGTACACTTAAACTGCTAACTTTAAAACAACTTTAAAAGGAATCCAGTTGTGGCTGACTGATGTGACTTCACAGAGGGTCTTAACTTCAAGCACCATGTTCCAGTTGCAACTTCAACAAGTGACATAAAAAGCAACAATGTGCTTGATGTCACCATAACATAAGCTCAAAAAAGTCACATTTAAGCCCACTGAAACATAATTTTAATCAATTATATTCTTATTTTTTAACATCAACAACATTCAAGCCAAATACATTATTATGATAGAAAAAATGATCGGACAGGATGAAATAAAAATCAAACAATGCTACACGTAATAACAATTTTATTAATTGCAGTGCTCTTTTTCCGTCAATTGTTAAGTATTTTACTTTGACTGATAAATAGCTAGATTTAATAAATAAAACCGGAAAATGACCGTAACGACCTTACAATCACAGCTGTCTATTTGGAGGAATGTTTCCAAGAGCGTGTTATGTATACAGTATTTGTGGTGTGTGAATGAGATGTTCAACTTGCCTGAAATATGATATGCTCAGGCTTATTGTATCCACCGGTTTATTTATCGTCCAGGAGGCTCATTAAAAATTAGGGCTGAACTATGTCTCCCTCATCTGGCAGGTAAAGCAATTATTCAAACAAGATTAAATGTCATAGGTGTCATCTGGCTTGCTGCCGTCATTATTTTACGATGAAGCTCGCTCTGTTGATGTTGTTTTTCCACCTCTACTGCAAAATAGATGTATAAAAAATATTGGCTTGGCAAATGTGCACCAAATTCTTTACTTTCTTTTTCAAAGATGTACACCGACAAGTTCAATAAACTCTGGAAATATGTATCAGTGTTAGGCAGCCAAGCATCCCATGCTGCTCAGAGAGCTCCTACCATGCATCAGTGTTTTGTAAGGGTGTAAAATCAGCCAGATGAGCCAGATAAGAAAATGTTTTCAGATTCTGAAACAATTGAGTAAGTGTTTCACTCAATATTAGAGCCCTCTTTCCGAAACTTCATTGGCTCGTAGTACAACTGTACAGCACAGCTGATGGCCTTAGAATCTTATTGGGTTTCCTGACCCATCATAGCAGATGGAATGTTTCCTAGAGCCTTTTATATTATTTGCTTTATTGTTGTTTCTCTCGTTTACTCAGTTGATCAAGATTAAGATGGTTCTCTAAACTATTTTGTTTGTATGTATTATCTTTTTCCGCAATTTGGTTTTGGAAAATTTTCACAACCCTGAAGAAGTCTGTTGAGTTATCGGTTTCATTTTATTTTGGCCTGTTTACTTTATTTTCCACCCCTGCTTTCAAAAGGTAGTGTGTGCTCACCCGAGCTGTGTGCTTGGCAGCTCTCATTTATTTACTCCATCTGTGAGGAGATTACAAAAAAATCTTCAAAGCACTGTCCCGTCAAATGGTTTTCGAACTAGTCAGAGGTGCAGCCTGAAAAACACCGTGACACAGCATCTGTGTGTGGAATGTCGATGGATGGCGAGGCAAAAAGTTTTTCCACTGCTTCAAGAATTGCAGATTTTAATAATAATAAGGTTATTTGTATGGCACTTTATCAAAAGCAAGTCACAGAATGTTTTACGAGTATAAAAACATGAGAGTTCAAGGAAGGGATAAAAGTATTTACCAAAACCAACATAATGCATCTGATATAAAACAGGACTGAACTAAATTGAAATTACAAGAAGGCAATTTGATAAAAAAAAAAAATGTTTTTTTTGGCTATAGCTGGATTAATAAGGCACAATGTTGGCCTCAGGTGGGAACAATAAATCAGTCAGACAGCAAGTAGCCAGCTAAGTGGTCTAGTAGTAAGAGTGTCCGCCTTGAGACTGTTAACCTGTGGGGTTGATCCCCCGAGTCCTTCCAAAAACTGTTCAAATGGTATCCATTGCCTCCCTGCTTGGCACTCAGTATTCAGGGTTGGAATTGGGGGGTTTAGAACACCCAATTATTCCCGGGCGCGGCACCGCTGCTGCCCATCGCTCTCCATCAGGGGATGATGTGTCAAATGCGGATGATAAATTTCACATCCTTCGGGATGTGACAATCACTGGGACTTCAACAATCAATAGGATCAGGAGAATCAATAGGATTATAAAATCAAATCAGATAAATGGGTGTTCTATGTGTACTTGATAGGACAAGACAGGTTGAGCTGGTTGAGGCAGCAGTACAATGAATTACAGCAATCTAAATGAGCCGTGAAGCTGTACTGTGTATAAAGATGGGCGGAGCCATCATGACGTCACCTGCTGATTTGCCCCTTTTTGAAGCCTAAAGATGGTTTCACAGTCAGCACCAGTTTCCATTCCATTTTGAATCCTGAAGATTCCATATTTGGATGTGTGGGCGTTCCCAGAAGTGAGCAATGATTGGAGTGTGAGTGCAACGTGTGCCCCAATGCCCGCCCGTCTGCCAGCAAGCCAACTACACACCAAACTGTAGCCACGCCCACAACTTTATGGCAATTCTTGCTTTAAATTAGACCAAATCAGACAATATGGAGATTAGAGCCTAATTCATTATTTTTGATTAGTATAATTTCTTGCGCTCCTTTTCATATTTACAGACTGTAATTTTTAGTCTTTTTGCAACCATTTTTGGCGGTCCGTGCTGCAGGTTTTTGGCCTCCTTTTTGAAACGGCGAGTTTCATCCATTCTTATATAGTCAGTGTGTAGAAAGTGCAATTGATCTCACCTGCTGATCAAAGCTGACTTTGTTTAAAAAATGACGCTCGGATCAGTCAGATTAAGAGCCCCGGTGAGTTGATACAAGTTCGCTGGCAGTGTCTCGACATTCACTTGCTGATTTGTTTGAGTTTAGTTGAAGAAAGTTTTGTGAGAGCCAAATTTGTAGTTTTTCTCAGTACGTTCGGCAGTATACATAAACACATCTCTCTCCCTTTGGCCAGAGAAATGGAAAGCGCTGTAGCCGAGGATAATACATTTAGAGAGAAAACTTCCATCCTTGTTGTGTAGCCTGGAACAATGAGCAAAAATAAATCCTATAAGTCCGACACATACATGGAGCACAAGTCCCTGAGCCTTCTAATTCACTGCACTATCCGCTCTGACTTTGCCCAGTGGAAGTTGCTTTCTCTTCCACGAATGTGACCTCATCATTGCCTGGCCGAGGTCTGAGCATCATCAGCGGCAGTGGCACAGTATCGAGGGGTTGGCACTTGCGCCGCCGGGGGCAACGCGTTGCCAAATGAAATGTGACAGTTGAGAGAACGCAGCACCAGCTGATGGGGCTAAAACGAGAACAGAAGGACCTTTTGTATCATCTCATTTGGTGTTTCCACAGCGGGGCGACTGTGTGGTAAGTACAGTGTCGACGCACAAAGACGGCCCTTATGTAATAAGCATTTATCAAGGATGTTGTTTAAGTATGACTATAGCTTTCCGTGGAGCTCGTCAAACAATAACCTTGTCTCTGTGAAATAAACAAGGAGCCTTCGCGGACAGATAAGACTGGTGTGACGGCAAAATCCCTTGAGTTTGCTGGCTGATGCAGGGGTGGCGACGTCGTGTTGAGAATGTGAGTGTTTGCCTGTGGAGGTAGGAGTGCAGCGGCCACTTTTCAAAACGTTGTTCATCAATAAGCAATGGCAAACACAAGTCCTATGGCCACACGGTGCCTCTGATCTACGATCAAACAGAAAGCGCAGCGCTGCTTCGGATTACAAATGCATCCGCACAGCAGGCGCCCAAATCTGCACTGCAAACACAGCAATGCAGAACAGCCAGTCACGGACACACTGGAGATGCCTTTGAGCCAATCAACGGTCACGGGACATAGTGTTTGCCAATCAGCAGAAAGGATTCAGGATCAGGAAGTTCTGTTGGATTGCACTGCACTTATATAGCGGTTTCTAGCACCTTCACGGTACCCCTAAGCACTTTACAAAGTCTCACGGAGTTCTCTGGTGATTGATATCAGGATCAGCTCCACTCCTTGATCACTGCTGTCTGACAATCACTTTTTTTTTTTTTTTTTACATTTTCAGTGATTGCCGCAAACATGACTGAAAAAAGACCCCCAACAGTCTGTTTGCTTCACAGCATTAGTTCTGTCATATTTATTTATTCAGCACTTTCTTCCCACTGGTATGGGTTGGAAGTTCTTTTCAATTTGTTAGTTTTGTGCAGCCTTGTCTATTTGTGTAAACTGTCCTAATTAATTTCCCATGGGGAATTTAATTAATTGAGCACCGGACTTGGTGTGAATGCTCCCTAAATCCAACCAGATCCGGGACAGATTATTTTCAGGCCAATAGAGTAAATATGCTTTGTGAAATGTTTGTACTTTCTATAGGCAAAATAAGAGAGATCAAAATGAGGTGTATGTTGTTGAGGTTACACCTCCGGCAGACGGCATTTGAACATGCAAATCACATTAAAAGTATGACCTAAACAGCTGTTTTTGAGGATTATAAACTAGAATAGTTGGGTTTTTCCCCTCTTTCTCTTGATTTTTTTCTATCTTAACATAATTGAGGATTTTATGTCAGACTTTGTCTGTTTTTGTCTCAGATATATTTGTTGTGTACTGTAAGTGCATTGGTTCTCAGTCTGTTTTGTATCGTGACTGAATCCAGGCAGTCACAGATTACTGAATATTAGCCAATAATCAGCCAAGACATTGGTCCATCCCTTGTGTGCACATTACCACATTGCCAGACTGAAAAAAAGACCCAGTTCATTTTACTCCATCAGACAGACTTCCTCAGCTTCAACTTGCTTTGCATCTGGACTCATAAATCCTGTCATTTCCAGCAGGTAGATTAGGGAGCTGCAGCCTACATCCGCAAGCCAAGTGAGTCCTTGAACCTTCTCTTTGTCAGGGGAGATATCCCGGCTTTGCTCGGCAGACTTGGATCAGTTAGGAGAACTCCAACGTCTCTCACCTCTCCCTCAGATTTTGGGAGTGTTGCCGCTGATCCTCTGCTGCCTCTCGTCTGCTCCCTTTCTTCAGCCCCTCAGGGAATGGATTAGTCAGGCAGATGGTCTTCCAGGTTTATACCCCTCCCAAAATTTTGATTTCTCATCCCTACTGCCAATTCCCGTTAATACCGGCTTGTCTAACCATCTGCATTTGTCCCATTTTCCTCCCACCTCATGAAAAAAGCATCATGGGACAGAAATGAGTTACTGTATTTGATTAGCCTGCGCTAAATTTTCAGGAAAAAGCAGATTTTTTTTCAGCAAAAATGAAATATGTGACCCTTGTAAATGAAAGCAAATCTCAAAGCGTGAAGTCAACAGAAATTTCTGAATAGTCCATAAGCTGTGATTTTTCAACTTTTGAAAGAAAAAAATCCTAAATATCCTAAAGATGTGCATAGGAGAATTTGCAGATATTTTTATTTTTTTAGTTTAGTTAATTCATCTACGACCATTTTAAATTATTTTGTTTTTATAATGATTTTTTATTTTGACAAAAAAAGTTTGAGTCACACATGAAAACGTTACCTTATTCTCCTCCCAACGAGAAGCTTTCAGAGAGCAAGCTTGGAAGGTACCACGGAGGGACAAACTACTCTTTCTGTCCATTCCACAGCATGGAAGAGCGATTCTGGCTGAGACTGGCCATGTCCTGCTTAAGTTCTGCTATTGTTTTTTTTTTTTTTTTTTTTTCCCAGTGCAACTACATGTCTGTTTTTCACCAGCATCACTTACACAGGTATATCACCTTTTCTCGTGGCAAGTATGGAGAAATTGCTTTCATTCATTGCTTTTAGCAGAATGTATGCTTCACCCTATACCACCTCGTATATCTGAACAGTATCGCTTAAAGACAGAAGCTTTGCTCTTTAATTAGCTATACTGTAAAAGTCCAGGCGGCTTCTTCCTGCGCATTTCACTTAATTTCATCCAACCCACTTCTCCTTTACATAGAAAAAGCATTCCCACTGAAGGCTTCTCTTCAGCTCAGAAATGTTCTTTGTGTTATTGACCTTTTGAGATCCCACACTCTGCTGCTGTGCAAAGGAAGAAAATGAACGCCCCTTGCTGCACCTTCCTGTACAGTTTGGCAGTGTGCCTGCTTTCTGCAAAACGAACAAACAAACAAACAAAAAAAAAACATCTGAAACTGAAAATACAAGTCAAGAAAATAAAGGGGTTGAAAACCATTACCTCTTTGTCCAGCTGATGTACAGTAGAAAATGGACACCCAAGTATGATTCATTTAATTCCCCCCTAACTTATTATCTCGAGTGACAATTCACTATATTTCTATTCCTACCTTTGAAATTAAGTAATTGATCATGAAATGGCAACAAAAAGTGCTAAGGCCAGCACTGAATGACTGAGTCCGGCAGAAAGTTGTGTTTGTAGTCAAATTATATTTTGTATATATTTGTTTTTTTTTTTTAACAAAGTAAGATGGCATTTTAATAAGATTCACCGGTTTAGCCTTCAATGTGTCATTCGTCACATTACAGGGCATGAACAGTGGTATCCTACGAAGTGCCTTGGAAAGGTCATTGCTATTTTCAAACGGAGCATTGGTGTCACAGTGTATTTAAAATCACATAAAGGCCAGATGACTGCAAATAAGGTGTTGCTGTAGCTTTGAATAATGACGACTTGCTTTATTTGAGTAGCAGACTGGTCTCAGTTGCTTCTGTAAATAGTTAAACAGCACCATGACCTAATTTTGACATGCTCCAGAGCTGCACTCCTGGCAGTTGACAAAAGTAAATTCTTTCTGAGGGGTACACACAGTCAAACTTGTAAACTGTAGCAAATGAGTGTCAAGCTCGGTTGGCCAGTCCAGTTTTCACTGACCTAGTTATCTAAGTCTCAGCACTAAGGACTGTGTGATGAAGCACCCACTGGGGTGTATAAAATGAGCTTCTTTATACAGGTAGGGAATATATTGTGTTCTGATGTTCTTTGGTTGTTTCCTGTTTGAAAATGTGTGTGTATAGTTTCCTCCTCTTGGATTTCTTCTGAGTCTTTCTCTCTTGTGACTGTCAGTTTCTATTCTTCGTGTCTGTTTCTCATCAACGCTTGTCGTTTTGTTTGTGACGGCTCACAGCCTGTAACTGGTAGAATGGTTTGTTTGAATGGGATTGAAATTGGTTTAAACCATCACCTACCTCAGTATCTCTGTGTTGTATTGCAAGCTGCATAACCTCAGACCGAGGCATAGTGTTGTTATGAAAGGGTCAACCGACAACCCATTTCATATACTACTCAAAAATGACAGATATATGAATGGCTGGACAAGAATGACTTTTATTTACTACCCTGAGTTTATATTCAAGTCTGTAATGGCCTTTCTGCTCTTGACAACCATATTGGGAAAACAGTTTACCACAGACAAATTGCCTGGTAGATTTGTGGCCCTTGTGTAAAGCTTCCTATGCAATGAACAAACTTTTTGTAGCTTACTAAAAAAAACTCTGTGGCAGTAGACTACATCGGAGGGAAGAGTCCTGGCCTCCTTATGCCTCCCAAAAGAATTTAACGGTGCATTTCGTGACTGTATTTATGTTTGCACAAAAATAATGGCATAGTTCAACTTGTTGAGCCAAAACAATATTTTCAAAGTTCCAAAAAGCCAATTGACACTGGTCTTGGCAATAACATCGACTTGTACTTCATAAATACTGTTATGTGCAGCAACTAAAACCTAATAAGCTCTAACTACGCTGGCTGATGTCTCCCCACTGCTGTCTGGACTTGTTTGTGCAATTGACTGGATTGGAAAACACAGACGCTCCACATTATCAATCTGCTGCAAGTAGCTACAGGCCATACATTTTCAGCTGGTTCACTGCTGTATTCAATCTTTTTTTTTTTTTTTTCTGAATTGATCTTTTAACAAAATCAATAGCAGGAGAATGCAGGCTTGCCTGTATTTTTTTTTCTATCAATTTGATTAATTAATTGAGCGCTAACATGGTATCAAAAAACCTTGACCAAACGCGTAGTATTATCACATTAACAATGTAGCTATTACATCTCCATTAAGTAAAAAAAAAAAAAATCTTATTATTAATGTTGAAATAAGTATGAATCATGTGTTTGAGTCAGTCATGACCATTGGTGTGATCAGAAGTTGGCAGCTGTTAAACTACAAAGGCAAAGCATACAGGCTTTATTCATTCCAATGTGAATAGATGTTAAAGAGAGGAAATTACGTTCAATCTATTTATTCTTCTGGTGTAGTTATAGGTAAGTTAATCTTCTGACCCCCAAGATACATATAGTGGTGCTCCATGAACTTGATTCTTTGACACTCCCTCAGTGGGCAAGAAGTCTACAGGTCAACGTGTCCTTGAACAGCACACCCAGGCCTTAATTGCTCCCAAAGCAGTTGCAGTGGGTGTGCTTGGGTATGCGTGATCAGTTAGCGGCTGATTGTACAAGCGACTGTGCTACTTTCTGTGGGGGTTTTATGTAATGCATGTTCTGCAATTCATTAATTTAAATGTAATCACATAGTGAAATGTTCAAGACAATGTGGAAATTACACTGATACAAAAGAGGAGAGGAAAAAAAGGCAAAGTAACACCAAAGAAGCCAAAATGAGAACAAAAATACACAAGTTTCTGGGTAGAGCAGAAAAAAAAAACCCAGAATCAATGATGGTGTGGATGAAAATAGCGCTGGATGGAACTCATCTGTATGCAGAAAGACAAGAATACTGCCATTATGTGGCAGCAATAGCTTTTAGACAAATTGGATTTAGGAGACCCTTCTCATATAGCGGCCCTGCAGCCCCGCGACACGCTACTGCCTGTTCTTTCTTGTGCCATGCGCCGCCTATTCAGTGACAATCTATTACTTGCATCCATTCAAAGGCCATGATGCTCTTATTGAACCACCAACGTTTTCAGATTGCTCACTGATGCCAAGAGCTAGTGTTCTCTTTCATCGGATGATTCGGGTGAATGTTTGCCTGTGTACGCGGCTGTCATAGAGCCAGAGCTGTGAGTTACTGAGGCTGTTATTTATTGTCCCTTTGTGGATCTTTTGAGACGGTAAACAATATATGAAATAGGCATTTAGCCGTTGGACAGAAGCATCTTTTCTTTTTTCTTTTTGAAACTTTTTGGCGCAACTTGTTTTGCAGCTGAAAAAAAGTACAACTGAAATAAACAACAGGTTTTTCTATCTTGTTTTGTATGGATGTATATTTAGTGTTGACGGGTGACAGTGTGCACTGCTGAATCACGAGGAGAGCACTGACGGCAAAATATGCAGGTAGCTTTTGCCTTTCATTGGGGTTAAGGACTCACGCCACTTAGCGTGTGTGATGTATTTTCACGAGGAGCACCTGACAAAGTATCATCCTGCAATACTGCTGCATGAGTGATGCGATTCCCCGCCAATGGTGTCGAGGTGATGAATTGTGTCACTTCCCATCTCTTCTCCAGACTTTACTGTGTCAACTGTGAGTAATAAGGCCTTAAAACTCAACATGTACACTTTCCGTAAAACATACATGAAATATGTGTTATAGCTTCCATATGTAAAGGACCTGTGGCTGCTTTACAGTGGACCTTGTGTGGCCTAGTCTGTTGTATAGACGAGATTGGATGAATTGACTGATTTACCCACTTAAGATAATCGACAATTAATGGCACAAGAGCCGAGCCAGACAATGATATCAATCTGCTCCCGGCGAGCAGTTAAAATAAATGACTCGGTGGGCTAAAGCTCACGGGTTTTACCCTGTGAGTCAAATATAGATCAGAAAAGTTTCGGTAGCTTCATCGTTGTGCTGTGCACCGTACTGTTGATAAATAAGTAGCCTAAAGGGAAGCACCATGGGTTAAGCAAAAACGAAGTGGGCGAAAAATCACCCCAAGCATGTGTGTTGGGAGGACAACTTCAGTGCTTGGATCTTTTATCTATTTTTTTTTAATCCTATCTGTTTAGACACACACATTTATTTTTGCTTTTAAAACAGATTTTTCTGAATTTAAAAGGTTTTCTAGACCAAATAAAATCATTGACAGAAACCATTGTTGGTCTCTGATGTCCCAGCATCAAGTTTGTACGAGGACTCGTACGCACTCAGTTACGAGCTGTTGCTGAATTACTTTGGGAGTGTTGACAGATGTTGCCTCACATATGATCCAGATTCTGAGGAAGAGATTGACCAAGTGCATGTATTGCTAACAGCACAGTTAGAAAAAATAAAATAAAAATAAAGCATAGACCAGAAGCCTTCTTGTTATTTTCTTCTTTACAGGTTGTCAAGTGTCCCTGTCGGAGCCCATATGGAACTTCCAGAAACCTGTGAATTAATTTTCCTCAAACTGAGCAGAACACAGAACTAACGAGGGAACAAAGCGTTCTTGTATTGCGCAGAAGCAATGGCGTTCAGCCATCGTTAACTCGCAGCAAGCCATCTACTGACGGAGTCTGCTCCACATGTAAATGATACCTGGATTGCACTTCTATAGCGCTTTCCAGCACCCTCACGGCACCACATAGGCGGTTACAAAATCCCAGCAGGAGGGTTCTTGGGTAATGAATCCGCATCTGTACGTCACAAAAGTGGATTTGCACATTCACAATTTCTTTTTCCTTTCAGTGGTAACAGTACAATTCAAACAGTGTTGAAGTTCCACAAACACCTCACGACACAGAAGTTAATGGACTATGGTCAAAAAAAGAAAAAAACAGCACTTCAAAACATTTTCTTGCGGAAGGGGAACTATATCTGTCTTTATTTTTTTCAAATTGTGCCTGTACATTGACACCATTAGTGTTTCCAGACCAGTATATGACATATATGGAAACATGCATGCTCACACAGATACAATTAGCCAGAGCGCTAGGTGAACTGCACAAAGGTCAAAATCTTTTCTTACACCAAAAAATTGTTTTTCTAGGTATCCTATTTCGATGCTTGTTTATGTGGAAATATTATATCTTACACACACTGACTACATGCACCCTCAGTTGGGTAACACCGACTTTTTGATACAGAACAGCTGATTTTGAACAGCTGAATTTGGTCAATCGACTCGAGAGCCATGACAATAATACAAAAAAGCCAATGTTAGCAGAGGCCTGGCTTCTATGATTCGCCATGGCAACTGCTGACGACAAAAGATCTGATTCTTTTCACCCTGTAATTGCAAATGCATAATAGCAAGACCTGGTTCTAGACCAGCACACTGACTATGAATGAGGCAGTAACATGTTGTGCCCTGCACCATGCACAAACACACACACACACACACACACACACACACATAATGACTGGAGTAGAATGGCATGTACTGTGCTGAATGAACTTCAAAGCTGTTGCTCCAATATAAGAGCAACTTTTTCTTTATTGAAGACATCCCTGTTTGTTCTGAGGTAACCAGTGTTTGCCTCGTTGGTGCTGCTTTTGAGACTCATGCAGGAACAGGCCAAGCTGCGACACCTGTTTTAATCAGGGTATTACGCGAAAAAAGAAACATAATGTAACGCTATATGTGTGACTATGCGCGGCAAAACAAATTTCTTCAGCTTTTGTCCTACTAGCTGGTGTAAAATGGAATCGGAAAGAAAAAAAATAGTGCAGATTTAATTTAAACAGACTGGACCCGTACAGCCTCATTTACCGATGCAAATGAATGCTGAGGTGTTTTCTAAACCAAACTAAACTGGCGATGACTTTCTCCTCATCTCCCATTCGTCGGCACTCAATATAAAGAATAAACATGTTTGGTCTCACTGAAGTGAAAACTAATTAGTTCTTAGAAAAACAAACCCAGCTGTTTTGATTACCGAATTTCCCGTCAAGGCTGCCCTCCCATTAGAATCTGGCACATTCTTGCAATAACCAATCAGTTGCTAGCTGTAAGTCTCTCTCTTTCTATCTCTCTCTCTCGTTGCTTTGCTCAACCCACCTCCACCCCTTCACCACCTCAGTCGAGAGTCCAGCCGTCTTCCGTCCATCATGCATCAAATCAGAAACCCCCACAGTTGTCTGTCATCCTCCCCACCACCACCGCCAGTGTCTGGACCCAGGGGCTGATCTTCTGCCTCCTAATGATGTTCTGCTTCCTGTGTGGTCTCAGTGTCAATAAACCCTAAAATACACATTCTGTTCACTGTAGGCGTTTTTCCTTTCACTTAATATTTCACTGCTCATCTTCATCGGTCCTGATTGAAAGGTCATTTAAGAAACACACACACCCTGCTGTGCTTTCTCTGACCCTTTCTATCTATCTTGCTATCTATCTATTATCTATCTTGAAATTTAAATACTGTTTTCCATTACTGAATTAAATGACCACATTATTCATAGAAACAAAACAATAATAGCAATGAAATAGTATCACTTTCTTGGTGAGAACATTTGAAAAAAAAATGAAAAATTGGAACAAAATGAAAATGAAAAAAGATCACCTATATGACGGCGCCAGCCATGCATTTGTGTAATGAAACTCGGACGCAACTACACATTTTGACATCACACAACGGATCCTGTTGTGTTGATTGTGAGAGGTGCCCAACGCTGAACAAGCTGTCAGTGTTGTTTGTGGGATGTTTTTGTCATTAATACTGTAGTTGCCAGAGTGTACACTGTGTGCGTGTGTGTGATATGAAGCACACTGCCAAAGTGCCCACACATCTGCAATAAATAGAAACACCATTACAACACACACACAGAAGTCCAAACCAGCATGACTTCAGAGATTTGTTGGACTGAGTGACATTTGACAGAAGTGTGACTCAGACTCTAGAGAAGGTGGCTTACTTGGTGACTTGGTGACTGGAAAAATAATAATGTTTCTATCTCCACCAATCCACCATATTTGACAAAGTAGGATTGAGCCATCAGTCACACGTCCTCACCTTTCTATATTAGTCACCAGGATGATGCTGTGGATTCTGCTCTCAGCAGTTCCAAGCACCTCTGGCAAACATGTCTTTCTGGAGATGCAGCAGCTTTCACTATAAAATCGTTTTTATATTTGTGCAGTGACATAAGCATCTGATAAACTCCAGAAACTGACAAAAATACTTCTGATTTCTGTGCAAGAGACACCTGATGAACCCAGCAGAGCACCTTGTTTTCTCTAATTTTCTGTTTGATATATTATAGCGCAATAAAAAAAATTCTTGTATCTTGTATATGCATCAGTTCATGAAACAAAATTGTTTTCAAATGGTTAAAACATCCCAATTAGACAGAAGCTGATCTTGGTGTATAACAATTCAAAGCCCTGTGTCGGAGATAAAAAAATAAAAAAAAAAAAAAAATAAAAAAACATAACATAGTGGTTGAAATATCTCTCTGTGCATGATATTCACTATTATCGTTGTTATTGTATTATGACCAATCAAATAAGTCCTTGATGCTGCATGAGGCATCCGTGACTTTATTCGAAAAACATATTCCCACATCAGCGCTGTTGCCAGAAAAGTCTGATAG
The DNA here is from genome assembly GCA_009823395.1 of Thamnaconus septentrionalis. Classification (NCBI taxonomy): domain Eukaryota; kingdom Metazoa; phylum Chordata; class Actinopteri; order Tetraodontiformes; family Monacanthidae; genus Thamnaconus; species Thamnaconus septentrionalis. Next base: position 10,254,704 of record CM020504.1, read on the forward strand.
TCAGCTGTAGTTTGTGCTTTCAGAATTACCACAAGGTTATGCAAGCTTGTAAATAGGCTTTGGCACTACCTCTTCCAAAGTCTAGCTAAGCATGTGCTCCTTTGTGAAACGTAGTGTATCCCTTTGATTCGTAACATATTCCGATTTCCATCCCTCTCTTCTTATGAAATGGCAGAAGCTTGTCATGTGTTACTTTATCTCAAAAACTGAGGCTCTGTCAGAGGAGTTGATACTCCACTGCAACATTATTCAACAATTTTAATTACATTTTTTAATGCATTTGCATTTCAGTATTGGAGGCAGTATTTATTTATTTATTTATTTATTTTTGCTTGTGTTTAGCAATTTTTAAATCATTGCAATATTTGCATTCAAATAATTTAGCACCAAGACTCTCCTAAAGAATATTTTATTTTTTTCCCCGAGGAGCTTGAAAGGTTTATGAAAAAAAAAAAAAAAACAGCTCTGAAATATGATCATGCATGAATTGGTGCAGAAGGACAACTGCAGAGATGTGAGAGTTGCAGAGAGGACAGCTAACAGAGAGGAGCTGCCCTCAAGGCACTTTTCAAAGGCACGGCTGAAAACAGAACAGGTTTAACTGATAAGTTGAAGCAACAGCTTGCCAATAGCCTGACTTGCTTTTGATATAAATAAAGATTTCTGAGGTTTTTTTTTTTCTTATACTGAAATGTCACCTTAACAAGGGCACTTTAATTTGGTAAATGAGACCTCGTGTTCAGGATGAGCACATACTTTATATGTTCTTTAATTGTATTTGATTGATCATATGTCATTTATGTTATGTTTATCAGGTTCATTTATTAGCCTGCTTGTCCTGAACACAGATAAAATTTCATTCCCCCAACATTCGTTCACAACTTCATGTAATTTTTGTGGGTCATGTCAAAATCTACTCAATGTTTAGATGTCTGTAGTTTTGTCGGCTGACTTTTTTGAAAGTATTGTTCAGACTGAAGAGGAAGAAATCAGCACAATGCATCACAAGTGTTAAGAATAACAATAACGAAAGAGCACTTCTCAACCTTCCACTCTGTTTTGGTTTCACTGCAGTCAAGCGCAAGCTTTCAACACTATTGACGTCTGACTGCATCGCCAGTGGCAAACCAATCAATGTTTCTTTTAAATGGCAACTGGGGAAAATACATTTTTACATCTCCGTAGCGCTCACAAATACAACTTTTACTCATTTGAATGTCAAGGTCGGTCAACTTTAAAAGTAAACTTGAGGACTTCCCTCACAAATATGTTGACATTGGGTGTTAAATGAAACGATCCCTTTGCAAAAGTAGCAGGAGGGACGATGCTTTGTCATTCATCAGCGGGGACTTAACAAAACCTAAAAGCTCCGACATAAACTGTAAACGTGAACCCCCCAGTCTCGGAGTTCCACCGGGGGAGACAGCACGTGGAGCAAAACAGGAGGACGCTCTCGAGAGTGCGCCACTCCAGAGTGCACCACTTCAGAGTGCACCACACTGCGTTCACATCAGAGGATGGAGAACATAAACAGCAACACGGCGCAGGAGAAGTCTTACCTGGGAACGCAAGCAGAGCGATCACCCACGAGAGGATGATGAAACAGAGAGAGTTGTGCATGGTTCTTGAGCGACTGCTGAGTCTGGATCCACGCAGCTTGTTCAACAGACACGTTGTTTGTATTCTCCAAAGAAATGCGAGGTGCCCACTTTGCTCTATTTTTTTTTTCCTGTTTCCTGGATGTCAATTATGGAGAGCTTCTCGCTGTCACTCTCCCGCACTGGCGATGCTCAGGATTCCAGCACTCAGAGTGGTTCGAGGCTCACACAGAGGAAGAGTGAGAGGGGCTGGCTCCTCATGCAGGGTCTAATCTCACTCTCCTCCTCACAATACAGCACACAGAGGGACACACACTGAGCAAGACTGGGGGAGGAGACAGTCACTGCTCCGCTGGCATTGGTGAGAGTCGATGTCAATCATCAGGATACCCAGTCCTACCCCTGTCCTCCCCTGCCCCCCCCTTCATGTTTTCTTTGAACTGGATCATCATTGTACTTTTCTCTCTCACCCTTCCACCGTTCCTTTGACAGAACTAGAGCAGGATTTAAAATGACAACACAGGATTATAATTCAATTAAAGCTAAAAATAGAGCAGTCGATGTAATTATAGTAAAGGTGATCTGGGATTTGGGCAATTTCCTGAGAGTTGTTCCACAGACGCACCGCGGGGGACTAAGATGCATTTTGTCTTGTTATTTTTCTCGACTACTGTGCACATAACAAAAACCATATATAAATGTTTGCTATAAACAGGTGGAACAGATGATGTAGATGAGTGTGTTTGCTTTGGACTTTGTGTCACCTGCTTGGAACCTATATATGGATCATGTTTAACACAGCAGTCGCATGTTCACTCCAACCACACTGAGCAGCTTTTATTTTGCAAAAATGTTAGCAATTTTAAACCACATATTAGGAAATTCAACGAAAAGATGGGAAACCGAGTAACAACTACCATCTGTAATCAATAAAGTGCAGTTCTGCATATATATATATATATATATATATATATATATATATATATATATATATATATATATAAATAAACTGTCAAGGAAATTGTATTATTTATCGTTGTTAGTTTTGCAAGAATGGGTACATCAAACAACTTGGCGAAAAGTGTCCAAGCAACTAGAAAAAGCTTCACATTGTTGACGGTCAGTTGAAGGGTTAAAGCAACCTTTCAATCTGTCCAAAGTCTGCAAAGCCATTAGGTGGTCTGGAAGGGCATTCCACTAACGAGGAGCAGCACAGGACAAGGCCCCATGGTGCCAATCTTATTGGAAGAGCAGCTGAGGGTGTGTGAGGAGTGTTTGTGGTAGGCTGGGGTAGTTCCATGGAGACGTTGATAGGTGAGGAAGGACGGAGACCTTGTATTCAATACAGAGTGAAATGTGCATTCAGTGGAGTGTTTTGAGGATTTGAGTGATATGAACACTTGGTTACCCCCATCAGGAACTTGATCTGAATGTGCTGAGGCTTTTGAATGCTTTTACTGGGGATCCTGGTGAGGAGCCCAGAATTGTAGTCGTACTCCAGGTTGAAAAACACAAAGGTGTGGAGCAGCTTTTCTGCACAACCTAAAATTAGTGATGGACATAGTTTGGTGTTATTCTTTAGGTGGTAGAACCAAGTCTTGCAAAGCTGTAAATGAGACTGAAGATGGTTGGTCATAGCACCTATCCGGCCGACTCAGCTTTTCCTAGGAGGTGCTCAGCCCCCTTAGCTCGATATGAGGAGAAGCAATTGCAGACAGACTTTGAGAGACTGATGACGGTATTGAAGATAGTGCAGCGAGATGTCGCAATCAATGGCGTTGAAGGCAGCAGATCCAGAGGAATGAGAAGAAATTGGCAGCCAGCAAAAGCCGTCATCAGTATGTGTTTGGTCACCTTACTCCGGCCGTGGTGCAAGCCAGACTTCAATGTTGCATGTGGACTGATAAAATTTGAGATCGCTGTGGAGTTGGGCCGCCACTGCTTTTTTTCGGCTCTTCAAAAAATGCATGACAAGAGTTTTAATGAAACTGATCCTGAGTAGTTACAGTACCTTGAAAAAAAATGTATGTATTTATTATGACTTGATAATCTAGTGCAGTTTAAAATTGGGTTTGATTAGACAGTTGATAGGTGGGCTTGGAAATTGTACTTTTTAGAGCTGAATGAGATGCAGTGCAATGTTGTAGACCACTGTGAGTCTGGCAGAAATTCAAATTGTGAAACATTTGATTGACAAGTGTCTTGCAAACCATACGGAGGGCATGGATTGCCAGGGCACCGATTGCTGTACCAGTGCATGTTTATTTGGAAGCTTCTGCACCGTGATTAGAGATGATTGTGCGTCAACAAGTCTGAGGTCCGCCAACCATGATGCCAGTCAAGGGCCCTTAGGCAAAGACCACCATCGCTGTGGGTAAAGCCTAACCATTCAGTTTGATGAGAAGATGCTGTCTTTCAACCTCTCAATGACGTCAGCCATCAAATCCATGGTTCCATGCATCTGTTCCCACAAGGCAAATGAGAGTTCTGCCTCTGCCTTGCGGCTCAGCATCATCAACAACGTCACAACGATGTTCGAGTGGATGTTGCAACCGCGGAGGGAAGTCGTAATTGTCTCTCTGAGATGAAAGACACTCCAGTGCTTTGAATTTGGACAGCCAGCTGACAGTACACTGCTGTAGAAGAACATTAATGGTGTTTACCATCCTGAGTGCTACATAGTGTTTACTCACCTTCTTATGTGCGTTCCATCGTGCAAAGAGAGACATTCAACTCAGCGTATCGTCTCTCCCGCTCCTCCCCCTCTCCTTCCCTCCTCGTCCTTTCACAGTGTGGTTGACGCACATCCGTTGCAACACCTGCACGTTAGACAATAAAGTGAACAGTTATTCTTTTAAAACCAACCTTCGGAGGAATTGGACAGCTTTTAAAACGTCCGTTGTAAGGATTTGGGGTTGTGAAAGACTGGCTGTTGCTAGGCCACACAGATTGTTGAAATCACTCTCTGCACTAAATCAGCACATTTTTGCAGGAAGTTCTGAAGTGTGTTGTGAAATGTGTTTTTCAGTTTTTTTTCTCTTTTACCTTTTGTCCAAAACCACTTGCTGAGTTCCCTCTGGGCTGCATTTGGCCCGTTAGACCTAGTTTACAGCAAAATGCTCTCCACTGCAGTCTGTCACCAGGGTAGCTACAAATGTGTTGTCTTGTGTCTTGTGTTTTTCTAGATTAAAAGGAGTGCTATCTGAGAGACAAATTAAAAATAAATAAGAGCAACTGTGACCAACTAATAAACTGAATAAATAAACAAACCATGTTTTTTCAACAGACTGGGAAATATTTTTGTTGACTTTGGTCTCGTAATCAGTTACACTAGTGAAGTCAACATGTCCTCCGCAGCCTGTGTAAAGTAGTGATGTGTCAGTCGCGAACGAAACGGCTCTAAGAGCCGGCTCTTTGACGTGAACGGACTTTTTTTTTTTTTTTTCGCTCTCTCTCTCTCTCTCTCTCTCTCTCTCTCTCTCTCTCTCTCTCCATCTCTCTCTCTCGCTCTCTCCAATCCACATTTGATTGGTCAATACGTGTGGCGTCGTCTCTGTGTCTGTGCTGAGCAGAGGGTGGAGGGGTGGGAGTTACACACACAGACGATACACAAAGACGATAGGAGGGACGGAGACTCATGATGAGACTCATGTTTTACACATTTTAATTTATATTTTGTTGTGTGAGTTTCGGTAAGCTTATGTTGTTTGACTTTAAATTTGTTTAGTAGAAAAAAAACTAAAAGTTTAAAATTGTTAGTAGTTATTTAAGTTCATTTGTAAATAGTTAACCATTTGTTTTTTGCACTTTCTATCTTAGTTTTTATCACTCTGTAGAGTGTATCAATAAAGGTGTGTTTATATTATAAACATTGGATATAGTCCATGTTTCTTTGTTTACATTAGTAATTCATATTACGCATAATCTTTTATTACTGTTGGTAATAAATTATTTTAGGCACCAAAAAATTTGAAGAGCCGTTTGGGAGCTGAAAGAGCCGGCTCTTTTTAGTGAGCCGAGCCAAAAGAGCCGGTTCTCTAAAAATAGCCGGAATGCCCATCACTAGTGTAAAGTCTCCTAATCATTGCCTCTAATTTCATATTGATAGACTCTCGTGAATGCAAATTCAATTTGCTCTTGAACGTGATATGGACAATATAAGATAATTACAAAACCTTCTCACAAATGCCAGTTAATCTTACTCAAGACAGGAATAGTCAAATGATATCCACGTATATATGTAATCATGCACTATTCCTACTCCCCCCTCAGCTGTAATAAGCTGAAAATGTAAAGGAGGTCATTGATGAATGTTTGATGCTGTTGTCTCTGGTCTTTCTTTATGTTTTGTTTTTTAATCCACGTTCAAAGTACAAAAAACACTAGTGTAAACAACAAATACATCTTCCAAGTGGCTCAGCTCTGTGTTCCTACCGTCTGCACCAACCCACAGTTATCAGCGATGGAGAGTGCTCTCCAGCTTCATCCTTAGAAAAATGGCTTTTCTGCCCTGCATACATTTAACTTCATTTTAGGATGTTTACTATAGTTTGTCCCTATTTTTACTGCTTTGCTTTTGTACAATGAATTGGTTCTTATCTTAAAGTGTATTAAGTTATCAGTCCAAATGCATTTTATGCAATGCAAAGGAAACAGCATCGGGATTGTATAAATCCTGAAGTCAAGGGCAGCGTGCTGTTTTCATGTCGACACGTTTCTGCTTTTCAGCACCAACCAGTCAAAACGGACAGAGGCAGAGCATTAGCTATCCTACAATACAATATTTTGTCCAAGGAATAGCATGACTAGTGTCAGATCAGTATTGTAACACTAGAAACATCATCAAGGCTGTACCGTAATTCCCCGTCCAATTGCTGACCTGCACTCTGCTGACCAACTGTGTGGGCCAAATAGGTACTAAAATATCACCTGTTACCAGGATCTACCACCTCAAGGAAAATCTTAAAAACTTGGTAGGGTCAGTTAGGTTCAAGTGGAAAACAACTGAGAATTAGCTTGAGGCCTTCATATTTTCTTTTAAGTGCCCTGACAGTCAGACAACCATGATGAACAAAGTCACTGTTATGTGTCATATAACTGCTGATACAATCAATATATGGAATGGTTGATTCTGATATATTTACTTGACTCCATAACATAGATGGGTGCAATTAGATTTTGTTCTGTGAACTGTCTTGTGAATGTCTCAACAGTAAAAAGTGATTTCATATGCTAAATGAATTATGGGTCTGGTTGTCCAAGCTAGCTAGCGTCTGAAGAACTAATTCTACATAATACAAAACAGTTGTTGCAAAATACGTTTCAGACAGTGACATTTTCAAAAACAATAAAAACAGTAGAAATATTATTTTGTCTCTAGATCAAGTAGCATAACATGTTAATTTAAGCTCTTCTATACCATGTGTTGTTTTTCCTGCCGTGAGTTCGTCCGGCTGTACAAATCTTAATTTAGGAGTCTAGGAGTCTTTGGGGTTTAATGAAATGGTTGGTTGGTTGCCTGTTAATTAACTGTGATGGATTATTTAAGAAGATATGCAGGGTGGGACACACACACAGAGATAGAGTCGGCCGTCTCAGACAGCCTGTCAACTTCTCAAGATGATTACAAGTTCGATTTTAAACAGAAGCCTTTGAACTGTCATTTGCAGCAGCACTGACTCCTCATTCCCAGCATGGTCATATATTAAACTTATTAGAATTTCATTTTTGGCTTGTGTATTGAAGATGTCAGATTTTATCAGCACAACACTTTTACCTTTTGTTTCTGACAAAAAAAACAACAAAAAAAAACATCAGGAAATATTTACAATGGATAAAATAGCAATTTTTTTTCTTTATTTCAAAAAGCAGGTCAAGGATACAGAGGCAGGTTGATACTGGAGCTCCAATTACAAAGTAGCAATGGCACGTCTTTTTTGCATACTCTGCAAAAAGAAAGACCTGTGTTACACTTACACATAAGATTATGCATTGCAATCTAATATGTGCATGAAGTCATGCTCAAATAGGTCAATCTATGACAATATCTGGGGCGAGCTGTCATTCACCCAGCATTAAACTTCAACGTGACAATGCAAACGGTGTCAAGTCGATGTCAAGCGCGCTTTTACAATCAAAAGCACTGGAATGCTATGAAGCCCAAGTCATGACTGTGAGTTGAAACTTAATAGCGCAAAATTTGCTACATGCATACCTGGCGACAGCCGCTTCCATATCATTTCTTACCCAATGCCCAGAGTATCTGAAAGCCCAAAGTGCTTTCAGTGAGCAAAATCTCGGGCACGGACGGTAAACTGTGTATTTGTGTTGACACTAAGATAATGAGCCAGACTTTGGGGTAAACTGTGCCAGCACCTCATGAAGAAAAACATTTATATTTGCACTGCCATCTTAATGGAATTCACTCAGTCACTCGGTTCTAGCCAAAGTCCAGTCATCGACTGTTGGTTCATTTTGAAAATGAATCAACATTGGAACATGGTGCGACTCAACAAAAATGTCCAAGACGAGGAACAGAAGATTAGTTCTGCTTTTGCGGAGCACTCCTAACACCCTTCCCTTTTCCCATCACGCTATTTGCTGACCAGAAAACCTGTCAAGTTCACATCCAAGATATTCCAGGTCCATGCCGGAGCGTTTTGAATCAGTGCTCTTCAGACTAGTCTGCTGTCCACTGGACAACATTTCTAATGGCAGTTACAACCTGAAACTGTGGCTCTGAATTCAAAGAAGTAGATGACGTTGTGCCTGGGGCTGCAGATGGGAGTTGAAGTCTTTTCTTTTTTTTTCTTTATCTCTTGTTGCCCATAAGGTGACTCATGTGCAATTAGAGTTTTTTGGTTGTTTCATAACCAGACATCTGATCAGATGCCTGCCAGAGAACGTTGTCACCTAACTGAATTTGAATGTGTTTTGGTTATTTATTCATTAAAGGTCCACACATTCAAAAATAAATTGCCTTAAGTTGCCACTCAGCCTGTGTTTTTGTCTGTTCTGAAGTTAATGGATGGAGTCAAATTGACAACAGTTCAAGTATAATATTAATATCTTTATCATTAAATATTATTTTCAGCCAATATTTTTAAGTATTTGGCTGAGGGTGGGCAGTTGTCTCAAATTTAATACTAATTTGATAAGTCAACAAATAGACAATATTAAAAGACAAAAGAGCAGGAAAACAGCACGCATTAGATGGATTAAAATCAGGTGACTTTTTCTGTACCATTACGGTTTCATGAGTCGTTAATGTCTATTAGTTTGGGCACATTTCTATAACCTTAAGTTCCTGCTCATTCACCCAAGAATTGCATCATTGGTGGCTAAGATTGAACCTCAAATGAAAGTGGTGGACAAAATACTCATTCATTTCTGCAGATTCTAGAGCCAAAAATTGTGCCACTTTCATTGACTGAAATATTTGATTGTTTTTTAAACTGGAGTGAACCAATCAAAAAGTCATTTTTTCTTTACAATAGAACATAATGCCTTTTTTGATCCCACATTGGGGAAATTTGCATAATTACAGCAACAGTTTAGTATATATTAAAGACTTAAACTAGCAAGTCTGTACAAGGTTCTGAACCATAATGAAGTTACTCACAGCATTATGTGGGCACTGAGTTTGATGTTTCCTTCAATCATCCAGACCGCATCATATTATATATCGTCATTAATTGAAAAGCCTATTTTAAACTATGATGGCTCTAACTTATATGTAAAAAGTATAATGAATGGCAAACTCTGAGTCTTGTCTCTTTTTCCCCTTTCCGAAAACGTCCCTCAACACAATAAGAAAGATTCCTTTTATTATGAACAATGAGCCCTGTTTCCACAATGCTGCACGCTGATTTGACAAGTCATCCCCCAGCAGAAAATAAACAAACCGGGAGAGTTTCTGATTTCCAACACAAAAGCAAGACACACAAAAGCTAACGTTTTTCTTTTAGTTTTGTTTTGTTTTTTTCTCGGTTGAACGACGTCGCATTGAATAACCAGCTTCACGGCGACAACCACTGACAGCGAGACGTCTGTCTGCGATGAAGACTGATGGCGACGTTTGGAGGACCTGACGCCTAATTTCTCCATTTTAGGGACAAGGCCGCAGCAGGCGGGAGCACAATACAACCGGCGTTTTCGCCGCATTCATTTTGCTGGCAGAGAGACTCACCTGAGGCAGGGCAGGCCTCCATCACTCCCCTGAACGCGGGTCCTCTTAACTTTTACACGCGTGGAAAGTAAATGGTTTGTTCAAGTGAGAGGGCCATTTAGAACTTGGCATTCTTCCCTCCCGAGGTTAAGAGTGATGACATTTTGATCCTCTGGGTGGAATTAGCTCCACTTTCGCCCCGCGCACAGATGGCGGCGCGCACTTCACTCTCCATTTGGCCACGAAATGGGAGGCTGGAGGACACGGAGATAGAGAGGAAATTGCAGACACGAGAGCGGGCGCGGCGGCTCTCGCAGCACCTTTAGCGCGTGCAGATTCAGCAGCACCTGTAAGGAAAATGCCGCGAAGCACAAGGGTGGATTAATTGCATCCAACGCCCTCGGAGCTTCCCTGCGAAAGCAAGGAAACTCCAGCCGTTGCTGGAGCACGTCCGAAGCTGTCAGAAGGGGTAATCAGTTGTGTTTGTAAAAGGTCATCACTATAAACTATTTGCTGCCACTAGAAACGTTAAATTAATTGCAAAAAGATAAACACCAACATTGGCGTAGTTACGACCACACTCAACAAAACCTGCTTCCTAAGGACAGAAAACAAGGAAAAAAAATATTTTATATAATAATTAACATTTAACTAGTTAGTTACTGGGAAATTAACAATCAATAATAAAACTATTAGATTTTATAAATCTAAATATGTACATGTACACCTGATGGGTTTATGTACTATTTAATTAACAGTAATTAATGCTTCTATTACAATTGCTCTTTATGATATATATATATATATATATATATATATATATATATATATACAATGGTAGTCATAAAAAAAAAATCTATGAGCAACATGTAATCAAAAAAAAATTGTGGGCAAAAGTTTTCAGTCTTTTGAACTTTGAGGTGCTGGTTGTTGCCTGACGGGCTTGTGTATGTGTGTTTGTTTGTGTGTGTGTGTGTGTGTGTGTGTGTGTGTGTTCAATACACTTTTTCCACAGGTTAAGGCAGATTTGCATTAATGCATGTGTGGACTAAATTGCACAAGTTGCCATGAGCTGAAAGGCATCAATAAATCCATCACGTTGTGAAGCGGAGAATCATCTGTGGTCGACTGCTTTGAGCTCACTGAGGCTCTTTTTTAGCTGTGCAGTTCAAACTGCAGCACTGGGCCTGAATCCGACATCATTCAGGGTGTGAAAATATTGTCAGTCTGGTTTTCCCTGTTTGCCTTGACTGCATGAGACACTCAATGTGCACAGTGGTACAGCCGGTATTAAGTTCCTGCATGGAGAACTTAATTGCTGTGATTAAGGTCATTTATTCATCGGGCAATTCATTAAGGCGTTATATGTTTCAGAGTACTGCTGCTGAGGACCCACTTGAGCACCAACAGGAGACGATGGCAGAGTCGACGAAGAAAGTGCATTTGGAGGTTACGTCTGTTTCTTCCCGAGGCTGCTCATTTCGCCTGAGAATTTTCTTTTATTTCAACCACAGTCCCTGAGATGCTTTTGACTTCTTTTCTCTCTCCACCCTTTGTTGTTGCTAATCCCTAAAAACAATATCCTCTCTTTTCCCTCAGGACACAAAGGTACCCCCAACCAACTATAATCCATTTCAAAGTCAGTGATGCGTTATTTAATGCACATTTGTGAATGCATTTTTTTCCACAAATGACAAATGACTCTGCTAAGTGAAGAAATTTCTCATCATTTGAATTTGAACTGGGCAGCCAAATGTGTTAATTAGAAATACTGTAGGAATAAAATCATCAACCACAGAAGTCCACCTGTTTGCAAAATAGCATTTCCAACTTGTAGCTGGACTGCACTTTTCTTCTTTGAACTGGGCTTCTTGAGTATTATTATTATTAGAAATACTGAATTATTATTATTATTATTATTATTATAATCACTGTACTTAAACAAGGTTCTGGGTCAAGAAATCATCATCGCCATCCACCACCAAGCAGCGGCTGAGATCGTGGAGATTGCGCTCAGGCTCCGTCTCGCTGGCTGCGCGGAAGTGCTGCCATCACGAGGTGAACAGAAAAATTGCAAAGTCAGCTAGTTTGATTAAATACCGAGTGGCGGGCCACAATGAACATCTTTTCAGAGACAAGCCATGGGCCATTTAAAATCAGTTGGGGGGCTACATTTGGCCCACGGGCCGGACTTTGGACATGCTTGGTTTAAAGAGAAACCTACGCACACGGACCAGTACCTCCGCTGGACTTTGGAACATCCCACATCCACACATTCCTCCTGTGCTACAAGCCCCAAATTTCACGTGGGTGTGTCTTGGGGGAACCTGAGGAACCTGTCTCTACGACAAAGGTGACCTTTGACCCCATAGACTTGCATGGCATAAGGGTTAAGGCAGGAATTAGGGTTACGGCTAGGGTTAGGATTATGGGGTTCCTCATGTGCTAGAATTCTCAAATTTGACGTGGATATGTCTTGGGGAATCCTGAGGAACCTGCAAGTGGTGCCGTGTCTCTAGGACAAAGTTGACCTTTGACCCCATAGACTTGCATGGCATTAGGGTTAGGGTTCAGACTGGAATTAGGGTTAGGGTTTTAGTGGGTTTCTCATGTGCTACAAGCTCCAAATTGGATGTGGGTATGTCTTGAGGGATCCTCATGAACCTGCAAGTGGTCCCGTGTCTCTAGGACAAAGTTGACCTTTGACCCCATAGACTTGCATGAAGGCTGGAATTAGGGTTATGGCTAGGGTTAGGGTTTTGGGGTTCCGCATGTGCTAGAAGTCTCAAATTTGACGTGGGTGTGTCTTGGGGGAGTCTAAGGACCCTGCAAGTGGTGCCGTGTCTCTAGGACAAAGTTTACCTTTGACCTCATAGACTTGCATGGCATTAGGGTTTAGGGTTCAGGCTGGAATTAGGGTTACGGCTAGGGTTAGGGTTATGGGGTTCCTCATGTGCTAGAAGTCTCAAATTTGATGTGGGTGTGTCTTGAGGGATCCTCATGAACCTGCATGTGGTCCCGTGTCTCTAGGACAAAGTTGACCTTTGATCCTATAAACTTGACATTTAAAAAAAAAAACAGAAAAAAAACACAAGAACGTATGACCAAAGTCTAGTCTTCAAAGTCTTCATTTAGAGTCTCTAAATGAAGTTAAGACATGCTCATTAGCATTATCCAGCTGACCAAAATATGAATAACAATTTATGTGTGTGTATCATTGTGTGCTAACTACAGACTCAGTCATTTTTGGCTTTGGTTTTTTCCTTCTGAGGATGAAGCTCGCTTAAAAAGACAGTTCTATGGGACACCTCTAAGATTGTTTATTTAATCTGACAGGCTCAGCATAATATATGGGCAATGAGCAAATAATGAACAGTTTGGAATAGACGGCTGTCCTGGAAGAAACAGAACCACTGGAGGATGCAACCTGAATAAACATTACACTCTTTACAGGGTCAATGCACAAATTTAAAGCATCAATTTATCTATCAAACCACAGGTGTATCAAGAGGAGGTTGTTAAAGCTGATATTTCACAGTCCAATGCCTCAATATTAGCAGCCAAAACGGGGTACAGTGTGAATCTAACACAGTGGCACATTGACAAAACATGTTAATAAGATCCATTTGCTTTGATGAGGAAAAATAATGACCATCCTGGCCTATCAGATAAACAAAAGCAGACAAAACCCAATTAGAGCTCGCATTCATAATAGATGAAAGGCACACTGCAACGGTTAGTTAATAATTTGTGCAACTGCCAGTATGCACAACAATGGTATAATTACAGGAGACTTGGGATGTGACCCATTTGTATGAAACATCTGCAGCTGTGCACAATCAGTGTGATTTCGCTGGTGTCGGCAGAGCCAAGATTGTGACAGATGAGGGGAAATAGCAGTAGGAAGCTGAGCAGTTTGGGCCACACAATACACCAACAGCTTCAAAACAAGCAACTGAAACCCTTTGCTGTAGTTGGTCATGTAGAGTAAAGCTCGTGGAAGTAACTGGCTGTTATCACAAAGTCCAATAGTAAAGCAGAGTAAAAAAAAATGGAAAGTCACCGATATCATTCAGACCCTGAAATGGTCATCTGTCTGGGCACAGTCATGTTTTCCATCAGTCTTAAATATTTAATGCTTTTCAAAAAGATTCAGTTTGTCTTTGTTTTAGACAAACCAGCTGAGGAAAACAGTCTGAAGACAGTCTGACTGTCTGAAGGACTTGGTTCAGTTTGGGTTTGACACATTTAGCTCGTCCGAGTTTGCTTACACAGTACACTTTCTCAAACAAACTGAACCTTTTGTGTAACGCAACATCTAACTATTCAAGCTCAATCCATCGAGCCTCCATTTTCCCACAAATGAGTTTGGAAACTTTAGGGTTCTTGTGAGTGTTTTCGAGCACTTTATTTTTATCTGACCAAAGTTCCCTCTGTACTTTTACCTCATCCTTGTGGGTGTGTTTACCCACAATACCACATGGTAACATACAGGAGCTAATGGATATGTATCCAGCCTCAAGGTCAGCAAAAAGGAAAGAAAACTGTTTAAATTTCATAGAAAGAAGATTCATTCACTCTGTGACCCTCCAAAGTTCAAATGTTTATGAATTACTTTTTGTTTTGCAAACCCTTCCAAAACTTATTTGCTAACCATTCAATTACATATTTTAACCAGTTTGGGCAATCTTGCACACCAATTTAATCAAGCTTAATGAACAGCCACTGTTTGTACTTTTATTGCTAGTTTTCATAAAATTAACATTTTTTCGTTGAAGGGAACAAATGTTAGACAATAACTTTTTAATCCAACTTTTTTTCTTCTTTTTTTTTTTGGTTTTGTTTCATTTCGTCAAGCTGAAATGGTCCTAAGCAGATTCACGACCATTCAACTATAAGATCAAAAATGTAAGTCCATTCTGATGGAGACGGAATTTGTGTGATTAATGTTTCACTAATGTTCCACTTTACACGCGTCTTATTTATATACAACAAAGATGATGATGTTTCTTCTGAGAATTTTATTTTACCATTTCACTAAACTCCAACTGTAGCCACGCACGTCTTGCTTTTTAACATAATGGCGTTCATGACGCAGGCATGGCGGTTCAGGTACTGTGAGTGTGTGCCTGCGGAGGAGTAGGGAGGACGGCCATCTGTTCTTCAGCACGTTGCGGAACAACTGAGCCTACTGTGAGCGCAGCCTTGAGCTCCCCTGGTGCACCAGGAAACACGGCTGATGATGAAAACCTGGTTTAATGAAACCTGCTCCTATCCGGAGTCCTACCACTCATTAACACTTTGATGTTAACTTGACCCTCACCGAAAACACCTGAAGTGCACTGTTGTTTTCTAACCAACATCTCTTTATGTTTGGACTTTATTTCTTTCTAGAGGATCCAATTTGCCTTTGTAAAATTCAGTTCAGTCTTCCCTACATGTTAAAAAAGGGATTTTAATATAGTTGGAATTTTTCTCACAAAATGTCTTTAGCTGAGGTTTGTTGCTTAGAGGGCAAAATAGAATATGGGGCAGAATGTACTGTATCCAAGGTTAGCAGTGGTGGCGGAACTAATAAGATTCTGGTGTTAGCATGCTGTTATGTGGAAAATTTGTAAACAGTTTAGGATGAGATTGAAATGCATCTCAGCACAGATACACAAAAGGGGGTAACTTCCCAAGCAATTATTAAAATGTGGATTGTTAAAATAACCTTACACAAGAAATCATCTTAAAATGGCATAAGGAGCATAATGAGTGGAAAAGGCTGCAGCTGCAAAATTTTACACACACACACACAGACGCACACATACGTGTGCGTCTGTGTGTGTGTTTAACAAAGCTGCAGTAAAGTTCTACTATCTGTCACATCAAATCAGTAGGGCGTAGTATCATATTATTCATTGCAAGCGGTGGGGCTAAATGACACTAAAGGACACAGGAGGACAAGCATGTCTCCAAGTGAAAGCAGTGTCTGCCATTTGGCATTTGGCTGACATTGTCAAGAGCTCGGCCTGAACTCCCACTGATCATCTGTCAGAATTCTAACCCACATTTCCATCAGGAAGTGACTGCTTCATCCTTGCAAAAGGACTCTTTGATGGCCATATTTGTTATCAGCCTTCAACGACAGATTGATCTGCTATCAATCATCCATCCATCCATCCATCGTGTGTGGGCATGTCCCTAATGGGCCATAGCAGCACAGAGCTTCTACATTAATGCCATTTTGAGCAAACCGACATACAGAAATTACCAGATAAATATAGCTCCAGACATATGCAGGTCTGGGCTAACAACCATTTATATTTCTGGTAGCACCAGAGCAGGTGGTAGCTTGATATGTCGACCAGTGCCTCCTCAAACCTCATCTACATTCATGTACATAAATATAAGTGCTGGGCATGTTGTTTCTCAGAGGCATAACAGAACTTGCTCTAGTAGTGGAAATGACCCCGACACCGCTTTCACCTAACAGGAAATAGTGGCTTCAACTCCAGCTACTTACTGGGTTATTCATACATATGGATTCAAAAAAGATGTTGCAGTAACCATCCAGTTCTTGTTGCAAATGAGACGCGGAGCCTTGTGCCACCTGCTGAGCAAGAGACCTCAAAGAGTCCCAATGGCAAAGTTATGTAAGGCTGAACTTCTTGGAAGCTGCTATCTGATGCAATGCGAGCAACAGAGAATACAGGAGTTTCTAAAAGCTGGAGCATTGCTTTCCATTAATTCGAAAGAGGTGTGAGGAGAGTGACGATGGGAGTAAGGGCCAGCGATGCTCCAAGAAAGCCCCTGAGGAAGCAAACACAGAACGCACTGAGAGCCAAGTTAATGCTAAGATGAAGTACGCTACTTACAAATAGCTTTAGCGTTGAGGTTTAGACAGCAAAAACTTTGCACACAGTCACTTTGCCACACTAATATCATTTATAAATAAATAAATGAAATGTTTTTGGGAAAGGCAGCAATTATAGAGACAAAAGAGGTGAGTGTTTTCGGTAGTCACTTCATCATCTGTCCTCAACAAAATCTTCTGCTTGATGGGTGTGTGGAGAGTTGAGTTAGTCCTCAAGGGATCCTTATCAATCCAATCAGGCCAACAAAACAGTACAAGTCTTCTTTCCTCAAATCTCATCGCACACACAATCCGACAACTCCAAACCTGGACAAGTTGTGACTTGCACATTTACCAAGACATATTCATGTACAATCATGTTGCTTTACGATACATGAATACACTGGTGGAATTACTCGTACACCATTGGTGTACGAGTGGCAAATGAATAATTGATGGCAACAGACATTTAGAGGCAACAACTAACTTTACTTGAAGGTCTTTTTGGAAAGTGTGACTCCTAGAATGTCTTACGGATAAAAATAGAGGCTAGGACTGACTTTTCAGACCTTTAATCATGGAAAGGCTTTTTTCAATGTCTTTTTCAACTCCTATATTTGTTAATCAGAGAGCTTTGCACGTCAATACGATCATATTCACACAACCTCTCCGTCAATGACGGCCATTTCATTAGAGCCTTTGTTATTTAACTACCAGCTGCCATGGATTTTCCAGTGCCCACGGAAAGATAAACACAGTTGTTCAGCTCGCAAGCAGATTAATGTGTGCAGTCACTCTTTTTTTCTCCATTGTGTTTACCTAGTTTGATTTGCCACTCAGCACATATTTAAAAAATGAAGAAAGTGGAAAGTCAGCTGTACACCCCGACCATATTGCAAGCAGACAGAAATTTTCAGTGAAAGGAATAAAGATGATGATGTTTTTGGAGGCAGTAAGTTTTACCAGTATCATCTTCCTCAGAAGTATCACCCAATGGTAGCGTGACATGTTATTTCAGCTGTAGTAACGGAGGCAGGTTGACCACACCTCTGATGTGCTTTAGACAAATTCACACAAATCCCCATTGACAGTCTTAAGAATTCTCTTTGTGGACCACAGGCCATTAACTCATTAACTCATTGGCAGATAAAGTCAGCACTAAAAGATGTATGATATTATCAACCTTTTCAATTAGCAGTGATCTCAGTTGTCAGTCAGACTTTGCGTGTGCCACACAACGGCTGCAGACTGGATGTTTTCTTCTTCTTTTTTCCGGACTGTGCTCTGTAAACCCGAGGGATGATTGTGCGTGACAATCCCAGTAGATCAGCCCGTCATCCATGCCACGTTCAAAGTGACTTAAATCCCCTTTATTCCTCATTCCAATGTTGGTTTTGGACTTCGGAGAGTCATCTTCATCACGTCTGCATGTCTGCAATGGGTTGCTGCCATGTGACCGGCTGATCAACAATTTGCTAAGCAAATAGAGATTTCACAGTGAAGGAGATGAGCTTTTTAATGATACCCATGGTCATTTTAAGATGGGCTGCAGTGTATAATGGACAAGCAATTTTATATTTTATTATTTATATTCTATAGTTTTGTTTTGTTTTGTTTTTTTTAAATAGTTGAAATAGATTAGAAAATGGACAGGCTGAAGCAGCTCGTCACATTCCAGGACTCACTGATGACAACAGTGTTGTATTTTGTGAGAAGCTGAGTGGATGCTCCACTCTATTTTTAACTTCTTAGTGATGAGCTGGACTTTCAGACCTTTACCGGCAATTGTATGCCTATACTGACACCTGTCTCTGGCTACACTGAAGACAATGACTCTGAATCATCCTGCATCTTGAATAATAACTTAAAGGTCTCTAATGGACTCACGTTTTTGGCATATCCACTCCACATTGAGCAAGATTCTGTTGATGATTGCTTTGTTGTTGGGATCTTTATATGTGACACCTATGTCACGCTGACCTGTCCGAGAGAGAATGATCCCTCTTTTGCAGTTCCATCTGAGGTTGCTGCTTCTCTAGAGAATGGGAAACCCTATGTGACACACTGTCTTTGCGAACTTGGGCTATACAATTTTGATTAGTTGACTGAAATGTTGGTTTGGCACTTCTTGAACTCAAAACCTAACGTCTCACGCAGCTCGAGGTGGATTTGGAAGACACAATGGCCATGTGGAGTTCCCATGTTGCCTTCGTGTTTCTGGGATGGACGTGATAGATGGAGCAGACTTGAGCATCTAATTCTGCTGCTGGTCTTGCCAGTCCTATTCGTCAACGGCACGACGAGATTGGAGCGCATTACAAGAACCATGCGTTTGTATTTACAGGCAACTGACATCCAATTTGATTTGCTGGCTTAGTCTGTTGCGCTGAATTGCTTATCGACTGACCTACACGATTGGAACACTGGGGGCTAAGTTGATCACATTGGCTGAGAGAGATGAAGAATTAAAGTTTAATTTGCACTTTGAGGATCTTTTATCTGCCTTTTTTTCTTTTACTCCTGTAGTTTACACATTTAAAATACAATCCGATGACGCCATACCTCCTTTATTTCATGATGATTGTTTAGATTTTATTTTTGAGCAGGTCAAGATGAGGCAAGGGCTGCAAGAGGAAACCTTCTGCTGTGCTTAGTCCCCCAACAAGGATAAACACAAAACAAATTACAAAGAAGACAAAAGAGAAGCAACCAGGTGGTGCAAAACTCGATTTGCTTCACTGTCTGAGATCTGGGAACTATTTCAACAACAAAAGAAGAATGAGTGTACCTTGTCGCACACTTTCTACTTGCACACTTTGTTCTTCATTCAATTACAAAACACTTTATACAAAAAGAAGACAAATTTGGAATGATAACAGATTTTTTAAAATTACTATCCTGTCTTGCTCACAAATCTTTCTTTTACAATTTAGTCAGTCAAAATTAATTTCCCATTTTATCTCTTATTTTTAATCCTTTAGTTGTTTTGCCAGACAAAACACATTATCTCTTTACCTAAATACACGTTTGCTCAAGATACCTTTGGTGGGCAGCAGATGAGATCCTCCCAATCTTTGCGTAAATCACTTAATTTCTTAAGTTAATAATTAATGAGAATAGGACGGAACAAGAGACTCATTTATTCTCCCTCACATCATCAAGACTTGTTTTCATGATCCTAAATGTTTCAAGGTTCTAAATGTTTTATCATCTCTTCAGTTATTGTTTTTTTTAATCTCATAAACAGATGTTCCAAAAATAGTCTTATTCCAAAAATAGAATTATTTCCACAAAAACACCTTACTATGTACAACCAGTCAAATTCCAATCAGGATTGGTTAGATTGGTTAGATTGGTTTTCTACTGGTTTGCAATAAATTATACATTAGTTCATAATTTATTTACATAATCCCTTTTTTAAAATGTATTATTATTTGGCAGTCTGTTAGTTGTGAACCAGCACATATTTAGACCAATATTGACTTGTATCTGCAATGAAGTTGCATAAAACTACTACTGGGGACATCATTATTTTCAATTATGTTGAGGAATTATGTGGTAATTGCAATGATAAATGGCTAATGTCTACATGAAACTGATGATATATTTATTAACTAGAATTTGATTTCCATATATTGAATAAATCATTTTAATCAAAATGCAGCTGAAGAGTTAAAAACCAACAACACTGTCAAGGTTTACGATGGGTAGAAAAGCACTATGATTGTCATCTAGTTTCACAAATTGCACCCGCAATGTTTGGAACAACTTCAGTAAAAAGGTTGGGTAATTGTTGTGACATACCATGCAACATCGTGGCACTTGAATTAAAAACATACAAAAAAAAAAAGTAAAGAGCAGCAGATAAGTGTGTGACTTACAATGAGGTGCCGCATGGTGTCACTTTGAGGCTCAGTCAAGATGAGCACCGGGGCTTTTCATCGCAGCCCATTGATAATTAGCAAAATGTTTTCGAGAAGGAGTGACAAGGAGGGGAGCATGGCTTATATAACTCCAACCAGTGCTATTGTGCCCCCTCGACAAGCCGAACAACAACTTCATATGGAACACGTTCACGCACGACACACATCGAGAGTTTGTCTCACTGATGTTCTGCCTCTCGTCGGTAGAAGGAGATAAAATTCCCCAGAGGATTAAACAAATAGAAGAAGTGTCACATAATCAGTGAGAGTCTGAGAGCAGGCGCGGAAGCTGGTTGAGGTGTTTTCTTTTACACTGCACAATGTAGATTCACCTTGAACAGCGAGATGCGGGGATTTTTTTTTATGGCCGATAAAATCAAACGTTTGATGTCAGTAAAAAATTCAGTCAGCTTGGCTCATATATATCTACCATTTGCCTTCACCTTT
Organism: Thamnaconus septentrionalis; assembly: GCA_009823395.1. Classification (NCBI taxonomy): domain Eukaryota; kingdom Metazoa; phylum Chordata; class Actinopteri; order Tetraodontiformes; family Monacanthidae; genus Thamnaconus; species Thamnaconus septentrionalis. The sequence continues at coordinate 10,275,677 of CM020504.1, forward strand.
TAAACTGTCTGTTTGAAATGTGCCTCGACAAATCTTTCACGGGTTCAGTGCGCAGGACCGGGGGGAGCCTTTAGCGGCTGCTCATCCCACTGACGTTGGAAGACACGAGTTTTGAATACAGAACATCAGTTTTTCCCCCGATGTGGAGGTGGCTGCAAGAGCACTCAAAAACGCACTGATCTTGACGGGCCTTGCATCCGAAGCAGCCAAAACAGTCTTGCCTGTCTTCAATCACGGCTTGTCTCTTGCTGAAACACTCCGTCGGGCCAATCAGGTTGACTGTCAAGGTGTTTGGAAGCAACACAAGATGCTCAACATCCTTCTGCAATCGCTTGCTGGAGACTTGTGTGTCCCTGAAATGCAGACTTTATGTATTTTTGATTGAGGCCACTCCCACGAGTTGGTGGTTAGGAAGATGCACAGCGGGAAAAAGAGATTTTAAAACTCAGGCATTAAAAAATAAAAAATCAGATAAGCACTTGGGCAGGTATTGTGGATGCAATCTGCCGATTGTATATTGGCAATGCAGAGACAAGATGGATAATCGGTTAGCAAGGGCAGGAGAAACACCTGCTATAATTAGAATACATAATAATTAGCCACAGCAACCTGTTTCAAAATATGGCCTTCACCAGCCTTAGAGTATTAAATTCCTCACACACTCAATTAGGCAATGGAGACAGCTGAAAAGACCCTTTTCACAGGCTGTTGAAGACAGAAGCGTGGCAGTGAAAACAGTCTTTGGTTTCATTGGCTTCTTAGGTGTGAATGATGCAGAGCAGGGCGGGGTGGTCTGTGACACTTCGTTTTGCATGCAGACGCAAGATTGCAAGAGCAACTGGCAGCTAGCTTAGGGAAGCCAAGCAAGTTAGCACTTGCACTGGCAATATTGGGAGGTGAATGCGGTGGGTCGATGGTGGCGGGGTGTTTCACTTTGAAACTATTTTTCGCGTCTGCTGGGGCTCAAGCGAACGCTGCAGACAGTTTACAAATTGGCTGCTTTATTATTTATATATTATTTAAAACTAAAGTGCACCACCGGGAGACTGTGCGTTGCTGACTTTCTCGCAACAGGAAACTTGCGCTGAGACTATAAGCACTAGTTAAACAAAACGCAATTCAAAAGAAAGAAAAAAAAACTAACCTGCATCTAGCACACCTTGTTGATAGGTGAGAGCGCCCTCGTGTGGGCTGGCAAGACTATTGTGATTAACTTCCCGCTGACAACACAGAAGTATTTTTAATTGTTTTATTTAATCAAGTAAATTCTTAAAAGCAATTACATGAAAATCTTAGCAAAGGGTCTTGGTGACTTGACACCAACCATCGTTCATGTGCAGTTTACCATCAGTGGTTTCCTATGCAAGTCAACACGAGTGCTCCACAAACTATTGTATCAAGCAACCATAAAGCTTTGATCACCTTTACAACTGTAACAGCCCAAGGCCTGAGGCTTTTTTGAAACCATGCTGTAATAAAGCAATCGGAGTGTCCATTAACACAACAGGACCCATTGTGTCGCCTGAAGTCATGCAGTTACGCGTTTGTTGTGGATCACTAGGAGACGTGATTGGCTGCTACAGCCTGAATACGGCTGGGGGGCGGGGGTTAACATTGAGGCAGTTCCATCAAATTGCCACAGCAAGTGAGAAATGTTTCCTTTTTCCTGCAGAGGAACAGCATAGCAGAAATACGACCAGCACATTGCAAATAAATAAGAGCTCTTTTTAAATTAAGAGCTCTTTTCAAGTTATGCTCAACCTCTATCTCTGACCTTTGATCGTGCCATTCGTCATATGTATATTTTGTGAGTTCTACAATAGATTTGTCACTGGTTGAATCATCAGGTGTGTGCTCCCCAAGAACTGTGCTGTTAAGACCAGTCAAATTGTCTCAGACGATCAGCAAAATATTTCTGCCTCTGGTCTCCTAAAAAAAAAATGAACAAACGAGAAACAGTTACGACTTGAGCAACCGCCTGTCAGCCTGTTTCTGTCCGAATGGAATCCTGAAAAATTTCTTCTGCTTTCGGGGGAACTCGTGAGGTAACCGACAAATTGGTTGCGCTCCTTCCCTCTGATATTATTGGACACTTCCCCTAATTGAATTTGCAGCTGCAGGACGGAGGTCAAACTGTTTCTGACTGTTCCACTCATGCAAATGAGCGCCGGCCTTTTGAGAATTCCCATCAAACTGAGCACATCTGACACTCTCTCCAGCTTGTGAAGAGCTGAGGAGCAGCGTTTCTGAGTGAGGCGGAGATACTTACACCTCCGACGTGCATCAGCGAGCAGATTTCCAAATGCCACTGCGGAACTATCTGTGTCTCCTACAGCTATTTGAAGGAAGATGTTGTTAATTGTCACCTTCTGTCAGCAAGACGCACTTATCAGCTGTCAATACTTTAAAGGGAAAACAGTGGAAGGTTCAAAAATCACAATAGTAGTCTGATCTAAAAGACATTACATTAGAGAGTTCTACAGTCCCGCTGCATTCCATCAATACATCAAGTACATTGGTTGCATGTCAAGATGCAGACACTTCGTTGCAGTAGATGTCATACACAGACATCAACCTGAAACAGTCCATAACTTGTTAACAATGTAAGCTAAATGTTAGCTACAAAATAACAACAATCATTGTTGTCATGCTGTAGAAAACAAAATATTAAATACTGAATTTAAAAAAAAATTCAATCTTTTTGTGCCAGCAGGAGGCTGAATTTGATTCTAAATGTATATTTGTTTGAGTGTGTGTCATTTAAATTATGGTTGTCATTTTTTTTTTTTTAATTCATACAGGTCACCTCAATGCAGTCTCATTCTCAAGAAAAAAAAGTGCAAATAATGCAGCACTGAGTTATAGATGAACAACAGAGAGAGAGAGAGAGAGAGACAACATAACACAATATAATATCAAATCACAGACAGGATTATGAAAATACATGGATAAAAGACGTACAAAATGGTTGTGCAAAAACAGAGGGAACAAAGTACTGAACTGAACTGAACAAAATACTAAGAACAAGAGAAAGTTCCAAAAAGATAATGAGATAAAAAAAAAATAATAATAAAAAAAAAAAAAATGATTTCATGAATTAAAGCCTTAATTTTCTCATTAATTCATAAAACAGTGTGGGATCATTTCATTTTGTTGGGAAGTTATCACATTCATTTCAAGAAAAGAGCGTAGAAATGCTAAATATATATTTGTATTAGAAGAAAGTCTACACGCTGGTAGACTATAAGTGTGTGAGCATCCAGTCATGGGTGGGTTTTGGCGTATTAACTAGAAAGGGCCAGAGACGCAATGGAGAGAGACAGAGAGAGAGAGAGAGAGAGAGAGAGAGAGAGAGAGAGAGAGAGAGAGAGAGAGAGAGAGAGAGAGACCAAGTGAGTGGCAGCAAGACAGCAGAATTCAGTCCAGGTTTTTGTTCTCTTCTAATAAATGCTTTGTCAGTCACCGACCTCCTCCTGCTGCACCTGTGAGATTTTCCTCATAAAGCTGACCTAAACCCCCAACCTGCCAGCTTACATGATATTGCAGACCTGCCAACGCTCCTCCAACTCATTTGGGAGTCTCCCCAATTTTTAAAGCTCTCTCCTGCCCTGCTGCTGAGTTTTAATTCCTCCCGCTAGCCCTCAATTTCAAAGTAACATGAGTCAAATTGGTGTTTTATGTCTTCATACCTGACAACCTGGCAACCCAACCTGAACGCCCCCTGCCGATCCTCAGTGCCATACATGATTGCTTTCCCATGGACACTCAAAATGAGTGAGACACCTGCTCCACTTTTCCCCCGCGCTGCCTCGGGGGCTCAAAGAGAGCTCGGTAGGGGGATTCAAGATGTTATTATCCAAGAGTGGTATTAAATACGTTTTCACACTAAAGCACAACACCAGCTACTGATGAGCTAGACCAGGGGTGGCCATACCTTTTGACTCATGGGCCACAATGGGTTATAAACTTTGACAGAGGGGCTGGAGCAGGAGCAGATGAATGGAGTGTTTGGTGACCCGCCTCATAGGAGGAAAAAAAAAAGAAAAATAATAATAATATGTGTGTGTGTGTGTGTGTGTGTGTGTGTGTGTGTCAATTGAAAATGAACAAACATGTTACAACAAAATATGTCTCTGAAGCTCCACGGTATTGAGCTCTTTACTCTATTGAAACAACTGAACACTGAAAAAAAAATAGATACAGCTATTTTATTACTTGCCAAGTCAATGTAGCATTTTGATGCTTGGAGTAGGCATGGCTCAGGCATGGGCAAACTATGGTCCGGGGGCCATATGCGGCCGTCCATATAACCTCATAAAATGACCTAAAAATGTGGGTACATTGTTGCACATTTTATTGTAACTATGGATTTAAGGCTCATTCACAGTTGTTTTGTTTACATCCTTGTAATTAATTTGTTTTGTGGAGTTAAATGGGGGCAGGCGAGTCGACCATTCCAACCAATTTTCCACAGTCCAGCATTGGCAGGTATGATACTTTCTTGACTGATACTGTGAATGTGTGCAATGCAGTTTAAGGTATGAGATGAAAAAGTTGATGTGCAAACAAGCAGTGAAAACAGTGACTTTTAGCACTAGCCAAGGCATTGAAATTATTTAGATTCCATCCTGCATCCCAGTTCCCATGTTACCATCACCCCCTGCTTCTCCATCATGTTTGTGTTTTCAACCATAAGCAGTGAATAAAAAGACTAGAGGACCGGCTTTGTTGGAGTTCTCCGAAACTTTATCTGCTGTTTTGCATTGACACTACAACATATGTAGATATTGTGATTTTTTTTTATAGCATGCGATGGGAATTGAATAGGCTGAAATCAAGTGACAGGACCTGCTCTGCACTCTGCAGTGTTCTAGTAGGCAGGAAATATATCTGAACCTGTCCGGGCATTATCATTACCAGGAGATGACAGCTGTGACTGAAGCACAATGTCAGCGGCCCTTTCTCTGTCATCCCGCTCACTTACCTGCTGACAGCTGTGTTCGACTTTGACCCCTGACGTAAGCAGCTTTCCAGCACTGACGAGTCAGTCTAAAGCAAATCACTGCAGGGATCATACTTGGAGTGAAATTGAAGTTGCACGAAAGGTGCATATGAAGGAGTATGTGCGTTGAATTGAATGTAGTATGCAGTAGTAGTAGTAGTACTCGTCTTTCTTTTCATCCTTTTAAAACTCCAGTGCGTAATATTTGGCTTTATTTATGATTTTTACATTGGTAAAAATGTAAAGCCTATAAATACATTAATAAAAGTGCATAATCGCAGGTCAATAAAACGAGATATCCAGTTGTTGGTGCACAGGCCACTGTAGCTCACTGGCAAACTCAGGAGGGAGAGGGGAGTGAAAGATGCCTCAGAAATGTAACCGCTTAATGTCGCTGTTTCTTCTTCAAAATCTCCAAATATTCCACACTTTACCTTTGGATCCCGGCTTTAAAGCCACACTTTAGTTTTTACCTCCCAGGCTTGTGCAATCATTCACTTTTCCCTCCAACTTAATGCTAAGTCATTGCATGGTTGTGATATAACGTTCAGCCTGTGATTCACTTTATGTTGGTTTTATGTTCCTCACTGTTGTACAAGGCACAGGATGATGCATGTGATTATACCGTCACTGTTTGACTGTGTGTCCATGACACATTTTGCTTATAGAACAGTAAAGTTTATCTTATCCTGTTGTCTTCAATCGGAATCACACACACACACACAAAAAATATTCAAAAGACAGAGCTTGTGTGGTGTTATCGTCCTCAAAATGAAAAATGCTTATTTCATGTTTATAAAGACAGAACAAATCGAGTTTGTCATAACAAGTAGTCCGCAACAGTCGCTCCACACAGGGTGTTTGTTAGTATGAAGTGACGGTCGCGGCATTCATTTGTTCAGTTGCTGTCACCTTTGATTCTCCTTCAAGCATCAAGATGCAATAAATACCTCGACTCGAGGCGTCTTCATTTCCAGAGAACACTTCCATTGAGGGATCGCTGGATGCAGTCCTTTTAAATCAGGGGCATCCGTCTTAACTTGTCTCTTAACTTTAAGTAATGTTCATCTGTTATTACTTGGCTTTCTTGCACTTCCTTCACTGGCTCCCCGAAGAAGAGTCCTCACAAAAAAAAAAAAAAAAAAAAAAACTTTTAACAGCCAGGAACCATTACACTTCAAACGGGCATGAAGTTAGTTAGAAGTTGGCATGAAATAGTGGTAATAATAATAATAACGGTAGAATGAATTTAAATCCAAATTAGTTCAGATAAAGTTATGAAAAAGGACTGCTGTGGATTTTTACTGATATTTGCCAGCAGTACTAATTGATTTATTCATCCTGATAATTGTTTTGAATGGAAATTTGGTTTGAGCACTTGTTGCAGGGAAGGGGGTAATTTTAGTCCATTTTTTTTTCTAGAAAAACATAAAGTCCTGTTTGATCAGCGAACCTGAACCCTACTCAGCAAATGAGATGTTCAACATTACTTGGTATATCCTCATTGTATGCCAAGTCCATAGTGGCCGGTTGGTCTATTTGGGTAAATAGTGCAATGGTGCACTATTTTACATTCGCTGGAGGATGTCACGATGCTTTGTGCCTATCGAGTGTGAGGGCTGGGCAAGCACTTAACGTCAAGGCTGTGAGCCAGCACGGACAAACAAAGGAAAGGCGGCCAGTCAGTCTGAACTTGATGAGCAGAGACCCTCAGAGAAGAGAGACACTGATTAGTCACTCAGAGGCCCGAGAGGACACTTTAAAAGATACGTGCGGGTTAACGTTTATATCATACTCTGACAATGAAGAGCTCTTCACGCTCAGAGGTGTCACTGAGAGCCACCGTTGCACCTTCTTTCTTTTTCTCTTAATTAGCAAGCAACAAGCTAGTTTGCGTCACCGGTTGCCAGTGGGAAGCGCTTTGTGGGCCTTTACTGGCCCACAACGGCTCGCACCAGTTGGCACTTCCCTGGTGACTTCTGGCAACCAGCAGATGCGCCTTCCCCCAGATCACTCAACAAACCACACGGATGCCAGTGGTGACGGTGCAAACCACAACTTTATTAAGGCAGATAAAAACCACAACAAACACTGGATAAAAATAACAGGGCCTGGACGCAGTTGAGAGAGCGCTAGGGGCAGCTATTTGGCGATCGACAGACCCCACGCACCTCGCAGCCACTGAAGTCAACAGCTCGAGACTTTTGGACCACTCCAGGAGGTACTCAATCCCCCCCGCCCCCCACCCGGGTGGCCAAAAACAACGAGCTGTTGCGCGTCGGCGAAACGTCCAGTCCACCTTCCTCTCTCTCTCTCCGTCTCTCTCTCACCGGCACGTTTGAGGGTCGCTGCCGAGGAAAACTCCCTGTGGGGTTTAACGCCTTCGGTGGAGTCCTTGAACCGCGGCTCCTCTCCTCTCCCGCAATCGAACGTGAACGTCGTCCGGCACACAGGCTCACTAGTCAGCAGGCTGCTGTCTTCCTCGAATGTCTAGCGCAGCCCTTACTGGTATCGTCGTTGGCGAGCTCTCTCGGCTTCTCACCCTGCCGCCTTGAATCCCCTCCCAATCACAGCAGGTGCGCACAGGTGCGCCATCATCATCGCACCTGCGCCAACAGCCTCCCATGATCGCCCCGCGCTGGCAGGCAGGAAACCGCGACATTAGCACACCACTCGTCAAGAGTGTTCAAATATCTGAGCAGTGAATAGTAGGGATTTCAAATTGATAAAATTGCGAATTGTTGAGTTTGTGAAGGACATTTTAAGTGGTAATAATTAGGATTTTCGGTGTAATATAAAGGCTAAACAGAAGGTAAGCACAAATAAGACAAGATGAGATTTTATTGAACCTGGTATGGACAGTGCAAGTATGAAAGTTCCCTTAAGGACATGAATGTTTGTGTCTTTTGTGATGACTTTTAATCAAAGATCTGCATTATCATTATTACTACTACTACTACTACTACTCTCCAAGGTTTACAGAGAATGGTCCCAAAAATGAAGGAATATCCAGTGAGCAGCAGGTTTCTGTGGGGAAATGCCTTGCCGATGTCAGGGGTCAGAGGTGAATGGGCACACTGCTTCAAGATTAGCAATAGATAAAATCAAGGTATGCAGAACACCACCACATAATGCACATGTTGAAATTTAAAGCACATAGGCTGCAGCGGCAGAACATCACTCCTACCAGCAACACTGGAAGACTGGAAGACTTTTCCTTGTCTGATGTGCAACGATGTCTGCTGTTACTTTGACTTAGTGAAAATTTGGCAGGAACACCGTGAACACATGGATCCTTCTTGCCTTGTTGCTCCGGGCTGCTGGTGGTCTAAAGATGTGGTGGATTTTTTTTCTTGGCACACGTTGGGCCCTCTGGTCAAGTGTTGCATAAACACCACGCTGTGACAATTGTTGCTGACCATGTCCGTCCCTTTATGACCACAGTTTAGCAGGACAGTGAACCGTAGCGCAAAGCCCAGAATCATCACCAGCTGGTTCACGGTTCACTGTGCTGAAATGGCCTCCACGGTCTCAAGGTGCCAGTCTAATAGAACCTTTGGGATGTGAGGGAACGCCGTGGTGTTCGACCGACGAGTCTGCAATATCTGAGTGACATCTTCTTCCTCTTGTGTACTGTTTTTGGCACCTAGTAGAATTTCTTCCTCACAGACAGACCCTGGTTCTACATGATGCAAGTCGTTGTCACTGTATGTTGCATCCGTGAAGATGAAGAAAAGTTTGAAGACTGTGAATCGTGATATCTTGGTTTGACAAAATATATCGCAAACTAAGTAACTAATAACAGAGAGAAATCAGTTTCAAAGTTATAGAATATGGTTTTTATTCATCATTGTCACGGTTAAGAATATTATTTTAATTGCTGATTTGAAAGAATTCAGGCTGCTCCGGTCATGTATTAGTTTTGAGGAAAGCCAAAGCTTTCAAATGGGAATTTATCACCCAGGGGTCAATACTGAGCTTTAATAAGAGTGCAGAGCTAAATCTTGTTTTGAAGATTTCCTATAGTCTCTATTACCTGTATTCTTGTACGTGTGCGCTAAGTCCGGGTGTGTTTTTTATTGATGTCCTCCCCTGGAAAAGTTAACGAGAAGTTGTCTGTCGACGCTTCTCTTTGCAAACTTGCTGAAATCACTTGGATCCCGCTCAGAGCTCGCTGTCGTGTCGTGTCCCTGAGACTCGTGTAAACCCTCTGATAATACGGTCTTGCCTTTGTTTGGAGGAAATGGAATCACTGGCATAATCCGTGCGGGCTGAGAAGGCAAAGGACGCCTTGGATCTCTCCTCTCACTCGATCAAATCTGCTTTCAAACACGGGCAGCGCGGACGGCGGTTTGGGCGGACGGAGTGCAAACAGCGGCCGTCAGTTCGGCGGCCCGCTGACATCGTGGAACGGCGAAGATTGCCCGCCATGTCGCCCTTCCAAGAGGCAGCCCTCCAATCACGGCAGCGGCACCTCACATTTAGCAGCTCTCTGTAATTTGGCCGAGGTACAGGATCTTCCCCAGACTCTGGCAGAGACGCCCGGACCTGGTGGACGCCTGATAAGACTGATTTGAATGCAAATGCACTGTCTTTTGTCTTGATTACAGGATTTATAAATATCAGCAGTGACCCCCCCGCCCCCACGACCCCCCCCCAACCCCCACCACCACACACACCCCCTCCGCCCTCCTCAAAAACACCCCCACCACCGCCTATCCCCCAACTTGTGATGAAAACCCAACATAAATACATTGCAGCCATCAAAACAAAGCAGCTGCTATGCCTCCAGCACGACTCAATGATGCCCTCAAGTGGTCTCATCTGGCCATCTTCGGCAAATAGAAAAAAAAAAAATGAATGTTGCCGTCACAGGGAGCAGGTACTCATGTTTTGCCTGTTTTAAAGCTTCGGGTGTTGCAGAATTCAGTGTATTCAGATAAATAAACACTGAACAGTGAATATTTATCACTTTCAAAAGTGTCCTTCCCTTTTTCTGTCCTGCTTTGCCAGGTAGATGGTGGGAAAATGTGGGAACTGATGAGCAGTCAAGCAACAATGTGTGTTTGCTCACTTTTACCAGTAACACCCGAAAGGTCCGAGCGCCCTCAGAGTAAAAGGCAAATACTCTTCCATAAAGTTTTGTCAGTGGAATTCTCACGCAGACGTTTGCCCAGTTCCATTCCCACACTGAATCCCTGCTGTGCACTTCAGGCCTCCACTTGACACAATCACATGTCTTTCAGTGTGAGCTGCCATTAAGTCAACTAGCACTTTCAATCCCATGAAGGAAACATATAGTTATCGTAAATTGAAATTCTTTCTATGGCACGTATAAGAAGAAAGAGTGAACCATACCTTTCTTCTTGTAATGGACTGAGAACAACTGTTTGATAGACGAGGAAGGGAAAATGAAATGAAATGACAGCCTTGCATACATACGTCAGTGAAGGTTCTCAGTCTTGGATGACAAAGTCTTCAAAGCTATTAAAAGGCAACCGGACTGGATTTTGGTTTCTTGAAGACGTTTTGCCTTTGACAATCGATTTGTGGATACAGAGACGACATTTCCAGTAAGAACAGTAACCTCAGTTTGACATCATTTTTTTGATATATATACAGTATGTATATATATATACATACTGTATATATAAATAAAGTGGATGAAAAAATTGAGAGTTTTGAACTGATTCAAAACTTGAGCTCTTCTCTTACTATTATGGCTTGTGTTGTAACAATGGTTTTTCAAGCTATTAAATTACAACAGTAACTGGTGATGAAGTGCTTTATGAATAAACTGTGCTGCGTGAAAAAAAAAAGTGTGGATAATTTATGAAAAAGAGGTTTTTAATTGGCTAAAGGAGGGGCCCGTAAATTATTCAAACACGTTTGTAAAGTTGAAAAATGTGACTCCAGCTAGGTTCTCAATATCTAGATTAAATGAAGATCTATTTTTCATCATCACAACTTACAATGAAATAATTTACCAGCATCCCATGCTGCTGGGATTCCAGAGATTTTCTCCACAATAATGGAAACAAAACAGCAGAGGATGTTTAGTGAAGCTTTTCAGTATAATTTACTTTAACGGTTTAGGAGGAATTCTGGCACCAGAAGATTAGTGTCATCAAAGTGTTTGCACAGAAACAGTATCTTCTATCTTCGTTCAGCTATCAAAAGTTCTGTTTCTGTTTTTTTTTTTTTTTTTTTTAACAATGTGCAACAAAGTCCAATAAATGCTGCATGGCAGGGAAACAATAACAAGTAAACACAAAATGGACAAGTGTGAAAACTTTGAGTTTAATGAAAGCTTTATTCATTGATAAGTTTAACAACAGCAATTGCACATACATTATTTAAATTAGTTATAAAAACAACCTGAAACTGACCAGAAGACACACATTTCTATAGTGCGATTAAAAAAAGTATGCAAAAATAGAAAAAAAACAGAAAAGACATGATAAATAGGAAATGTTTGCTCAGTCCTTTGAATAAACTGTATATGTTCTTCATTAACTTACATTGTGTTCTTTCTGCATGTATTCCACTTTGCTCGTACCTCCTTCAAGCTCCTGCACCACATGCTGTCCCTCAACCACCAGCTGTCATCGCATTCAACAACAAACAAACAATTTGCCCAGTAATTTTAGATTTCATGGGTACAGTACTGACAATCCTACCATCCCATTGCATTGTTAAAGCACTGATTCAGTCTTTGGGACGCCTAGTAATGACTAAATGGTGCAGTCTCCTTCAATTCATGGTACCCATGGTGGTTTGGCTCTGTGAAGAGACAGAGAGTTTGAGTTAGAGCTAGGAAGTACCACACGGCCATCTCCTCCACATTCCTCGCACTCCCTGGTGAACCTCCAGGAATTTTGATTTCAAAAGAGACTGAGTGTATTAAAACAAAGCAACAGAAGGAGGAAAATGAACTAGAAATGACCTTATTTGCAGGGCTTTCACAATAACAAATGCCAATATTTACAGCAGATTTTTGTCTTTTTTTTCGCTAGTCATGTTCAGAGTCGTTATTTCTTGGCCGGCATCACTTAATGATTTTCTGGACATCCCAAATGATGTAGATAAATATAGCCACCAGCAAAATACGTTTGAGTGAGTAGATGAGGGTTACGGTACCGAGGCTCATATTCTGCTCCACCAGAGGCCTCTTCTCGCTGCAGTTGACCACGCGGTCCTGCGCCGCCCCCAGAACTGTCATGATGTCCACCAGGTTGAGCTTCCCCTCCTCCTTGGCCTCCTCCACCTCCTCCGACAGCTCCATCGCCGCCTCGTTGCGCTCCTCCATCTCCTCCTGGCTCAGCATGGCGTGCAGTCCCTGCCCCGCGCCGCCGCTCCCCACCTGCGGCGGCGCCAGCGAGCACAGGGCCCTCACTTGCCCGTAGGACTTGAGCTGCGCCACGTTGGCGCGCAAGAAGAGCAGCAGCACGTTGAGGTCGTTGAGCGGGCAGCCCAGCCTGCGGTGGTTGACGGCGTCCAGAGCCGGCAGGACCTCGTAGACGGAGACGAAGGTGGTGTCCCAGACGAAGAGTCGGATCAGGCTGAAGAGGACTATGGGGGCCAGCAGCACGTAGATGGCGCCGTTGGCCACGCTGATCACCTGGAAGACCAACTGGCCGATCATTTTGCACTGAATCAGCTCGGGCACCCAGTTCTGGTCGCGCAGCATGCCCGTGCGCACGAAGCAGCTGAACTCGTCTTGCAGGAAGGCGGAGAGGTGGAAGTAGGCCAGGTAGAGGCAGGCGGCGGTCATGAAGGTCAGGAGGAGGAAGCCCCGCAGGAACAGCATGCTAACCAGGAAGTAGGAGTTCTGTTTGCATTTCATGTATCTCTCCAGCAGGGGGTACTCAAAGTAGCGCTTCCTCCTCGCTCTGAAATTGGACAGGGAGAACATAATCAGCATGTTCACTGAGTAGCACATGTTCCCAGCTGGGAAGTGGGCCGACCCAACCACAGTGCTCTATTTCTGGAGACCAAAAAACGCCGCCCATCAGAACAGCCGGCCCTCTAATGAGACTGTAGACGAACGTTTTAAGAATAAGTACGGGCGCTGCTGAGGAAGAAGAAAACGTCCAAAAACCCTGTCCTACAAGTTAATGCTATATCTCACTGCATGCTATCCTTTGGAAGGAACTTTAATTGCGTTTAGTTTTTATATTTCAATTTAGAAACACATGTCGACTAATTAGATCTTGTAAATATATAAACTTGAGGTGTGATAGCTGCGATACTACAGCCGCCCAGGTCATCGTCATCTTAAATCCCGCTTTTTGCTGAGCAAAAAAGCTGGAATTTTACAGGCATTTCCTTTTTTTGCCAGCTAGTATTTTCTCTCCTCCATGTGGAATCACTGAGAAAAAACTTGGCATACACACAATACTTAGACAACTGACAATTTTCTTGTATGAATTGCATTATTTGACAAATTTGTTCGCTAGCAGAAAATTGCACCCGAAATGCATGGATAATCTGCAGCAGAAAGAGAAGACCAGGCTCCTTGCACTCAACGAGCTAAACAATGTGAGAGAAAACGATGCACAGGCTCGGCTCGGACAATTTTGTCATTTCCCGTTTTGCCTCGTCTTTGTATGGTGACCGTCGCTTCTGGCGCAGATTTTAAGTACTACCTGACAAAAATAACCCCAAACTGAAAACTTTGCATTCCAGGAAAGGAGAGTATTTCATTTCTTTGGCGGCAGTTTACAGCCAACTGGACCAAGTAGTAGGCAACCAAAAAGCAAGTTGTGTTGCCTACTACTGAACTCTCAAGACTAGAAATGTAAAGTTTGATTTGAAAATAGAACTAAAACGAGACATTTATGACGCCACCTCCCTCGTACCTCTGCAGTTCAGCCTGAAACGTGAGTGGATTATTGGTGTTCTGGCGCATGTCAAGGATGTTCTGGGCCATTCGGATGGAGCGGTTGTACGACTTGTCCAGTTCGTCAGTTATGAAGAGGAGATCTGAACCCAGGGACGGCATAACAAGCTGACGCCAGATCAGAGCTGGTAGGTACATCAACACTGCCATGGCCAGCAGAGAGTAGGGGAACATCTGAGGAGGCAACAAAGAGGAACAAGATGGAGATACACATGACCAAAGCCGTCCAGTATTGCACCCTTTACAAGTCCATCAACTTCTGGGGAAACCTTTATATTCTTGAAATGCAGACAGCATCTGGACAAAATACTAAAGCTAAAAAGTTGTCCAGTATTTTTTTTTTTAGTTATACATCTATTTTAAACACCTGGAAGTCTGAGGTTCATGAACCCCCGCTTGATCAGAATTTTCCACACTCACTTTGTGCACCCAGAGCGAGCGCTCCTCGAAGTTCCCGTTGCTGTCAAGCTCGTGATGCATGAGAGAGTCCCAGCAGTACGTGTCCACGTAGCTGGCCTGCTTGATGGTGAAATTGCTGGGAGGGAAGCAGCTGATCTGAGGCCCTGCAGAGTAAACAAATGTTGATCTTCACCATTACGCGCTAATATATGGGAATTGCCTTCTGCGGCCCACTTTGATCTCGCTTTATCAATTTGACTGCGAGCGGCGGCCTCTGAGCACTTGATATCTTTCCGACAAAACATGAGTGGAGACGCACGCACGCACGCGCGCGCACACACACACACACACACACACACACACACACACACACACACAGTGCTTGGGGCCTTTTAAGTTAACTTTTTTTTTTTGACTGGATTTTGTGGGAAAAGTCCAACCTGGTGTTTAAATCCCATCGCTCCTCCACCTTATATTTAGTCCACCTTGATGCGTCCACATGCTCTCCATCTGTCATTTTCCAAGGGCGTTCCACCCTTAAACAGAGAACATGGCAAGGCGTGTCCCATCTATTTCTGAGTCTGACACCATAAACATGGAGCTAGTATTTTTTTTTTCTTTACAGCCAACCCCCACATCTGGACAACTTTCTCTCATGTATAAAAACTGCCTCCAATTTCTGATTTCTGTGCCACTCCAGCTCATTTTGGCAGTCATTCCATGGGTAAATTATATGTCGGAGGGGTGTGTAATTAATCAGAAACACATTGGTAGTAACACCAGAAATGTAATTATGCAGAGCAGCAGCAACAGCAGAGCTATATTTTTTTAAATTAATTTTTTATATATAGGCTAAATATGGTCATTATGGCAATTGTGCTTGCGCTGGAAGCTGTGCGCTGTGCTCTGTTTTGTCAGAGTTCAGTCTGATTTATACCTCTGCAAATTAGCTGCGTGCAGAGAACGTAAGCCATCGGTCCGACACTGTAAGCTCACTGTCACCTCATCGCAGCACAACTAAACACAATGACTGTGATCAGTTGAGACCCAGAGTTGGAGAAGATCGGCTGCTAGCCTGACAGGAGGCCCGCAAAAAATATGTGTGTTTCTCTTTCCATAAAGCTTTGTGGACCTTGAAATTACGGCGGCCACTCCGCTCGATGCTAATTGTGATTAGCTGCTAGCCCATAATTCTGTCCAAGGAGCTGTAACTCTGGAGTTGATTGCCACTCTTGGGCTGATTGCTACATGTGTGGCGGTTGGAGGTGATGAAGCAAATCAACAAATCTTTCGGGCGACAAAACGCAGTCGTAAACACTGCTCCTTGTCCGTTCCTTTCGGCAGCCTGGACAGGCTTGACAAATTTGCTCCCCTGTTTTTACTGATGCCACGCAGTGTGTGTAAATGGTGCACAACAGCAAAGACTGGCGGTGGGGAGCTACTTTACTGTTTCGCGTAAAAGCAAAGAGAAGCACTGGCAAGGAAGAAGACCATCATATTTTATCCACTGACAAATTTAAACTTGGATATATTACAGGAAAGCAAGTGTTGGTTCCTCCCATGTTGAAGCAAAGCTAGCTTGTACAACAGACTACAACAAGTCATCAGCTTCAAATTGCTTTCTAGAATTTAGATGTTGCGTTGTTTATCCTCATCCAAGCTGTCTCAGCTGTCACAAGCCAGAAACCTTCATTCACGCACTTGGCTGACACTGTATATTTAACATGACCGACACCCAGAGTTCTCGCTAACACAATAACGCAATACTGCTTCTCCAGCGTCTTTGTGTATCTGATGGGATTTTCATTTTTGCTCCATGGCTTTGGGTTCTGAAGTTACAGAAAGAACGTGGAACAAAATCATGCCAGTTTAAATTTGCATGCTAATTCTAATCTATTTCACATTGCCCCAGAGCACAAGTGTGGGAGAGTGTTTTGACAAGTCATGTGGCCTCGAAAAACAGCGGCCTGCGCCTTTTCCTGAAACTCTGTCACAAGCAGTCGGCTCCCCGCCTCATGCGAGCACTTTGGCAAAGACACGGGCCACCCTACGTATCTGCCACGGCCTCTATTTCAGACTCCCACTCCCCAATTACCATTGGCAGATGATCTTCGCTTTTTCTTTTTTTTTTTCCCTGCTCTGGGTGAGGATTTCTTGGCTGAGAGTCCAGGTGCAAGAAAGAAAAAAAAAAAGCCAGACAGCAGCGCAATCAAGCCATGTTGTGAAACTGACAACGCGGCAAATAGTCGGCCAAGACATATCAGTTGAGCCTCACACACACACACACACTCTGCATCTTGTTCTCAACCCCTTCCCACCCGCCACCATTTAATCAGCATATCCTCTCATTTGACTCAAATCGAGGGGAGCTGCCACGGAAGAAGTTCGCCCTGTAATTACAGAGTGTGCCAGCGTCATTGAACGCCGCTCTCAATCATCCCACCCAGCAGCAATTAGCATCAGGAACACGGGGGCTGATTGCAGACCAACTCGGAGGACTCAAAGTCACGGAGTCGGCCTCCGTGGTGCCAGAGCCGTGCTGTCGACTCGCCACGTGCACTTGTCAGACTGCCGGCGGTGCTGCTCACAGGCCTCGAGTGCGTGTCAGTCAGGAAAGAGTATAAGCTCGTACCGGGGGCTTTGTTTCCTCTTTTAGAGCACCTTGGCAACACCCTGTGCTCTTGTGCCTTCAGTGAGTTGTCTCATTAACTGAGTCTACGGCTTGATACTCACACATATCAAAGAAAGTGCCATGGTAGCGTTAATAGTTGCTTTTAAACGTAGCTTTTAATGAACAGGCCACTTGAGCCTCACTCGCTATCGACCCAGTTGTAAAGTAAAACAGACAATATTGGTACTTCCATACATAAAACTGTTGATATGATGATATGATGTTCACTCTTACTGCACTTTATGTGGCTAGACAAATAAATAGTAGGTAGCTAAAAGCTAACAGAGCCCACAGGATTAAAAAGAGAGAGAGAAAGAGAGAGAGAAGTGTAAAACATCATCGACATATACATGACGGTGTATGCAAATGGACAGATGTAGAGTGTGGCTCACCTAGAGAGATCTCACGGGCGAAGGCCATGCAGACCAGCACCAGCGGGAGGCCCACAGACACATACTTGATGACCTTGTCCAGGGGCAGCTCCAGCTCCAGGTGGCTGAGCCTGTTTATCGCTGGGCCTTCCTGCAGAAGGGCATCAGATAGCATGGCCTTGGCGGCCGCCCTGGCGATGGACATTTCGAACACCTGCCAAACGGTGAGAAGAAGACTCAACCTTTTTTTCTGACAGCGCCAAGCCAGACAGAAGGAAATGTTGCCGTGCCCTCAGCGCTCTGTGAGTTCTGTCGCACGGTGCTGCTCGCCATCCTTCCACACTCATCCAGCATTCAGTCATTCCTCGCAACATTTTCTGTTGTGAGGAATGGATTTGCGTAAAATCCAATAGGAACACCCTTTTGAGTAAATGAATGTTTGAGTAAGTAAAACAAAATAAACAGTCAACGTCTGCATCTGACCTACCTCGCGTCGCCCAGCTTTAGCTCGAAACGGAGTGCATCAAAAACCCTGCAGTCTGTCGCAAAGCTCCTTTAGTAATCTGGGAGGAACCGCTGCAAATGAGAGGTTGGATCTGGGCTGGCCCAGGCCAAGTTGGGTCTGGTCGTAATTACAGAGGACATTTGGGATAATGTAGGCGCTCAGATGACACGGAGCTCAGTGGACCTCCGGTGCCCGACGCTGGGCCACGCAGCTGTGTGTGCTGTGTTTGTATGCGCTGTTGCGTATGTGTGTGTATCTCTCAGCCCTGACCACACTGGAGGGCCCGGTGGCCGTGGCCCACTTCAAACAAGCTGCCTGTTCCCAGTGGCTTTTGCAGCCTCTCTCATCCGGAGGGACTATTTTTACAGCTGCAGAGCTACTGCCAGCAGAGATCCTGCACCGTACAGCAACCGTGTTGCTGCGGCCTGAGAGCATGTTTTCAAGAGAGGAAACTACCAGTGCGTTAGCACTGTTTTTGATTTAGTGTAATGTGAAGCGCAGGTATCTTGTGGATTTTGATGTGCCGGTTGGACTGTTTGAGACTGTGTAAGAAAAAAAATACACAAAATACAAGTGAGACAAAGCAGTTTCCCCTCTAATCCTGCCCTTTACTCATCTTTGATTATAATAATGCATTTTATGAGGAAGTGTTGTTCAACATGCAGCTTCAGTGCTGTGGACGCATACATACATACATACATACATACATCTATTTTTGTTTCTCTGCATCTCCAAAAATGTTTTCATTTTTCTTCCAATCACGTTTTGACTTCAGCAGGGCTTCATGTGCACGAAGTGCTCAACAGATGTTGTCAACTTCCGTTTACAAAGAGTAGGACGCACAGATCTTACTAGAATTAGATTTTTCCTTCCCAAAAGTTCCCACGGACTGAGCAGAGAAAATACATTTTTTGCAGCTAAACTGAAGACACCTGCGAGGAACCTAAGTTTGTTGTTTGTTTTCAGACATTTGTCAGCTGCCCATTTACACATTCAGACAACACGAGACACAACCCAAGTATTGGTGTGGTCATGAAAAATAACAAATGCAAGTTAGTTTGGCTTATTATTGTTTGTGCTGACTTTTGTACTGTAACCGCGTTATCACTTCATTTGTAAAAATACCAAATTAAAACTCTGCTCAAAATTTTTTGGATGAGTAACTGAGCCTGTGAAGACTTTCATTAGCCTTTTACCACTGAGCTACCATAGCGGTAACAAACACAATTGTCTTATTTTAAAATGCCTGGTATGAAAAGATCTGTCTGACAAAAAGAACAGTAACATAAAATAGATTAAATTGTTGTAATGGAAGTACAAGGAACTTTGTCCAGCACTTCAATTCTCAGATTATATGTTAAATTTCTCCAAATAAAACGACTTGACAGTTCAATTTTCAAATGGCAACTTCGTGTCAATAATGTAAAAGCAAAATTAACAACATCCAAGCACAAACACACACACATACATACATGCATATACTCACACATTTATGTACATATGTGTGTGTATATATTGCTACCAGTTTTATAAGCTAGGATACACACACACACACGCACACAGCTGTTGCCAATGCAATCTAATGGGAACAAACAAAACAAAATGAAAACAGAAGAATAAGAGGGATATTTACATTTTCATAACGCGGCCTCTCCAAAGAGGGCTCCAGTCAGAGAAATATTTTGATGCCCTGCTTCCATGACTCCCAAACAAGTTTTTATTAGACGTCTGCCGGGGATGATGTGCCTCCCACGTGAAAAAATTCTCTGCGCTGCTTCCGCATTTTAATGTCACCTAACTTATCACCATGTCGCATGTTGCCTGCGTCTGATGCGGCATTATTCGTGCAGCCTCTGCAATTCAAAATGGGCAAACCATGTCATGTCATGTTTAGGAGGAGGCAAGTGGCAAAAAAAAGGTTTTTAATAAGTGCTGCAACAATAAAATGTGTGAACCCTCGTTCAGAGGGGCAGCAAAACAATGCAGCCGTGCAATTAAATAAGCAAGTAAATGCAACAGTAAGTAAGGGGGGGGAGGGGGGGAACGATATATATAAAAAAATGACGCCCACGGGACTCATTTCCATTTCCCTCTGACAAAGGGAATTTACATTTCTCTTTCAAGACGAGACCCCCGTGGCGGAGCACTCGGCTGGTTTCTCTCGTGGAAGCCAACAGGAAAGGTGGGAGAGCATTTGGGTGGGCGTCTCCGAGGAAAGTTAAATCACAGGCTGGAGTGCTAACCAGTGGGTGGGAGAGGCTCCATGCTAGGCACAGCAGAAGAAGGGCAGATAAAGCAACATTTAGAGCCTGTAATCTGGAGGTATATGCCGCAATCAAGCAGGGGCTCGAGCTGTATATGACACACACACACACACACTGAATGGACTATGTCACAGTTTTGTGTCTTGCAATCAAAGGCAGCCAAAGATTCCCCCTGGTGGGGGCAAGGACAAAGTTATGCTTACCTAATTCCAGCCTCTCGTAGCGCTGTCTTGACTTGATGTTCAGGAAGCACAAATTAAAAAACATGAACACAGCCTCATCTACCCAAGTATTCAAAAGTGAGTCATGACGTTGTCCGATATTTCTGTGGCAAATTGGTGTCATTGTGTTTTCGGACTCTTTCAAACCACCCAGCGAACGCACTCACTTATTTGGAGAACCACTCTGCTACTCAGGGCAAATAAAAGTGTAATGACTTAATTACGGATGAAATAGTGAGCAGTTCTCATGTTCCTCTCAGCGTACACACGGCAGCCAGCTCTGCCCGGTGGCTGCAGAAGAAAGCGTTTCACTGTGGCACTGCAGTCACAAGAAGCGTGGAATAATTAACCGACGGCCACACAAATAATCACTGAAAGAAATGGCTTTTTAAATAAACTCATTTGGACTTAAATCACTCAATATTCTCTTCATGTGTGTATTTCCACTCGTTCAACTCTATGAAGTCATTTATTCTGTATTTATTTAATCTTTGGCACTTTTTGCACAGCTTGCAGTGAAAACATATCAATTTGATCCGACCAAAAACTTTGGAAGTCATCTGCGGCGTGAGAGGTTGGTGGTGCAAGTCTGCTTTGACAGCTTTGGAAAGGAGAGAAGTAATTCAAGCTCATGGTGATGATGGTCTACCGACTGGTTTGACTTGTATCAGCCAAAACAGGCAATGTGAAGGTCTTGGTGGCTTGTTTGTGCTGTTGTCACAGTAAGTCATAAAGTAAGTCAGGAAAAAAATAACGTTTGACACTTTAGAAGCTGTTGCTGTCACCTTCATCTTCCCTCATCACTGGAAACAACACGTCCAGAAAAAACATCTGTCTATTTTTGTGCTGTTCGAATCAACTTCAGTCCAGGTGAGCATGGAGCACCTGTAGGACATTGTTCCTCTTTGTTTAACTCAGTGACTCTATACACAGTGGCTGCGTTTCCATTGATACTTTTGTAAAATAAAAGCGATATTTCAACATTTTTTTGACAAAGTACAATTGCGATTTGCAGGTGTTTCCATTGAATGGTGTGAAGCGCATAAGCCGTAATTCTCGTAAAATTACTTTCTTCTTCTTCTGCTTATTTTTTCTTTGATTCCAAACATAACGCGCCATTTTCACTTGAAGTGAACTGGTCACGTGACCACGTACGTCACGTCCGGTGACGCATAAAGGTGAAAAAAAAAACACCTCATATTTGAGCGATATTTGAGCATTTTTTCGCAGTTCAGGCGTTTCCATTACCAGTGTCTTATTGCGATATTTAGGTTTCTGCACAATTGAAACGCAGATACTGTAACGATGGATGGACCTTCTGGTTAGCGGGTTGGTGGCCGTTGGTGCCCACGCTGCACTCAGCCTCCAATCATTGCTCACCTCCGTACCACCCACTCATGATCCAGATATGGAAACCCGTGTTTATCGAAACGAATCGCTGAACAGCCACGACTGCGGAGCCAATCTCGAGGCTCCCCAGCAGGTCTTCGCAAACCAACGAGTGACCTCTTTGAACTGGCTCAGTCGCCATCCACATCGCTCGTCACCAGCAGCCTTGAAAACCCTCACTGGAACGCGTGCAAAGTTTTCACATCACAGAGTCAAACAGAGTAGCTTTACAGGATTTAATTATTAAAATTGGTCTATTCCAACACAATAGGTTATGACAACAAAGTGTACAAAGTAAATAGAAATACTCCCTATTGTCTGTCACTTGCTCTGGAAGATCCTTTTAAAAAAGTAATTAAGGAGTGAAAAAAAAATAATGAGCAAAATACATCACAATGAACCATTAAAACATTCAATATAGCATGTTTTTTTTTTCCCCTTTAGACATCTTCACATTAGAAACGAGCGATTCCATCCGTGTGCTTGAGTACAAAATGGAGCGAGCTGAAATTGTTTCACAGTTTCCTCAGATTGCTTCACATAAAACCGAGAGAGAAGTCATGACGGCGCCTCGCTCCGATTCTGATCAAAACCGTCTTCTCCCGACGAGGGATTAGTCCGTAAGCTCGTGGAGATTCCACAGTCCGTCGTTTTTCCTCCCGCGCGGTTCCTCTCCTGGGAGGGTAAAACAGACCGAGGGCTGAGGGCAACGCTTCAGATCTGTTGACTGAAATGTCCAAGATCGCAAAAAACGCATTAGCGGTTTTTTTTTTTGCCCTCCCTCGTGTCGTCGGCTGAAGTGCGTTACCACCAGCAATCACGAAAATGGGAAAAACAAAACCAAAAAGAAAAAAGTCCACAAGATCTATAGTGAATGCGCAGGCATTCCTTCATCTACCCTCTGAGGGCACAGCAAATGAAAAGAGAATAAATATGAAAACCTTCAACACCAAAATGCAAATTAAGGATAAATCTAGTATACACAGCCAGCGCGCACTGGTTGACTGCTGGATCCCTGGTGCTCGCGGCAACAACTAAGAGACAAAGTAAAGCTTGAAGTCATGCTGGGAAAGGTTTGCTGTCCACGGAACCTTTCGCTCGGGAGAAGGAGGCGTGCCAAACGGGACCTGAGTCGACTGCGAGTCGATTAAGAAGCCGGAAAACGGAGGCTGTTAGCTCCACAGTTAGCTTGACAGGATTTTTTTTTTCTCTCCCTTTTGCTAATTCCAGGAAGCAACACTGTAGTGCAGAGCCTGACCAGTCCCAATTAACAGAAAAAAATTGGAATTTATTTCATGGTGCCAAAATCTCTGTATGGTTTACATTCGATGAAGGCGTTTGTTTGCAGCCACTCGTGTGATCTCATTCTCGCATGTGGCGTTTCTCCGTTTTCGAGCCGAGCGCAGCCACAACTGGGATCAAGACGTCAACTGCTTCATTTTCCCTTTTTTATTTATTTTTTTGTGACGGCCAAACTTAAAAGCGTCAATAAGTTCAGTTCAGCCTCTTCATTCCTGAGGCGTTCCTCTCCACAGACACCGAAAGAGGAGAAAATGTGCTACCGTCCAACTATCTCGAGAGCTCGCCTCGTCAAAAGACATTCAGATGGAACAACGGATATTTTCAACTAATATTTGTCCTCTATGATTGCGAGGGTGATTATGCCTCCGACTCAAGAGCCTGAGGAATCCTGCGAGGAACCCAGTTTGCCCTTAAACGCTCCCCAGAGTCACCGAAGCGTCCGAGCTCGCCCTACTCCAGCTCCTCCCTGTGCTCCATGCCCAGGTCTCTCCTCGCCACGCCCGACATTTGCCTGGCCCGTCTGCTCTCCTCCTCCCCGCCGTCTTCCTCCTCCTCCTCCTCCTCTTCCTCCATGCCTTCCTCCTCCTCGTCGTCCTCCTCCTCCTCCTCCTCGTCCTCCTCCGTGCCGTCCATGGAGTCGTCGGCCCCCAGCATGGCCTGCTGCATGGCCAGGGTGGCCGAGTCCGACGACAGCGAGTGGAGGCCGTCCATGTTCAGTGGGTCTGCGGCGGGAGGAGGGTTCAAAGAGAGAGAGAGAGAGAGAGAGAGAGAGAGAGAGAGAGAGAGAGAGAGAGAGAGAGAGAGAGAGAGAGAGAGAGAGAGAGAGAGAGAGAGAGAGAGAGAGCATTTGTTTTTTCAGACAACAAATCTTTGTAAATATAGCAGGCTCATATGAATACGCAGGTCTTTTGTATTCATCTATATCAGGGTCACCAACCTTTTTGAACCTGAGAGTTACTTCACGGGCACTGAGTGATATGAAGGGCAACCGGTTTGCTACACATTTTCTCAGTCAGCTTTTAGTATAGTTTATATTATTATTATTAATGGTACTGATCTGTGTGAAGACACTTATCATGTGAATGACTTCTCAATAATCATCAACAACGGTTTAACAAGGCCGACATGGTGGCGCAGTGGTTAGCGCTGCCGTTGTGGCAATAAGGTTGTGGGTTTGATTCCTGGCGCAGGACCTTCCTGTGTGGAGTTTTGCATGTTCTCCCTGTGTCTGCGTGGGTTCTCTCCAGGTTCTCCAGCTTCCTCCCACACTCCAAACACCAGCATGGTTTGGACAATTTGAACCTCTAAATTGTCCGTAGGTGTGTATGTGAGTGCAAATGGTTGTTTGTTTCCATGTGGCCCTGCAATGAACTGGCGACTTGTCCAGGGTGTCACCCTATGACAGCTGGGATAGACTCCAGCAGACGCCTGTGACCCTGAGCTCAGGAAGAAGAGGCTATTGAAGATGGATGGATGGATGGATGGATGGATGGATGGATGGATGGACTTAACGAGGTTGGATAAAGTTGAATTTTAGACATAGCTCAACAAGTTGTGCTATTTTTAGAAAATTGAGGGTGACTCACGTGGCCCTTGTGGGGGCCACCTGGTGCAGCGTGTACAGAGTTGCTGGCCCCTGGTTTATACTGACGTGTTTATTTCCAAAAATTGCAATTTTGTTTTAATTGCCTTTGAAACTTTTTTTTTTTTTTAAATATGTCTAATTTAACTCCCTCCCTGTGCTGGTCTATCACACGGCACTGTGCTGCTGCTGGAATGATAATTTCCTGAAGGATTTAATGAAGTTCTGGTCTATCGATCTAAAGAGCACTTGAAAATTTTCTTGATTATTGCATTAATTCAACAGTTTTAATCTAACTTTCAGTGTGTTGTGAGACCATATTCCAAATACATTCTAAGATCTATATTTTGTTTTTCCTAAATTTTTTTAAGTTCATATGGTGAAACGTTTAACCCAAAATAGAAAATGAGTCAATAGTGGCACCTTGTGGTTAAAACATGAACTGCAGCAATTACAATTTCCTGCTATAGCTTTCATTTCAGAACAAAAATAATACATAAAACTGCAAACACATAAAAAAAATAACTAAAGCAGTGGTTCATTATTCATGAATTCACTATATGAGACGTGTTAAGCATTGACATACTGTCTGAGTTGTTGTTTCCCGTTTGCGATCTGTGTGTTTGCAGAACTCCTGCCACGATGGAGTCGGGCCAGAAGCGCTGCGTTGGACGGTGCTGGGACTTCATCTTCTTGGCTTTGGGAGCTGGGTCGGGGTTACTGGCGTCCAACATGGGCTGAAGGATACGCCGACGGGCGTTGATAAACCTGTGTATGGTTGAAGAAGGGAGAGGATCTTAGTGTGGGTAAATAAGAGAATCCTCCTTTTCATGAGGCAAAAATTAAATGGATTGTATTTGAGTTACTTAAAAAAAAATGAATCAATATAAAAGGCAAAAAAAGGTTAAAAAAAAATGCTAGTTGAAAAGGGTTCCAATCATTCCACGTCGTAAGCAAGAACCATATTGTAACCACTACTACAACTACAACAACTACTAATAATAATAATAATATTAATGATGATGATAACAATAACAATAATAATAATAGTAATATTATATAAAATAATAATAATATTATTATTATTATTATTTTATGTTATTATTATCATTATTATTATTATTATTATTATTATTGCCATGGTGGTGTACTTCATAGGTAAAGCCAGCAGATGGCGCCACGATATTAGCGCTATGTATGACAAACACCATTTCATTGGGGTCGAAGTACAGCTTCTTACCAGTTGTTGACTTGCAAAAGAGTGAGATTTGTTTGTGCTGCGATCTGCCTTTTCTCATCTTCTGTTGGATACGGGTGCTGAAAGAAGGGGAAAAGTCATTCCATCCGACATCTTGCTCACTCTATGTATGGATTTTAAAACTGACTAAAACCCATTTTGGTTTCCTCACGCTACAGGATGATAAGAGTAAACAGTGATGGTTTTGATGGTTTTGGCACGTATGTTGATTTATTCTGGAACTTTGATAATGATAAAAAATTAGCATTCAGAATCATTTTCTTTGTAAGGCTCATCGATCAGCCTTCCCAAATCTGTCACACACTCACAGGAACCCATCCGCAGTCTCACCATGAGATGCTGGAAGAGCCAAGAGCGCATGATGTTAGTGGCGTGTTTGGGCAGAACCCCCCTCTTGTTTTTGGACTTCTTGTCTTCGCTGTCCAACAGGGACGACAGGTCCATGTTTACCTTTGGGTGGAAAGAAAGAGGAGCAGATGGTCCAGTTTGGTTACTGTTGCCGCAGAAACAAAGGAGAAAACAGTTACCCAGAAACACCTCCAAGTGTAACCATGGCGACTGAATTTGACTTAACGGTGCTCAAAAAAATAATAATGAAAAAAAAAAAAATAGCAGAACCTCTTGACTGTGTGGACGCACGAGAGGGTCAGAAGTCCGGCCTGTGTTTGGTGCTTCATCAAGAGCGGAAACAGTGAAGGGTCAGATAAAAGTTTTGGATGGTGTTGAATTAGAGAGGAGCGGCGCTGACACAAACTACTAGACTGTTTGGAAGAGAGCCTCCTTCAACCTCGACTAAAACCACGACTGGGGAGGAGCAGGTGTATCCGACATCTACTGGAAGTTAGTTAAACGAAAACAGAGTTCTGTTCTTGGCTGGACGCTCAGAAGTGCCATCATGATGATCCTTCAACGGAGAAACTACTGAAGTACTGCTAAACTTGTCCACCAAAAATGATCAACATCAGCTGTTCCATTTCAGTTTTACCTTCATAATTGAAACAAAGCAACGTGCGTTTTGTCATCATTTCTTCCCAGTATGAGCTCACACAGAAAAATCTTTTCATCAAACTTACACACTGCTATGAGATTATCAACGAAACCGTATCTCTGTGTATCTTCTCCCCCTTTAGGGACGATGTCTGCCATTCAAAGTAGACTCTAATTATTAATATGATTAATATTGCTTTTCACTACTAAAGTGAAATAACTGTTAATTTAACTGTTAATTAGCAGCCTTCGACATCCCATCCATCATGTGGTGCACACTGATCGCTGGGAGGACAAACTCCTCACCATCAATCCTTCCCCAGTGGGGAACTACAGTTTAAAGGTTCTGTGTAATTTGTGATTTATTTCAACAAGTTGAAACGTCAAAAACTGCTTTGCACCAACATTGTTGGAAACTCTTCAGTGAGCTGAACTGCTCAGATGTTTTTCGTGACAACAATAAAACAAACTGGGTTATTGTGTTCAGTGTTTCCACAGTCCCGATGCCCCATACAGTTGTTGCTGGAGCACGAAATGTGGATTCATCTAGTACAAAAAAAGACAAGAAAAAAAAGGGCTCTGACAAATTCAACATTTCCCTCCTTAGTGAAAATCAAACCAAACAAAACCTTTGTGAAAATCCAGATTGAATTGAAATGATCAGGTGTTTTCAAACTTTTCCACGAGTTGACGGATGAGAAAGGACTGAGTTGAGCTGGAATCAATCTGTTGTTCACATGAATCTTATGGAATGTTTTAATAATCTTCATGCAAAAAAAAAAAAGTGTATCATAACAGCTAGATCATAGGTGTCAAACTCTGGCCGGCGGGCCAAATTTGGCCGACCGTGTCATTATATTTGGCCCACGAGGCAATACAAAATCACTACTAGAGCTGGTCCGCCGCTATTATACAGCACATGAACCGCTGATACTACAATTCCCAGAATGCTCTGCTGGTATTTTGGCGCATCAATCAGGACAGGATGTTCATTGAAATATATTATTGTGACTTTATTGGTTTATTGTTGTTATTTTATTTTTAAATCTATCATTAGCCAGTGGAAAAGGTTACAGTTGGAATTTAAATCAGAGGGTTGCGAATACAATACGATTTTATTTACATTTTATTTATTTTGATGATTTTTTTTCATGTGTGCAATATCAAGTTATGTATTGTATTGTGTTAAGCTTTGCTTGTTCCATATTCAGGGTTGAGGCAAAACGTGTTGGCTCCATATAAAAAGGTTCACTGCTCTATCTGGAGGAAGATTTTTTTTCAATAAATATCAATGTTGGCCGTGACTCTGTCCAGGTTTTACATTTTGGCCCCACTGTGTATTTGAGTTTGACAGCCCTGCTCTAGATGAAAGTGCCTTTTGAACTTTCGAAGATGTTCATTCTTCCAATGTGTAATCAAAAACAAAAAAGAAGCCCACAAAATGAAGTGTTGGCCATGGGATGAATTGGGTCTATAGATTAATGAATAAATAAAATATCAGCACACCTACTTAAACAAAGTGCAAACGTACATAGTCACTCTCCCATGTCCCTGCCACACTACCTACACAGAACAAGACGGTCTATAAGAGTTACAGCTGGGTGTCTGGAGGACAGCCCACCTCTCACTCCTCCCCATCAGAGAGTGCACGGCTTCTGGGTGAGGGAGGGCTTGGATTAATTGGCGGTGCCAGGCTCGACAGTGTCATTACTCGCGTTTAGAGCTGCGTTCAATTCCCAGCCGCCGTGTCGCACCCTGCCACGGCCGGGTCACAGCCATGCGGCGAGGCCTCTGGGTGTCAAGCACAGAATTGCCTGCCCCAAAACTCAGCACCGCAACCTCTGAGCACCGTTGCAACCCTTTTTTCCCCTGATTTTTTCCATCTAGCAGTAAAAGTTAAGCCTGGCCTTCACACAAAAAAACACAAAAAAACAACCTTCTGAATCTGAATAAATGCAGTTAAAATTTACAGCCCAAGTGCACAAGTCCCAATTATTTAAAAGACTTAGTGCCTGTGCTTGAAAAAAAACTTATTATTCGAGTGAATCCTCAAAAAAAATGTTACAAAACTCGATTAAATTGTGTAAATGACACCGATAATATTTATCTCTAAAGCCAGATAAGAGTGACTGGTCACCTTAATTTTAGGGATGGCAGTCAGGACAACATGAACCTAGACAGTATTTAGTATGTGTCGGTTTCCTTGCTAAATTCAAGCCCATTGTACAATTACAGAGGAAGTCTTATGGCAGGAGTTGTTGAAGGGAGAGTCCACGCAAAATCAATATATCCCCAGTGATTATACGCTCTGATGGTGTTTTCTAATGTGAAGATTGCACACAGAAAGACTTCCACTCATGATGGACGTCCAAAACCACAGACCCACATGCAGAAACAGAAGAGAAACCCAGCATGTCGTCATACTGTTCAGGTGATGTCAGCTAAGTGTCAACTTTGAATGAAACCACCGACACTCTCACTCCATGCTATTTCTTCTGTGAAAACATCCTCCGTGGCCAGCAGCAGGGGGATGTGGGTGTCCCCAACTTTATGACAATGCTTCAACTGGTAAAATGTCACTGGAACCTACATCCAGAAAGTGGTGAGCAGTGATAGATGAAATACTGCTGTTCGTTTGTTTGTTTTAAATCAACTATCTCTTTCAGGGCTGCAGAGGGAAACTAGCCAAGGGTCACAATCCATTTATACATATTTACATACATTGCCGCATACGTTATGTCCATTAATATGTATGGTTCCTACGACCAAGTAAATAAATTCTGACAAAAAACAAAATGCAAATGTCGCTTCACTTAATTGAATAATTTGTAGGGAAGACATGCAGATGTTTCAAAAAGGAGTTAAGTTAACCGTCAAGGTACAACCGCTAACCCCGCAGTAACTCTGTTAACAAGTTCACTTAAATGGAGGTCAATTCTCTTTCTCCATGTTTGTGAAAGTCAGCTTCGATATTTTTATTTCATGAGATCTTAGTGGTCAAGATGCACTCAGTGAACTACTGTGAATGCTGGGCAATGCCATCATTTACCAGAGACTGTCACAACTTATACCTGCTACATGCATAGTTTTTGGATTTCATGGGTTGGTTAAAATCTAATGGAGGCTCGAGTGCTGCCCAAGTCTAAAGCGTGAGGCAGGTAAAGCAACCGCAGCTCTGCCCGTCTTGTTCTGCCCCCTGCCCTCTAGATGCACCAGGGACCCATCTTACCCCATGTGCAAGGCCAGTGCGCTAATGACACATGCGCCATTGCCATTTTACACCCAGCACAGTAGCATTCTTCATGGTCAATCATGTCTGGACATCTAAAGCAGGAGGAATCAAGAGGCAGCCTTACTAAGTTAGTGCAGCAGACTTTTCTTGCAAACTACTGTAACAACTTGTAGCTGTGAAACCTGACACCTGATGATTAAATGTATGATAAATACTGACTGAGACTCTTTTTAGTGGCAGTGCTGACTTGTTTTAACAGCGTGTCAAAAGAAAAAAAAAAAAGGCGCCAAAATTTCGGCAACCCGCGTGGAGTTGGAGCTGCGCTTTTAAAGCATTTCATGAAAAGACATAAAAACATCTGTGATCTGTTGTGTCCCGAAGGTTCAAAGCATGTCGGGGTGTAAAAGAATCCCGGGCGAATGAGAATGTTCCGAGTTGCATCATCAAAATTTGATCCAGATATAAAAAACAAAAAACAAAAACAAACCACTGATCCCGAACTGGAATTAAACCTGGGAGCGTCACATGGATGAACAAACTCGTTTCGCCCGCCGTCAAGCGGGCTCATTCAGACGCAGATCAGGAAAAATGTGGCCGGGAGGGTTTGTGCGGAATGCAGGGAGCTGCAGCTGCTATTAGTCCCTTGTGCGGCGTCGCCGGTGAGGCTGGTGTTTGGCCGGGCAGAGTTACCTGGGAGTTTTGGATGTGGATGGTTCCCGGCGGCAGCGCCTGCGTTAACACTTGCCCTTGTGATGTCACCATGGCAACTGGCTGGTACAGGGTCCCACCTGAGGGGATAATTTGCCGTCTATGAGTATCAAGTGGCCTCGGCAGCTACCGGCAGCAGCCTCCTCCTCCCACTGCCGGAGCCTTATTAACTTCCCGTCAACCCCCGCAAACAAAAAAAAGCACGGCAAACAAGAGGCAGGAAAACGATTAAATTCAAGGTGCGTTAATGTCCTTTAACCCAGAGGAGTCGGAGGGAAGGCGAGCGCAGTTTTGCTGCCGGCTTAATTAGCCCTGATGAAGACACTCATCGCAGTCTGTTTGAGCTCCTTACCGCGTGATCAAAGGGCGGGACATTGATTTATTTTGGGTTGAAAGGGATTTCCAGAGGGCAGGATTAACATTTCACCGCGCAGGCTCGACATGATCAAAAACCTCATCGGCCGAGCGCTTTGTGTCAGACACGCACATACAAAAAGCACTTCTGACATATCATAAAACAAGGACATTTGAAGAAGGGTTGTAATGATTTAACGATCCGCTTTGCACTGTGTGTTAAATGCGATGCGTCGTCTCTACTGCTGACATCTGCTCACGGCACCTGTATTTTCTTGTAAAAATCATTAATATAAGCAGTTTAACAAATTATTAAAAACAAACAATACAAATAACAACATTTCATTTTTTTATATCTACTTTTCAGAAAATGCATATTGAGACTGATTGGCTGTAGAAATGAGTGACAGCAGCGGTTCTGGCCGTGTGCTGAAGTTCCACTGTGAGGCGCCCTTGTGGACGGCACTATGAGGTGCAAGACTGCTGTCAAAGACACAAATAGTCTCAACTTTGACTATTTGTGTTTGCGGTTTTAAACATTTGCATGTAAATAAACTTGCTGTGCACAAATGAGGTTCAATTAATTTTCCCTGTCTGTGAAACCGGCGACGTCATTTCAGTGCTTTTCAACTCGTACCCACAAACTTCAAAATTGGGGTTCGTAGTTGAGAACTTGTGGCCACAGAAATTGGATTTTCGTATTTGTAAGAGTCATAGAAAGTCATTAGCCTTAAATTATTTTTATAGAAAAAACATACCAGCAATTTTACCGTTTCACATCTATGAAAGTGGATTCTGGGCAAGGGTTCATTTCCACACAAATGTTTACAACTACAATTATGAACGGTCAAATATGGAATATGAATTTTGATAGCGACGTAACACCATATTATTAATGCTACAGTCACATGATCCTCAAATATGCAGCAAATTGAATTAAAAAGCAATGTTTTAAAGGCAACATTTCACAACCAAAAATTCGACTCGATTCAACTTTTAGTCCTTCTCGTTTTTCCACAATTCCACTGGTTTCACAATCCGAAGACGGCCAAAATAAAGACTCCAATTTACGTTGTTTTGGTTTTTTTTTTAGCGGCCACTGCTGTGAGCTTACCAGACACCACTTGAGAGTTGATTGTAGTCATGGCGACATTGCCCTGTTGCAGACCGCCGGCAGGCACCACAATCCCTGAAGGGTTAACAGAGCTGGAGACAGAGGTCATGGATGGAGAGGAGGTCTGAATTAGTTCCTGGGGGATCACAGAGAGACACTAGTGAGCAAATGTAAAGGCAGTGGTGACGCTGTTTGTGACTAAGAGACTCCCATCAGCACAACCTGGCGAGAATTTTTTTTTTTTCATTCCCCTGCTACTCAGAGCCACAAGGAAGTGCGTTGATTACTGACCTGCTGCATGTTGAGACTGGTGTGCGACGGAGAGTAAGGCCCTCCAAGGTCGTTCCGCAGGAGGTTGTCGCTGTGCATTTTGGTCTTGAGGCAGGTGATGTATCGGTTGCAGAAATCTTTACAGAGCTCATTGACCTTCTCCAGTTCCAATAGGTGGATCCGCAGCACCTGAATGGCCTTGACCATCTTAAACAAAGGGACAGGAAACAGGAACAGGCCGGCGTGGGTTAAAAGTCTTTTCCAGACTTTGGTCGTTGTGCTGGATTCTGCGTTTTCGACCAACAAAAAAAGCGAAATCTACACAATTTTGTGGATAAATTGAGAAAATCTTCCTGTGCACCTCAATGGGAGTCTTTCAGTAGCACGTCATTGCTTTTTTTTTTTTTTGCAGGTAATGCAGACTGCAAGAAAAAAAAATGCAACCAAAGACTCACTGTTGGTGAGCAATCCCAGCTGATCCATTAGAGCGGCTTAGTGGTTGTAGAACAGACTGCAGTTGCACTGGGCAGCTTCCAGGTGTGTGTGTGTGTGTGTGCGCGCGCGTGTGTGTGTGTGTGTGTGTGTGCGTGTGCTTGTTTCACATCTGTATCACAGAGCTCAGTGCATTTCAGAAAAAAGCGAGCCCAGCTGTCACTGTACCTCGCCTGAATAAATAAAAGGGGAAAAAAAAGAGGCCCTGCTGTAGCACTTCTGTGTTTTCTGAAGTTAGTTCAGTCCACAGTACAGTGTAAAAACTTGCAAGCTAACAGTTACTTTCTCATACTTGGTATGAATATCTGTTTTGTCCTCCTTAAGAATTTGACAACATCCTGACATGTTCTGCCATAACAAAGAGAGGGGAGAAGAGAGACGGGGGAGTTTTTCAGGCTGGGACAATAGCACGAGAGAACCGAGTCTCTCATTGTCTCCTCATCAAGCCTCGAGCCCTGTGGTGTTTCTGTACGGGGACAAAAATGAGACATTCACACTGAAGCTCACACCCCCGTTTGTATTCCGTCTATGAAAAATGCAAGGAATACAATAAATGAATAAAAAATAGAATCAATGCAAATGCGCTCCATCGGATGTAGCTGTGGTAATGAATTACGGATGCTATTTGATGCAGGGGATTCGCGCTCACGTTCAAAGGAAACAGTTTGAGGTGGTTCGAGTTCAGTGACGCGGTGCATCGTCCTGCTGGAAGTGGCCATCAGAAGACGGGAACACGGCGGCCCTAAAGAGGTGGACGTCATCGGAATGCACCCAGGAAATGATTCCCTGCACCATTAAGCTTCCACCACCTGCCTGAACTACTGATTCAGGGTGGGATGAGTCCAGGTTTTGAAATTATTTAGGCCAAATTCTCACAGCAACGTGCCAAAGTCACAGGAAAACGTGTGACGCATCCCACGTGTTTTTTTTTTAATTCAATGTTTTCGAATCTTTTTGTCCAATTTTGGTGAATATGCACCAAAATTGCAGTTCTACTTTCAAACATAGAACTCACTGGATTTTCTTTCCAGATAGTCTGGAGAGAAAATCTTCTCAGAGACACTTTGACCAGCCAGTCGTGCAGCAACAGTTCAAAGCAAACGTTAAATCCATTCCGTTCCATTTCCGTGCTGAAGCTCAGTCTGAACTTCAGCAGGTTGCCTTCACCACCAACAACAAGGGCACTGAGTTGCTGCCGCGTGATTGGCGGATTAGATATTTGCAGGTGATGCCGTGTACCTCACAAAGAAAGCAAAGACGTTATCTGATGGAAGCTAAAAAAAAAAAAAAAAAAAAAAACTTCCTACCAGCTTTCTACCGTTATTAGAAAATTCCCCTCGGAGGGCCAGCGAAGGTCTTGCAGTAATTTCCTCAGACTGCTGAGCCAGGCTTAAGACAATTAAAATGAATGCATTAACGCGGGTCAGGGAGAAGCTTCTATGATAGCTCCGCGTCACACTTGTCTACCTTCTCTACTTTCTCCCGCACCCTCCTCCTCGTCCATCGGCGGGGAACCCTGCCCCGCTCTCGGGCGCGACACACGGCGGTGCACTCTGCCAAAGTCGCCGCTCAAGGTCAGCAGAACGGACAGAAAAGTACTTGGCCGAGGCAGGAGATAAATCAGCTAATTAAACTGCGCTCACTTAATCAGGGGACCAGTAACTCTTTGCCCATCGCAGCCCAGTTAGAAGCTAAGTAACATAACTGCCTAGTGAAAGAGTTAGTGCCCTCTGGGAGGGATGCCCGCACCCGGTGCCTCATAAAGCACACAGATGCAGGGTTAATTGACTGTTCAGCAATTGTCTGCCTGCCATCTCAAGTACTGTAATGGCAAGAGTGCACTTTTTTTCCCCCCCTCTATCTCTCTCCCTCTCTACTCCGTCTCCCTCGTCTCCGTCTTTGTCTCTGTCTGGCTTTGAGCTCCTCCCCCTCCTTTCCGCAGGAACATGATCAGCATCTTCTTTCTCTTTAATTTGCAATTACTGCGAGCTGCTGGGCGAGGGGAAGTGCAGGGGGAGGACGAGGAAGGCTACATGAAAAGGGAGGGAATGATCTGGGGTATTGAACAGGGGGCTCACTGCAACATCCCCAACATGCATCCATTGTTTTTTTTTATATATATATCACACTGGTGAAAAGATTATCTAAGAGGAAGAACAACGCAGTGACACACCGTCATGCTCAGTGTTGGTAATTCCATGTTTTGATGACACTGTGCTCACCAAGTTGTCCAGCTCGGGATCCTCGCTGAAGAAGGGCTTGTGCTCTCGCTCCTGCTGGTGCACAAAGTTCTCGATGTCCACGTCGAAGCTGGCCGACGTTATGCATTCGGATCCCTGCGTGGCCTGCTCACATTTCTCAAACAGCAGGGCGAGCAGCGGGAACAACGGGTGCCTGCGGAGACAAAAGAAGAAGGAAAATTGATCATGACTATAATAGAATTACCAAAAAATAGTCATAAAAAAAAGGTCTGATGATCAAACTGTGAGTGCTGAGAACTTCATTTTCAAATATTGAATAAAATAAAACACATGACACACTAAAAAAAAAAATATATATATATATATATATATATATATATATATATATATATATATATATATATATATATATATATATATATATATATATATATATATACTGCTAATACTTCATTAGTGTGATTTTATCAATACGACCTAATAACTGCAACCATAAACCCACAATTTCGATTGATACTGAGCTGTTTCTACAAAACACGACAGGACTATGTGTCTAAATGGAAATCGAGGGATCCAATCTGAGAGGGAAAAAAATAAAAATGTAAAAAAATAAAAACCAGACCAAAACGCAAGGCCGACTATAAAAGCCCTCTCCCTCCATCGCCGTGGTGTTAATAGCGTGACAGCTCCATGACATTTTCCTAAAGGACATGCTGAACATACAGGCGAGCTTCGGGAGGAGGCGGTGGTGGTGGTGGTGGTGGTGGTGGTGGTTGGGGGTCTTTAAGAGGATACGGTCCGGCGACAGCGCTCGTCCTCGCGGTGTCACCTACATTGTTACCATCTGCCTTTTATGGAGAAAGTCCGTAACGTAAGATCCCCCAGACACGCTGCGCAATGACCCATACTGCGCCGCTCTGTGTAGTACATGCCAAATTATTGAGCACTTCCACTTGGGAGGGGGGTCTGGGTGGGGAGCTGCTGCCCTAATGGCCGCAGAGGGTAATATTCTTCCATGCCATAAAATGCGAAGGAACTTGAAGAGAGAGACAGGGGGTGGGGGGGGGGGGGGCGGAGTTTGGTTCACATGAATATTTGAAAGCCCGAAGAGATGTATTTTATGTCTCCCAGTGATTTTATTCCATTCCACTAGACTGCACTCTGCCTCTTCCCCCCTCTCGGTCACTGGCGTTTGTGCATTTCAGTGGGGAAGAGGCAGCGCACCACAGAATGCAGTGTGACCCTGTGTGAGTGGCTTTGTGCGGGTCACTTTTTACTAAGCTACAATGCCTGCGCTGCTGTTTAGGAGTGTGTTTTCAATGCAGACAAAGCATAATGTATTTGCAGCAAATAGCACAAGATAGTGAATAATACCCATGGTAGCGTTAAAAAAAAAAACATCTGAAAGTCTGGACTTAATGTTCAGTACCGCTTATTTTATTTATCTATTTTTTTTTTTTTTTCACTTGAAAGCAGCCGTCTTGTCCAACTCTGCTTTGAGTCAAATACAGAACCTGCCGATTTGGTGATTTTCAGACCTTTTAGCATCTATTTGTTGATCTAAACGTTTATATGAACTGGCACAGCCACATAATAGCATCCTCAACACAATAACAAATAAATAAATAAATAGATAAAGAAATAAAAATCTTCACATCTTTTCCTTTTTCACAGATGAATGGAAGGGATTTTCCTTCAGTACTTCCTGTGCTAGTTCAAAGGTGGAGAAACATCAAATTCCCTTTGTGCCTGCAGCTTTCATACCCACATAAAAACCTGCAGGATTGCTTAAAAATAACACAGTGCTAGAGGAATTTTACGGAGTTTGAGCTCTGTGTATGTTTTATGTATCACATTTTTGCAGTTTTGGATGCGCTGCACTTATAAGGTGATCATAAAAAAATCTTTGACAATACTTATCGCTCAATAAATGATCACAGTGCAACAAATACTACATAAATAAAAAACAACGCAGTAAATACAACGTCTATTACGATGAAACGGCAACAAAATAAGTTTTATATGATATTATTTGAGGAAAAAAAAAGGCCCATAAAGACAGTGCACCAGGACCCAAAACATACTTTTCTGTGTTGACTCTGTGAAATTACACTATCGCAGGGATTTAGGTGTTAATGTAATGCATGTAATACAAACAGAAATGACCAAAAAAAATAAGCCCGCACAAAACTACAGGTGCCCTGCTGCTCAAATGCAGGCCGAATTTCTATTGATGGGATCCATCCCTGCTATCACTGCCGACAGCCGGCTTATTGATTGGGTTTCCCTCATGATACAGGTGTCCACGTGACGGTGGGTGCAAATCGGGGCTGCTCAGGCTCTAACCCATGGCTCTCATTTGCAGCCTTTAATAGTCGCCTATATTATACTCTAATCTGCCTGATCCCAATTTAATGCCGCTCCCTCGGCCCGACGTGGAAGGAATACTAAACAGTGGGGGGGTAGTGGGGGGGTGGCGGTCACGTGCGTGGAGTGGGGAGCCTGTGCCTCATCTGCGTAATGTCTGCTCGCCGTGGAAGAATCTGGTCGGGGGGTGGGTGACAAAGAAGAGGGGGTCGGTGGTTGACCGTCAAGCGCCGCAGATGGCGTCTTCACAAGTTGTTTGCCTGCGAGCCCAGGCTTTGTGATTTGTGTTCTTTTTTTTTAAGGAAATCGGTTCATTCCATTCTATCACTGGCTAATTTCTTCCTTTTTTCCCTTTTATCAGGCTGTTTTTCTTGTTTGTTTTTTTTTTTTGGTCCTGCCACCTTTTTTTGGCGCTCGGGAACAACAGAACCTGTAGCATCTCTGCGCAGCATTAAGATTGCAAAATGCTAGTTCGCTGGGTGTTGCAGGCCGCTTTCAGAACAGCGGGTATGGAAACGCACGCGAGGCCCAACGTCGAGAGGCTGCTCGACAGATGCATTCTGGGTAAAGCGTAGTCATTTTTTTTGCCATACAGAGAAATAACATTACACCCATTTTTCATATTTAGCTCTACTCAGTTCAGGCAGCACATGCATCTTTTAATATGACGGGCACGCCGTTAAAACTGAATAAATGTGGCGGTGGATAATATATCATATATATCATATATATAATGATATAGTTGGCTCGTGTTGTGGCGAAGGCGCTGATCAACATATATTTTATCATTTCAGTTCATGCTTCCGAAAGCTCACATCTGAAATGGAATCTTTCCAAAACTCTGTCTTATTAAATCGCCGCCGACTAATCCACTCATTTACATTTGACTCAGTTAATTATGGGCAAAACGTCTCGCAGCTCACCTTATTCCATGACAGGGAAATGAACTGACATCCAGGAATACTGATGTACATGATGCCGTCAGGCAAGTGTCAAAGCAATATTTCAAGTCTTCTGCATTTTCTCTGACCTTTACGCAGCAGGTCAGGGTTCTGGTAGATGGGCTGTGAAAAGGCATGCATTTGGATGAAACAGGAAGATGGCAACTTTTTTTTTTTTTTTTTTTGGAGTCTGGGCTGATCGCCTGGTCTTGCAATGTGTGTGTGTGTGTGTGTGTGTGTGTGTGTGTGTGTTTTTCCGTCCTCTGCTACCTCCTGCAACCAAACAGAGCGCCCCCCCGCCACCGCATCTCGGCTCCAGAAGCGGCGGGTTCTATCTGCAGTGCGACGGAGTGAAGATTGCCGACTGGGGGATCATTACAAGGGCCATAAAAGAGCGATTTACAGGACGAGCGGTGAGTGGAGTCAGCGCAGTCTCTGCCCTCCAGGACTGAGGCATGCTGGTGAAAAAGACCCGCCCCCCACCCAAAAAAAAGGCGATGAATAAAGAGTCCAGCTGGGGGTGAGGGCGGGGTGAGGGCGGGGGCGGGCCGGGACACGAGGCCACCAGGCCGCTGTGGTGACAACTGTGTCAGGGTTGGACAAAAATAGATTTGAAAAAAAAAAAAAAAAAAAAAAGCGGCATTAGATTTTGATGTCACACTGAAACAATTTGCCCCCATTTAGGCATGCTGGGCAGTTCATGGCGACGGGGGAGGGGGGGTGGGGGGGGGCATTGTCGAGGGAGGTGGAGATGGAGCCACCAATGTTCAGGACAATGGCAAGGCATGAGGTTGTCTCAGGACAGAATTCAAAGTGCAGATTCAGACTCAAAATCAGCAAAGTCCTTCTGCGGGGCAGGACTTCTTTTCCTGTTTTCCCAGTAATCTGGCAGGCCACCAGGAGCGCACACAAAAAGGAGGCGGGGGGTGGGGGGCGTTCAAGGTATGTTGTTTATGTGAAGTCTGTGTTTTCGAGAGAGAGAGAGAGAGGTGGGGGGCGGGGTTTGACTCTCTCCCGCTCTCCGAGCGCCCCACTGTTCTGCAGCCTAATCAGGCCTGCTGTACCCCTGAATATTGGAAGCCAGTTTGTGGTGGAAC
This sequence comes from Thamnaconus septentrionalis, assembly GCA_009823395.1. Classification (NCBI taxonomy): domain Eukaryota; kingdom Metazoa; phylum Chordata; class Actinopteri; order Tetraodontiformes; family Monacanthidae; genus Thamnaconus; species Thamnaconus septentrionalis. The sequence continues at coordinate 10,315,306 of CM020504.1, forward strand.
CCCTGCCGTGTGCGCTCCCCACAAGGCCCCAGTGCCCCCCGCCCCCCCACCCCCTCACCCAACCTCCCACCCAGGGCTACATGTCTGAATGTGTGTGAGTGTGTTCACGTCTGAAACGCACTCCCCAGCATCTCGCGTGCATGTGTGAATCGTGTGTGTGTGCAGTGTGGACACACCTGTGAGAGTAAAATGCTGTTTCTCTCTCTCTCTGTTTTTCTAAAACACCTTGCATTCTGTTTGCTCACAACTTTCACTTGGAGTTAAAAAAGAAAATACATATTGTCAATTTGTGTTTTCCCATCTCTGAGCAATACTGCACACTCGTCTGCGGCTGTGTCTGACAATGATAAACTGAGCTCCATCCTTGCTAACAAGACACTGCAAGCGGTTTGGGCTCAACAGTGATTTAGCAAATCAAGCAACTTGGACATAATAATAATCACCTTCAGACGCTGCACCTGGACATTGATTTTTTTCCATTGTGTAAGGCCCTGGATGTAAAATGCACTTTGCCTATGTTTTCTTGCGATAACACTGATCCTCCAGCTTTTAAATGTGAGGAAAAATCCACCCTGGATGCTCGCGCCTCTCGTCAGACGGCGTCCGCTGAAGCAGTTTGGGAAATTTGGCACGTCACAGAGGGGAAGCGAGACTTCTCCCAGGTTAGAAACAGCATTGCCAGCAAAGTGCTAGTGTTCTTCAGAGTTCTGAAGCTGCCTGTTCCGTCCTCCTCCCAAACTGGTGGAAGATCCAACAAAGCGTCAGCGTTAGCAGGGAGCTAAAACTGAGCAGAGGAATCAACAGAGGGATAAATATTCCATTTTCTGGAGATCTATCCAGTTTCTGGTTGCTCCACTGGAGTCTGAGACACAAAAAAACAAAACAAAAAAGCAAAAGACTTGGAGTCTGTATAACAGGGAACCTTTTACCAAGCAGGCAATGCGGAAAGTCAGTGTGATTTATCGACCCTTTCCTGAGAACACGTCGAATCCTGTTCTCTACGGCCAGCCCTCGTCAGCGGCTGTCCGTTCCGTTGCCAAGAATCGGCAGCGACGGGATTCTAAAACCGAGCACAAAAGACGCACACACAAAAAAAAAAAACTTCCTTTTCACCCGCAGTCGAGCAGCGAGGAAACTCATAAAAACGGCCATCCCAAAAAGAAACAGCCAATAAAACTACTTGAGCTTTGACACAGTTTCCTGCTTTCCACCGTCGCTCGGCTCGAACCGCACGCTGACCCGCTAAATGGAGGAGGCACGGCCCGTTTTTTAAGCCCGCCGAGGCGGCGAGGCTCGGCGCTGCCGGTCGAGGAAGCGCCGAAGCATCGTGTCGGCGCGGATAAACAGACTTTATGGCGCATTACAGAGGGCGGACGAACACAAAGGCGAGCACACGCGCATGACGCACGCACACACAAATACGGTGGACGTGTCAAATTGGCGGCGCCTCCTCTGGATGTCTGCTCGTCTGCAACACGAGACGTCAGTGAGTTTTCGGCCCTTTCGCAGCACTCGAAGCACAAGTTGGAGGGAAAAAAAAAAGCTCCTGAGGCTGAGTGAATTTCTATTATTCTTTTAGCAGCTCTTATCAGAGCGGCATGTGTAACCTTCCCGCAAACTGTTAAATCTCGTTTCAATGCAAAACATCCAGGGCGGCCAGCATGGGAGGAGAGGCTCTCGGCAGAGACCCTCCAAAGATATTCTGCACCACACAGAGCCGTGCGCTGCTGCTGCTGCTGCTGCTGCTGCTGCTGTACAGCCTGCTTTGAAAAAAACAAAAAACAAAAACAAAAAAAAAAACCATGGAAATAAATAAATAAAAACAAAGCGCTGTGCCAAAAGAGAATGAATCCAATTTGGTTTGCTTTTGCTTTCTGATGCAAATGAACGCGTGAGATACGATGAAGAAATAAGCCTCTCTTTCATTCCACACATTTAGGGTTGTTTACCTGGCAAAGTGACCATGAAAACACTGGCAGCCCGTGTTCTGAACCTCTGAGACACACCTTCCGCTTTGATTGATTCCTTTCGTGTATATTTATTTACCTCCTTCCCCCTACGACACACACACACACAGAAGTAACGAGGGTCGACTCCAGCCGATAAAAGTGCGACAATGGCGCGTTCTGCTAAACACAGCGGCGTTGCCTTGAAGCATCATAAGAAAGTCTCTGTTTGGAACAAAAGTGGGACTATTATGATGTCTCTTTCAATTAAGTGCGCGTCTCCAGCTCGGAGCCGCGGAGAGGGTTTCTATTGAGGCTCCAACACGGGCGCCTGCAAACCTGGAAAAACAAAAAGCCCTCCCAGCTTTTTTAATAAGATGCAGAGAATCCAGAAGGATCTTTATGGTAAATGCCACAACTCATTAGGCTAATTACTCTATCACACATTTACGCCGCCGCTAATAATAAAGTAGGCAGGCAGACAGAGAGAGGGAGTGGGGGGAGCCGCACGTCCTCCTCAGAAAGTTGCCATTCCAGCAATTAGTGAGAAGAAACATTAAAGCCCACACAGACTTTCCGAACAAAATAATTAAAGGGGGAGGGGACGGGGGGACGGGGGATTGATTTTTTCTCTCTCTCTCTCTCTCCTTTCTTTCCTCCTTTCAAAGCCTATACAGCGTCTGTGTGAGTAAAGAGCCTTGGCAGAGCAGCGTTCTATTCAAAAAATAATAAGTGCATTTGACTCTCCGTGGGAGACGTGACTCATGGAGTCGGATTTAATTGCATTTATAAAAAGGTAACAAGGTGCATTTAGTCGATGGCTCCTTGTAAATAAATACATAAAGAAAAGGAAAAACAACAATCCCAACTATTTTGGAACTATTTTGTTGCCAGGCCTCCTCTGAATTCGGAACAGAGCGCCGCGGCGAAGACTCACAACCCAACAGTTTGCACCTTGTGGCTGCTGAGCTTCGTGCTGCCTCAGACGTGAAAAAAGGATCAAAACGCTTTAATTGGTCGCCAGAATCATTTGGAATGGCGGCGTTCTCTCCTCAGACGGAGCTGCCATCCTGTTTTATTCCCCTCCACCGGGTTCAAGGTCTGCCAGACGGAAAGAGAAGAAATCTGCATTCAGGCGCTTGTAATGCGCTACAGTTGAAAGTTGGGGCCGCTTGCTCATAAGTTTTACAGGCCGAGGTGACAAAGTAACATGTCCAGCACCTCTTTCTAATTCAAATTGGAAACCAATGACTTTGAGCTCAGCATACACACACACACGCACGTCAGTGTGGTCCCGGTTAAATGTCAAGAGCAGTGTTGAAAATAACAGGTTGTCCAAAATAAGTTGACATGCATATTGAAGTGTATATAAAACTGTCTTCTTTATTTTTTCACTGCCACCTCTTTTTAGCCGGCCGCTCCTGCCGGCCAGTTTGTCTCGTTGGTGTATCAAACTTCATTTTGGCGCCGTGCCCCACGAGGCTGAAATAGCCTGGCAGGCGGGTGAGGTGCATCGTCCCCAGCTTCCATTCCTTTCCTCACGTGGAGACATTTGTTATTTTTATTAGACAGTACAAGGTCATTTCTAGGAGTTTTCATACACGTTCAAAGTACACTTATTATTATTGTGTCCAGTTGACTTCTTTAAGTGGCCATGAGCTATTTTTTCCCACGTGAGCCAAAACAACGAGTCTTCGTAGCCCCTCCCTCCTCTCGCTCCGTGACTCCGCCCCCTCCCTGGCCCGCCAAGCCGTGAACAGCCACCGAGCCAGCAAAGACGCCGCAAGGGTGTGAATGTTTAGCGAACGCGCTGGAAATGCTAGCGTTAGCCAAGATCGCGCGTGGTGATTTCATTCGGTTGTTCTACAGCTCACTCCCATCGGGGTTCATTCAAAAACTATTTCATGTTTTGTTCCGCTTTCGACCATCTTGTTTTCAAAAAAAAAAAAAAAAAGTAGCAGCTGCTGCTCGCTATTTATAATGGCGGTGGGACAACAGTTCTGATGGGCGGGAGGTGGCGGAGATCAACAGACAGAGGAGATGTGTGACGGGAGACTGATGGACGAACACCACTGGGGCCTCTTTATATCTGACAATGATGAAAATCATGTATTGCCCCTTTAAATTCATGGCCATGTTTTGATCTTAATCAAAATAAAGCATTTTAAATTAGGTTCTTGTGCGTCGGTCAGAGTTTGCTCATAGGTTGGCTGCTACTTCTTAGCACGATTTCACCAACGAACGGCACGGACCTACTTGGAAAGGAAGTTACTGTCACATGTCACTGTGTGTCGTTATGCTAGGTCATCATGCAAATTTGCAGCAATGAACTCGACAAACAATGACTGTTAACTTGCTTGAGAAAAAAGAGAGAAGGCTCTTGATCCAGTCTGCTTTACTTTGTCCATTTACGCTGAACATTTGTGCTAATGTGGAACTTCCTCTCTTTCCTTCTTTCGTTTTTTTTTTTTGCCCTTGACTGATTGCAACATAGTAACTAACTTCTTCAGTGTGAGTTCAGGGCACAACAAGGGCACTTTAATCAAGCAGTAAAGTACTGAGACAGACACATTAATATTAGTAGGAGAAGGAGCGTGTGAGACTCTGTTTAAATAAAGTTTAAATAAGTAAGGACAGTGTACACTGTTGTGAGGCTGGGTTTCGATTTTATGATTTTATGTAGCGCAAGAAAGAAAGTAGCGATCCTTCCACTCCACCCCCTCCCAACCAAAAAAATAAAAAAATAAATAACATCTCATGGAAGTGGAATAAAGGGTGTATTTGGACTGAGGATATACCCCCACACAACAGGCAGCAGCACCCGGAGCTGCTCCAAACATGGCTCCTCACATCAAAGGGAGCCTTGTATCTCAGAGGAGCCGCCGAGGACTTTACAGCCGAGCGCCTCAGGCCTGAGCGCATGGGCTCGCACCTCCTCAGACTGTGGGGGGGTTAGTGGGGGTGGGGTGCCCGGAGGTGGGACCCGAGGAGCCAGGACAGATGGCCCAACGCAGTCTGCAGCGTCATCATTACAGAGCGGCCCACGCTGGCGTCTCATTGCGCTCAACAATTATCTAATGCTCTGTCGGTCTGTTGCCCCGGTGCTGCGAGACGCTCGTCCCACTCGATTAAAAATGCCTGTATTCTGAATAATTCACTTCATAAATAGATAATATAAGCTCATTATAGGGACGCTTCAGTATTCTGGAGATTAGCTCGGAGAAGTGAGGTGTGTGCGTGTGTTTTTTTTTAACCAAGTTTGAGGTTCTAGGTTTTTCACTCTTATTTTCTGCACCTCGGAAGGTGGCGCCCTGTCTGGAAATCCGGCAGAGTAAATCATAAAATATGGATGCAATGTCGTTAGACACACAAAACTGTGGCCGCTGTTAAAGAAATGAAAGTTTCAAATGAAGCGTTAAACTTGAGAAAGTGCAAGAATGAACAGAAACACAGACATACAAATTTGTCAGAAGGGCAGTTCCTCCTTTTCAGAAATGCACCACAATCTGCAGCGCAACAGTAGTTTTATTGTGAAAGGGGGTCTCTGCCACTGAAAGAGTGATGCTTACCTTTGAAAATGGCTGTTGGCGTGAAAGAGAAATAAATTACACTTTACAAAAACATTCTTAACCTTGGGAACAACTTCTGATGCACGTTTTTGTTTCTTTGCAATACAAGATAATTAAATGACTTAAGTAGGTTTTTTTTTCTCCCACATTGTTAGCGCCAGCTGCCGAAACAGTAAATTGCAGGAGTCAGGAAAGAGTAGTGGACAAAGTTCAGGGACATCCTGTTTATTGCTAAAAACTGAATTGTCTATTTAGTGAGTTGAAAGAAATGCAGGGAGACGAGAGGCTGCTGATGAAAGTCTCTTATGAATGTGTTTAGCAAAGGTTCTCCTTGGTTAACGCCCGACCCTTAAAAGAAACGAGATGTGTCTTTGGCAAGAAGGAATGTCATGGACAGTTCATAGAAACATTAATTGAAGAAAAAATAAAAGCAGGACTGAAAAGATGCATTTGCTAATTTGGTTGAAACTAGCAGAAAAAATAAAAGCATGAAAGCGGTAACGAGTTGAAAGAAAACCCCTTGCTCTGGAAAAGACGCAGCTCTCGACGTGGCGAGCCTACCTGTAGACGGCCCTCTTGTCGGACTCGAGCTGGGCCTGTGGGTCAAGCGTCACACTGACAGAGGTATTTCCTGCTGCAGAGGCTGCTGGGATGTGGACCTGTGTGGTCTTGGTGTTCTGCTGAGTGTTGCCCGTCATCTGGGGAGACATAAAGCCGAGACCCGAGGCACCTCTTAGATTATTCTGTCAGTGATTCCAAAGCCGTGCGAGGAAATTCCTGGAGGGCAAGCCTGCATAACGCCCTCAGTGCTCACTGCCCCGGACTCACTGACAATGCTAACCTGCTTAGTTTTTTTGACTAGACACAAGTCTTGCATGTTTTTCCGCACATTGCCATGTTTACGGCTGTCATTTTTTTTTCCCCGTTTTATAAAGGAAGCACAGCTGAAAGCAGCCAATAGCCACTCTTGATAATAATACGAAGCACTTAAATCAGGGTGAGGATATTCTGAAAACCCAAAACTCCCAACACGGCCTCTTGGGGAAACTGCAGAAATAGACAAAGAAAGTTGCTTTATAAAACACAAGGTTAAATCCTATATTAAAGCATTGCTTTTCTGCTTGAATCCAAAAACTCAGATATAAACCGAAATAATATAAAAGCCTCTGGCAATCGATGCCTGTGTGGTTCTCCCAAGTCTTTGGGACAGATTTGCACACAGTGCACAATGCTTCACAACATTTGGGAATGTTCCGTTATGTGAAAGTGCAGCGCGGGCAGTCGGTGCATCTTTTTAAGACAAGATAAAAGAAGATAATTTCCGCTTTATTGTCCGTCCTGAAACATGACGGAAATTCTTCTTTTGACACAAAGACATTCGTTCAATTCCCGTCATCAAGATGTTTGAATCATCTTGTACGTCAACGCAGGAGCCGCCGGAGTTGTTTGTGTCATGACGCATGCACACTGACAGGATAACGTATAATATTATAATAATAATGCCGGTGGCCCAGTGCAGAATGTTATTATCAATACTATATTTGAAAGGCACAGAATTAATGATCTGTGGAATTTTAATTCGCTGCTGATCAAACTTCCGTGTGGCTCTCGGCTTACTGTGGAGGATATTTTAATCTTGGGCGCCACGTCAAACTTCATGACTTCACCGGGCCGGACCACCGGGTCAGGAGACCGCCCCCCCGCCCCCCCGCCCTCCCGCCAGCACTTTACTGGAGGTCCAGTAGACCATCCAGTAACAAATACAACTCGTCTTCTGCCAAAACTAACCCATAACATGCTCAATTTTTTTTCCGCCCCGTCATGTTTGTCACTTCAACCTTCATCTCAAACCGCTCCCAACCAATCTGAATTAAAAAGAAAGAGCCTTGGAAGAATAACAGGCCTGAAGTCAAACCTTAATGGACGAAGCGAACCCCCTCCCGCCTTTATTTAACGTGCAGCTGCTCGTGATGCAGGTGAAGTCATTTTCTTTAATCACTTTTTAAAAGCAATAAGGTGCAACGCCGGCCCGATGCAGGCCGACTACAAATGAGGACGTCCGGGGGACTAAATCACCGTCGCCTGTCAGGGCAGGAGCCTCGTAATGAAGCAGTTACAGCGCGAGGAAACAAGGCAGGGGCCGCCGTTCGCTGACTGAAGGCGGCGGCTCGGCGTCGTAAATCAGCTCCTGTTGGAGGGGGTAAATATTTAAGCGCTTGCTTAACATCTGAGGCTGTACGTTGAGAACGTAGGCAGAGAAACAGCGTAGCTTCGCCCGGGTCCTCGCGAGTGTGTGAGAGTGTGTGTGTGTGTGTGTGTGTGTGTGTGGTCCTACACAGAATCATTAGACAATCTCTTAACTTCCTGTGATGTCGCCCATTCCAGGAAGCAGACTGACACGCTCAAGCGGTCGCTGCCCCCCAACACCCACCCTCGCCCCAGCCTGTGTCCCCTCTCATTCGTTTTCTCCAAGGAAATGAGTCCAACACCCCCCCCCCTCCTTCCCCAACCACGTCCACCACCCCACTTTTCTTTTTTCTCCTTATTCCCCCCCCCTCTCTCTTTTGGAGTCGGGGGTAGAATGGGAGGAAGCTTCAAGTCTTAATCCCGGCACCAAATGGGAAATAAATTAGCTTCTTCACACTTAACTAGCTCTCATTTGCATTTGCCGAGCGTGCAGACTGCGGCTCTCCCCCGGCGCTAATCCTCCTGGGCGAAAGCAGACGGAGGGTGGCGGACAGGGAGGTGGGCGAGAGGGGTCGGGCGAACCCGCTCCGACTCCCCTCGGCGGGCCGGTCGGCGGTGTTGGACAGGGACGGCGACAAGCCAGTCGGGTCAGGTTAATTAGCCTGACCTGTCGGTGGCGGCGGCGCCGCGTGTTGTGCTAAACGCCGCAGGCTCGGCCTTGACCTCTTGTGAAGCGCTTGCAAAAAAATAAAAAATAGCGGAATGCATCCCTCCGGAATTGCTTCATCACTGTTTCCGCGTTCAACCTCCACATAATTGATTTTTCATTTCATTTAGAAGTTGTTGGGGTTTTTTTTCCCAGGCGATTTAAAGAAATATTTTTTGAGATTATTTAACTTGTTAGCTTTGCTGTCAGAACGCTGCTATACACTCAGACTTTTCCTTTTTAAAACCTGTCATTTAATATTGCTGCATTACATCGAGAGTATTGACCACTGCTGTGTTACAGACTAAACGCCGTGACAACCTCAGAGGAAAAAAGATCAGATAAATTAGTTGACCTGTCAATTCTAATTTGAACACCTTTCCTTTGCCGCTTCATAAGCTAAATAATAACAATATTAATCATTTGAAAAGGTCAAAGCAGTCTTTCAGGAAACTATGCCCCTGTCGAAAGCTAATCCAAAGACATTTCTGTCAGCAGTTTGTCAACAAAATTCAAATGTTGATTTGCATCATCACAATGTGCCCAGGAACTTCCTCCATCTTTCTGTGGACCAGGGGTTGTGTATCAGACAGCAGGGCATTGTGTGATGTGATGTGTCAGTGGCGTCTTCATTTATAACAGAACCGGCTTAGTCCATTGCAAAAGTCAATCCTTGCTCTGTGAAACCGGCCAAAACAAGGTCTGAGGGAGGTTGGACGACCAGCACGACCAGGTCTGGGATTCTGGACAGAAAAACTGCACTTCAAAGTTCTTAAATGATTTTTGTTTTGGTCCCAACACCACAAGCAAAGTGCCAATAAAAATATATATAAACCTCTAAAGCAACAGCTTTGCATTAATGTTAATGTTAATAAAACAGAAAGTGCTGGCCTATCTAAATACGCATTAACAAAAAAAAAAAGGGCACGAGGTTGATGAGGCTCCTGACCTGTTGGCTCTCCTGGTACGATGGTGGAGGAACGCTCTGGGTGGCCATCATTGTCACTGCAGGTGCTGGGGACGCATGTTGCATCATGGGACGGCTTCACATTCAGACTGGAAGAGGAAATGAGACATTTTGGATTTTCATTACTTTTTTTTTTTTTTTTTATATATATATAAAAGAGAGAAAAGCACTGAGCGAGCGGCGGTTGCGAGTTGCGTTACAGCAGCCGCCACCAGGTGCTGCTGTGATTAAGTGTTAGGCCGTGAGTCACTGGCATGGCACCCCCACCATCACCCCCCCCCCCCCCCCCTCCTTCCTCTGTTCACTTATTAATTTCTTTGCCTTCCGCGGCCCCTCCGCTGCAAGCTGGCGCATGATCCGGCGCGGCGCATTAATACCAAACGATCCGCCAGCCTCGTCGGCAGAACCAAAAACTGAACAAAAAAAATAATCCACAGCTTTTTGTTTTTGTTTGTTTTGTATGCCAATTAGGGCCGGCGGCGCTCCCTTGAGAATCACAGCTGGCTTTTACGCCAACTTGTCGCGGCCGAGCCACCGTTCCCGTCTCTGACACGGCGGGCTGGTAATGTTGTTGTTGTGCTACAACCAAGCCGATGGGGGCGGGGCGGAGTAAAGTGGAGGAGGGGCGTGGGGGGGGTGGCTAATTAAGGGTCTTGTCGGTGGGCTAATTGCTATTGGCCAGGACCCCACAGGGCTGGGGGGGCCGTACCCTGTGGAAAATCTCTGTAACCGTCAACCTTCACCCCCACTGCAGGAGCTAATTGGTTCAGGGTTCTACAACACACACACACACACACACACACACACACACACACACACACACACACACACACACACAAAGACCCCCTGCCGACAGCCCCAACTTACTATAGGCAGGGCGCAGTGGGCGCTCCATCCCGAAGCTACGTATAACCTATGTGTATACGCTGCATGAGAAATGTCCTCTAAATTAGCAATTTAACCGGGGGTGGGGGGGTTGCTGATGAGAAATGTGACGGTAAACTTGATTAAGCCTCCTCTCTTGATCTCACCGCATTACCTTTAACCGTGGAGCATTACTGGCACCCCTGTGCTCTAATACAACACGTGAGCGCCACAGCGTCAGCTTTCATACGCCGGCCGAGCTCCTCCGTGTCGCAGGAGTTATTGGGTGAAGACGCCCCATAAAGCTCATATAAAAGCCTTGCGTGGCTGTAAAAGGTCAGACGATTAAAGTTGACTGGTGCACTGCCACTGCGACAGGGACGCTCCATTGAAAACTACAGAAAATTCCGGATATAAAAATGTCGGGGGGGGGGGGCTCCGGTCCTTAATTATGAGGTCATGGCCTGGAGCGAAACAGGGCGGGGGGGGATGTGAGATTTGTTTTCAATTAGGAGAAAGCACTGTATCTGTAATTCCATGTGTGCCTCTTTCACAAAACTGCAGGGGGGAAATAAGGAAGGGGAGAACAATCTTGGAAAATGTTATTCAGTCATATTCAAGTGTTTGGGGAAAAAATGATAATCTGGTCAAATCTGATGTTTGAGGTCAAGAATAATAATATACATCTCTCATGTGGATCTCTGGTCATGGCAAGGCTTAAAAGGTATTTGAATAAAATTATATTTCACGGCAAGAAAATTGCAATGTAAACAGCTTCACATGTTGTGGATGATCTAAATCCTGGTCCGACCTCGACCGGAACAGGAATCTTGTGTCTGACTGAACTAAAAATGCCACTTAAGATTGCATTTTAAGATGTTGTTGACCTGTACATGAGGAAGTTTTCTCTATCCAGACTTTCCTTTATTATAATTTACTACCGCTGCCCTAAACAATCAAAGAAATGAAAATAAGCCATGTAAGAAATAAAATCTAATTCAAAATATCCGAGCGAACGGAGCCTCTGTTTACACTGTGGACAGAAGAGAGTTAAAGGAGTATTGTGTCAAAAGCAAACTACTGAAGCAGCTCCGTGCCCCCCCATGTTCGAGTCCTGATCTCTGCTGTGATTCCGCTTGCCAGACAGCGAGGGGGCGCCGGCGCGCTGGGCCTCTTTTGAGATCGGCCAACAATATAAAACGCTAGCGAGCTTTTCCGGAAGCCTCGGACACAGAAGCCGCTGACAACCGCGTGGCTCCGAGTGACGAGGCGTCATCGGGCGGAGAGCGAGTGCCGCTGGAAGTCTGCAGCTGCTGCAGTTGTTTGGGGTGTTTAATGTCAGTTCCATCCCGGCGAGGATTTGTCATTTGCGGTTTTAGCTGCTCTGTAATGTCAAACTGTGCTTGCTGTGCTCGCTGTGATTGCTGCTTGCCAATGCATGAGCGTGTGTATATTCACCGGGAAACTGAATAATTTTTTTTTTTTTTGCTGTTTGCACTGTGCTTGTGTGTGTGTGTGTGTGTGTGTGTGTGTGTGTGTGTGTGTGTGTGTGTGTCTCCCCTGGCTTGTTTGTGCGCCACGTCTCTGCGAGCCACTTTGTGTACTGATTGCGTCTTCTGGTTTTTCTGTTCTCATTCCAACTGGTATCAGCTGAAAGGCATCTTCTCCGTTATCAGTCCTCATTTTAATTGCAAATGCACCGAGCGTGTTAGTGATTAAATGGAAAATTGCACATTAATTGATGAGACTGAAGATAAAGCAATTCCAATTACAGCACAGTATTTTAGGCGGCCTCTCAAGTTTCGCCATCCCTCGAAGGAACAAGCCACCGAGCGCCAAATTCGCAGGCAGTCGAGCATCCGTAAACGCACGTGAGCGCGCGCGCACACACACACGCGCACGCACGCACGCACCGTGACTGCTCAAGCATGGATGTACATACAAGAGCCGACAAGAACACTGTGGAGAAACAGCAACAACACGGTATTTAATTTTAACGCTGAAATTAAAGGCACAGACGCGCGCGTTTAAACGGGAAATTTGCCGCACAAAATTCTCCTTGCGCGAGGGCAAAAAACCGGGAGCGACGAAAATTTGTACACAGTAAGACGTAAAAATGCATTTCGTGGAAAAATGACATGTTTGTTCCCTGACAAATGCCTTTGAATTATCGCAGAGTTCATAATGTGAGCAAGCGGGGTTGAACGCTGCCTGCGGTGGCAATCAGAATTCAAAAGCGAGCGCATGGTGGAAAATGAGACGTGGGCATAAAATGATTCCAACAAACATCAAAGGCTTTTGTGAATTCGAATTGGAGGCAGCCGCACTCCTTTTATTGGATTTCTGCGCTGTAAGAAACACTTTTATTCAGCATTCAATTTGCCAACAATTGTCAGTTGTGAATGGGTCTGTGCCGTATTGATGTAAGGTTAGTCAGTGGCAGAGCTGCGGTTTTGCCCCGTTTCCCACACGGCCATTGAAATGAAAATCCATATCTGGTGGCAAGCGATGTGATCAGCGCGTCTGGTCCTCTGCACTTCAACCGTGTCCAAAGGCTCTCGCTGAATGCTTGAGGCTTGAAGGTGCATTCATTGAGCGGCGTTCAGCCTCGGCTCTTTGCGGGCGAGTAGGACCGCTGCTGGACACGGGAAGCGTTCCGGAACGAAAGTGTCCGTCCGTCGAAGGATCAAGGTCTGATCTTTTGAACCGGCTGATTAAAGGCCCAAGAAGCGGCTGAATTATCAGCACTTCAAGTGTAAGAATGGAGATGAGAGAGAACAAAGCAACACAACTGACCTCCTTGGAGCAGATTTGATCTGTGCATTTCCATGACACTCCTACACCAAACTCGAGTCACTCCTCCACCCGCCCAAATACAAGCGAGATTCAAAACGGCCCGAGTCGATGTTTGCAGCACTACTTCAAACTGTTCCGCATTCGCCGGCCATCCGCGCTCCTCTTCCCGTGCAGGCCTCAGCCAAGGGCACTTCCTCCCCAAAGAAAATGTTCCATTCGGAATACAATGCAACATAACCAGCACGTAAACCACTTCCTTCACGCTGTGACACATATCTCCCGCAGCTGCTGCTAACGAATGCTAACATTTAAACACAAAGGTGTAGGCGTTAGCTTCTTTTTAGCTATTTTGAATCGAAGCCACAGTAGCACCCACTGCCTCGGAGAAAAGACAGAATCCTTTTCCCTGATTGTTTTTTTCTGAAGACGTTTATGACTTTAACAGCCGCATAACAGGGAATAACGTTAGTTGAGACAGTTTAAAGGAAAGACGCAATGGGCGATCTTACTTGTGAAATGACAAGCCGTCGTGATCCGTTGTTCCCTCCCGTGGTTGCTTGTCTACCCATAACACGGAACACATTTGCTCCCTATGGATCGGAAAACCCTTCAGGTGGTTGAAAAAAAACCCTTCCCCGTCCGAGACACAGGGAACAAGAGAGCGGCCGGCGTAAACACAGCTCAGGTGGATAAACAAGGACTAGCAGGAAACAGACGTCTCTGAAAGCTAATGATAACACGGCCGGCTAGAACGGCAGTCAAATTGGAAAACAACGCGGAGGGAATACCAAGAGGGATGGTCCAGTCGTATCTGTGCCTGCCGCGACCGGAGGCCGCTGACCCACCTGCACCGGTTTGTTTTGGTGGAATTTCAGAGCCCACGTTCAACATCAACATATCATCTTATATTATAATCACATTCTCCTGTACATGGCGCCTTCCAATTACTAATGTCAACGTTATGTTGTCACGGTAAGGAGGTGGGGCGAGGGGGTGGTGGGGGTGACAGTCGAACCATGAAGGCTTCTATTAATCTAATTTGAACTTGCCTTTGTCTCTGCTGCTTTGTATTAATTTATTTTTATTTCAGCCTCTACCCTCTTATCTGATATTGATTGCGCTGATTTAATTTATGTGCGTTCTCCTGCCTCGACTCCTGCACGCCCTGATTAAGTCTATCACTGTGCCCTTAGGTTTATTACTGGGGATGGTTTCAGAGGCCATAATTGTTTACTTCACGAGAAAGCCGGGTTGGCTGTCGTTAGCGCTCAGAAGGCAACAGCACGTCTTGGCAAAAGGCCTGAATATCTCCCATGTCGGATCACACAACACTTGGCCCCAAAGCCTGTTTAGTCCTAGAGGAGGCCCATGTTGATAGTGAGGTGAAAGAAACTGACTTTGAATTACTATGCTCCACAAGAATCAATTAATATGTTGAAAGCCTGAAAAAAACAGATCAACAAGCTAATTATCCATCCGTCCGGGTGTTTACCAAAAAGCAAAATAATGCCATGACTTTCAATTTCTACATTTTTATTTTTTTATTTTTTTATTATAATGTCTTCCTTAATTGCCTTGCTGTTATTTTTTATTTTTTTTAATTTCCTACAACTGAATTGTATAAAATGCAAAGGGGCCAATATTTCTTTTGTTCTATGAGCTGCTCAGAAACAAACTTAGTTGCCAAAAAAAAAAAACAGGTATGATCAGAAATAATTTACTAAAATGACCTAATCCCACACCTCGAACTGCTGATAAACCGTGCTCATACTACAGTGTTTGTACTTAGTATTGATTAGAAGGCAAGCTCTTCTTTGGGAATGCGAAAGTGTTGCATTCCAACAAAGAAGCAAAAGCCTCGAGACAGACTTCTGCCTTCATTATCCGCCAAAAAAGCTTTGAAAAAATATAATGAAATAAATTTACAAGGGCAGCAGCGTACGACTCTGGAAAATTACCACCCCAGTCCCAGCGATGCTCATTCCTTAACAACAACAGCGCAAAGGCTCCTCTGATTGAACTAGAGATCAATGGGATGTGCGTTGAGAATCTTGAAGCTTTCCATAAATAATATCTTGCACATATTCATGAAATCGGAGGCGGTGCGCACGTGCTCAAGGTTAGAGCCAAATCTGCTTTTTTAAACGTTCCAAACTATTACACACCGGAGGACCTGCACTTTTTTTTTTCACAGCCGATCCGATATCAAATCCCGGAGGCCAGAGAAGGGAACCTCTTCTTATGAGGCGGCCGTCATTTTGCACATCCTGGCCTCAAACTCTCATTTATTTTGTCCCGTTTCGAGTACGTCCGCCATCTGAAAGTGGGGACGCCACCCCGGCTCGGCCGATATCACGCCTCTTGATGCGAGGCGGCAAAATGAATAAATAAATCAGGTGCTTTTGAATATGAGTGGGATCTAATCATCGCCTGCCTTTTTTTTTGGGTCGGGCCTGATTTACAATGCAAACACCAGGAGGCGAGGCCTTGATGGTGTCGAGTAAAACGGTGGCGGGGAGGGCAGAATGGTAATGAGACTTCAGGACTGGGGGGTAGTGGGCAGGGGTGTCGGTGGCTGTGTACACATTCGTGGGCGGACCCAAAACGCAGGCACTGTAAAAGGTGCAGATCAGAGAGGAAACACCCCCCCACGCACCCCCACCTCCCCCTCGAACCATTGAGGTGAGTGAAAGCGGGCGTTAGCGCTAACGCCAGCGCTCAGACGCGCTAACGCCAGCGCTCAGACGCGCTAACGCCAGCGCTGAAGGCGGAAGATGGCGAAGCTTCGAGCAGCGGAATCCCGGGGCGTGCGCGCACATCCGCGCGCGGCACCACGTGCACGCACAGCCGCAGGCCAAGACGGTCTCCCCAGTAGGGGTGTTTAAAAAAAATAAAAAAAAAATAAAATAAAAAATATATATATATATCCCCCAGGCTAAAGCAAAGCTCCACACACACCGTACAGTGAGCGAGGAAGCGGTCCGCACTCCCAGACCACCTCATTAACCTGGGCTTGCAGCCCCCACCACTGCCCCCCTCCTCCAGGCCTTGCAAACAGCCCCTCCCACCCGCCCGAGCCACACTTGCAATTCATACCGGTATCATTTATTCATCCGCTCCTGTTGATTGAACTGGCCCTCGCCCCCCGCAAGACAGATGAGGCATGGATTAGAGGCCCGGCGAAGGATGAGTCCGGCGTCGTGGCGGACATTGTTAATTCAAGGTTTCGCCCTGATCAGGGCCGAGGGTGGCGGCGGAGGGGCGCAGAAGGAGCGGCGTACAGCGCCGTTTTCCGGGGGGAGTCGCGCGGGGTTTTATTTTGCGTTCCTGCAGTGGCTTCGGACGGCGCTCCCGCTAGCATCACTGCAAGCTTCTGCTTCTGTGTTCTTGGCCCGGCGTTCCTCCGGCGACAAGGTGGCTGCAACTCTGAGGGTCTGTTTTGGTTTCATGAGGTCGAATCGACGCTTGGCTGCACCGCGCTTTACAGTTTAGACAGAGGAAAACTTCAAAAAAAAAAAGAGAGAGAGAGAAAAACAAGCTTCAGCATGACACATAGGAACTTGTGAGTTCTCTGGTGTTTTCCTCCTCTCGCTCAGAGAGTGAGGCCAACTTTAGTCCCTTCAACTCGTCCTTATCAATTTTCAATGACATTTTATGCTCGAATTCAAATCCATAACCTTTCTGGTTTATTCTCTCTCACTGAACTCCTTAATGAATGTCCTTCACATATTCAAATATGCCCTGCAGCCATAATGAAGACACAGGGATTTCCCTTGGGGATGACAGTTTGCGAGATTCATTGCTTCTTTTTTTATTTCCCTCCCAACTGCGCTGACAATGGCGACGGCGCTTCAATCTGACTGCAATCCTTGTTTTCTTTGTGTTTATGCAAATGTTTGTTTGGACATAACAGATTCGGGTTTGATTGTCTCCCTTCCTGCTTTTAAAAAAATCAGATTAAAGTCCCAAGTCAATGGATAGTTATAAACTACAGTACGGTGGATTTTTTTTTTCCTATAATTCCCCAAGGGCAGGTGGTTTGCATGCAAATAACGCCATTAGCATAGCTGAAAGCCCTTATTACAATTGATTTTGCAGGAGCTAAACATATAAGGTGATAATGAAAAGAATATTCAGTCTGCAGGTAAATTGATTTGGCACCTTTAATCGTCTCTATGAAGACTTTTCTATTGGAAATCTTGTTATTTGTGTCAAAAATAAAGATAGCAAAGAAATGTCTGTGGATTATTAGTGTCCCCACATCTCTGATTAAAAATAAATCTTTTTTGAGTGATCCTGTGTCATAATTTGTTCTACTCCTTGCAGCAAAACCATATTGTTAACTTTTTTTTTTCCCATTCAAAATACTGTGAGTACAATTTAAAAAAAAATGTGTGATTGTATGGGAATGTATAAAAATAAATAATTAATACTCAAGGGGGTCAGTAAATTTGAAGATAGCATATTGTGTGGTGATGGGAATAGAGCAGTAGCTAGCGTTATAAGGTCGCAAAGAGCACAGGGTCCCTCATTCTACACAGTGTCAGAGTTTTAAATACAGTTGCCAGTGGGGCGGCCTCACAAGATTAAGAAAAAAAAAACCCTCCTTAGACCTCAGAAAACAGCGTATTTTGCCCTCTGTTTAGAGACCTCAGACAAAAATGCTACAACTGATGCTTTACTTAAATACATTTGGTTGAAAGGGCTGCGGTGAGCACCTGAATGTGTCTGCTGTCACTAGCCTGGGTGATGTAACGGTGAGCTACCAGTGACCTTTGTGACATCTGGGGAGTTCATTGGGTTTGAAGGGATGCATATATATATATACACACACACAGATCAATCACATTTCATTGGAGTCTGTCAGATCAGCGATGCATTATATTGATGGTAAGTGTGTGTAGTTCACAAATTGTATTTGACACATTGTGGCTGTAGACTGACAGACAGCTGATGTTTTGAAGATGGACCTTGAGGGAGTCTCTGCAAGCATGCTGCATTGTAAAGTCATGTCTTAAACTATCCTACTAGCATACAATGGATGATATATTACACCAATGAGAATTACTGGAACTAATACAATTCAAATACACTGACGATGTTAAACTAGAGAAAAGAATATATGTCCTGTGAAACAGAGTCCTGGAAGTGGATGTTTTGTATTGAATAAAGGCAGACAAATGATGACACAAACATAATTATGCTTCAACTTAATATTGTGTCACAAGAATAACATGTTATGTCGGGGCAGAGAGTTTCTTCGCTGCACCGTGATTTCCCCAAAGGTTTTAATGTAAACCCAGGCTGGGCTTGGCTCCAGCTCAAACGAGTCAGCGTGGAGGTTTGTTTCTTTCCAGCAGACCGCAGAACAACCCCGCAACATCCAACCCGGTGGGGGGGAGAAAAAAACAAAAAAAAAAGCGATAACATGAACATAGCCATGCTCCACTAGCTAGACCACGCACACGGGGTAAACACGGCGCGTGGCCACCAAATGGTTGTCGGACCTGCTTCACTGAACTTATTTTTGTTTCCGCTCTGCTCGTGGATAAATTTACACAAACTGGCGCTGCATCATTTCCTAAAACAAATACACAAGCGCAAACACACAGTGGCATATAGGCAAGAGCATGCGCACGCACACACACTCACACACACACACACACACACACACACTCCTGGGACGCGGGTGTTGGTGTTGGTGTTGGTGTTGGTGTTGGTGGTGGGTGGGTGGGAGGGGTGTGTGGGGGGGTTCCACGGGGGGACGAGAGACTGCCAACGTTGCGCTACCCTCCGCCAACAAAAATAGCACTGCAAGCGGCGTCTGCATGGCGCGCAAGTCTCAGACTAGCGCACGTCACGATCGTCTATTCCACATTTCTTTTGATTAACTATAAAAAAAAAAAAGAGAGCGTCTGCGCTTCTGCCAATAAACACAGAATATCCGTCAATTTGTAAGAAACAATGAGGCCGTGTGTCACTGCGCGCATGTGTTGCACGTTCACGATAAAAGCAGCGTTAGCCACCTCAGTCTCACGCTAGCGCACGTGGCTGCGGCCCTCAAGAAATGCACAATTTGATCCTCAAATGAAACAGGAGAGGAATAAGTAATACCGTCCCAACGGCAAAAACTGAGTGTGTTCCTCAAGCAAATGAACTGCTTAAAAATAGAGCATTGCCAGTGTTTAATTAGCATTTTCTTTTTCTGGGGCAGATAATATAAGGAGCTACAGGGTGAGATGGTGGAAATGGTCACAAGAGTAAGGAGGGGTAAAAAAAAATGTTGCAGTCTTGTACTCTTAAAAGATGAGGTTTTATTTTTATCAATTTCTTTGTATTTTATTTTGCACAAATGCATAAGAGAAAGTTCAACTGTGGTGATCATGCTTGGATTACGGTGTCAACCACGGGGATAATAAATTCAGCCGAGCTACATTTAGGGAGTCCCGTTTATATGGATTCTTATTTCTTATTTTTGTTTTATTTGCACGTCTCAGGTGGGTGCAAAACACAACAGCAATGGCATTTTCATCCTGAGAGGTGGTGCAAGTGTTTGCCCTTCTGCCGCGCACACGCACACACACACACACACGCACACACACACACACACAGTTGCATATACAAGAGGAGCAGAAGCATTTCCCCTGCTAAGCTGATACCCATCAGACACTGAAAGGTTGGAAAATTCAAACTGAAATTGGAACGGCCAAAGCTCACAGACAGGAAAGGTAATCTACAAGAGTCTGCCACTGAATTGACCGCCTCCACCCTAAACTCAGTCCTCTTGCTCCTTCTCATGTTAGCTTGCACATACACTGAGCAGCTTATCTGGCAGAGAATAAAGGATACCTTCTACTCCAAGCGGCAGAGGGACTGCCATCTGTGGCAGTCTGCAACAATTTTAGCCAACTCCGCATGACTCACAAATGAATGGTAGGCTACATTTACCGCTAAACCACTGAGTAAATACAGAGAGCCGGATGTCACTCCATGATGCTGGACTTAGAAACGACTGAATTGTTTTCATTGAGGGATGACAAGATAAAGTGCAGGGTCCTGCCTTGGCTTTTTCAGTAAGATCTTGATTAGGAATCTTAAACCAAAAGAAAAGCATTCTCAATGAACAGACAAACAGAAAACACTTTGAGTCACTTTGTGCTGGTGCTCTTATTCATTTCCTATGGAGAGAGCACAGCTAGCCCTGGCATAGCGCACCACTCTAATTTGCCACACGAGTGCTGCACTCAAAGTTCAAATTGTTTGAACTTTGACCAAGTTCTCCACTGACCTTTCAAAGTGCAACCAACTCAGACACAAGCTGTATGTAACAAAATGAAAAGTGACAGGCAGACTTTCCTGATTTTTAAAAAAAAAATTATAGGAAGCTAGATACGCCCATTGCATATGAAAGCTAGCTAGCTAGCTAGCTCCGGCTCAGCAACCGCCCTGACGACCTAGTGTCTGAAGAGCAAATCACCTACCATGATTTCACCATTTGACTAAATAACCGATTAGATTAGAAAACACTCTTTGCTTTGAGCCATATTAACATGGTTAAACAAGAACAAACTGATAGCATCGCTCCGCTTAAATGCGATGGGCTATGGGCTTTATACCAAATATACGTGAGGTGAATCCAGGACATTCATCAGGCGAGGCATGTTAATCACTGCTCAGTTTTCACTCAGCAACATATCAAATGTAAACTTCACATCACATTCATTTATTATTTGAATCATTCATTTCAAAATATAATCAAATGCCATGCTTTCAGATGCTAGCACTCTTTACATGCTAGAAGTGAGCATCTAGCCAATCACAGATGGAGCAGGTAGGGGAGGGGGGATAAGAGCCAACGCCAGCCTCTTCAGGCTGAGTGAGAGAAACACTTGATTTGTAAGGCATGTTAAGCTCAAAACAAACCTTGTTTACTGTTGGAAGTCGACCACCAATATTAATTTATCAAATCTGGGAATGGCCACAATAGAGCCCCTTTCAAACATGTTCCTGTTATTTTCTCCTAGGAAACACACATGCTAAGAAATTGAAAAGGACACACACACACACACACACACACACACACACACACACTACAATGGAATCACCAGAAGGAAATATTTGAGGAGAGTGATTGGGGACCAATCAGATGGGGATTAGCAGGTGAGAAGCTGTATTTGTACATGTGTGCTGGTGCCTGTGCGCATGCGTGTGTGCAGATAGTGTTAGCCACTTGACTGTCAGCAGGCCTGGAGGGACAAACCGTGGCCAACCAGACAGAAGCAGAGGATGACAGAGCCCACTGGCATGTAGGACAAGTGTGCACTAAGAAAGGCAGCGAGGGTAATGACAGGTCAGACACTGACAGTGTGCAATAAGACCACTTGTGGCTACTGGTTGAAGTGGAGCTGTTCGGGCTGCTCGTACCACTTAAAAGTATATGACTTTCCCTTAAACACTATACTTCCTCAAAGCAGTTAGTTATTTTGTCTGCCTGCTGTGCAAAAAACGCATCTGCACTTTAAAGTCTGCAACACTTTTAGATTTACATTTTATTTTTCACAATTTTCAGCAAAATTGGTTGAGAAAAAAAAAGGCAAAAAACAAAGCCTGGTTGTTTACCCATGGAATGTCAACCGCCACAGCAGGAGTAGCTAACGCTCTTTTTTGTTTTTGTTTGTTTTTTTTTTACATTATGCACATTATTTCAACTTAAAATCAACTTGGTGCATGATTAAAAAACAAACAAACAAAAAAAATCTGCAGCACTTTTTGTCTCACAGAACTTTTGACAGTGCAAGCAATGATCCAAAACGACACAGCATGTTTTAATGTTCATCTCCAGTGAACATAAACAAATCCCTCCAGCTGAATGAAACGATGATTTGTTGGTCAAATCATTAAAAAAAAAAAAATGTGATTCAATTCTAAGCAGTTAATAAAAATAAAACATAGCCACAGGTTTCTATAAACAGAATTCCCCTGAAGCTTTCAGTCTGACTGTACACTAGTGAAGGAATCAATAGAAAACAATAGTTTTAACACTCATTTTACTACCAATTTTTACTACAGTTTTGCTACTTTCACCCATCTGATCTGATTAAAAGATAGTATCTGAATTTGTACCAACAGTCTCTCAGTGGAATCAAATTTGATTATATGCACATTGTGAATATCATAAGAAATATACAGTTTTCACCAAAAGCAACAAAATGCTGCAAAGACGCAATATTGAAATTGAAAATGTACGACCACATTATGTAAAAGCTATTGTTGTCTTTAAAATCCATGCTCATTAAAAGGGGCATCCGTTCCAAAGCCAAAGCTCTTCTGAAAGCAAGACTCAGAGAAACAAACAGAAAATGAAGCGGGGCTCGAGTCACCAGAACTGGAAGACCAAATATAAAGGCTGACACTGGCGGTGTTTGCTGCTCTTGGCTGGACAGCCTCTGTTTGTCTTTGTGTCAGGGGGCAGAAAGAGGCAGAAGTCGCCTGGAATTCATGGAAACACCAAAAGAACCTATATTAAATTTCCTGTGAAATGCCATTGAGTGAGGCGTAGCGCGCACGCAGCAGGGGATGGACGGCGGAGGTATAGACAGGAGGGGGCGGGGGGGGGGCTGATGAGAAGGGTGAGTGGGCGGGTGAAGAGCTCAAAATAAAAGGAAAGGAAAACAACCAGGAAATGAAGACAGTTCAGAAAAGGGTTGATTTGCAAAGCAGGTTGGGCAAAGTGAAGATGAGGCAAGAAAATCCCACTGCACTGAAGACACACAGCCGGTAAGAGGAGTGCATAATGGATAATGGAAAAGAAAAAAAATTTGCTCCTTGAAAAGGAAAATTTGGATTTGCGACCAGGCTGGAAAAAAAAAAAAAACTGTGATCATACATAAATAAACACGAACACAATGTATTCGGTTTCTACCATTTGTGGGGTAAAAAAATAAATCTTGTCAATACATGATGTGTGGCACATTCATATTATTATGTTATTGAGCTCCCAAACAGAGCAGGATGCTGACTTGTTGACTCAACCAGGCCAACTTTACTTGCTAAACTCATTGACACCAGACTGTTCTTCTGTTTGTTTGTGTTAATGAATAAAACCGATGGAAAAAAAAACCCAAAGGTGGTCTGAATTGCTAATCAGGTGGTCAGAGGATTAGCAGAGCAAGTCACAGACTATTCATGCTTTTTTTTTCATCTAAAATGTGAACTAAGCGTTGTCCTTATGACCAAATGAAGAGCTAAAACGGCATTTAATGTTAGTTTATTTGTTTGTTTTAAGGAGGGATATCAACACTCTGCACTCTGCAGCAGTCGGTCAGTCATTTGCTGAGGCGAATCATTTAATAGTCACATTAGCCGATGGAGCGAGTCGCTCTAACCCAGCGGTGATGGTCAGGCCAAACAGTCAGACTCAGTCTAGTTAAATCCTAGTTCGGAGGATGAGGAGGCTGCAAATCATCAATTCTTTTGATTCTCTTTGAAATGGGCAGCAGGCCATTCTTGGTGAGGGATCGCCTGCCGCAGCACACATCAAAAGATTTCTTCTTTTTTTTTTTGGGCTAAAACTAAAAAACCTAGTGTTCGTACAGCCCTCGCAAATAACATTAGTTCGCTATTAGGAGCAAGAGAAGAAGAAAGAAAGACACAAGGGACAGAGAGAGAACACTGAGTTACTCCCAGTGGCCTCTGCATTGCCTTGGTCGGTCTTGTTAGTGACATCCTCCCTATACGTGACAATCACAGTCCCCCATTGCAAAATAGCCGCCCAAACCAACACACGACCAATAACACAGTCAATGTGCATCCTCATGAAAATGCAGTCATCTCATCATTGCCCTACACATGAAGTGATTGAGGTTTCCGAAGCTGCACTCTGATCTTCTCTTCACTCAACCATCAGGAGATAATCAACATTTTCCCATCTCACACATTGATTTCATTCTATCATTTTATTTATTTATCTTAAGGTTGCATCTTCTACCCATTGTAACTTAACAAGCCAAGCTAGTTTTGGACTCTCACTGTTACTGGTCAGGCAGACCCAAGGAAGGAAGCGAAACATAATAATAATGTATCAAGTTTACAAATAAGACAAAGCTACAGAAGAAAGCTTTGTCTTTGTCTTCTCCAAACTTCTAAACTTTTTACGTGCCTCCAGTATTACTTTAAAACGTGTGACGGGCTCTTGAAGGAGGAACACCAACGCACACAGATCCATTTGTTATGAATGGGGAAATAATGCTTTCTAGCTGTCAAAAAGCACAAAAACTGCAGGTGCAGCAACAACACCCTCCTCCCCAGCTGCTTCCTCGTCATCTTCTTCTTTTTCTTCTAAAGAGAAACATTGGAGAGAGCAGCCGGGCCAGACTGAGGCCTGTTGGGAAAGATTCTCCCTCTCTGTTGCCCCTTTTCTATTCCTCACTCTCCGGGCTAAAGGGACATCTGGAGCGCATTAAGGCACCGAGGACATAGGATCTCCCCGGAGCGAATGGCTGGTTGGGTGGCCCACTGCAGAGCCCCTTTCAGCAGCAGGGCCCTGGCCCACCTGATTGATGGAGGGAGCCCCACACAAACACTTAACACTCACACACGCCGACATATGCGGTGGTGAGCACTGAAAGGTTGGATTAGTGCGGACACATGTACTCCGGCCTTTCACTGTGCATAGTTTGGCCCATCAATCATGCATCGGGCACTTGATATACTTAATGCGCTGTGCGTTCTTGCGAGGATGTAGCGCGGATTGGCCGGGGAAAAAAGTCAATAAATGGAAAAGTCCAGGGGTTTTTATTCGCGGCGACGGCGAACGCGTGGAGGCTCTGGCGTGAAGCCGTGGGCTTGAAACGCTTCCCCACCGTCCCCTCAACGTTCAAACAAAGTAAAGATTCCAATCGCAGCCCGTCCCGTTTCGCGGAATTGTACTTAACATTGAAATCCCGGAGTCAACGCTTCCCTTGAGATTTTCCGCGGCGGCGGGAACGCACACAAACTCGCTCAAAGGAGAAAAGTTCAAAGAACCTCCTCGATTCCGGCAAATTGCTTCGCCTGATTTGCCATTTCAAATAAATTGCAGTGTTGGCCAAAATTTGCAATTCACAGAAAGTCGTCCCCTCAGCCACGCAGGAAAAGTTAATCCATATTTCACGTCGGAATATAAGATGGAAGTGGAAGAAAAAAAAAAAGGAAGGAAGGAGGGGGAAGATAGGTGACTACTTGCCAGGAGATGAGGGGTGGGAGAGGAAGGGGCGGCGGGAGAGGCAGTGGGAGAGCGGAGAAGAGGCGAGAGAATGGGAAGAAACAGGCGCCATTTAGAGTAAATGGCATCCAAAAACCCTCTCCAATTATCTTTGCCTGCCATGCCAGTGAGACTGACTTAATTAAAATGACTTGAGAGGGAGGGGAGAGAGGAAGGAAGTGCCAGTGATTGAGGGGGCAGGCAGGCGACGTATCTCCAGCGGAACACAAAGCTCAGGCATCGCGCAGGCTGTCGACCACTCTCCCTTTTCAATTCCAGACTTCAAAAGAGAATAAAGAAGTAATAATAAAAAAAAAAAGGGGGGCGGGGGGGGGCTCTCGCCATCCGCAGCCACATAATTGTGCTATTTAAATCCGACATTTTTATCATTGTTAGAATATTCTTGGAGGGAGATTTATAGGGCGGGAAAAAAACGGGCAATAAGACATCCTTTATTGTTGTTGTTGTCGTCTGACCCCCCCCCCACCATAATCCTTTTGCCTTTTCCTGAGAAAAACCTTTGACAGTGACCTTTTCGCATAAAGGTCCGTTTCTATGGAAACAACACCCAGGCCCCTCTGTGTTTGGTGTTTTCCTGTCATCGAGCGGCCAAATCTGCTCCACTTGTGACTAAGAGGAGCAACGCATCACATCTGAAGGTTTGTCTGTGTGCCTTTTTAATATCAGGTTCCACTCGTGTTCGTCTCCAGGCTGAACGTGAAAGCGGAGAGCGGCTGCTGCAAGGATATGAAATGATGGAGACTATGTCAACCTTTTTTATGTTTTGTTTTTTTTGTTTTTTTTGGGTGGTGGGGGGGTTGATATCATTAATCCACTAAAAACATCAAATTGACTCTCAGTTATAAAAATGTTATTACATTTCAGGACAAAAACAATTTGGCTTTCTGCAGATCTAGCATGTTGCACCTTGTTTGTCGACAGGACCGGCTGCCCCTTTGAAAGCACTGGCTCCTCCCCCTCAAAGCGCAGCGTCAATAAACAATAAGGAGCAGCAGACAGGCGCAGCACGATGCTAATCACGACATAAGCTGCTAAGCTAGTAGCCTGAACTGTACAAAACGATAAAACAAATAAGGAAAACCAACTAAGAGGGACATCCTCTCACTGACAATACATAGAGTGTACTTGGTTAATACTAAATGGTGATGGCCATGTTATTACTCTGGTTGAGGAAGTTCCAGAGCCTGCTGAGGAAGTGCAGCTAGCTGAGAGTACAGCACATGCAACACAAAACTATGACACCTAATGTCAAAATTGTTTTTCATTTTGCAACTTTAGCTCGTATTTCTTGAAAACTATTTAATGTTTTCTTTATGTGAACTGAGTATTTTGAACTTAATTGTGGAATTATGAAGTTCTGACTTTATAATACTTCAAACCCCAAAAGTAAAACCATAGAGACATACTTTTGCATGGAGGCCATGAAGACACGATGCTTCTTCTTTGTGCTCTGAAAATTTCTGGTTGCTGTTCATTTTGTGGATGAGGTTGGATTCAAAAATAATTGCTGCAGCGACTACATTTGAAGAGCAGGATGAAATAAGCATCAACCTGCGCACAAGTGACAGAAGTTAAAAATCTTTTCTACTCTAAATTTGCCGAATCGCTTTCAACTTTGGAGTATTTAATACTAGTTGTTCTCGTTGCCTCTTGCGCTCAAGTTCTGAGCTGAAATATGCAGCTGTTACTTTCCTTGAAAGCTCAGCCAGAACTTGACGTGCGCACGCATTTATAAAAGTCGTGTTTCCATCCCTTGGTGAACAACAATGGCACACTTGCTACTTTTATCCATGCGAAAACCAATAACTTTACAATGCTTGATAATAACACAAGTCCGTTTCGTAAATGAGGAGGACAGGAGCTCAGAAACAACCATCACTGCATTAAGTTTCAGGAAGAGTTAATTGATGTTTGAATCAGGGGCACAGACGTACTTCTGAAAGAGAGCACAGGGGCGCTTCACATCAAGAACGTGTCACTCTGCAAATAGACTTCGAAGCCATTGTTCTTTCTAAACAAAAACCCATGGGCTTAATTTGAAATGTACTTTGCATCAAGCTGCGCTGTCTTCAAAACACATCCCCACTCCAAAACACAAAGGCACACTCCTTCCGACACCTCAGAAGGCCAACACACAGCCAAGCACTCCTCGCGTTGCAACTGCAGCCTGTTTGCGCGCCTCCACGGCGTGCATATTATTTTAAGAGACTGCATGGTATAGTCGTCTCTAAAGGCAGCTCAAAACAAATGCGCTTTGCACAGAAGGTTGGTGGGCGATTTCGTTTGAAGTTGAGGCGCGATGATGCACCGCGCGCGACGAGTGCCAGAACTCAGCAACCGCTGCATCGACGCATTTCGGCTTGAAGGTAAAACCGCTCAAACTTTGCTGTGTTTGTGCGAAAGTGAGTTTTGCTTCAAAAAAACAAAACAAAACAAAAAAAAAACCCTACTATTCACAAACCAAACGGGGGATATCTGGTAGGCTCGGTGGTCTGAAGTTGGACGGACAGAAACAGGGGAGGGGAAAGTGAGCATGACAACTGCTATTTTGCTGGGGCCAAAGCCAAGTATCTTCACGTATCAACTTTCCCTCTCCTATTCATCCAATGCCCCGCGCCCCCCCTCCCCAAACTCCAGAACCCTCCTCTGCCCCCCCCGACCCCACTACCAACCCCCGAATCTTCGCTCTCAATCCTGCCGCTGCTTTTTGCCCAACTCGCCGCGCTCTTTCTCCTGCCCTCCCCCACCACCCCCACACACACACACACACACACCCCGCTCCGCGACCGGGGACCTTCACATTCCCTCGCTTTGCGTCTGTAGAGTAGTCGAATATCAATATCGTCTTGTTTTAGCCGTGTGTGGTGCCTTGTTTGCCGTGTGGAAATGTCTCACTGGCCGGGGCCATAACCCGTAAGATCTCCAGGAAATGGTCCATGCCAACAGTCTCTGAAGTGAAAGTGATACAGATAAAGTGAGAATTGACTCCATATCCTTAAACCCCCAGCATTCTGCTTCTCACTGGCCGGCTTGTTGGTTCACAGACACACAGACACACAGACACACAGACGTACTGTACACACAGACACGCATTAACACACACACACACACACACACACACACACAAACGGTGCAGTCTAGTTGCCAGGGAGACCGCCATACCAGGGCTCTGACCCAGGAGGTTTGGGACTGTTTTTCAACCGCGCACCCTCCCCCCAAGAAAGCAGGGGAGATGGCAGCTGTAGGACAGCTGTTCGTACCAGGCTCAAAGCCTTAAAACCGCAGCCATCATCCCACCATCAGCGCTGCCTGGACAGCGTTGCAGGGACAAAAACACCCTGCAGCCCAAATGATTAGACACATCTGCCTCACTCGGAGGATTCTTTCCTAAAGTCTGTGGGAAAGAGCAGGAGACAAATGCCGCACCACAAAGCAGCAAAGAGCCAAATGTGCCCCCACACCTCCACCCCCACCCGCCCATCCTCCCCCAACCCAGTTTATTTCAATATGATTTAAGCCCCCTGCTGGTGCTACTCTCATTTACACTGCAACATCAAATTTAGTTGTTTTGCGCGGTGGGTTTTGCCTCTTAATGTCAGCAATACTTAACGTGGCTGAATCATAAATCTGTAAGGGTGCCGTGCTGATGTCGAAAACATGTAGCGGTTAAAGGTCCATTGTGTGACATTTACACAAGGTAATTACAGCCGAAACCGTAATAAACACAATGTTTTAATCAATTTTAAAACCAGTTCCTAAAAAGTGATGGTTGTGTTTTCATGAGATTGTGGTAAACATTTATATGCACAATGATGTTTTAAGGGTTAAAAAGGGATCATAAACTGCTACTGCAATGTTAAGTGACTTTGTGGGGTCTTATGTCTGCGAGTGTTGTTGAATTTAAGAGCTTAAGGAAACATGGAAATTCTAATCTATTGCCCACCGTGCTCTAACCTAGAGAAAGACAAGCAATAGGGGATGGCCTTGTATGGATTTAGTGTATTTTAGATGTGTTTAGCATCAAGAGTGTCTATATGGTGTTATTAGCAATACAATTAGCATTATCCTCATTGGACTACATGATATTTCCATCTGGTGGGATTCCTTCTGGTAACTGCCGCCACAGATACAGCCTGAGTCAACCTGGTCAAAATGCTACTGTGTCCAGACAGAATCAGTAAATCTTCCCAGTTGTTTGAAATACATATCTAAGTTATGCAATCATGGGAAATACTGAAATTCATTTTCAAAGAATGAAATAATCTAGAATAAATAAATAATTTCCTGTTTTTACTATAAATTTTTCACATTTCAAATTAAACCAGGTCCTCTGTCCTGCCATATATGACCTGTGACAGTCGAGTAAGAATGTCATGCCGCGGCTGTGGTGGTAGAAGAGGTGCTTTACAGTACCTATTAGCCCACTGACTCCGTAATGCGTTCGACTTACAGGTGAATATGCCGGTTTATTCAGCGTGTAATAGAATTTGGCAGGCGGCTCCTCTGCAAGAGCCAAAGGGACCAGTGAGCTGAAACTGACAGAGGAGAAACCATGTCAGCGTTTAAGATGGTGCAGCAAATGAAAAGTACCGGCCAACTGATCTCGCCACTGCAGAGCGCACAACGTGACAGTAGATTTGGACAAGGAAGAGAGCGGGCTGGCCACCTCTCAGTGTGTTTTAGCAGCAGACAGATCAGCGAAGCTCTCATGCTGCTGATGCTGCTGCTGCTGGATGGTTGAGCGGTCAGCATGTGGGACCTGGATTTTTCCTGGTCTAACAAGACCAAGAATTTTGGGATCAATGAAAGTGCCCCCAAAAGGGGTAGTGCATGAAATCAGTTGATTTTGCAGTTTGATTGTGCACATTGCTTCAAGATGCCTTTGGATGTTATGTAGCTTTAAGAATAAATTGATTGACTGATTGATTAGAAGTGGATGATTGATCACTAAAAGACAAAAGAATGGCGATGGATCCTAATAGATAAAGGCTGGTTTCTACTTCCAGCTGGCTTTAACAAGAGATTCCAGCATCACTGCGCACCGCTGTGTGTGGCATGTTGTTATCATCATGCCTAACCTTTTGTCTATTTATTTAAAGGGGACTTGTCTTCTTTCCAGATGGGTATGTGAAGTAATTCCTGCAGTTTTCTGACATATTTCTTCTTGGCTGTTGATTTAAAAGTCTGAAATGGTTTTGGATCTAAGAAGTTTTAAATCCACTTGCCTTTCAGTGTTGTTGGTTGGTCTGAATTTGGAGAGCACTGCTGTACCGCCTCAGTCTTATTTTAAAAGGAACGTATCCTCATTTTTCCAGTTGGCACTCTTGTCTCTCCCCCCGTCTCTGTGTCTCTCTAAATTAGGTGTGAAAAATGTGGGAGGATTGAGACTTGACTGTCCACACACTTTTGAAAAATGCAATTTATACGTAGTCACTGCTGTTACTTTGCCTGGAAAAGAGGGGAAAAAAACAGCCCTGATCTTCCAAGAGCACGGGGTGTTTAAAAATAGCTGCTTTTCACATCCAACCGGACAGAGAGCCAGAGCATACTGATTATCAGTGAGTTCATTTTCCACTGTAAGCCACTGCCTATCACTATGTCTGTATAATTAGAATGTTCTAGAGGGCGACTAACCTGTTCTTTTTCTTGCCAGGAAGAGGCACAGGCTAAGTTCGAAAAGTGGTGATTTGGCGCACCCCCTCCATCTGTTTTGTTTTCCTTCCATCTCCCTCTTTTTGATGAGCTGGGTCTTCAGTCCCCCTTATAAAATCCCATTAGCTCTTAATGAAGTCGGGCTCCTAGCCTCTCGGCCTCACCTCATTTAGCACGATTGTCTGGCGGCCATTAGCATGGAGGCAATTACAGCCGCACGACAAGAGTAATTGGAAATGCCGACAGGGACCCTGAGAAATGGTAATAAATAAATAAAATAAAAAAATATTCAAACTAATAAGCTCCCATTCAAATGGCGGGGAGGGAGCCGCATGTGTCTAAGTTAAATCAACATAATTACAATTAGGGTTGGTAGGGTAGGGTAAAGAGCCGGGTGAGAGAGAAATGGATATGGATGAATCGGAGGGATGGTGTTTAAGCAAAGAGGTTGCAAGTACGATGGGGGGAAATGTGGGATCACACAGCGAGGCTAATAACGTGGAGCTAAGCGTGACCCTGACTTCATGTAACAGAGAGGTCACGGGGAGTATCTGGACACGCGCGTGCCTTCAAAACTATTTTGATGAGCACTTTCTACGATGGTTTATGTGCTGGTGCTCGCTTTCACGAGGCATTAAAATGCATTCGCAAAGCTTTAAAAGATGTTCTAAATGTTTCAAAATCACAGATAGCCACCCTGAATAGAAGACCTAGACCTATAGATTGGTCTGTCACAGCTTGTCATTTGTCTGTGCACGTGCTACATGCGGTTTTGTTTTGCTCGGTTTGTTCTGCGATGTCTTTCCTCCGTGCCAGTGAAAGCAAATGTTCCTTTAGAGACAATAAAGTAAAGTAAAATCTCAGTCCATGTGACTTACTTAAAAAAAAAAATCATTCAGTAATATATAAGTTTCATGGTCCTCCATGGTAATGCATTAATCCACTACAGAATTTTAGCATTCATTATCTATCTATTCTGTCCATGGATCCTACCTTTCAATTTTTTAAAGCAGCTCTTAAAATTTTAACTGGTATTAATAACATTATATACAATCCAAGACCTCGGAATACTCCATAAAGCACTGTTGTTGTCTTGTCATGCATGTGTAGGACAATATGAATGATGAGCACATTATACTCACCACATATGATCATTTTTATTAGTTGGCATATTTGATTCTGAACATTTATAGCATGTTTTACAAAGTATTGTGAATTAATTATAACGCGTAATGAATGTGCTCAGAATTCATTGTACAGAAGACCCTCATGAAACCCTCATTAACTCTACACTATGGAGTAAACAGAGAAACTGAAAAAAAAAATTCCATTAGCTCAAAATTCCTAAAATCCACGGCCCAACTTCTTAAAACATCTTTGCTGTATATGGTGAAATACTGAGTCCTGTATCCTGCAGCTGCATATGACAACCACTCAATTTAATATCAGTGCAGGATGTATTAAAATGCTGCAAATAATATATGCTTTTAACAACAATTCTTTCTCTTATGGCATGACATGGTTTTTTTTTTCTACGTACGGATCTTGGGTTTCTCAGCATTATTGAATTCTGTAAGAAATACAAAACATGCAAGCATGGAAGGATTCTAACCATGACTGAGACAAACCTGCATATGTTTCTGTCCATGTTGTTTTTTTGTTGTTGTTTTTTATCGAAACGAGACCTGAGGCGCTCACAAGCAACAATCTGCACCCAAGTGTTTTTCTTGCGAGACGGAGCCGTGCCCTGAATCTCTGCAGCAGCTTTAAATGTTTTGTTCAGGTAGGGCTTTGTTTTTTGCGCTAGCAGGATGCTAGCTTCAAATATTTTCAAACAAATGATTGAGGACTTTCCGATGATCTGTTGTAATCAAAGGCAGATGTCGAGTTGTGAATCATCTATGATTTAGGTCACGTCTGGGACGCTCCGCCCTAGCTGTGTCAGTTCTTCCACTTAAGACCAACTCAGTCATTTCCCACCTTTCCCAATCCTTGTTTCCAGTTCATTGTCTTTCATTTGTATAGTTTATTGTTCTTTTTTTTATTTGCAGCGAACATTCTATGCACTGTCTTGTCTTTTATTTTCAGTTAATCCCTTGGGTCTGCACATGTGCATGAAAGGTGCTGCGTAAAAATTTCCAGGCTAATCCAGCTCGACTTAAACTCACACAAAGGAAATGTGTACAAGACGATTTGAAATGTTCAACAATGACCATTGTGTCGCTGATTTTGTTTTCCTGACATCTTCTTAGACTGAATTTAGAAGAATTTATCTCTCAAGTCATTCAAAAATGGCTGATTCAGGTTCAATGTTTCAATGTCCTCCATTCTGTAACGCATGGCCCTTTTTCCCTCATTTTTTTAAAGTATAAACTCAGTTGCAGCTATGGTAGATGTCATTTAAAGCTCTAGAAATACTTGTGATAAGAACCCTAAGTTCACTATAAAGACATGCACCAAGAGGGGCCCTTTATGATGTCATGAGAAACAATGTTACTAGGCTATAGTGTTTATACATCTAGAAAAAAAAAAAAAAAGCCATTGCCGTTCAAATGGGAAACTTGCCACTCTTGGCTGAGGCACTGTGAGTCTAAGAGGCTATCCAGCAACATCAGCAGACCAGAGGCTCAGTGCCAGATTGCCATGGCGCTTCTCTTGGAGCCCCTCCACCCCAACCCCCTCCGATACACTTGAGCCCACCTCCTCAATCCCTCCAAACCGCAGCCATTCTTGCCCCCCTCTCTGCCTCCTAAGCTGAATGACAGGTGGGAGAAACTCGATCAGCGCAGACCTTCATCAAGGAAGCCCTCCCCTCTGAAATGGGCGCGCTGCCCACCCTTTACCAGCGGGCCACAGCGCAGGGCCTCCTGGGGCCACGTATGTGTGAATTCAGATGAGGAAGGGGGTGCGAGCTCTTGGCTACAATGGCCTCAGAGACACGCGAGAGGGAAAAGAGGGCGAGGGGATGGGGGAGGAGAGGAGGTGTAATGGACTTTCTGGCGGAAGATCCAACTGGAGGAGCTGGCACTGGGTGTCCAGGGCTCAAACGGGAAACAGGAGATTGGCTCCTACAATAGTGGCTCCCCAAGGACTGTCCACAATAGCGATGCAAGTGACTGCTGTCAACAATGACCTCCGAGTCCTAACTGTGTAAACTCAAGTGGACTCCGCCCCATCGGCACTTCCCTTTTACTGTTGCCACTCAGCTCCTGCAAGCATCATTATTATTAGTTGTAGGCACACACATACCTGAGGCATGTGTCAGGCTGGTGCGGCCGCTGTGTCGTTTCCATTGGATTTTGGGCTCCAAGCAAAATAAATGACAAGATCAAAGTACGAAAGTGACATTGTGCAGAAAGGCTTTTTTTCAATTTTTAATTACAGATATACTAAAAAAAAAAAAAAAAATCCCTATCCATTGGTTTTTTTGTTTTTTGTTTTTTTTTTTGAAAAGAACTAAATGCAGGTCAGTTTATCTTGGCTGCATCCATCTGCAGCAACTGGTGCATGAAGCCGGCTGCAGCCACAAAGCTGGGACCAGGTCATTTTTGGCTGCCCCCAGCCTGAGGTCACGCAGCAGTGGCCAGTCACACCAAGGTGCCATCTTTCAGCCATCTACCACAGACAACTGTCTCACAAACAGCAAAAAGCCACTGCTTCGCATGACAAGAATGTCATCGGTCCATGTTGCAGGTCCAAATTTTGTTTTTGCTCACTTGCATCTTTCCATGTGCGAGTCGGACGACATCAATAAAAATGGTGGACTACCGCCATTACTGCAGGTAAACAGAGGTGACTGAGCACTAAGCCCTGAATGCATAGTGGCGTTAAGTTGGTACGCCAGAAAATCAGCTCATATCGGCCACTGCCGGGGTGGCATTACTTTTCACTACATTATTATTACAAGTAAAGACATTAATGTTTGTGGATGAAATATTGTCATCTAAACAGGGGCTGAGGCTGTTGGCAGCTAAGCGCTACTTCCTATGCAATTTTGTGCTATGTGATGCACAGTGAAGGTTCTTGTGACAAAAAGGAATCATGTGGAATCATGACACGTTGCGTGGCAGAAATGAAGGTAGTTGGGGAGGTATTTTATACACACTATTGTCTCTGTGCTTATTAAGGAACTAGGCATGCTTTAACATTTGTTCCCTACATTTTTAATGTTTAACTGCATCCCAGTTATATTTACGCAAGAGACTGAAAGACTGACTAAAAAAAAACGACTCACCAGAAATTTAACTCAAGATAAATGTTTTTTGTGCAGCTAAGAATTATTTTTATGCAATACCTGTGTTTGCCATTTTATAAATTGAAAGAGGGTGGGTGCTCTTGCCGCTGCACAACTGCAGAGCATCACTGGCTCTTGGTTCACCACATTTGGCCTGAATACAACTTCAGCCATACAAAAGGTTGAGTTATTCATATATATCATCATAACTAAGAGTGAGAGAAAATAACCACTTCAGCACCCCATCTTTATGATGCAAAGACATTCCAAAGTACTTGACAACTACCTTGTGGCCCTATACACCAAATCAGATTTGAAAAGCTATTGGCCATCACAAGTGCAGCAGTGCATCATGGCACGAAATTGGAAATCCGCAGAGTAAGACAGGGCTGATCGCCTGCAAGCCACCATCCTGTTCTTCATGACAAAGTTTATTTGTCTAAAATAGCTCTACAAGCAATCACTCCACGGGACGGAGCGATTCCAAGTGCATAGGGTGCAGTGGGTGTGTGTGCGAGAGTGTGTCGGAGGGTGTCTCCAACCAAGAGGAGATTTAATTAGTGAAATCTCATTAAAGCTAACAAAATTAAGTGTAAAACAATCCTTGGTAGAGAATCGTGCGGGATGTTTTTGGGAAGGGAGGTACAAGAAGGGAATGCTGAAAGGCTGAGAGGACATGGAAACAGTGTATGCCTGATTAGTTTGGGAAAAGAGACGTGGCTCTGACAACCAGAAGCTTTCTGTTCCATAACTTAAAGCTTCAGAGTCTCTTCGCATCTCGCTTTAATATAAGCAGTGGCCTGGCTGCTCAACCCGTTACCAACCTATTGCTTATCTGCTCAGTCGTTCCCTAAATACGTCAATCTGACAGTCTTGGTGAACAATCCATTTAACATTATCAACTCATCATGTTGTCATCGTGACAAGTTTGTTCGAAGCAGCCCGAGTAAATTCGAGCATAAATCAATTTCAACAGTGTGCTCTACAACTATAACAACAGCCCCGTAGGGAAACAGATGTGCTTTAAATATTTGATTTTCTTCAGCAAGGAGAGATTCAGCAGGTTGACAAAAAATGCAAGACATCACAGAGAGGGTTGCTTATAAGGTTGGCAAGTGAAAACTTACAGTAGCTTGCCCTCAGCGATTCAGCGGCTCTCAGTGTTGCTCTCTGCTCCCTGGGCCACTGTCCAACCCTCCACACAGAGCCTGTTGATGGATCACAAGCACATCAATTCATGCTGCTTTGCAAGTCAATACTGAGTGGATGTAATAAAATTGCCATGATATTCAACGAATCATAAAAAATAACGCGAAAAGAAGTTGAAAGCCAAACTCTCTTTTTTTTTGCGACTGGAAGGATGGTGCTCCTTATCGCCACCTGCCTCAACAGCTTTGGTTCACTAGTGCGGCGATAGCCTCCGTGAGATCAATATCAGAGCTTCTATACTGGCAATAAATCAGTTTGCGCCACGCGGCACGGGTGATACATGTAATTGATAAAGATGTGCTATGCTATATGTGTCCAACTATCAGTGAGTCCCGTGAAATGAGCAAAACCAACAAAGCGTAACCAAGTCTGTCAGATCTTCAGTATTTACTGTATGTCTTGGAGCTGCAGTACAAGTCATAAAGAAAATAGCACAACTGTTTTCAGGGATGTGTTTATGTCTGTAGTATTTACCGGTCAGGGCACGCATATGGGATTGATCAAAATGAACCACATAATTTGCCATTCATAGTAGGAATGAATAAAGTTTGAATAAACACCCAATGAACACAACTAGACGAGCATATTATTCCTTTACCAATGGTATAACTGGATACCTGGAAGTTCAAGAAAACTTAAAAATAATACATTTCTGAAAGAGGAGTTCTGATTTGCTCTTGAAAAATTGCCAACGTACCACTTGGTTGTTTTTTTCAGCAGATAAGTTTGTATAACACAATTAGTTCTATCCAATAATAAATACACGTATCATATGACATCCTACCACAGCTTTCGCCGACATGGCTGTAAACAGGGAGGTCAGAGCACCGCTGTGATTCAAATTCCTATGGGTAAGTGACTGGTTGGCCATACCGTAAGCCACATGGAGCATACAGCGCGACACAGAGAGTTACGGCGCACATGCAAAAGATTTAAGTTCAATCAGGCATTCAGGGCTGGACACCTGATCTTTCGCTTAAAGCTGCCCCAGAACAGTGGGAGTGCAGTCGCCCGCCTTCAGCAATCTGCTAACACAGAGCCTCTGAAGGGATGGTATTTATCCAGTCCTGCAAAGCTCAGCTGGGACTACTGTGTGTGCGTGTGTGTGCGTGTGTGTGTCTGTGTGTGGTAAGTAGGTACTAGCGGAGGCCCAGAGTCAGTGTGGTGATGTGGGGATTTCAACTAGAAGAGCCCCGACATTTACACATTCTAGTCTTTTTTTTCCCCCTTTTAAACTTTGTTAAACAACCTGATGTTCAAATACTCCTGACAGCCAGATGGCGGTGTAGTAATCAATCCTCAGCTTTTTTGTAACTTATTTTTTTCCTTAACCTTTACAAGATCATGTAGCCCAACACATTTCACAAATTTATGGACTGTATAACAGTAGCAGAGAGTGAATGATTTGTGAGCTCCCCTGAAGCGAAGTCAAGCCATTTCAATCCACTCCTGGTGGCTGATTACACAAGTCCCTCGAAAAAATATCAGCAGCTAAACTGTCTAATCATCTTTCCCTCCAAGAATAGTTCCTGTCATTTTGATTAATCCAAATCATAGTGTTGTATTTTTTATTTATTTTCTCTGATCAGTACAACTTTGATTAGTTGTTTCATGCTCGGAAGAAGTGAAGTCACATGATTGGCACCAGAGTTCGGTTCCGTTTGTGAATAAATGATGTGGCTATGTTGGAAGGAACATGATATCACAGTACCTCTGTCCAATCATGACTTCACAGTGTGTTCACCAGTGCATTACTTCAGCGCTCATATCTGGGATATCTTGATGATAGGAGAGGAGGCAGAGATACACGGAAGTGTTTTTATTTTGGTTGATGGTGTGAACATGAGAACATCGGCCTATTAAAATACATCAGCCAAACGCACCCAGCCAAAAATTATCACAATACAAGGGAGTACACACTCAATGCACACTGTGAAGTGGGGGCTGTTAAGGCTGTTATTGGTAATGGGCCCTTTGGCCTTTGGTCTAAAGTAATGAAGTTAAAGACACAATGACACAAAGTTTTAAAGTTATTTGTTATTATCAAGTTGCTTAGAATTGATTAACTTAAAATAAAAAAATATAATGCACCCAAAGAAAAGAATAGATAGAATTCAGTTCTTATGCAATATCTAATAATTAGTAAGCAATGATATTTTCCAGAAATATTCTTTAATCTAATTTGTAAATGATTAAAGTGACAATAAGTGATTTTTTTTCACCACTAGAGAGCGCAGCTGAGCACTGCATGTAAACCAAAACAAAGAGGCTTCAGGCCATCATGTCCCTGTGCTCCTCTCATTGTCAGCACTCCGCCCCCTCTCTTCTCACGTATGCAAAGCAACAAACACCTCATGTGCAAGCAAAAAAATGTGGAGTGCCGATGTGAGTGCATTATTGTGAACGTGCTGGACAGGCTAACGCTCACTGAAATTATTTTGAACGATTTCATTAGGTCCAAATCCATCGGGTCGCCTTTGGCACAATGTTCTGCTCGGCTTTCCGCCATTTCGTCCAAAAATTCTTCTCGCTATTTATAAGGGTGGTGGGGCAACAGTTCCAGTAGGCGGGAGGAGGCGGAGATTCACCGGCTCCGGACCGGCTTTGAAAACAAGAGGATGGAAAATGCTGGGAACCGACAGACAGAGAGGGCGTGTCATGTGACTCGCTCTCCCCCAGATGAAATAACACCACCAGAGTTTCACATAGCAATTTTATTTCCTTTAATCTGAAAATGATGAAAATCACTTATTGCCCCTTTGAGTTGAAAAGCATCACTCGGAAAACATAATAGGAAATTGTATCATTTCAGTTCATGATTTAAAAAGTGTTGTGTCACAGCTCATGTATTTGGATGTGTATTAAATTGACTCTTGAAGGGATTATGCACATCCCCATTAGTGCACTCGTGTCCAACATTTATCCCTGAAAACAGAACCAAGAGAATCCTTGCAAATGTTTCAGTGCACTAACATGAATACAAATACATGGTGTGTTGTTCACCTCTGCTTAAAAGCCAATTCAAGAGTTTCCTCATAAGAGCAACTTTTATCTATGTTTATTTCCTCTCACCACATCTCAACAAATGATTTTTGCAAAGGGGGAATCCAGCATTTATTAACTAAGCCTGATTTCACTGTCACTGGTCTTTTTGCAGCATTGAAAGATTTAAAGCTGGAAACTCTGGAAGCAACAGGGGATGTTTATGATAGCAGGGATGAAACTCAGGGGCAGTCTTGGATGGATGTGCTTAGCTTTTCCTGCCAAACAACCCTCCTCAGACTGGAGGAGATTTGGCTGAGAGCATTTCTAAGGTTTCTTTCAGCCACAAAGAAAACATTTTAGTCTCAAAGTAATCCTCCCCAAAGCCCACCGAGGGCCCTTCCTCCCTGCAGGTCATCCCTCCGGCCCCATTCTGGGCTCCTCTACGAGCACCTCAGTACCAAAGCCCAACACATACACGCACATTTTTCCCTGTATGCATGACCCCTCTGGGACACAGATGACCTTCCTGTTGACGTCAAAGTAAATCAGAGTGGGAGCTGCTGCAGCGGAGGGCTCCACCCAGGGGGCTGGAGGTCTAATCACCGTGTTCCTCACAAAAGCCACAGAGGAAACATTAGCATTCCCGAGTCTGCATACTAACGGTTGTGCCGCAGCCTCTCCTCCACACAAGTGCACAGGTACAAACACAATGAAAGATCATTTTGTATTTCGCTGAATAGTTGAATGATTTTTCTTTGTATATTTTCCTCACGTAAGTGTAAACAATTTCTGTACAGTTCCGTACATTTGGACAGAAGTATTGTGACGGCAAAAAATGTAAGACTGTTGAATGTTAGAATGCGCCCTTTTGTCTACAAATGCAAAATATTAATTGGTAGATGCTAAGATAATAAATTACTCAAACCCAAAAAGAAATACTTGATATGATTAAGAAGTCTGGTGCTCAATTATGACAATAAATACGAGTTTTACTCCGAGATGTTTCGGACTATTTGATGACACTACTGAAATGAGAATGGAACGATTTTAATATCTTGATGAACAAATCCTCTTAAAACTACCTGTTAAAAGTTACATACATAAACACAGTACATACAGTACATACATTTCCTGAAGAGTACTATCCAATCAGCTCCCAGTTTTGTTTCTATATTACAACATATCGTTCGTGAAAGTACAGTCAAGGTACTACAGACAACTTTTAATTTCTAACCTCTTCTTACACTATTCTTTTAAAATGTATTTCTACCTCAATCTGGGCTCCCCTTAACAGTCTTTTTATGTTGCCTCTGAATCACCAAAACGCAAATGTAACATTAAACTGATAATCCACGGAAATGTGCATTCAATCCTACACTTGGAAGATGAGACCTTGCTCTTGGCTTATGGCATTATTATGGCTAAAGATATTGAACTCTGAGAGAGCGGGTGCTACTCCCGGCAAGTGCATCAGTGCTCCTCCTGAAATGAGTCTTTCATTGTTGCGCTGTGTACAACATTTGCTCATATCAATAATGGGATATGCTCCAGTGCATCGGGCGAACCCTAGGAGAGAATCCAGCTTCGTGGACTCATTTGGTTTCACTAACCGCGTCCGTGGCAAGCGCACAAAATTAAATATTCACAACTTCCTGCCGAAACTTTTCTCGCTCTAATCATGTGAAGGCTGCAGAGGAAACTCCAGATGGACCTCTTTGGGTCTCACAACTCCGCCAAACAGGAGTCTTGGGGTCAAGGTGTGGAGAGAGCACCAAAAGACCCCTCCGCATCTACAGACACAGCGCCACCCCCCCCCCAGCTGTTCCAAGGGCTTCCATAACAACAGCTGCGCAGAGGTTTAGTGGTTCACGTTGCCATGACAACAGCGGGATCAATTGGCATGCACAGACTCTCCGCGCTAATAGCGAAAGTGACATTATGGCTTAATTTCATTTTAATAAAACACAGGCAGTTTATTTTTTTGTTGCTGCTTCAAGATTCTGGCAGACATGAGAAAGAGGCAAATAATTAATTTTGCATGACAATGCCCCGCGGCTTGTCCGCCTAAAACTCGCAACAATCTCCCACGCATATTGAAAAACCTAGCGAGCAGCCGCGCACTTCAAAATCATTCCCTGGCATCAAAGATTAGCTTGGGGTGATTGTTTCTGAGGCAATACAATAGAGGCTAAATAAGTATCCTTGCCCAGCAGCTGAATGTGCCACGGATCACTGACCGGCAGGATGTGCAACAATCAGAAATATTTCTGTTCTCCTGACAAACAGGATATCAGGTCACTTGGCCACCTTAGCAGCGAGCTATCGGACAATATGGCCTATTGTACTGTACGGGGCTGCACTTGGCTAATCTCAGCCTACGCATTCAGGACAATGGGCAGCGCGTCTCAAGTCGAAACCTGCAAAAAAGTGAACGGCAACAAGCGGAAATAAACAAGAATGTTACATTTTGGAGCGTAAGCTAACCCCCCCCCCTTCCCGCGGTCTTAGCGCAGCTCCTGCAGCTTAAGAGGAGCCCAACTTCAACCGTTTGAGACTAATTCCTCGGAATTATAAGGAAGCCAACAATGACAATGGCAGGTATTCCCAAAGGAGCAACCAGAGCCGGCGCGGCACAGGCAAAGGGTTTTAGCTCGGCTCTTAATGGGCGCGCAGTTGATACAGGCAGCTGGGGGCAGACAAAACAAAGCGGCGACACACTCATTTCATCAACGCCAGCACACACCGACAAGAGCACAAATCCAGCTGCCGCAAACACAGAGTGGGATTTCCAGACAGGGACAGTAGCTCTTCCCAACTTTGTGTCTCCGCCACTGATCGACTCCGCGCTCATGTCTGACATTAATTATTTCTCCGCTGTCTCACAGAACATGATAGTCCCCTGCGAACAGAGAGGGGGGGAAACGGCAAACAGGAATCCAAAGCTAAAAATACCCGCAGCGCGATGAGTCAGGATGAGACGCACAAACAAGAGACAGGTCTAAATTCCTCCTGCCTCGACTTTCTCTCAAGACTTTGGGAGAGAGAAGTTTCTGTCCCGAGAGCCGCCCGCTGAATCCTCTTTTCCGCATCACAGAGACAAAATCTGAAGACTAATGGGATGAAAATAATCCAAATAGACTCAAACCGGAACGACAGATATATGTAGTCAATGCCAAGACACTTCTATCGAGGCCCTAAACTGAAATAGTATTTTGAAAATAACAATATAGTAAACTTGCACTGGAGATGAACAAAGTTCAACTACTTATAGATTCCATACAGTGGTGCATTATTATTAATGCACAATGGTCTAAATGACTAATTTTGTGTAAAATTGTGTAAAAAAAAAAAAAAAAAAGAAGAAAAAAGAAGAGAATGGATGAACCCAAAAGCATGAAACAAAGGTGAAATGGTTTCCTTTTTTGTTTTAATGAAATGGGATGTGTGTATGTGTGTGTGTTATTTTTTTATGTAGAAAATTTTCTGCTAATGTGGACAATTTATGTTGTTGTCCTTGGGAGACAAGTTACAGAACCAAACATATAAACACATACATAACCACTTTCATCTTCTGTGTATTTTAGCAGCAGTTTATGAAGCACTGCAAAAAGCAACTTACATCTGAATTACTTCCAAATGCTTTCCCAAGTGTGTGTGTGTGTGTGCATGCGTGTGCCACAATTCAGGTAATTTACTTGTTCTAAGAAGCAAAATACTAAATGAAGTGTAAGCACATTTGAGCAGCTAATTTGTGGGTGAAGAAGACTGGAAGTGTTCTTCACCTTCTGATTAGACAAGAGATCTAGAGGTCACATGACTGGCCCAGAATATACGTGAGGAAACAGAGAAAGGAAAAGAGATGCAAGACTGGCCTTGAGCTCTGTATCACCTGCTAATGACAGGCTGTGCTCTTATGAGTTTTTGTATCTTTTGTGATGATACAAAAAGTCACTGTCAAAGAGTTATTGTATCTCTTTAGTAATGTTTTACTCGATGGCCATCACAAGGATCACCGTCTCGATGCTGATATCATGAGTCTTCTGACATGAAAAAATATACTGTAGTTTGTGACTGAAGGAGCCTTGAGAAAAAGAAAAATACAAAATACTTTAAAAATTGTTATTTCAGAAAAGGGTCCGTTCAGAAACCTTTGTTTTTGATTATCTTAATACATCCACCTGCCATCTGACTACAGCGATGTCATTTGGAGCCAGGCGCTGCAGTGACATCGAGCAAAGGAGCCTCTTTCTCATGACAACATATGATGCCTGGATGAACCCATTTGTTTTTTGTTTTGTTTTGTTTTGTTTTTTGGGACCCAGCTCGTCATCTTCTAGGAAGACACTGCGAATTGAAAGTTCAGAAACACTTTGTAGTCCCACAAACGCTTTGGATTTCACAAGCTGTCAAAGTCAAAGTCCCAAATCCTCTCATCTGCCGCCTCTTGTGGTGAAATCTGGGAAAAATGGGGGGAAAGACCCTGATCACAAACCTCGTGGCTCACCGGTGAGTCACACTGACGAAGCCGCTGGCTCGTCGGTGCCACGGGAACGTGTCCGACGAG
This sequence comes from Thamnaconus septentrionalis, assembly GCA_009823395.1. Classification (NCBI taxonomy): domain Eukaryota; kingdom Metazoa; phylum Chordata; class Actinopteri; order Tetraodontiformes; family Monacanthidae; genus Thamnaconus; species Thamnaconus septentrionalis. The sequence continues at coordinate 10,359,247 of CM020504.1, forward strand.
GTGACAGAAGTTCTATGGGGATGATTTCTTAAAAATAGCTGCGACAGTGGGAGACTAAATCTCAACCTTTGAGTTTTCTTCAGCCCCGTCAAACTGCAGTGACCATGTGACTCACCCAAGCTTGGAGAAAACCTTCCGCAATACACACCCATGATAAAATCACATCAGTTTTACTACATGAAGTATTGCATGTGAAAATATGAAATATAAAAAAATAGGACATATTGAAGCAGTTTGTGATATTGACATATCTTGCAGGAATGTCTAACACTGCAATGAAATCATATTGTTTTTTTAAATATTATCTCTTAACTGAAAAGTTAAGCATTTAATTAGTCAAACAGCTAAAAAGGTTTAACTTGAGTCTCACAGTGTAAACAAGAGCATACATCTTATAGATTATTTGGCAATTAGACTTTTAGTTTCTGCTTATGAAACGGAGGCAGTCGGCAGCGAAGGACTCACAATGCACTTGGCAGCACAGCCAGTGAGGAATTCCCCAACAGTGTCTGAAGAGCGAGCTAACCTCTTTTTTTTTCACTCCTCCCGACTCTTCCCTCCTGGTGAGCAGCCATTGGAATTGAGTTCACTCTTTCACTGGTTTGCCAAATGCCTGTTTCACTTATTTGTTCTGTCTGCGGAGCTCCTGGTAAGTAAGCGTAGAGCTACTGGAGGAACAAAGCCAACAGAGTGTACTGACATACAGATTATGCACCCAAGTCAGCTTTTCAACAAGAACAAACATTTTGGGGTTTTAATTTTGTAAAAAATAATGTAATAAAGTACCTTTAAATTAAATAACTTGATTAATTAAAGCTGTGACTAGTGCTGTTTGGGACCTCACGCTCTCTACTTTTCCAGCTACAGACTTGATCGAAGCTTGAAGGCGTCAAAAGACTTCGAGACTAAATCTTATCATTACATATCTTTGCTGCCTTTTACAACAATGACAGCTACATTTCCAACACAAGCTCATAAACCAACAGCAGCTATTACAAGTAGCACTTTAGACCCTGGAACTCAAAGGCCACTTTTGTCTTGTACCTCAGCAGCAGTGTTTAGCAGAGTCAGAGTTCAGCCATGTAAAGGGTACCTGCAAGGGTCCATCTCAATGAATCCAATTCCTTCCCATTTTGATTGAAAGACCAGACAGGCAATTTTTAAATTAACTGGATTTTAAAAATCCAAAACATTCCAGGAATGTATTGTTCATTTGGAACTTCTACATATCAGTAGGTTCTTAGTAATTTACCAGTGCTCGGAGCCAATTTAATTAACACCTTTGACTGACTTAGCAAGGATACCAGGAGAAAATCTGACATTATAAACTTCCCATTGGATTTAGATTAGCTTGGTTAGGGTTGAGTGGCTGTTAACATTGGCATTTTACAATGATTTCCACCACAGCTGATGTGTGTGTCAATTTTAGTGATGTTGTGCTTGATAAGGGGGTGGGTGGGAGGGTAAAGCATGATTTTAAAGTAGCAAGAGTAGAAGAATATTGAAGAACAAAGCAATTACAATCAGGTTTGTTAACCCCAGAAGCTGTCGAACAACGACCATTGAAAACCTCAAAAAAGTAAAAAACAATATATATATTTGCAGTTGAGATTTTTTTTTTCACAAAAAGCAGCAGAAAGCTGGTAGCAGCAGCCTGTTTTGAAAGTGGGTGTCACAGTAGCAGAGGGTCCTGCCTTATCGTTTGTCGCAGCTTGCTGCACCTTCACAGTCCGACTCACTTGGAATCACTACCCTGCCCAGAGCTGACCTCTGGTTAAAGAAGCACACAGTGTTTTGGGGGTCCGTCACCCTGGAAAAACACTCGCGCTAAGGAAGATGAAAGAGATATGAGGCTGTTAAATGTTAAACACACAGCACGCACACTGGTGCTTCATAGCAGCCAACTGGCACGTGGCATAACTTTCATGAAAAGAACTTGATTTGAATTCAAATTTAATGGAAGGGCAACGCAGATGTGCCTCCGTTATATTTCAATTCTGTAGCATTATGCAGACGCATGTCGCTACATGGCCGGGGAGCTTTTCTTGCCCTTTGAAAGATTTTTTCTTTATTTCAGGAAATGAAGGAACATCCACTTGTGCACATCCACCCCGCTAGTAACCCTTGTAAACTTGTCAGCCATATCTAAAGGGCTTAATTAAGGGTCATATTTGAAGTCCGGGCATTCCCCCGAATACGCAGAGCGAAGGATTCGTCTTCCTGTTTGATTCTCGAGTAAGTGAAAAGAACTGCTGAGCAAATCTGCGAAGACAGCCGGCGATACAGCAGCACAGCACAGGTGAACTTCCCCAATTTGCATTGGACGTGCGATACGAGTTCACAGAGTTTCATGCTCTGCTCTGCACCCCCGCCAAGAAAAAAAACTTTTCCTTTAAAGTTAAAGCAACAAATCTGAGCCGCAATCAGCGCTATCACGTTTCAAAACCCCATTTGCACCACACTGACACTGCGGCAATGCCAACAACGCCGTGCCAGCAGGGAGATGGGTGCAGGCATACCAGAGAGGTATCGAGACCTTGACCGGAGGGTGAAAAAAAAGAAAAAACAGTTGAGGAGGGGGCGGTCGGAAAACTTTCTCGCATCATCATCATCATCATCATCATCATCATCAGGCGAGAGTCTTGCCGTATAGCAGCAGACACCACACCGCCACCTACTTTATCCACACAGCTGCTTTATCACTCCCTCTTTGGAGACGAACCGCTTCGTGAAGTGACACAGGGAGTGGGAGGTGTGTGTCGGTGCGGGACTGTGTGGCACTTTGATATTTTCTACCTCAATTATAAATAATGTCCCCCTAAATGTTGTTGTGAATTTCCGCGAGATGCGTCATCAACCCTCTGGCTGCAAACTTTCAGATGTGTGTGTGTATGTGTGTGTGTGTGTGTGTGTGTGTGTATATATTTTTTATAGTCTGCTGTTCCCCACAGGAATAGTGCGAGGGCATTATATAAGAAAGCAATATATCTATGCTTGGAGTCAGCAGGAATAATGTACACTTGTGCTCTCACACTGTGTCAGCAGAAGATGTAAAGGAAATCTCAAAAAAAAAAAAAAAATAACAATGAAAAAGAGATTTTTGTGTGTTTTTTTCTTGTTTTGTTTTCTGTTTGAGATTACAATAGTGGGAGAAAAAAAATTTGGGGGACGTCATCTTGCTGAAACACCCAGTTGTGACCAAACAGTGAATGTGCAGCATGTGGCTAAATGTTGGCGACTGCACAAGAATAGACTACACTTGGAGACTTTAGACTGATTCTCCACGCGAGACAGTACATCACAAATTCCAGTCCAAAAACTTTTTCCCCACCACTTTTTGGCAATTGTAACATACAGTCAATTGACGATGACAGCAGTAAGGTCACACAATTTAACTGCACGCTTAAAAAGTCCAAACAGTGAGTTTGTCTTTTCCAAAAAAAAAAAAAAAAACAACTTCATAAATGCTTAAAATCGCTCATTATCTTTGGGTTTTGCAGACTTCTGGCAGAGGTTATAGTGAAAGGCGCCACTGCCAAAAAATGTTGCCAGAAAAATTATTTACCAAAACATTTGGTGTCAAAGAACTTGTATTTAGTTGTGAAAAAAAAAAAAAAAGAAATCTGAGATGCTGCAAACTTGTGTTTTGGCTGCTTACTTTTTCTTATTTTTCTGTAAAGTGGATCAATAAGTTTCGAGACAGATTTCTGGACAAATGTTTCAGAAGCGCGATAAAAAGTTTGGTTTGCAGATCAGTTTTGAATCATTGCAGCTTTCCCCGAGCAGCTTTTTCCCTTAAATCCGTGACAACAAATTCACTGCTGCTTCACATTTTCTTCACGTTCCATGGTGTTCAATACACAGTGAAAATTGGAAGTCTAATTAGGTAGTTAAAAAAAAAAGAAAGATGTTATTGCAATTTCCAAAAGAAAATAATGAAAAAAAAAAAACTCTGTGCTTTAATATGCAGTTCTGACTAACTCCAGGCAAGCCATCACAACTGGACTTAGTCCTGATTGGCTCCCCTCATTAAACTACTGAAATGTGTCCAAGCAGAGCAGCATTAAAGTGGATAAGCATTCACCAGCAGGTTCAGCGCATTGGACTTGGAACAGCATGTATTTTTTTATTTTTTTCCAATCATATTAGCACAGCTTTACCGCAGTCAAACTGCTCCAAATCAACCTTTTAACAGAGAATCTTGTTGGAAAGGAGCCTGTAGTAAAACCTGGGCTCAACGTCTGCCACATGGAAGATTTTTGCAGCATAAAAAGTCGAGAGTTTCTCTACTAATGTGTCCTGTTGTTGTTCTGTCCTCTCGTTGAGTCCTCTGCATGTAAACCACAGTCACATAAAGCACCCTAATTTAACGTGAGAAACTTCCTGTCGGCAGATGGGCAACACGAACACACGCGGGAGATTCAGACAATGGCGCGAGGGTTGAATCTCCCATTTATTTCTCTTTATTTATTTTATTTATTTTATTTTTTACATTTCTCACTGTTGACGAATGTCTTAAACAATACCATCTTTGAGAGAGCGAGCCTCTTATCACGCCACATATCCCTAACATGCTAATTAGCCCGCACACAGTTTGAGTTCATTTATTATGCATGAAATAATCTAATACGATGACTGTGATAATTATGCGCACATAGATAAGATAAAAGAGTGGTAACCAATTATGGTGCAGGAATTGGGAAAAGTAATTATTCTTTGTAGTGGAAAGAAGTCTTTAAAAAAGAAAAAGAAATGAGGTTAGGACTTTTTTTTTTTTTTTTTGCTCTGTTCTCAGTGCTGGAATTAACATGTAGAATCATGTCTGCATTCTCTACAATGTGTAGGGGATCTTTCTCCCCCTCCCCTGCATTATGCAGCCAGTAACACGGAGGAGACTTGTTGTTGGTGCAAGTTAAAGGAAGCGTTCAATTCTCGCTGAGTGAGAGAAACGTAAAAATGTGAACCGCTGGCGAGATGGAGGCTGATTAGTTTCTGCAAAGGTAAACTGCCGCTTGCATATATTAATCTACAGCAGCGGCTCTCTTATGATAATTGCCGCGCGCTCGTTCCCCGACACTCCTCGCACACTCGACAAGGCCGACATGTTTACATTGCTACTTGAAAGGCAGCACGACTTGATTCCTCGGGTCTCGTCAGCCGCGGCGAATCAGAGAGGGGCATGGAGGAGAGGGGGCGCTGGGGGGGGAGAGAAGGAGAGAGATGGGGAGAAAAAAAAGAAAAGGAAACAGCGGCGCTTGGAGTGGAGCGCTCGCAAATCAGACGCGTGCCGCAGAGTCAATAAATATTACCATTTCTAAAATCAGAGCCGGCGTGTTGCGGTTTAGCTCGACGCCGCCGCGCAAACACGCTCGCGCACAGGCGCGGCTTTCTTTGACAAATTACGCGGCGGAATGACAGGAAACAGGGCCTCGGCTGTGATTTAATTTCTCTTTTCCCCGCCAATCGCGAGATAAATCAAAGTTCGGCGTGACGGCGGCGCGGAGACGGAGCTTAAACGGCGCTTAATAGCGGCCATAATGAAGGGGGTTGCGGGGGGGAGAGGGGGGAGGGGTCGACAGCTGCTTCGCGCGGGACAAGAAGACGCAAAGTCCCAATAATTGCTGCGTCAAAAGCAAATAGGTGTCCTCTTGGTGGTGGGAGGGGTAAATCTGTGCAATAATCAGGCACCGTCTCCAGGGGGATTGTCTTACTGACCTCTAACTCAAACCACATTCATCTGACTCAGAGGCACACACGTCATCTTTACACTCCTCCACAGGACCTCTGTCACCCATTAGCCAGACCGCGTCTCCCCGGGGGGAGGGGTTGAATTGGGGAGGGGGTTCCGCCGAAGTTTGAGTCATGATGACTTACAGAGTCGCAGCAGTCGGGCCGCACGTAATCACTCGGCGAGTGCCGTCCTCCGACAAGAGGAAATCAGAATTTAAAAAATAGGAGGAGGAGGAGGAGGAGGACGTGAACGAAAAGAAACCAATGAAGTGTCGGCGGCCTCGCGGGCGCCAGAGTTCGACACAGCGAGGCCAACGTTGGTGTTTTCTCGCGCCTCTTAGCAAAGTCATAATGTTGGCAATGTAACGAAGCAGAGAGAGGAAGGCAGGCCACGAGGACGAGGAGATTCACAGCTCTGGTACCACCTGACTGCCACTGACCTGTTACCACAAGAGTTACACCCTCCCCACACACACACACATACACACACACCGCTTCGAATATCAGAAGTGAAAATGCTACCAGAGCTAATTTACTTTGCTTGTAAAACTCAGCCTCTGTGAAAACCGTTTTGGGGATTCGCAAAGTCCACAATTAACTGTCTGGCCCGGGAAAAATAAATAAATAAATACAACAACGTCAACCAAGTTTTGAAACCATTTTCATCAACGGGCGCCACCTTTAATTTGGAACCGACTTCAGAGAGACAATTTCAATTACGCAAGAAGGCAACCTTGAGGTCAACAGCGACAATCGACAAAAGTTCAGACGCCGTCTTGCGTCTCTCTCCGTGGCAGCCACGTTTCAGAGACGATTCCCAATGGAACATATGTCGCTCTGTTCAGCAAGACCTCCTGGTGCCGGACATCCAGTCGACGCAACTCACAGTTTAGCCACAGTTGTTCGAGGTTGTTGTGCAGTGAAGTTGTTTTTTCCCGCGTGTGTCTGAGATTCCTTTTCCCCATTCTAGATGCAGAGAGGATTTAGGACGGCTTATAAACTCCAAACTGAGCTATGACAGAGTTGTTTAGAACTTTTCACTGGCAGTGTCTCCATAGTCACCTATCAAATAGCATTTGAAGCTGACACGACAGAGATAGAAGTTGTGCAAGGCTAAATTTTGGACTGAAATTTTATTTTAAAATGCTCATTGCAGACTGTGTCATTTGGGTGATTTGAATTTAAAGAGACATTTTATTTTCTCTGTCTACATCATTTCATTTTAGTGCTTCTCTGTGGTTTTAAAGAGCCAATGGTACTGGTTTGGTACTGCGTTGGTACATTTTGGTCATTTGTACATATATATTTATATTTCTTTTCTCCTGTGAAATATGCGTGTGACATTAGCAATAATTTTTTTAGACTAAAAACTCACAAATTTGGCTTTAAAGATCTAAGTAAGAAGCAATTAGAACAGGGTCCTGGCTGTTTACTCTTTACTCACTAATAATGCCTAATAAATGACACATATTTATATAAAATGTGGGTCACTTGTCCTAGATCAGCACCAACAGTCCACCACATGGACACTTGGGGTTTTGTGACTATGCCCTCATATCATAGCACCTGAATTGACTGAGGCAATGGGAAAAGGAGTGGATTCGGGGGTGTGGGGGTCAAATGGAAATAAAGGTTACACATGGTAACACACAGAAAACCACAACTTGATGTTAAACATCCTTTAGCTGCCAAAACACAGCAATAAAAGCCAGCATCATGTTGTGTTGCTGTGAGTGCATAATGTATTCTGCAGGTGCGTTTGGCCTCAACACAGAGCGATTTGGCAGAGGGTTAAATCAGATCCTGACCTCATTCTGTTGATTAAAAAGTGATTAGATTGATATTACAAAAGAAATGTGCTCACTCTTTAACAAGACCAGCTTCTTCTGGAGACGGTGTGTTGTGTGTCTGCTTCCACACACCACCCCACAACACTGCGCGCTACGTTGCATTAGCCGCCCTCCATATTAAAAGCTGACAGCTGAACTCTGGGGTACCAGGGAAGGCCGTGAGATCCTTTTGGGCACCGATATGAAGTTATACGATTCAGGCAGCACCGAGGCATCCAGGATGCCAAAAGCCATAATGAAAAATAATACAGGAATAAAACAGCCTCGTCCTTCTTTAATATTTTAAGAGCGAGCGCCCCGTCTTATGAAACGCCATAAAAGATGTAGCCTTGGAGAATGAAGTGCACTTCAACTAAAGCCTGGGCTGTCATAAAATCATGTCACTTTTATGGCGGGGGACAGAACTGCATAAAAAAAGGCAAAGTCGTTTACAGCTAATAAGAGCAATCACTAAAATGCATTAGGGCAAATTATTGTGTCCTTGGCACTGTTGCAGTGCTTTTTACAAACCCAGTTGATAAGCTGCCGTTTCACCCAAGAGCCCGCGCGCTAACAAGTATTCCATCGAGCGTCGCGCTAAGACCACTCTGAGATCAACAGCGAAGGTATACAAATGGAATCTGAAGAGAGGGCAGAGCAGCTTTCGTTGGCGTCTAATGTCAAAATAAAGGCAAGGCCATAGTCTGCGAGAAAATAGCGTCCTTCAGATCAACCGTGCGCTCAAGTGCAATAGGCTAAAACAGTCAGACGGGACGTAAGTGGCTGGGAGAGCAGCACCCTCGAATGATATCTTTGGAGAGGTTTTATTTTTTTTGGTGTGGATAATAATGTGGCCCTTTGGAGGTCACAAATCTCACACCGTCGGATGTCGAACGGCCACAGTGAAGCCAGGCTGCTCTGGGTTGTTTTTGGGGTTTTTTTTTTTGTCTTTTTTTAAAGCCAACCCATCAAGTATTGAAGGTCCTCTTTTCTTTTCCATCGGAGAGTTTTCAGACGCCACTTCCACGTCCCAGACGACCCGGTTAGTGACTTAATGGTTGTGAACGCAGCCCCAGCCGGCAGAAAAGGAGGAACCTTCGGAGACGCAGTGTCATAGATGCAACCACAGCAGCGCAGCCATAACACAGCTTAGTGTTCACAAAATAGCTTCGGCTGATGTTTACTTGGCTGCAAAACACGTCTGCAGCTTTGTAATAAAAGTTGCTCCGACTTGCGGAGTAGAAAACAGCAGCCCTCACGCTGGCAGCAGCACAGCAGTGCAGGAAAACAGCTGGAGGTGTACCTGCAGCACAGCGCCGCTCAGGTCTAGTTAGCATAAAAAGCTGTTTTCTTTTCTTTTCTTTCTTCCCCTGTCGGCCGCATGCGGCAAACACTTTGCGCAAAAAAAATAAAAGCAGTCTTTGTCAGATACTTTGTCAGACCGCTTTGTCATCTTGTTATTGCCTGTTATTAAATCAGAGCTATTAGCATGGGAGACCAAGCCGAAACATTTTTTTCGCTCCGAGGATTCATAATGGAGATTTCCAGAAGTGGTGACATCACTTTGCCGATGCATTTATTCATCTTCAAAAGGAAGTGCAAATACACAGCCACCCGATGCTTCGTAGTATTTTCTCCACCATGATCTGCGGTTGAATTCAAATCAAATATTTTGAACCTCGCCCAGCTCAGCTGCTACGAGGACTCTCAAATATAATAAATTCAGGATTTGCTGGCAGGCTTCATATTTCTCCGTGTGAAGCCCTATTCATTTATTAGGATTATGTACATTCCACTGGAGATGAGAACCAACAGCACAATGAGGTTCAGAGCCTAGTTAAAGGTCTGAAATGCGGAATATATAATAGGCTGCTGCTAATTTGATTTTGCGCTTGATCCTTGAATAATAACCTCAGATGTCTAAAAATATAGTCCTAATTGTTTTCCTTTTCTATTTTTTTAAACAGCACAAAAATGTGACATCAAAAGCTATCCAGCACTGTGAGCACAGAGGATATTAGAGCGACGGAATAGCCTACTTCTTGCACATCTTTGATATCTCATCCTCAGTAAACACCCCTTCCATTCACGCATCCTGCTGGTGAAAAAAATCTTTCACCCTGACTTTGACTTAGTTTATGGAACGCGTTCCCGCTGGGTTTTCATTTCCCCTCTCTGACAAAAGGAATGCAATCAGGGCGCTGATGTTAAAATCATTACCTAATGATTAAACCCTTTGTGCCGTTCCTCCATACTGCGGCGTCCACAGTGCAGGCACGCATCAATGTGCCGAGGAGAGCGCTTGTAAAGTTTGTTTGAGAACCGTCTGCAGGACCAGTTGAATTGGATCCGCTCGGCCCGATCAATCAGCTGATTGCATACTGAAGAGCAATATGGATTTTTCTTAGATGCACATTTTTTATTTATCTTTTTTACAGCAGGAGATTTTTTGATAGTTTTTTTTCTAAGAGCAAAGCTTTATTGATGGAAGGCAGGTGCTGGCAGTGAAGTGTAAAACGAAACAGGACCTGAAAGTACATTGCTAGTTTACAGTTTCATTTTAAAGCGGCACCTCAGGTGCTTCTATGCTACCCACCGACGTCCTGACGTGATCAACGTGGCTGCTGTCCTGTAAGAGCCACCGCATGTCTACTTTTGATTTAGCTGACTGTCCTGTTCTTTCTCTTTGTTTGACTAAACAGCAGGAGGAGGAGGAAGAGGAGAAGGGATTTATTTTCCAATAAAATAAGACTTTCCGCAGGTCATTGCAACTTGCAGCAGGACAAGGTGGGACTGAATAACCGCTTCGGAACTCTCGTGGTATCAGGATTCACAGAATCTAAATACTTGTTGTTATTCAACAGACACAATACGCCAACTCCAATTGTACCGATAACGTCTAACAGTTTTCATTTCTCTAAAGATGCTGAAACGCTCTCCAATATTCTGTCAGTGTGTCAGTGATATTGCTATCTCCACAAGACAATATTATCACGGTGGGGCCGCTGTTCCAAACACACCGACTGCGCCGCTTTCATTTCTATGACATCTCTATGCCTTTTGCAGCGATCGCAGCTCTGTGGCGCTGATGGTATGGAGGATCATTAAATTTGCCTTCTGCTTTTCTTGGAAAAATAAATCAAGCCAATCCATCTCTCTCCGACCCCGCTCCCTGGTGGCTTACTTAGAGCCATGCCAACGCAGCACTGGCTGTGGAATGAGCAAGGGTAAGCATGCAAAGGCTGTCCTTTCAGCAGTGCCTGACAGTATAAACAGGCCTTTTGCCTTCTCCTGAGAGCAATAGGGATCAAGCGAGCTTAGTGGGCATGACCTGCGAAGGCCCAGATGGGGCCAAAACATGCAACGCAACACAACACAATTGTCTTAAGCATTGCTGCACTATTGAACACAAGGAAACTAGCCTGCATCACATTGCTCACAGGCCCGGAACAGGACCTCCATGCACTCCGCAGAGGATACCCAGCAGACCAAAGTCTTATGAATAATTCTGAGCATCCGCGCTCTTTTTTCTTTTTGCCGTCTGATTTGAGACTGTGAAGGCCCTTACAAAAGCAATTAGAGATCTACAAATTCTGATGACTGAAAAAAGGGGCAATGTACTAGTCCAGTCAAACTTGAATTATACCAAAATGGTTGAGACTGGCACTTCAGTGTCGAGTCAAGGCAAAGGCATTTTTTTCTGAGCGTGTGTGAGCGCGCGCGCGTTGCTTTATGGCTATACATAAGTGCTTATATTGGTTTGCAACATATGCCGTCCGCGCTCTGTTTACTCCCTTCACTTAGCGTGAGCGAATCACTTTATTAGGGAGCATCTCCCCAAAAGCTGCAGGAATGCACAGCATCACACCCCATCACGCAATTTAACCATACAGTAGTAATGGAAATATGCAAATAGTGTCGGCATTTTCACAGCAACAACCATGCCTCGGGGCTGCTTGTCCAATGACACAAATCATCAATTAAGATCCCAGCAGGGTTTGGGGATAAACTAAATTGGCATTATCTCTCACAATGCGTGGAGCCGTGTGGGGTGCATCACAACAAAGAACAAACATCGCTGAGGGTGGCTGCCAGTGATGCGTCTTTCAACTCCTGCACGGCTCGTGAGGGGAGGCGAGCGAGCACGTGCACTTGGGGGATTCACTCCCAGCTGAATCACGCGCCTGCCTTGAGACAGCAAGGTGATACGTGACGAGGTGCGCCGGTAGCGGGGCCTCCTTTCAAACAGCGGCTCGCAGGAGCAACAACGGCGCCTTTCATTCACTTGCACAGAGAGAGCGAGCGAGGCTCCTCCTGGGACATTCACGGCCGGCACTATGCACCTGCCAAATGTGTTTTGACGCAGGGAGCTAAAGTGGTCTAAATCGCCATTGTGATTTCTCAGGGAAGCAGATGATTAGTAAACAAATGGCACGGGCATATTTAATTAAGCTAATGTACTCTGATTGCTCTGTGTGCGTGCTGCGAGGGGCCTTACTTTGACAGTTTTAAAATGAAGACCACTGACAAAATGGAAGCGTTACGTTGAAGAATTTGGGCCTTTGCGTCAAGAAATGTGCAGCTTTGTTTATGTGCCGCCGTGCTAACGCAGTGTCTGACAAAAATGAACGGGTGAAGTGGCGCACATATCGTGCTGAGAGACAAACTGGAGTGACAAATACAATCAAATTGGTATTTAATACCAATCAGACGTCTCCCACAAGTAGGAATTGTGAGATAAGCTTGTCGTCTTAAGTAAAAAGTGGAGAGCAGTGCACAAAGAAAACCACTATTCAGTCCAGAGAAGGCAAAAGCTGAGGGTAAACACTACTCTTAGGTTAGATGAGGAATATGCAATGTTCTAAAAACTAGTCACTCTATTGGTCTTTTTATCAGAGACACACAGCAGATCATTAAGATACCTGCCACATGGGTATCTTAAACCACACAGATGTAATTTAAGTTCAAATCTTTAAACCCTTCTTCAAAACACCAAGACAACGCCTGTCCTAGTTTACACAAAATAAATCCAACGGCAGAAAAACTGATTCATTCGAACTAGCCCCACAACGCTTCAGTGTGCTACTGCAGTCAATGCTGTGGTCATTTATTTTTGTTACTAACAAGTAATAATAATAATAATAATAATAATAATAATAATAATAATAATAATAATAATAATAATAAGTTCAATATTCCTAAAAGATATTATTGAAACACGCTTTAACTTTGATTAAGCCACGTTACTTCAACATTACTACAGCACAGGTTAAAAGACGCGGATAAAAAAAGAAGAAGAAAAAACAAGTATTCTGTTCGGAACTTTGACGACCTCGGAAAACCGGCGTAAAGTACAAACACAAACGCGATGTTGCATTCCGGAGCCAACTGACAAAGCCGTAAACGCGAGCTTCCTGCAGCTTTATGCGCTCGAGCCGTCCGATCCAGCCACCGTTCGCAGCATTACTCTCTTAATTTCAACCGTTCGCACAAAATCGCCCGCCGAAAATATGCAACACATCCGTGCGTGTGCGGTTCTGGAATATTTAGCGACGCATATTTACAAAGCAATTCCATCCAAACGCTGCATCGCGCAAGCACTCGCACAAACACACAAACAAACACACACACACAAAAAAAAAAAATCCACTGGTCTTTCAGTCCAGCACAAAAATGCATCTCCTCTCTTTTCCCTCGCCCGTTTTTCTCCCCCACCTCGACTCCCCCTCCCTTTCTCCCTCACTCTCTCTCTCTCTCTCTCTCTCCCTCTCTTTCTCCCTCCCTCTCTCTCTCTCTCTTTCCCTCCCTCTCTCCCTCACTCTGGCCTGGCTGCCTGTCTGACTGTATGAATAATGTCCTGCCTTTTGTAATGAAGGGGGGGTAAAGGGGAAAAAAGGACGCTCAAGTGTTGGAGCCCAGCTCCCATGCACTGACATTGAAAATGAATGACAGCTTACCTGCATGCCAATCTTCATCAGACTGACACTGGGCTGACAGCACAGCCTATACTCCTCCACACAGCCGCTGACGTCAGACACACCAGGCCCCTCCCACCTCCAGCTCCAGCTCCATCTCGGATCCCCGTTTTCCCAGCGCCGGGCTACTGATGCCTTCCAGTGTCCATGGGAAATACGGCAACCGTAAAAGAAAAGAAAAAAGGAGGAACAATGAAAGGATTTGCGTTAGCTTCAGTGCAAAAACTGGCTTAAAGCAAATGATGGAACGTGATGGAGATTTTTTCCCTGTACGATTTTTTTTCCCTTTAATTTAGTTTACACTACAACGTTGCATTTGTCATTGTTTTTGCAGTCAACAGAATTTTATGTCATCTAATCAGTTCTGATAGCATGAAGCTGATTGAACTGAGACGACGTCTCAAACAGAAAAACTATAGAATGTGAAATTGAACATGCAATAACTTTAGCTAGAAAGTCAAACTACAAACTACATGTTGTAAAGAAAACAATAGCAAAACTCAGTAAGTATCTCTTTCTGACTTATCGCATAAAGACAAACAAAAAGTAGGTCTGAACGCTAACTCTTGAATTACCAATGAATCAATATTCAAACTTAAGTACATGACCTCCTTTTCAACAGTTGACTATTCAGTCGGTCATTGTGCATTTGCTCTAGTAACGACCTAGTTATTGTTAAGAATCGGCAAAGTATCAAACAAAACCTAGAATTGAGAATCACATAGAATTGTTGGATGCCATAATCACAGAAAAACAATTAGCATTATGTGTGCTATTATAAAATCACTTAAAAAAAACTATTGAGGAAAAACACCAAACATTTCAAACATCTGTTTGCATAGTGACTTTTTGAATGTTTGCTCTACCCAGAGACATCCTAAATATTAGCTAATTGAGGCTAGTTTCCTATGCATTACACAGGAAACAGTAAAAAGAAAAAAAAAAAGAAAGAAAAACTAACTTAACCACAGGCCACAAACAAACGCACAGGCTGAACGCACATGGCATTGATCCCTGAATGTCTGAGGTGTAGATATGGCCAGCCCCCTGTCGGCCCTCATTACATATTACATCAAGAGGACTGTAAACATTTCTATAAGGAATATTTTATTGTCACAAACCCTTTTAGAAGTTAGTCTATACATGTTCTGATAACGTAGTAAAAAGGGGTATATAAAATATTCAACCGCCGCTTAAGTTTGAACGGCCAAAAAGTGACACAGGCCCTAATGAGTCACTTTGTTAGTAACGGCGCATACGATTGGCCGTTCATTTATCCAATCAATGGCGACATTGCTGTTGCTAGGAAGTGAAAGAGGTTGGTGATACGCGCTCGTTTGTATGAGAAGTATCGGTGGCATCTCTCTGGGACTCGCGTCGAATGCGTCTTAAATAACAGCCGTTTTGTTTTTGTGAAAGACTATATGGTGTAGAACATTGCCGGTGACATTTTAGAACTTCGCCTTGCAGCTTTTGTTCTTTTCAAAGCAAAGCAAATAAATCAGCTAATCTTCCTTCACAACACTGGACAGTGATCGATAGCTTACAAAAAACACTTGACGTACGACGTTGCCATAGTTTAGGATGAGGTAATAACATTTCGCGGTGGATAAAAAAAACAAAAAAAAAAAAACGAAATGCTGCGAGTTTGGAGATGTCATATATGTCAGAGGATTCGACATTGTTAACTTACTGAGCGCACCATGGTAGCAAAACCATCTGCCTACCAGTTTTATTCATTCAACCGTTGAATTTGTCGTATCTACAGTCTCGCTCCGTTGCTCAGCAAAATGTCTAGTACCACTGTGCTACAAGTTGGTACCGGCGTTATCGTCATAACCATCGTATGGATTTTGGCGATCGTCTTTGGGATTGTGTTGCTGAGGTCTGGATCAGCAAAGTAAGTGGCAACAGCGCCTGCACACGGACATTCACGCATCTTAACCACACCCACCAACGGAAGTAATAGAATTTAATAATTCAGCTCACTTTTTTGCTCGTTGTTTGAATTCCCGTTGCTGATTTTATTAGATTTAAAGGCACAGTGTGTAAAAATGTATCAATATTTTTTTGTCATAAGCTTAGTTTACTACCATCAATACATCTGCATAAATGTACAATTAAAGTTCAATTTAAAGTTCATTAATAAAAAATCGTCAAAATAAAAGCAGTTTGGTTTTTGTACCCATAGAACTTTTCTTTTATGTACACATATAGCAAGGGTCGCACTCCTAGGTAGTCACAATCTTGTACTGGCAGCGCCTCTCGTGAAAACTATTCAGAAGTAAATCAATCTAATTGTTAGATTAATAGTCAGTGTCAGAACTAGACAAAGAACTGCAATATGCATTTCATTTGGCCAAAAAAAGGTTTCAATAGGTGTATTTTAGGGAATCTCTTGGCACGCTTGCTGTTGAGGACATCCATTTAGATGCATGAAGACCATGTGAGCGGGTGAGCAAATAAGAGCTGCAGTCTGTAATCTGAGCCCTAGATGACAAAATTTTACACACTGTACCTATAAAGACTGTGAAAGAGAAACTATTGTTAGTCCCAACAAGAATTGCAATTGTTGGGACTAACACTTTGTTTTAAAAGTTCCCGTAACTTTTTCTGTTACAAAAGCATGTGTTGTTCACACGTGTGCATTTGTATGTTGCAGATTGGGAGTCATCCCTACTTTTCTCGTGGCTCTTATCATAACTTTGGTGCTGGTGTTCTTTCCACGAGCCACTGACACTCCTCCACCTTTCCAAGAGACAGAGGTGAGCTGCGCACCAAGGTCACCCTTTGTACACAATCTTGTTTCCTTATCTTATGTGCAATGCAACACATGGGGAACTCCGCTTTACTGAAATGCAAATATTGCAGTTTTCAAACACAGGCCTAAAACACAATTGACTCAAAAGTCCAGTTCATTTTTATTATTGTAATAACTGTTCTGTGTAAGGGCTGTTTGAAAAGTGCTTCTGATTAAGATTCATAGACTCATGCCTCTGCAAAAGAAGTGGGTTGCTTTAAATGACATTCAACGGTTCTCTGGGTTCTCCAGCTTCCTCCCACAGTCCAAAAACATGCATGTGAGGTGAATTGGAAACTCTAAGTTGACCATAGGTGTGTGTGAGAGCGAATGGTTGTTTTTCTCTCTGTTTGGCCCTGTGATGAACTGGCAACTTGTCCGGGCTGTCACCCTGCCTTCGCCCATCGGCAGCAGGGATAGGCTCCAAATGACCCCCGCAGCCCTGAGTGCAGGACAAAGTAGGTATTGAAAATGGATGGATGGATAAATGATAAACTGATGATTGAAGACTGAAAAGAAGGTCAATTTAAGACATCAGGTGTATCAACAATCATGGCTGAATTACATTGTCTATCTCTTTTGAATATACCTCTGATTTTAACATCCGTCGTAGCTTCAGTGACTACACACTGCTGCCATTTAACACAGTTGCTGTGTCAGACGAAAGAGCAGCATCAACTTTTGCCTGATAGCATTTGCAGTAAATGGTTCTCTGGTCCACATCGGACTTTTTTCAAACAGAAAATAACTCTTTTGTCACCTGCAGTATCTAAAACCTCCTCATTGCACCCTGTGCATGATGCGTTTTGGCAGTGCTGCAGTTGAAGAGGGCTCCTTTGTACCAGTGCCAGAGCATCTTCTGACACCATGCCACAGTCGGGTCATATGAAAATGTGTGTCAATTCAGGCATGCAATGACAATGCTAAGCTCGTGGCGGGGAGGAGCAATTGTTCCTGGACACAGTACAAAACAATGGCGTTTAATGTTAAAACACCATAAGAGGGACTTTATGATTTGTATGATTTTTATAGTCAGTTAAACACTGCTCGACCACAATGACTGTCTATTAAACCATCGCTCACATAATGACACAAACACTTGTGCTGGTGTCGTCTGTTATTGTGGCTCCGGCATAATGACAACATAATGTACATCAGTTGGAATGGAGAGCAGGCCTGGACGTTTTCAAGCTTTGTTGCTTGGCCATTTGGCTTCCGCCAAATGTTTTGAGTAGTGAGACCACGAAGTGAAAATGAGGATTCTGTTCCCGCAAACAAACAGCTTTGTGAGGCCGACTGGTCTTCTTTTTAGCACTGAGAGAAATCATATAAAGACATTGTGTCTGTGCCTTTGTTGCATTTAAATAGTACACTGGATTTAATTGGAGCCGCTAAAGAATAGATCAGGCTTGTTTTTGTGTCATGGATCTGTGCTCTTGTTGCTTTTGTATTTTATGCTCACGTATATGTGAGTTCATATCATGCAGTTATAAATTCTGGCGAAAGGGGAGATCAAACTTAGAAACCTGTCCCAAAATAAAGAAGCTCCATCTTTGATAGTGAGCATCCACAGCTCCATATTCCCGTGAATAGCTTGTGTAATTGTGGGTGTGCTCTGGTGTGCGCTTCTCGTAAAAGGCCTGTTCTGCTTTATCTCGGTCCAACAGCAACACAGAACAAACACTCCCCCATGTTGCCTGCTGGTTGTGCCAATAAGCTGGCCAGATCTGCCAAGCAAGCTGCCATCCCATAGAAATAGCAGAGCAGATCCGCGTCCTGGCCAGCTTGCATTTTATAGCCCTTGTGCAAAGACAGATACCAGACCAGCAACAGAGGGAAGCAGCAAAATGTGACATCCTGGATTTCTGTGCAAGGCTTACGGGTGCCATCATGTGAAGCCGTCGTACCGTGGACGCTTTATAAATTGACCCCAGTTTTTTAAAAGGAGGTCAAAAATTAAACCCTCCGTAATAATGATACCTCATAATGTTATCAAAATGTCAGCTGGTCTTTAAGTGATTTGAAGTTACGATTTGTACGGAGAACTAAGTAATACTGCACCCGAGAGCTGTGTAGCGGTGTTAATTGAATTAAATTTAAAATTAATTGATCTCAAATGTATAATGTATTTTTTCCATAGTTGTCTGGTGTCACATTGTGAACATGCGTGATTCACATGAATCATTGGTTATAAATGAGGTTACTGTGATTCTCTGCCTCTCACTGCCCTTCTAATGATGTTCTGCAACCCATTAAAGTTCAATAATTCCACTTTACAAATTGGTTGCATTAGCATCGGTCTTTATCCCGTCATAAACTCTGTGAACTGTGAGCAGAAATGTGGAGTCCATACTTGCTCTAACATTCACTTTTTAAAGTGAACCCTTTCTGATGTCACAAAGGGCACTAATATATCTCACTGCTACCCTCATCCACATCACCACCAGGGACGGCTTTACAGCAACAGTTGTATGTCTCCCATTCCCAACATGTGAAAGGTGCAACAAACCATCAATTTCAGCAGGAAGCTAAAACTGAGCATTGCATGTGTTTTGAGGAGTTGAAGTCACTGCATAATTCACTGTGCAAGGCTGCTCCACTGGATTCCTGGAGGGAAAATAAACATGTAAAAATAAATTCAAAAATTAGTAATTGAGTAAAATGTGTGATAAGAGTGTTTCTAAAATCACAGCTTTCCGCACATCTGATCCACTCCCCTATTCACGGGGATAATTCCAAAAGCCACAAACTGTCTGAGCTACTGGTGCATCAAGGCAACTGGACAAGGTGGCAGTTCATGGCACCTTCATGTCAAGAGCTCAAAGAATGAAACCGCAGACGGCCTCTTGATGTTGATGATGTGCCTTGTTTTGTTACAGACTTGTTTTTTCTTCCAATGTTCTGGAATCCAAACTTGGAGGTTTCACTGTGTGTAATGCGTCTCACCTCTCGCTGTTGAGCAAATGTAAAATATCACAGTGCCAATTAGGCCAGTCCCCGACAAGGGTTGGGGGTGCGTCATACCAGGCTCCCCTCGCCCTGCTACCTCCGCCCGCCTGCTCCCACCCGTGCACTCAGTGGCGCATTAATAAAACATCGCCCACACTTTGAGGTCCTGCTTGCTGTGTAATTGGCAAATTAAAAAGTGAGATGTCTTAAATGCTTCCATAAAGGACAGGCATACATTATGCTCACCGCTGCAAGATATGGGTGGAATTATACGCCACACGGCGCACACGCCTCCTTTCATTCCGCCGCAGTTCCTGTCAGAAGCCTCTGAAGTCAGCAGCGGGGCGGATGCTCCTCTGGAAAGATCTGGCTTTGGGGCGTTTTCCCAGTTTGTGTTCGCATATTTATGGCTTAATCACGATCCCGGCGTTAAGGCAGAGGCAGAGGCAGAGCCATCAACCCGAGTGTTGTTGAAAGCCATCTGTGGCGACTTAATGAATTCAGAGCTTCTGTAAAATTCAAGCGGAAAACGGCAACAGTAATCTTTGGTTTCTGATTTTCTTCTGTCTGACTTGGTGGAGATATTCTAATCAATAAATTACTCAGAGGGCCTTCCAGTGAGCACCATAGATCATCTGTGTATGAAGGAAGAGCAGGATTCATGGATAGCAGGCAGCCAAGGTTTTGTGGTTGTACAAGAATGTCATACCTACAAAAATCCATCCATCCATTTCATTTCATGAGTATCTGTGTATCAGTGATCCGGGGCTGCTAGATACGTAATTCCCTCCAGGAATCTGCAGTGGTAACTTCGGGGGCTTTAATTAAGCCTTACCTCCCAAGTTAAAGTGGAGACGCTAATGCTTAACTTGTAGTTGTAAAACATCAGCAGTGTTTTAAGGCGGCATTTCAGGAAGCTCCTCTGTGTTAAATTGGTCAGTAAATTGAAAATCTTTCAGGACTTTTTGTAAATGGGTTTAGGGTTTACCATGAATGTGATGCTGGTGAGAGGACCAAACCGTATTCTGCTGGCAAGAGGTCTGACATTCTTATATCTAGACTGGAGATCATTAGCATTATGCTCTATTGTTACCACGTATCCATAGTCAATGTTGGCTTTAAAGAAATCAGCTGCTGCTGTACTGCTTTTCTGAAAGCTCTCTACTGACATCTGGTGGCAAATATGGAACACACACACACACACACACACGCTCATACACAAGTGAACAATTATGTTTTTTTTCTCACTTTATGGACAGCATTTCCTCCGTTGACATTATTTCCCTTTGTTATAATTAACAATAAGCACATTCTCTCCTTCCGCCTGCAGATTGTGGACACTTTGTTCATCGGCCGCTACGTGCTGCTGGCAGTGGCGAGTGTGGTCTTCCTCGTGGCATTCTTCATGCTGCTTCCCTTTCATTTCCTGGAGCCGGTCTATGCCAAGGCCTTAAGAACACACTAGGGCTGCCAAGGTCAAGGCTGGCGTTGGTATCGCGCTGTTGCTCGACACAACTTTGGACAAGCAGAGCTGATGGGAGGCACCCGCACCCCAACCCCACTCTCACCCTCACCCCCGGCGAGGACTTGGACTACGGAATGCAATCCAAACACCAGAAACAGCCGGAGACTTTAGTTTTCCTTGAGGACCCAGTGTTGACGAGTTAGCTGTTGTCAGCCGTTAGTTGTTGCAAACATCGGATATGAGGTCTGCATTCGTTCCCTGCATGCATTCATCTCTGTGAATGCACTCAGGAAATGAGCGGCTTCTTTGTGAGTTGTGTAAAGCAGAACAATGATTACTAGTGCACATTTACATTTGTATGATAGAACTTTGTTTTTGTTTTTTTTTTTAAAAATGATGATGATAATAATAAGAATAATGATTTGCAATGCTACATTAAATTGTCATGACTTGATTGCCAACTTGCCATTGTCCACACAGTCTGACAGAAGCAGTAATTTGGAATGCAGTTAATGAGGTTCATTGAAATTCTCAATGATGGAGTCTGAGCAGTGCATTGAATGGCTCCTCCACTGGAATGATGTGCGCCCCCCCCTCTTTTTTGATGAGGAATCTATTTTGACTAAAAGTTAACTTGTGCTTTTTTCTGGTTAATCCGTGAAATATAGACAGTCTGCAGAGTAGCAAACAGAGTTGGTATAAAACATCTTTACCCTATAGCGGAAAACAAATGTCATGAATTCGTTGAACCTGTGTTATTCAGACACAATGTAATCACTGCACCTGGGCAAAAGTGATTACTGTTGCATGTAAATGGGAATGAACAGACAATTGTGTCTAAAATTAAACATTATTCCAACGTTATGGGCAACAGTGTAGGAACTAAAAAAATGTAAACTGCAATCTCCGGTCAAGGTCACCAAGTGGTTTTCAAATGTTTATGATTTTAAATAATAATTGTCAATTGTTCAGTTGATTGTCAACAATTGACATTAGTTTACATATTGTTGATTATTGAGTTGTTTTAAGTTGCTTTCTATGGTTCCTCCAGTTTGCTTGTCTTTGTTTTTCTTGTTTTGGTGCTGATGTTCCGCGTGTCTCATCCTTAGATTGTTTTCAACAAATTTTAATAATGAATAAAAATGAATCCAAACCTGGTTGCCTGCAGTTGAGTGACTCTCAAATGCTAGTTGACCAAACAAGACAAAGAGAAGCTGATAAACGGATGGAAAATGAGCATCATATAGTCTGCTTGACCTCACACAATGGTCAATTGATTATTGACTGCAGCTGTTATGTTGTTATGCTGTTATGTTTGTTGTAGATGGTAAACACATGGAGGTGGAAAGCACACGTTTTTTTGGAAAAGTTGTGCAAGCAAATGCTCAGAAAGGATTTCATTTCCAACAAAAACAAAAGGTTCATTTCACATAAAATAAGACTTGGAGAAAAAGAAGAATTCAGCCAAAATACTCTAAACCCCATTAGGCATCACACTGGGCCAGCTGATTGGACAATGAAATGTATTGTGTGGTTATTTAGCGGCAAGGACAAGAGAGTTTTATCATTTTAGGAGAATTTCCATCATGTGAGAATTTTCATCGTCTCATGCCTCCATTTCCTGGATAGAGCAGTGAAACATTATCATCATTCTATCTCTATTATGTTTGCACATCAGGTCAACTGATGAATCCCAACCTGCATGTATTACAATTACCTTAAAACGTGACGTGCACCCTTTGTATGACTGGGATCTGAATTCTCTGGGGGAATATTCCAGATTCCACAGACAGCAATATGTTTTGTTGTCTGGAAGCTCAATTATAAACACTTGCCGCCTCCCTTGCAACACCATTTTTAAAGTGTGAAGCCCGAAGAGACGTGGAGTAGAATTCCAACCAGGATGATGAAAGAGAATCTAATGAATCAAAACCAATCCTATTAGTTCCAGCCCACATCTCCATACTATGGTCCTTTTTTCTGCGCGGCAATCCACTGCATGATTTCACACAAGCTGGGAAATGGGGATATTCCAACAGGGTGGGAATAGGGTGATCTGAAAGTGTTCAATCTGGAGGGACTTGTTGCCTGTAATTGACCGCATGATTACTGCAAAGTGTGATCTTAGCCCCCACAGAAAGACACACTGAGGAGCAGAATGGCAGAGCCAGCATGGATATTTCTTTTCTTTTTCTCGACATCACACAGCAAACGATAAGATGCAGTTCTTTTGTGTTTTCACCAGTTCCCTGCTGCATGCCACTGACACACAGACCATCATGGACGGGCAGAAGAAGATGCGACAGCATTCCTTGGCCCGCTCTCTCGTTCTCACACACCGCCTCGCTCTTCCTCACCTTCCTCTACTCCCAACTTTTCTTTCTCCCCTCATCCCTTCCTAGTTTTTGTTCTGTGTGTGTGTGTGTGTTTTTTTTTTTTGCATCTAAACTCTTGTCTCTGGGGAGTGGGAAAATGAGCAGAACAAAGCATGCGGGGGTCCGAGTGGGGGGGATCATTTGGAGCCGGGAGACGGAGTCTTTGTGGCGCAGCCAGCTGGACATATAAAGAGATGGGGGCGGGTGAGGTAGAAAAGGGGGAGCAATGCGAGGGCAAAGAGGTGTGAGCGGAAAGCTTCGGGGCGCTTGGTTTCTGAAAGTGCGGAGGGGACGGGGTGCGCGCCTCTCTGCTAGATCCCGCATTCAGACGCACTCAAGCGGAACCTCTGGCTTGCCGTTCACATCCTCGGCCACCGCGCCCCTTGTTTGTGATATGGATACCAGCACCGCCCTGCCCTGCTCTCACAACACCAAAAAAAATCCATTCAGGTTTTTTTTTTTTTTTTTTTTAAATGGGGGAGTTGGTGCACTTCTCCCAAAATAATGTAATTTAGTTCATGTTAAATTAAGCGGATGGCGCTGTTTGCCATCCTTTTAGTGGTTTTGGCAAATAAAACTTGAGCAGCCTTCCGCGGGGAAAAAGTGAGAAGTGGAAGTTCTTATGCTGCCTTTGACACCCAAGTTCACCCAACATGTTTGTGTTTGGCAAACCTCTTGAGGGTGTGGTTCACTTGCTTGCTTTTACTAAACTGTAAAAGATTTGTTGATAGCCTGGTGCCTGGAAAAGAACGAGCACCTCGTGTCGTTTTTTAGGGGTGAAGAGCAGCATCTTTCTTTTCCTTTAATTCATTTTTTTATGCATGCAGCCACTGGGACGTCGTCGTCGCAGCGCACCCTAGGGGACAAAATACCCAAACTGAGTTCTTGTGTTGCTGTGACCTCTTACCTCCCTGTTGGAAGGGAATTACCCCAGAGCTCCGTCTCCAACGGGGGACAATGAGGGCCCAGATTAGAGGTCAGGTCGCTAACCAACGGCCCTCCGCTGCTCGGACATGACACCCCAGCGCTGATGCCAAACAAGACCCTACAGGGGTTCCATTTTGATACTGTTGAAGATATGATTGAATATCGGTCGGGCATCACAAAAGCTGAACAAGTCAAAAGGAAAGCTTTGGAATCATTGGATGTGGGTGGCCGCGGTGGGACACAGTGCTTACGTTGCCTCCAAAATGTTCAAAACTTACACATCTTTCAAGCGAGGACCAACGAGGGAATGTGAGATCACAAAAATGCAATGGTTTTTTCAAACACCCCAAGCTTTCAAGAATCATACTGAAACATATTGGTTGGACTTATTACCAACCATTAAAAAATCATGCAGCTCTCGGCGGGAACCTGCTGGTATCACACAGATAACTGATGTCTGTGGTTTCAATGACCCGCTGAGAAACCCGCTTGATCTGCGCAGACCACGGCAATTTTGAATGATTGGACCCAGCATGATGACCGCTGATGGTCTGGAGTTTTGCACAATTCTTTAATAATTCAGCTCCTCATTCATTTTGCTCGTCTTGACTTTGGGACACGGTGTGGTTAAATGAAGAGACCACTTTCACAGAGACCGTTTAGCTTGCGATTAGCTAAAAAATGGATAGCGTGGAGAATCGATGAGCTTCACTTGGAGGAGCTGATCACTGGTGCGGTTGAGCAGAGCACTTGAAAGGGATTAAGACGTCATTAAAAACAAACATCAAATTCATCAATTTAACAGGTTGTTGTGGGACCACACAGTCCACCGCAGTGCTGTCTTCTCATCTCCCATAGACACACATGGCAGCATGTGAGACTTATCAAGCCTACATGTGTGATTAGATAGATAGATAGATAGATAGATAGATAGATAGATACTTTAATGATCTCCAAGAGAAATTTGCGTTTACAGCGGCTCAACAGTGGAAGATAAAAGTGCAGTAAGGAGGCATGCAAGGTTTAAATTATTAAAAAGAGATATAAAGTACAATACTTTATAAAGTACAATACAAAAGCAAAATAAAAATAATACACTTACACTAATATACTTCACATTATATAGCAATAGGATTTAGTCATACAAGTAGAAGCAGCCATAGTTACATGTAAATCTATCTTTTCCTCAAATTGTTGGTTACCAGAAAGAATTTTGATTGCGGAACACTTAAATTCCCCTTTTAAAATAAAGCGAAGAATTAAGAGACGAAAGTGACTTTTACTGTCTTTTATGCTTCAGAATAGGGTGTTTACTTTGTGTGAAAGTATCTTTGAAGTACTAGTATTACTGATGAGATTGGAGGAACTTGCCTGTCACTAATGTAAGCAAAGTAACTATTGGTGATGCCTGTGTTGCACGCAAAATAATAACTACCCCTGGTCGACAAGGAAATGCAACAGTTGACAACAAAAGATTAGATAATGCATAAACAATTAATGAAATATACAGAGTTCAGATAGATCTTTTAATGATTCTAACAACCACACTGAAGTCTAAATAACAGTGACAAATGACCCCGACGTTTGCTGGTGGTACACAAGCTTTGACACAGGCCTGCACCACATTCACTTCCAGGGAGATAGCACATATATCGTAACAGAAGTGCGATCTCTGCACACGCTGGCAGTCCACTCAAATCAAGAAAAGAAAAAAAGAAAAAGTGCCGGAAACTGATTGTGTTTGAATTAAAGCAGAAAATTCTGACAAGGCTGACTCGGTCCCTTTTTGTCTGCAACTTTCCATCGAGCCAAGATGATGCATGAGACTCATACTGTGCAGACAGGCAGTAACAAATTTGCTTGGCTACTTGACTGGTGGGAGGTTGGGAAGTGAGCTTGGTGGGGGGAGTTGTCACATTAAAGCAACGCAGTGAAAGAAAAAGAGGCCTTTGTGCCCATTTGGTCTTTCTGAAGTTGGTGTTTCTCAAAAGAAACAATGTACTTCTGACTTGATGCTCCAGATTCAAACATGTTAAAATATTTTTTATTATGTATGAAAACAAAATAAAATGTGTCATACATTTTATATTAGCAATTTATGTTTTCCTTTCATAGTTTTCACCCATTTCCTTTAAATTAATCCTCTTTGATAAATGCACAATTTTGTTTATTATTCTTATCAAATTAGTTTGTTGTTATGCTTTTCCATATATAAAAAAAACAAAACACAATCCCCCTTTCCTCTGCAAATCAGTCATATCTGATGAAATGGAATCTATGTGACTTTGAAAAGCAGAACTCTATTTGCTCCCCCTTATTTTAACCTCCTCCAGTCTCCCTCCTCCCTCAGACTGAAGGTTGTTTTCTGCTCCCCCTCTTCCACATTCCCATGCAAAATGAATGGCACAGATGCCGTTGGACAAGACAGTACCCCTTGGACTCCTTCCCCTCACTATTCGCTCAGCATGAGGTCCACAAACTTGTTTTTTGATCATTGTTTCCCCCCCAACCTCTCCCTCCTCTGAGGGCTGATCGACATAGAGAAAGACGGGAGATGGGCCGACCAAGAGCCACCAAATCAGAGGGGAGACGACATAGGAGCGACAAGCCATGTCTCAGGATTATGAAAAAAACAAGTTGTTGAACTATTTACCCAGAGCAAGAAGCTGACAGAACAGGACATATTATGGTTGTGGACTGCCAAAGTGGAGATTTTGGTGCTTTTTGAGGGAATGGATGGTGCATAGAACCACACTAGAGATTCATTCACACAGTAAGTATTGACTGAAGATGCAGGTTAGAGCTTGGATTCTGTGGGTGTCCTGCTTCTGCACCTTGGCAGAGTTGTCACACAGGTGCGGGTGCTATGACCTCTCTCCAACTGATACAAGACTGAGCAAGGGGTCAAAAAGTCAGGTCAAGGAGCACGTCCGTCACGGACACCATCACGCGCCTCACAGGATCAAGCCGCCACGTCGAAAAGGTGAGACCACAAGTTCCAAAGACCTTCCAGAGGTCTCGCTTACGAGCACACAACCACTTGTCGCCGTTACAACATCGGCACATCGATTGTTAAGGCACACATAAGTGAACTTGGATTGAGAGAAGAACAAAATCCACAATTGGAAAGTATTTTAAACCATAAATGTGCAATCAAACAGGTCACAACTCTTGTTTTTGACTCCTATGGCATGCCTGCTGTTTGGCATTCTACTTTGGTAAATGCAAATGATCACTCATGATAAACTGTCTTTCAGCACATTTGTTATTTTCACCTTCAAATATACTGCTCCAAACCAAATAAGAGGTATGATCAAAAAGATGAAATACTGTCTTTGCAGTCACAGATGTGGGTTTCAAAGGTTTACGCAACTGGAGTCAAGTTCAAGAGGAAGTGTGTGGAGTGAATCATTTTAGACTGTTTCCATATTACAAGAGGTGTCAGCATGAATATGTCCCTAAAGCATAAAAAATAGTTTTTTTTGACTAGTGTAATAAACAAAATACTACCGAAGATGATACTACTGCAACAATCTATTTACATCTTTGACCTGTGACGAAGACACTCTGAATATTTTACAATTTTACATTTTTTGCATATTTTCTTAAATGCAGGAGTGCGAGGAAGTCATCGCTTAGCAGAAAATCTATGGGAATGTCATGGGAAATATAATTTTTTAGCGTGTTTGACAGAAAAATTAAACAAATTGAATACAAACAGATAAGTATTTTGTTGTAACTATGACTTTATAAGAAACAAAGGAAGAAAGGGGAGAGCATGTGTCTGCTACAATCCAGAATATATTTTGCCCAAACAAGCTTTAAACATTCATTCAAGCTGACAGTGATTGTTGATTCTTTTACAAAACACACTTGAGTTACACTCAGAACTCTACTCTGAAGTCACTTTTAATCGCGTCGCTCACTATAGCGGACACATTCTTTCTTTTACTTACTCCATCCCGCCCTCTCTGCCAGTCTCAATACTTCTCCTGACCTTTGGTTGACAGCCTGAAAGAAGTCCCTTCTCTCTGCACATCTCTGCCCAGCAACATTCCCATGGGCTGTGTTTTGCCAGGACCCATCGTTCATCCCCTCTAAACCTTTTGTTGCCGTCTGAAAGCTGGCTGATGCCGGGGCCATCAAGCCCAAGTTGTTGGATCAATATAAACATCCATCACTTAGCCCTACGCCTTTCTCAACCTCACAATGACCAGCTCCTAAACAATACTTCATTTATGTGAGTCATTGGGAGGAATGAACTAGCGGTAGTTCACTTGTTTGTGGGTCACATTTACTTGCAGTATGGAGGCTTGAAGCTCTTCTTTTCGCAGCTCTTGCTGTTATACATCATCTAAACTATTTCAAGTCATTATTATGTTTAACCTAAATGCCAGTAGTATAGCTGCTTCTTGCTTAAAACCTTTCAAGAATAGGTTTTAATGAAAACTTTTCTTGACCATTAACAATGGTGAGTATATGATACAAAGTAAATGAAAAATGTTCAATGTGAAATTAATCAGCAGTGGTCCGGTTTGTAAGTCTAGTATATTTTTGAAATCACTCATCTATTTCAGTTATTGTTTTTGATTGTTATTGCATGCATGGTTACAATATGTAGTGGTTTGATAATGCACAACATTCTTGACCACTAAGGGGAGACCAACAGTACCAAATGATTTCCTACTAAGTAAGCCCTTACATATGCATGCTTCCTGCTATTGTTCAAAAACATGGGAGCCTCCATCCAGTTGCTGACAGCAAAATGCTTATAACAAACATAGTGAAATTGTCAAGATTGAACAGCGACTTTGATTTTATGCAGTTCACCTAGTAGTATCTTGAGATAAATTTGAAAGGAGATAAAAAAAAAAAGTTTTGATATTTGTGATTTTATTGTAATCAATTTTACAGAATGCTGTATGACAAGAAACTCAATTAGTTAATATATTAAAAAAAAACATTAAATGATTACATAAAGGAAAACGTCATATTGATTACACTACTAAAGTCAAGGAAATATTTTAAGCCGAGAAGCCTAAAGTGAGTAACATACGAGATTTTTCTTCGTACGTTTTATTCTGAAAAGATCGATGATCCGCTTTACGCATTTTATTTTGATATGCCAAAGACAGGAACCTGAAAGCATATTCTTTACCTTCTTGGCACTTTTACGTAGAGCGAGTAGCACAAAAAAAACAACCCACGAACCAAAGGCAGCATGTGATTGAATTTCAAACGACTTCTGGACTAAATCAAAAGAAAATGTTTGGTTTTAGTTAGTGACGACAGTCAAGGTGAAGCTGTGAAGCTCTTCCTTAAAGTGTCTCCTGGACTGTTAACTCATCGAGCTGTAATGATGCCAAGTGTTACCAGAGGCGTTATACTGACACTATGTGGACTTCTTTCGTCAGGTAAGCGACTGACATTCACTGTATGTGGTAAAAGAAATCATTGCGTCGTTCCTTGTGGATAATATCAGGATAACTTCGATTAAGCCGTAAAATGAAAGGGCGGAAGCAATAATAACGAATGTAGTTGTCATCAATTATTTTCAAACGTTGACATTACAAAGTACGCTGAACATCAGGCACTGACATATTGATATATAAAACGGTTTATTTTTGGTAAACCTCAAAGTAAATGTTGTTTTACTCACTCAATTCAAACACCTTAGAAACAAGCCAAAACTATTCAGCAAAATTACACATCCTGCTTTACAAGTGGGGATTTGACTTGTGTATGTCACCCATCCCCTTTAAAGCTGACTGAACAGTTCTATTACCTCCAAAATAACTTTGTTTGCTTTATAGCTATTATTTTAACTGCAACATAATAAAAAAAAAAAATCAATGATCAAGTCGGCAGTTTCTTTGCCTCCTTGTGAGGCAGGGGCTTGAGACAGATGGTGTGTCATGTGGTCGCCCTGCTTTCCCACACTCTTCTTTCAATTCCATTTTGTCTAAATTGTTTCAGACACACAAGAAGCATCCTCACCACAGTCCTCCTCCTGAGGAAGTGGCTTTAGGGAATCCACAGTGCTTTGAATGTGATTTCACTGGAGTCCCATTTTACTTCTCTACCAAGTGCCAGCGAGACTGAGCAGACAATGTTGCTTTAATTTGAAAGGTATTTGGCCAAGTGACAGGGTGAAGTGCCCTACAAGGGCAATCTTTTTGGAGTATTCCAAACAGCTAAAAATATTTACCAAATATTAGTCTCATTTGGTCACTAACATTCATTTAAATGAAATAATGAGCTGGTATATTTTACAGTCATTCTCATGGTACGAACATTTTAGTGATGGGTGTTTTGAGTCCTTTGGTCTTAACTGTTCAGATTCAGTTAAAGTAAGATAAAAACTTTTTTTCTTTTGGAAAATGGCATCACTCAGCAACGCCTCACATCTTCACAACATTTTTTGACAAGAAGGGATTATGACATCATTTATAAATGTTCCTTTTCTTTTCAAACTGGTCCAAAAAGCCTTCAACTTGGGGGGAAAAAATATGTCTTTTGTTCTGTTGCGGATATCGTGTGGAAGAGGGGGGAAGTTCCATTCTGCTTTTGTTGGGGTTGATGTTCCTGAGACCCCCATGCTTCCTCTCCTGTCAGGAAGCTGATCACAGTCTCACTGTTTCCTTCAGTGTGGTCATCCAACTGAAGGGGAAGTTCAAACAATGGCATTCCATTGCTGCTGGATGCAAATAGACGTTGTTTGTTGGGAGCGAGGTCTCAACGTGTTTGCCGTGGGCGCTAGATAAATGAACTAAAGGGTGCGGCACATCTTTATTGGAAAATGAATTCTACTTCCTGTTTATCAGAGCTCCTCCATTCCAAACCTCCATTCTTTTTCAGTGGAACCTCAGCAAGGTCTCAGCATCTGGTCGATCTTAGAGTCAGTTTAGTTTATTTACTGGTGTTACTTTTTACTTTTATTTGTCTTCTATTGTGGTAAATATATACTGTAATGTCTGTATGTCAATGTATTGACAACAACATTTAGGTTCTTTCTCTGGTCAGTAAAGATACATGTGGAAAAACGGTGGGATTTGATGGTCCATTCAACTTCAAACAACTTATTACGTTGAATATGTTCATATTGATAAGTTTCTCATCAATATTCATGATATCATACATCATACATGATACCTGACACATAATATGCATCACACTTTCCCATCAATTCCCATAGCGCAGTTTTCTGCAGTAAATGTTAAACAGCTAAGAAATGAAAAGAATACCAGAGGCCTGATGGGACATGTTGCTTTCTTGTCAAGATGTTCCATGTTTTCTCAGCTTACAGAGTTCGTGCGGAGGAGACGCCGCCCCGCATCATCCTCCACCCCTCCGACGTGGTGGTGAAACTAGGGAACCCGGCCAGGTTCTCCTGCGGGGCGGAAGGCAGCCCGGAGGTGACCATCGAGTGGCTGCGGAATGGCCACCCTCTCAATTCATCAGCGGAGGACGGAAAGATGCAGCCCAGCGTGCTGCCGGACGGGAGTCTCCTCTTCCTGAGCGTAGGAGCCAGGAGGGGCGCTCAGTCACACCAAGGGCTCTACGCCTGCGTAGCCCGGAACAGTGCAGGCAAGGCCACCAGCCGTAATGCGTCGCTGTATATTGCAGGTAAGGCAGAGGATTTATTTTGATTCTATATATGTTATTTTGCACTTAAAACATGGAAAGAATTTGTCATCCACATGTGTACGGTTATACAGGGTCGTTTTAAAAGAAATTATCTTGGAAACTACTGAGTCTAGATCAATGAAATGGCTCAGGTGTTGAATATCATAAGTTTATGATGAGCCCGAATAAGTTCATAAGTGTTCAATATGTGCACTGCCTGCATATTCCAAGACCCAAAATGACTTCTCTCTGGGAGTGAACGTCGTGGTTCAAACTTAAAACACAACAAAAATAAAACATTAATAAATATAAAATCTTGATCTGTTTCTATACATTCTGTGAAAATTTGAGGTTATTTCAACAAGAATTGCCAAAAATTATTGGTCATGTGAAATGATGTCAAATTCTTTGGGACACCCTGTATATACTGATATGTAACATTTACTTGAATACGGGAATTGAAATGGACTTTATTCATTCTAAAAACATTTTTAGTGATGCCCCAAAATTAATGGTTGCAAATGAATTGAATGTAAAAAAAAAAAAAAAAAAAAAAAAAAATAGTGGGTGATGTATATGTTAGACATGTGTCCTGTCTTTGTCATTGTCAAGGTGTTGCATAATTTGGTCATGTGACTCCATTTAACATTCACATTAGATGCAAATGGCTACTGTTGAGAGGGCATATGATTTCATATATGTTATATGTTGAAGTAAGGTGACAAATAGCACATCTAAATTTTGTGCACGATGATCAGGTTTGATAGATATCCAATCTGTGGGACTTTCTACTGTGCTGTTCCTTGCTTGAAAGTCATGGTGCTGCTTGCAAAATGATATAAAATTGCCTGTCAGTTGTCCATGGTACATGCTACCAGGTACCTCAAGCACATTTGCCACCTGTCCATGCCATATATGCACCTCTGTCGCCATGTTTCTTTACATGTATCTGAGCTTTGTATGTCTTTTATTTGGTTTTAGTCATGGAGGTGTGTAAAGGTGCAGATCTGTGACTGCAAGTTTTAAACTGATATACATTTATAGATTAGGTGTCCCTGCAGGACATGTTTGAATTTGAGTTTTAGTTGAAAACATGTTGATGACACTTTGACCAAAGCTGAACAAACCAGAATAAAATCTCCCCTGTATTCAAAATGCATCTGTAAATCAGCCTATCAAAGGAAGTGTTTGCTTTTGATTCTCGTCTGTTCAGAAGCAACATTCTAAAGGTGTAGGCCTGACACACTTGGGAGGATTGATAGAGATGTATATATTGACAGAGGCAGAAGAGCAGAGTGTCAGTGTTTTCTCGGGGGGTTAAACAGCGGCGCTAATTGACCAGGGGCCTTCACTGTTTACTTATTAGGCTCCCAGCGAGCATGTAGACAACAGCTGCTGCCTGCCATGTAGTAATTATAGGACACTGACAGATGGACGAGAAAGATTTGGGGGTATGTCTTTGGTCAAAGCTTTTTGCCATGCAGAAAATGTCACAGCTGCACAAAGTTCAAATCAGCAAGTTCCCGAATCAGAAGTATCAAAAAAAGGAAAGAAAAAAAAAAATCTAGACTCTGACAAAAAAACAGTACAAAATATCAAATTAAACACAAAAATCAGACAACTAGAACACGGCATGCAGTAAAGGTCCAGTCACTCAAACAGAGGACTCAACAAATTGGAGCAAGACAGAGAGAACCACAGCCCATATATATGTAGATGAGATAATGGGGAACAGGTGGAAACAATCAGGGCAGTTTAAGACAATCAAACAAGTAGCCTAACCTGAGAAGAGAGACGCTTACAAAATAAAACAGGAAGTCGGGAGACAACATAGAAAAGAAAAAAAAATGAACTTAACAATGTCTGATGACAATAACAGCCCACTGGGACATTTCTGAGCTTAGTTCCTCTCAAGTGTCTGAAGTCCTCCTGTTAAAAGTTCCCTCACTTTGTTGTTGCAGCGCTGCAGGAGGAGTTCAGTCTGCAGCCCAGTGATGTGGAGGTGGCCGAGGGGGAGGGGGCAGTCCTCAACTGTGGCCCGCCGGTTGGACATCCTGAGCCCAATGTCCGCTGGAAGAAGGACGGCCTGCCCATCAACTACACTGATCCACACTACACAGTGAGTCCTGCACCCTTTGTGCTCGTTTTTGTTTCTTCTCTTCAGGCATTCAGCAGGTGTCGATGTCTCTGTGTTAGTTGACTCGAAACAGAAGAATCATCATATTTTGGCAGTGCTCTCACACGCTCTCACTCAAACAACCTTACTGGCTGCTATACTGCAGTCAGGTGGGGATTCATGTACAGCTTGCAGTGAGGTGATGCAGAGCAGCAATGACCTAGGATAAGGAAGATAACAAACAGCCATCCATCCATCATCTACTGCTTATCCAATTTGGACCGTGCACAAAAATGCACCTTCTTTGTCTTGTGTTTCACAAATTTTTAAGTCACTGAGTCTAGTTGTACGTCTGTAGGAGACCAGGCCATTCAATTTGAGGTTTCTTCTTTTCAGCAAACTAACAAAACAAAAAAAATCAGTAATTGAAAATTGACAAATGTCTACAGCTCCAGGATTGTAATTTCTACACAGTTTGAAATCCTTTCACTGGTCACTGGCATCAGATTATTTCATTGCCACTTCTGTGTGTAACAGACAGGAGTGAGTCCCACCTGCTTTTACTGAACTCGATGTTTTGGCGCGAGTCATGCTTGTTGAAAAGAGAGTCGGGCAAAACAAATCATTTATTTAGTGCTCTTAGGGTTTGTGTTATTAGCACTTCAGTAACTCATGTATCGTTACATTTTACAGAATAATGTCATGTATAAGTCAGTGTGTTGACACTGTCCCTCGTCGTGTTAAAAGTGGCTTCTTGAAATAAAGAAATGGTTAAATGCCCTAATTAGATGATTGCGTGTATTGGATTGATAATTGCTATCACTACACACCGCATTTAAACTTTACATATTATTCAAAAATGAAAATACTTCACCAACATTATCTAAAAGCAACATGCATCTTTCACCTGGCAGTAAAGTGAGAAATGTCCATCCTGTCTTGTCTGCTGACTTCACATTTCAGAGAATATCTTGTAGTCGTCGTCATATAACTTGATATACATTTAAAATTCATATCCATAATCTACGCCTCCCTGAATCAAGTGTCCCATTTGTCTTCTGTCTTTGCTGTGCCATAGGTTCTGAACGGAAAGCTCATCATTGCCCCTGCGGAGAGGAACCACTCTGGCGCTTATGTTTGCGTGGCCAGCAACACAGTGGGAGTGAGAGAGAGCAGAGCCGCTCGGCTGTCTGTGCTCGGTGGGAGGAGAACACGCCGCCGACTCGCTCGGAACACTCAGACAGTATCTCCAATCAAAGCCACGCTCCAGTGTCGCATGTTTCACCTGAGCTGCTGCTCTGTCCCCCTGCAGCCAAACCCGTGTTGGTGCTGAAGCCGGAGAACGTGTCGGTCCGATTGGGCGAGTCCGCTCAGTTCTACTGCCAAGCTAAAGGTGACCCTCCGCCCGCTGTGGTCTGGAGCAGAGAACAGGGGCCTCTGCCCAATGGCAGGTACTTGGTTATAGCGGCACACAGAGGTGTGCATTTCAAATGAGATTATAAATATGTCATTTTTCAGTTGTCTTTTTCATTGTGTCAGATCGTTTAGGGTCAATTGAACTTTCCAAAGTGTTTAAATTCTTCTGTAAATGTAGCATAGAGTGGAAGCTGAATGAATTTTTTAAAAATGTTTTAACATATAATGTAAAAGCTGTCTGCCTTACGCCTAAATAGTCCCGAATAATAATAATTAAATTTCATCGCCTATAGAATTTTTGCTTCTGTTTTGCCGCCAGCTGACGCCTACTTGGAGAATTTCCTCAAGTATTTACAAACTTGGTTGAAAACAAAATTTGCTGCTATCAGAAAAGTCGGTTTAAAGCGAGTAAATGTGAGAACTGTTGAGCTTGTATCTGTGTTTGAAGGTATCTTGTGAACCCGGACCAGACGCTCCAGATCCACTATGTGACTGCACAGGATGCCGGCTGGTATACCTGCAAAGCGGATAACGACGTGGGTGTGGTCACTGCAAGAGCACAGCTCCTGGTTGAAGGTAAGATGATGAGAAACGGGAACAAGCATTGCATAGATTCAAGGCAATCATTCTGAATACATCCAGAGTGAGAAGCTTCAGGCTCCAGTAATGATGTTGTTCAAAGTAATGGAGAAAAGTTTTCAGGACCACCTTAAAAATTTTACACAGTCTCAATCCCAATTTATCTATATATTCCAGATCATATATAGTTTTATTATTATCTGGAAATATTGATATCATATTCTGTATGTGTGGCAAGGAGCTGTTACTTTGTAATGGGAAATATGTATTCTTGGCCTCTCGTGTAATCTGTTAGTTTCATGGTAACCTTCTCCAACACTGTCGCTCAACCTTCTCGAGACATTCTCCTCATGTCCCGCCAGGGTGAGGTATTCTTTGTTTTGTCTCCTCTCATCCTCCCCTCCCCTTTCCTTATCCTCGTCCTTCCCAGTCCACTGTATAAGAGACCTCCATCTTCCTCATCTCTTTGCACTTGCACTGGCATCCATTCGGGCTGTTGCACCTTTTGCATCTGCTCTGTTGGTTGTACTTTGTTTGTGCCTCGGATATCCGATCATTTTATTTCTGTTTATTAAATTACTTATTTACTCAGCATTTCTGCATCAGTATCTTCGCTCTTTTCCACAACAACTTGAACCATGACCTTTTGACCTGGACGAAGTCAGAAGGAAGATAGAGCATGTGGATTATGGGGGACCGGACTTAAAGAAATTGCACTTGCACTGCAATTCTTTATGTTGTATATCACAAATGCATAGGGTGTCCATTATTCCAGCACTGTAAAGAGGATGGTGCACTTAGTGAAAACATTTAAATTTACTGAAAGAAAAAAGAACATTGAGATAAAACAGTTCTAGTGTCTAGTATCCGATTGTAGGTCCCTGCGCTGAGTTTGATCACAAAGCCTTTTGGGGCATGTCTAATGAAAACAGATATTTAATTGATATCTATCTAATCTAACCTTTTTCTTTTCTAAAAACATCTCTTAAAAAAATAAATTCACCTTTTGTCTTTTTATCCAGAGGCTGCCAGCACTGAACAGAAAGATCTCCACAAAGAGCTGTCAGCCCTTCGAGTTTCTTTGGAAAGTGTTTCCATGATGGCCCCTGGATCCAACATGTCCAAAGTCCAGTGGAAGGTACGAGCCTGCTGGACTGAACAGATTCAGACATTCCGGTGTGTGTCAGGTGTGTAACCTGTGCGTGTGTGTTTTCTGCCCCACGCAGCTCCAGTCCCTCCCGTCTCAGCCTCATTACCTGGATGGCTTTGAGGTTCTGTACCGCTCTCTCCTGCCCGCCACCTCAGACTGGGCGGCCAAAAAGGCCTCGCTGCCCAGTTTCCAGGCTCAGACGGGCCCCTTGAGGAGAGGCTACAAGTACGAGTTCAAAGTTCGCCCTTACGGCGGCAGCTTGTACGGGAGGGAGAGCAACACGCGTCACCTCAGAGTGCCTGAGACTGGTATGACCAGAGCGTTTGTGCTTCAGTTACTTGTACGATTATTCGCTTCTAAGACAGCAGTGACAGTATTTTTCTTTTCCCTGCAGTGCCCAGCGCCCCGCCGCAAACTGTGTCCGTCACCGTCAGCCACGAACAGAACGACACCATCCGTCTGAGCTGGGAGCCTCCTCCGCATGACGCCCACAATGGCATCATCCAGGGATACGAGGTAACGCCTCAGATCATGAGTTTACTATGGGAACCATTTCATCAGTGTTCAACATGTGCACCGCCTGTGACACGGCACACTGGGTCAGCTGGGTGTGCCGTGTCACAACTGGGTGACTGAGCATATTCCAAGACGCAAAATGACCTTTTTGAGAGTGAATGCAAATCATAAAAGTATTGATTCAACTCCTTTACAAGTACAGGCTCTGAAATGTACTTCAGTAAAAAGGAAAAATATATATGTTTGGTTTACCATTGATGAAACAGTACATTCGTTGATAATTTTGCAAAATGAAAATGCTTCTAACAGCTTTGCTACTCTCAATACTATAGTTTTTTTTTTTTTTTTACTGCAGCACATATTGTCATCATAATTGTGACCAGTGAACCATTATTGAATGTTGACACTTTCAATAATAACCACGGTACTCGAAAATATAACCCACTTTAATAATGATACATACTATAACTATATATAGATAAACACTATACATATATAAGCACTATAACATAGTTCAAATATTTCCACTTCAAACAAAAAGTATAAATAAAATGATAAGTGAATGACTTTGAACAGAAGTGAAAAGTCTTCAGAAAAAGAAATACTGAAGTACAGATACCTGAAAAATCTACTTAAGTACAGTAACAAATAAGTAAGTAATTGTACTTTGTTAGTTCCCACCTCTGTTGCAGTGGACTGAACAGCAGACTTCAGTCTTAAAACTCTTCCCTGAAACACAATGTGATGATAGATATGCATGTAAGGAAGAAGCTTTAGTAAAAACCAGGTTTCCCTAAGGAAGCAAACTGCTGTTTTTCAGGTGTGGTGTGTGGAGTCTGAGGAGCAGCAGTTCCAGAACTGGACAGTGAACAGTGGCCAGCACAGCCTGGACATCTCTGCCCTCAAACAAGGGAGACAGTATTGGATCACTGTAGCAGCAGTCAATGGAGCTGGAGTGGGAATGCTGAGTGACCCTCACGGGTTTATCCTCAGTAGGTTCACCTCCTGGATTTGGTTGCTGCCTTCTGTATTGGTGTCTTCTACTGACCTTTGAAATGTTTGTTTGATGAGCTGGTGTCTAACGAGGACTGCCGTCTCCTTCCAGACCCACAGAGAGGTGTGGGCCTTGACTCAGACGCCCAGAGACGAGACCTCTCCAAGGTCCTGGCTCTGCTGCAGGACCCGGTGTTGATTGGCAGCGTTGGCGCCCTCTTGTGGTGTGTGTTAATGGTTGCAGTTATCTGCCTCCTACGGCGTCAGGGCAGGGCAGGCCACCTGCTGCCGAGGCCTGGCAGGGGTAAAGGTGCGTCTCCTAATGGGCTCTTTCGTTTTTAATGAGATGTCTGCTGTTATTGGTTTAGCTTCAGAGTCACATGGGATTTTTCTTTTCTTTTTTTTTTTTTTTTTTTTTAAAGATGTCCACCATACTTGTTACCATTTTGTTCATGTCTTGTTTGCAGGCTTGCACAGACTGGCCAGTGAAGATCTCATCATAAAACACAGGTATACAACTGGCAAATATACAGATAAAGAGCTAAATAAATAAACTGTTTTTATTAAGTCTGAACACGCACACACACACGGTGCTGCTTCCTCGTCAGGATGGCTGCTCCAGACTCACCTTGGATCTCTGGAGGGTGGAGACCTCAACTCAGCCAGAAATATCAGGACTTATGGGTCCAAGGTCAGAATCACCCAGGAATCAGAAGCACCAGTAAGAGCTTCTCCTTTACCCCTCAAGCCCAGATTGTTAAATTCACTGTCGGCATTTAGTGAAACTGCAGATTGTATGTTGACTGCATGTTTTTGCTCTACGAGCAGATATTTGTATGAACTCTTTTCATAATGTCACCGTTATCTGCCTGTCGTTGCTGTTGGGAATATGTCACATTGACATGTTTGCATGTTTGGAATGTTTTTGGTATGACGCAGTTCAATTCAAATTGAAGTTTAATTTAAAAAAGGTGGCTTGACATCTTCCTTTAAAGCCATCAGGACACTCAGTGAGAAGCAGAGGCTTCTTTCTGCCAGAAATACATCTGTCACAGAACTGACTTACTTCAGACGGTACAATTGCCAACATGATTTTCATGATTTTCAGACAGTTAGAAAAAGCCCCATTTGCTCGACCAATCTTTTCTGACACTCCCCTCAGACACAGTTGCAGTTTTTCCAGTCCAATCATGCATCATTTAATCAGCTGTGCACATTTTGGATTGATGTTCTTGTTTTTGTCTTTCATCAGGCCTCCCTGTCTCATCCAAGACGGGCCCCAGCTGCCTAGAATCCACTGTCCCCATTGTGACCGACAGCTGTGGCGTCTACGGAACCTTTTATGTGGACCTCATGGGCAGCGGCCTCAAGACCTTCAACAGCCCCGGACGTTGCCCTAAAATGCTTCATGGCGCGCCTCATCAGCAAGGGACCGAGACCATCCAGATATTCAGCCAACCGATGGCGAAGACGGCGGCCTTCGGCAGCCTGGAAGCTCTGCCGTGGAAACAGGCCATTCGGCCTCAGCCCAGGATGGGTGTGTTGAGGGAGTCGTGGGAGAAGAACCACAGCAAGCAGGGTAAGGAGGGTCGGATGGCTGATAACGGAACGTTGACGCTTCTTTTTTTGCTCTTCCCTTCAAAGCCAATCATCTGCCTCCATCTAATGCGATGCTCCGCAACATCTTCTATTACACCAACTAACTTCATGTCCTGTTTCACCACATCCATAAAATCTTCTCTTTGGTCCCACTTTAGACCTCCTGCTTGGCAGCTCCGACATCAGCATCCTTTCACCCTCTGTGTGTTTCCAAATCATCTCAGTCTGGCCTCAATGGCTTTACCTTGAAAACATCTAACATGGTAACAGGCCATTAGAACTAACTGCCATTGATATGATTAATAGACCTATGTTGCTTTAAGGTTGTTTTTTTTTTAAAAGTTTTTATTGTAAAATTAACACAATGCAGACAGTTGTGTATTTTTTATTTGTAATGTCATGCACAAGGCCAGGGTGTTGAGTAATGTGTTCATTCCTTGAACCCACAGAGTTGCATGCTGTCAACAGTGTCCCCATAGTGCCAACTGGGAATCAGCCTTGTTCAGCCAATATCTACAAACAGAGACTCAGCCACATACCATCAGGCAACCACGGTATGGACAAATATAAAGACTGTCATGGATGTTGATATTAGCTGCTGTTTTTTTTCCCTGATTCTGAAGTTTGATTGATCGTGTGTCACATAAAAAAAACAAAAACGACATGATGACATGGGATAATGTTCAAGGTTTTAGGTTACAGACAAATATAAGCCGGACCCATTCATAGCAAAAGTAATGCGTGTGGATAAATTTGAGATAGCTGCTAAATATAATATAAAAAAATAATACATGTAGCTCATATAACTTACGGTTCCAACCTCATACATGCTCTAAGGTCATACATACGTTGTTGCTGCAGCCTGGTGTAGTAAGGTACAATTGACTCAAGGTGGCAGTCGGCACATTTGTAAAGAGATAACAATGGAGATGGCCAAAGTTCATGGGACTGCCGGTGAAAATTAGCAAATGTTGCTCTAACGTGGCTCAATACATCTTCTCTTGTACAAAAAAATAATGCTTCATAACAATTTGATAATTTAACAGGGACAGGTGTGCATTGTCTCCTTTAAATACATGCATTCCTGTTCTTGCACTATGTATACTCTAAAAATCAGCCACAGCGTTGCAACACAAATCACTTCGACAAACAGCTGATTTCTAGCAGGAGAAGGTTTTGCAGGGAACCCGATTCCAAATGTTTCAAAAATATTTCATTACATGCATGCATAAGCTGCTAAAAATGATATATGCCTATGTGCCTTCAAGGGCTTTGCTGTTCCTTTGAGGGATTTAAATTAAAATTGGCACATGCGTGGTTGTGTATCTGTCAAAAGGTAAATGTAGCCAGCGTGGCTGCACAGAGCACATCTAAACCCTTGATGTGATGCTGTTCTCACCCTCCAGAAGTGTCTGCGTGATGCCTCTGGTGAATAGATCAAAACAAGACTTCATTTAAAAATATGACGTGCTGTGCCTCCCAGACAGAAGGGGGACGCGGACGCCTGCAAAAAGAGAGCAAGATCACGCTCCATCTTTCCATGCTGAGCTTTGTGAAATGCTCTGTAAACTGCTGTGTGGACATATAGTCATAGGAGAAACTGAACTACTGAGTCTTATTAACAGATTGTTTGCACTTGGTGTCACTTCAGTTCAGTGCTGCAGCGTAAAATGAAGATGGAGGTCAATTAGTGTTTTGGTTTTTATATTTATTTAGTTTAGTTTTAGGTCAATCTAGTCAATAAATCAACTAGGTGCTCAATATTATTGTTAATAAAAGGGTGAAAATGCAGTCAAAGAAGATACTGTTTCTTTTCTCAAAGTCAGTTTGTCACCTGGCTTTTGTGGGGCTCGTACCGCTGGACCTGAACTGGTCTTGCTTGTGACTTTGTGCAGGAGGACGCCCAGACTGCAGCAAAGTGAGCGGCTGTCCTCGTCTGCTGCATTACTCTGCGTCGCTGCACCTGGTGGACATGCTGCCACCTCCACCCCCAGTACCCACGGAGGACGCCACAGACTCACACAGCCTCACCTCAGATGAGGGGTTAGAGACTCACTCACTCAGGCCGACTGGCTGGGCCATGCAAGCAGACAAACAAAAAATGCTGATGCACTGATTTTTTTCTACCACCTTGGGGCGCCAGCATGTAGACGGTCTAATGTGTGTTTGAATTATTTGTCGCTGTAGTAAGAAAACTACTTGCATTACTTCCGCACAACTACTTACAAACTGCTTGCACTTATTCCCTACTTCTTACATTGTTTATTCATTTGTTAAAAATTGCCTAAAGCTCTGTTCTGTATAAATATGAAATCTAAATTTTTATAATTATGCATGGTCAAACAACAAAGTGAAACATCAGAACATACGCTTCCATTCTGTACCATCTTTCGTTATTTGAGGAATTTTAGAAACCACACAGGTCTTAACATTGTCAGAACCTTAAACCATTAATTTACTTGAATTATTTTGGTGGAGTAGATAGTTTTGATATTGCTTGGGCTTCCAGGTACCAGTACCCAATATTTTTTAAAGGCATGGTGTGGTCAGTCTTGAATTAATGAAATTCCTATTAGAAACCCCAAAAAAACCCAGAAACTAGACTTATAAAATCAGAATATTTTGCATTAATAAAAATACATGCAATTTGTTGTACACTCATTTACAACATATATAGTGTATGTATTCCACAATTGTTTACAACAGGCAACTTTGTGACTATTATCTCTACAATAACTGTTAAAGTAAAGGTTTACAAACTTTTTTTTTAAAAGTAATTTGTGATGGAAATTTACATTTTTACAAATTTGGATTGGTAGTTTTGGTATTTGTTGACAATATTTGTAATTGTTTAAGTAAAAAAGCTTTTCACTCGTACACTTTATCAAACGCTACACAGCGTGAACATGTTGGTCATTGGTCTCTCTCCTCAGCTCCAGTCGCTCCACAAAGCTCACGGTGGACATGGGCTCTTCACCGTCACTGTGCAACGCCTCCAAGGAGCGAGCAGGATCCACCTGCCACAGCAGCCACCCGCCAACAGCCACGTATTACCTGGCAGCGGACGACAAACACGACGCCACTCTGACGGCGGAGGAAGCCACCCAGTATCTGGAGCTGAGTTCCAAACCCGAGAGGTGCAGGTGGGTCGCTTCCAGCAGAACCTCATTTGTTCTGTGTCTGCACTGTCAGCACTGTTCGTTCAGCCCTGCCCGCTTGGTTGGTTTTCACTGCTGGGAAGATTACTTTGCAAATGTAATTGATTAAAATGACATGTAATAGTAGTGTAACTATTTAAATTACTTTATCAAAATAATATAACGACCAGTAATTACGTTTTGGCTACTTTTCTAAATTTTGAATAAATATTCTCAGCTGTGTGGACAGTGTGAAGCTTACAACAGCACTCAAAACAGACGTGAGGTGTGATAATAATGTGTAACAATAATTCCACAAGTAACTGGTATTTCATTTTTTCCCAGTAATGTAACTAACAACTTACTCTTCTCTTTATTTTGTAATTTAATGACTTAACAACATTACCCGTACTCATTCCTCTTTAACACAGTTAGTTTCTAAATCCGGCCCAGCGATGAACTGGCGACTTGTCCAGGGTGTCACCCTGCCTTCGCCCTAAGACAGCTGGGATAGGCTCCAGCAGACCCCCGTCACCCTGAAAAGGAAGAAGCGGGTATAGAAGATGAATGAATGAATGAGTTTCTAAATCCGTCCCTCTGTATCACCAGCGTCCTGCCCGAGCAGAGACCCTCACTGTCCCACCCCTTCTCCCTCGCCACGGGCTTCGCTCCCGGGCCGGTGCGGCCTCCCCAGCCGGAGGACGACCTCGGCGGCGGCGAGGCGGGGGCCCCGCACTTGTCCCTGCGGCACGCCCGCCTCCAGAGCACGCCGTCGTCCTGCTACAGCGACTGGGACAGCTCGCTGTGGAGCACCTGGAGCTCGGTGGTGGACGGAAACTTTGGCAACAGCGCTCGCACCAGCCTCATCAGCTCGGTGGACAGCTGCTACACCGCCGACAGCGCACACTTGGCCCGCCTGCTGGCCGCCGCCGCCGCTGCCGACACCATCAGCGGGTGCTCCCTGTCAGGTGAGTGGGAGTGTTTTTTTTGTTTGAAAAAAAAAAAAACTAAAAACAAATATCAGAATCTCCTCAGTATGAGACGCTAATTAAATGTCCAGTGTGTGATATTTAGCTTGATTTCTGATTTTTAGATTAGTAAAAGCCATAAACAGCCCATAAATACATTAATAAAAGTGCATAATCGCAGTACAATAAATGTATTTGGTTTTTCTACCCTTAGAACGGTTATTGACTGTATATATGAGAATACACATTGTACGGGTCTGGTTCCTAGCTAGCTGTCATCTCGTGCCGCCATATTTCTAAGGAAGCCTCGTGTGGACAATCCAGCCTGCCTGGATCGTAATTACGGTGAATGTTTGCGTCATAAATAAACCAACGAAGAAGATGGTGGACGAGGTATCCAGGTTTGGGTGCGCATGCCACCGTAGTTTACAGGTAGCGGAGGGAGAACAAACGACGCTGCAATCTTAAAGTAAACCACTTGATGTCGCTGTTTCTTCAAAATCTTCAAGCATTACACGCTTACCAAAAGAAAAGAACTGGGTTTATCGGGTGAGGGAGTTTGTCAGTTGTATTTACCACATTCCTCCACTAGATGGCCCTTCATGACCGCCCGTGATCCCTTTTGAATCAAGTGGCCCCGCAGACAGAATAAGC
Source organism: Thamnaconus septentrionalis (assembly GCA_009823395.1). NCBI lineage: Eukaryota > Metazoa > Chordata > Actinopteri > Tetraodontiformes > Monacanthidae > Thamnaconus > Thamnaconus septentrionalis. The sequence continues at coordinate 10,404,051 of CM020504.1, forward strand.
AGTGTAAGGTGAAAAGTGTGGTGCGCAGACTCCTCCTGACCCTTGAACACTGTGGCGCTAGTTAGTTGCATCACTTTCACGATATCCAGTCCAGTCATTTTCTGTCATCTTTACTGCCTCTGCTGAGAGATGAGGTCTGTCCTGGCTATTTTCGGGCCGAGGGGCGGGTTACATGCTGGACAAGTCAGCCAGTTCATCACAGACAGACAGAGAGATAGACGGACCGACAACCTCACACCTACGGACAGTTTGGAGCTGCCAGTCAGCGTGACATGCACGTCTTTGCACTGTCGGAGGAAGCCAGAGTGCATGGAGAAAACTACAGTCAGTTAACAACGTTGTCTTTTTCAAATCTTATCTTTCTCTGTGTCTGATTGCCTGAGAAGTGCCTCCAGAATTTGGTTGTGCTGTTGTGCAATGACCATAAAGTCTTCTGATTCTGGTTCTGATTCTGAACAGAGCAAACTATTAGTGTGGGCATCGAACCCGCAACCCTGTTGCAGTGAAGCAACACCGCTTATGACTCCACCGCTGTGTCATCCTTTGCCTCTCCCTTCATGCAAACTTTTCACTCATCTTTTGTGAGTCTGGGCGCACGTATGCAGACACGCACGCACGCACGCACGCACGCACACCGCTTATACCCCGTGTCTATTTTTCAAAAAGACAAATGCATCAAGCTGAATACCCGAGGCGATGTCAGACAATTACTTGGGACCTTTCAGCAAATTGAGTCTCCAAATGAGTCATCCTTTCCTCCCGTCACCTCATCAGTCTCTCCGCTCCGCCGCCGCCGCCGCCAACGATCTGCTTGATTCCTGTCGGCACACTCTCACTTTTGGCTCCTTCTCTCCCCTCCTCTTGTTTTTTCACACTTGCAGCATTGCTAAAGTGAAAGAAAGACTCCAGGTGTTTGTTTCTTTTGCGTTTTCTCTCCTCCTCGTCCAGCATTTGTTACATCAAAGCCGTCCATGATTTGAAAACCGTCAGACGCCACTGAGAGCCGCGTTTCGGCTTCATGTTGAGTATTTGCAGGAGCCGTACACTGTAAAGGTACAGCGTGTAAAATTCTGCCTTCTGGCGGTCAGGTTTTAGATTGCAGCTGCTATTCACTCACCGGCCCTCTCCCAAGCATGCCAGTGAACTACGGTGGCCTGCACACCCAAACCTGGATACCTCGTCCACCTTCTTCTTGGTGGGTTTATTTGAGGACGCAAATGTTCACTCTAAGTACGAAACTTGCTGTCTGGCAGCTGGATTGTCCACACCAGGCTACCTTAGAAACATTGCAGGTATAAGATGGCAGCTAGCTGGGAGCAAGACCCTTGCTCTATGTATATTGTCATACATAAATACGAACCATTCCATGGGCAGGAAAACCAAATGACTTTTATTGTACTGTAAGTATACACTTTTATTAATGTGTTTATGGGCAGTATATTGAGCTTTTACCAACCTAAAAATCAAAAATCAGGCCAAATATTATACACTGGACCTTTAAGTCAGAGATTATGCGCTCTATTCATGTGACTTCATGTTAAGTTGACGTTGACGTGAGCAAACCTGAAAGGGAAACTTTTTCTCAGCACAAAATAAAGCCCCAGTCTTTTTAATAACGTGCCAAACATTCAGGCCACACAAGACAACAAACACACTGAAACCTTTTTTCCCAGGGACGCCCCCACAGGAAAGTCTGTGCATGAATCCAACAACAACATTCAACAAGGAGGAAAATACATATTAGACTGGAGAGGTGGAATATGGGGATTTACATTTTCCTCCCCATTAGATCTGATTTACCTCCTTGGCACGGGGAAGGTAATTGGCTGTGGGGATAAGAACAGTGTGGGCTGATCATGTGCTGTGTGTCAGGTCGGGGCACTTTCCCCTTGCTCACTTTAATTGGCAGAACCTCTATTGCTTGAAACTAACTTTTGCTGGGGAAAGGAAAGAAAGAAAGATATGGGTGGAAAAAAAAAATCCTGTTCTCGCCTTGCTGCACTTTGGAGCTCTTTGAAATGCAGCGGCACCTTTTAGAATCCCGAACGCCGCTGATGTGAACTGGCAATGTTTGTTTCACTCTCAGTGACAGGCAGCCGCTTCAAAGAAGCCTCGAAATTAGCTTTTTCCCCCAGAGGACGAGTGTGAAAGCTGCTCTTCAAAAGTCTCGAAATGTTTATTTTGTTCTCTCAACGCCTCAGAGGGGTAAAAAAAAAGAGAAAAAAGGGAGTTTTCTTCATAAAGCCCCTCCTGCTTCTACACCCTAAAACGCATGTCATCGTGCCGTCCTCCCTCTCCTCCGTGCAGACTTCTCTCCACCGGCCTCTCCTCTCAGCGCCTTGTACCCGTCGTTCCGCGCGGAGGGCGAAGCGTTGGGCGAGCCGGAGCCCGTGCCTGCGTGGGACTGGAACATGGCCTGGGTGGAGGAAATGGAAGCCAGGTACCGAGCGCAACATCCCGGGAGAAGCGGCAGAGCCTTCGACGGCTAGGGGCCTCCGGCCGGAGGGGGGGGCACCTCAAAGCAACAACACAAACAAACATGGCAATACATCGAAGGCATTGGAAAGAAATCCACCCATCCATCCATCTTCAGTACCCGCTTCTGGCTGAACTCAGGGTGACGGAGGTCTGCTGGAGTCTCTCCCGGCTGTCTTAGGGTGACACCTTTGCACAACTTGCCAGTTCATCACAGGGCCACACAGAGACAAGCAAAGACAAACAACCATTCGCTCTCACACACATAGACAACTATGTTCCCAGTTGGCCTCACATGCATGTTATTGGAGTGTGGGAGGAAGCTGGAGAACCTGGAGGGAACCCACGCAGACACAGGGAGAACATGCAAACTCCACACAGAAAGACCACCAGGCCCGGAATCCAACCCACAACCGTCTTGCTGTGAGGCGTGGAAAGAACTCTGTCAACTACAAAGAGTTTTGACGGTTTCCCCCCTCTGTGTTTCGGGCATTATTCGTGCACGTGCTCCTCTAGCCAGTTTTTCTCAGGGCAGCCCAGCGTCTGTTTTGCATCCTTCAAATGACTCTCGTCGAATTTCTGAACTTTATTTTTCCTTCCCTTCCCTTCGCGTCCCCTGCTCTCATTAAACTACGGCATAATGAGAAGCGTTTCCCCCGGGGGAGTTTCTCACCCAGTGTGTTTCTGGAAAAAGGTCCAGAGAGTCACGACAGCGGCGCAGGCAGGCGGAAACAACTGCTGTTTGTTTTCCGTTTCGTAGTTCAGTTGCAGGACTTTGGTCCAACTGAAGCCGGACAAAGAAACGCATCGCGTAGCGTCACACTGTTGCCCCTTCAGGAAGTAGTATTTAAAAAAAAATAGGGCAAAGGTCCTTCCGCTTCCTGCCTTCTCCTTTATTTTTGATACATTTTCCAGACATTCTTATCTTTATACAAAAAGTCACACTTTCAATGCAAACCGATTACATTTGCGTTAGGGAAAGAACGACCGTAGGTCGGACTAGCAAAAATAGATATTGTTTTATAAATGACTCATGTTTTTGTATTTAATAAAGTCTGAGCTTAACTTTAAAAAGACAAATTGTGTAACACGAAAAAGTTGTGTGCATAGCTTAGCCTTTGCATGCCTGATGGCGCTTTATAAACCAGTAACTAATTATCGTAGAAGCCGAGTCGTAAGTTTTGTAAGAATTTGCATTTTTTTATTTTTGTCCACGCTTTATTGCTCAAATAAATTCTCTGTGCTGATGGAATGAAAGCCTCTCGTCTTGTTATTGTTTCCCCCGCTCAGCCGCGGAACGCCAAACCTCCTGCCCGCTTATGAGCATGAAAACTTCTTTGTATCGTTTTCAGAATACATAATTAAATAGAGAAATATAGAACAACCTGCAACTGCGCCTGCAGGAGAGCGATACAATAAATCATGACAGGAGTCATCTTCCCGACCAGGATGTTTTTGTTTTGCTTTTATCAGAGTCCAAAGTTGGCGGAGGAGGTGATGCATCTGCATTCCAGACTGCGTGGCCTGCGGCGGGAGTCTAATTGACCGCTGCTGGGCTGAAGGGCCGCGCAGAGCTGGGAGGTGATGATGCTGAGAAGTCACCGGTTCGACTTGATCAGCCAAGGCAAACATTGCTGCTTCACCTAATTACAAACCATCGGAGAGAATAATTAAAACCTAATCTGTGGCTTGTTTATCCTGACGGGGGAAAAAGTGTAATTCGTCGATGTTGTTGTTGTTTCCTCGCTGTTTTGAGGGCGATTATTTGCCAACTCCTCTATCTTGATGCCTCAGTCTGACCTTGCCTGACACGTCTGGGTATTAAGGGAGGAAAAGCTGCAGGGCCCCAGCAGATATTCTTACACCAAATCTAATATGATTTCCTCAATGGCTTGTGTTCAGGATGAGCTTTGTCACGCAGCTGGGAAGCAGAACACTTCTTTTTTTTCCCGCAGTAATCCTCTTCTTACATCTGGACGGCCGGGGTCAAGCTGGAATTGTTGCGCTAAGAGCCGTTTTTGCTGTCTTTTTTTCGTAAGCCCCTGGCATCCGAATTCGTATGTGTAGTATTTAAAACCCCCAAACCAGTCCATAATTACAAAAAACAACAATAAATCATGAGTAGAAAAGATGTATGCACACTGGGACGTGAGACAGAGGGATATCCCCCCCCCCCGTTTAATGTAGCGAAAGATGCAGATTAAAGCGTAACATGGAGCATTGCCGTTAGTTTTGGGTTTTCTTCGTAAAATAGAAAAAAGTTTGAATTGTTGTCAAATAAAGTCAAGCAGACTGAAAAAGGTAACACAAAGTGAAAACATCAATCCTGAGGGGGAAAAGACAAAAAAGAAAAAAAACAGAACAAGTCAGACTGTGTTAATTGTTCAAGACGTCTGTACAATCTCAGTGCTGTACAACTGGATTATTTCCTCTGAGTGTGTGTGTGTGTGTGTGTGTGTGTGTGTGTGTGTGTGTCCTGGACTGCCAAAGGGATTATCCTTCATCTGTCTCCTCCACTAAAGGCCATATGTTTCTACGCGAAGCCTCCAGCTCCACTGGGCAGCACACACACACACACGCACACATGCACACACACACACACACACACACACACACACACACTCGACCACACACCGAGGGGTTCACCTAGTAATGAACTACACACTACTGTATGTTTGCCTCTCTTATTAGTTCATACGCGCGTGCGCATACACGCGTGCGCGCACGCACGCACGAGACGACGTGCACGTGCTGCCCTTGGGATTTGTTGCATGGCAGATTTTGGTTTATGCCAAAATACCAGCTTTATATAGCATGTCAGAAAACCAATGACCCATATTAGACATGGCCTGAAACCACACACACACACGCACACACATGCACGTACGTGCACGCACGGGACACATGCTCGTGTAGATTTATTGAATGTTTATTTCTGCAGTCTGTTATTTGGCCAGTGCGTAATTACCGTTCTAAGCCCAGACATGAAAATATGGACGACGGTTTGCATGCAAGCCATGGAACATGACTGAGGTCAGCAAATTAGCAGTTTTACAGCTTTCAAATCCTCAGCTATTCAGCGGGGTCCAGTGTGGTGATGGGCTAGGTTGTTTCACCACGGAGGCCTCAGAAGGAGTGGATGCAGCAAAAGGAAGCAGAAACAAAATTTAACCCCGTCAAGCCTGACTGATCAAAAAATAGACCGAAATTTCAAATGTCATGCACTTTTTTTTAAACCCATCTAACAAAATCTTGTTAGTTCATTATTTTTCTATCACAATTGATATGTTGTTGTTGCTCACAACATTGGGAATTTTTGGGAAAACTGGTATTTTCCAAATCAGTAAACATCCCCCGCCTCCACCCTGAGCTCCCCACACTAGATGACCAATAAAAACCCATAAAAAGTACAGCTGCAATCAAACACTCCAGCAAGTGTGATGGCAAGACACAGTGTGAGGTGCGAATCGATTGCTGCTCGCACGCAGGCTGCAGTTCAGCAGGCAGTGACACGCTCCCATTGATCGACAGCCACGTTTAGTCGTGGCGTCGCATGCTAAGGTGGTAATCGTTCAATTAACGAGAAATCAATGGCTCCCATATGGCCGATCTGTTTCAATACTGGCCGGTCAGTCACACGAGGACCTGCTTCAACATTCATATTGTGATGGAGATTGTATGTGGGCCAACGCACTGGGGGTGCAGACGTCTGTCTGAGCATTTTAGAGAACGATCTACCTGCTTACCTAAAGTAGATCATTTTGACTCGGTTTGATCCTCCTGCTAACTGCCAGGTTTTTTAACCAACTGATTTATTGGTGTTCAACAGAGACTCGGCAGTGATATCTTGTTCTCTCATAGAAGAAGAAAAAAAGCCCCCAGTGCCCTGTTTGTTTCATTCTACTTCTTGCAGGTTTCAAATCCTCAGCTATTTAGCAGGTTCCAGTTTGACCAGCGGCCTCAGGTCAGCACCCAATGTTCAGATTTTTAAATCTAGATTAAAAAATCTTCCATTGTTCTCGTGCCTGTGGATGAGTTCTTTTAAATGAGTTTAAAATGATTGTTTTAATTGAGGAATTTAAATTATAAATTGTTGAGTCATCCCTTCTGTGTCTTTTTAATTGAATTTCAACTCTGAGTCTGTGCCCTTGATCATGTGGGGGTTTTTTTTGTAATTGTTTTGTCACTTCTCTTTTGCCATTTTATTTGAATTGTCTTTTTGTATGAAGCTTGCTATTGAAATACATAAATAAAGCCGCCTAGAGTTGCCTTTTCAATCACACACACCATCCACCTCTGATAAAAATCCTATAATCTCTTTAGCATCTGCTGGCCACACGGTTGCTTCCTGCCCATCCAGCGATCACTCTAAGTTATACTGATGACTCTCTAATGTACTTTTGACTTTCTCTATGTGTGTTTTTTATGAATATCAGTTCCTTTTAACCACTGAAGAGAGTTCTTTAGGCACACTATCCCCAAGTAAAGTATCTAGCTGAAAATATATGTCGTAACAAAGGATGAAATATTGACCGTCACCCAATCTGTAATGTGTTCGGAGCCACCACATAATTTACCCTCTACATGCACTTACCCCGCTGCCTGCATAATGGCTTCATTTTAGCCCCTCTATGTATGCGCCACGCCGGCCAAAGAGTCACAGACATCCATCTCCACTGTCACCGAGCTAATTAGCATGGAAATTGGTGTGTTGCATTTCAGAATGAGCTAACGGGCCTTTAAATGACGCCGTCCCCTCTGTTCTGTCTCTGTCTCTTCGCTCGCCTCTTGGGCCGCATGGACCTCTTCCTTTTGACCCAGTGGGCGTGTTTGGGGCCTGACACCGGCCTAATGAACGAGCGAGATGATTAATAGCCAGGGCAGAGGGAAGGGAAGGGAGCGATGAAGGGGAGGTGAAGGGAGCGGGGGCCGCGGAGATGACAAAGGGTGACGGGTCAGACTGTAGAAGGTCAGCAGTTTAAATCTTCTTGTTGTCTTATCTGTCGTCCTTTGGCCTTCCTGACCAACCACCTGCTGACATGATATCTGTTGTAATCACAGGGTTTCATGAGGACGTGCAGTCCTTGCACAACAGCTGGACTGTTAAAGGGATTGTTCAACATGTTTGCAAATTCGCCCATTATCATGATTACTGCAGTCAAATGAATAGATACGTTCCCTGTAATTATCAGTGCCTGTTGTTTTGAGACCCAGGTGGCAGAGACGTAAGTCACAAAAGCGTTTTGGAGTTGTTAAATTGTGTATTTAATGAGTTATGAGGTATCAAGATCTGTACTGGTCAACTGTATTTTGTCGTGCGACTGTAGGGAAAATGCTAATAGATGAATTAGTCAAAAATGTTGAAGTATCCTTTTAAGATTTTCACTTTGAAACCTTGCTGAGTCATTCTACCAACATTACACATGGAGCATTTTTAATGGTTCTTACATTAATAAATTAAGTTTATGGAAATATTGAACCAATTCCCCAGAAAATCATCTTTCTTTGACAGACTTTGAGGAAACCAGAAAGCACTCGCTCCATATTTAGAAAGGAACAAAAAATGGCACAGAAGACTCTTCTTGGTGACAGCTTGTTTTGACCCATCTGGCTTGGCTAGAGTTTAGCAGCTAGCCGCAGTGCAGTGACACATGGTTAGCCTCAAGCCTAAGGAACCATGCTAAAAAAAAAAAAAAAAAAGCAGTAAAAAAAAAAAAAAAGTAGCAATAGTAAAGTCTGAAAGAGGGTTCGCTCAATCTCCTCCCACATTTCTACTCCCCTTGAACTGCACCTTCCTGTGGGATCTGGACCTGATAGATATTAAATACCAAAATCCAAATACATTGTCCACATGTCCACCTGGTGTGACAAGTTACCAAGAGACTCTGGGGAAGAACAGAGAGCAAAGTAAGGCTAACTAACTTGGTGGAAGATATTTAAAATAAATAATGTAAAATAATTTCGGCCAACAAAAAAATATTACATTCAGCTGCTCGCTAATGGGCTATTTTAGTCCTTTTGGGGAATAAATTGGTGCTTTCGAAAAACAATTTAATTGTGCATACTACAACTATTTAGCCTGGAATCAATTAAATGAATTCTTTCAGCCAGAACAAAATCTCTGATGGAATGTGTTGCACTTGGCAAGACTTCCTAACAAAGGTCAAAACCAACTCTGCAAAAAATAAACTCAGTCAAATAATATCACCTTTATGTAACCTCAATTAATACCTCCTAACTCCAGCCTTCAAATTTAATGACAGTGCTCTGCAGAAAAGTGAGGACTGGGCAAAATTTCCTCACTTGCGAAGATGGTCACACTCACAATTCTGTGCTCTCATGAACACGTATGTGCAAACACACGAGCACATACCAATTAGGAATGCACACTCCGACACTGGTAAGCTTAGTTCACCAAACAGCCTGGAAGACCACAGAAACTCTAAGTGAGCGCTTGCAGAATTTCCCCTTTAAGATTTGTGTCATGCCAGAATCTCTACGATCAAAAAACTTCTCAAGAATGAACTGGAAAACGTAGACAACTTGCTGACGAGGCCTCCGGGAATTTTATGCAGGTCGACGCAGAGGCGTGGCGACGACGACGTGTGACAGGAGGGTGCATTGAGACTCATCTTCAAAAAAAAAAATCCTAAAACAAAAGGCTACTGATTTGTGGAATGGGATTATAGAATAAAGGAGATTAAACATGGATTAAGTTGCAGTGGGACGATAGGAAGATGAAAGGCCCGGGAATAACAGATGCTTTCAATCGCACCGCGTCATCTGTCCAACATGCTGGTGACACAGTTTCACGACGGAAACTGTGTCACCGATGTCTATCGGTGATGTAACTGCCGACGCATACGTGACATATACGTGCTCGGCGCGCTAATCTAATTACGGCGCACGCTGGCGTACGTGGCGGTGTAATCTCAACCTGCACCTCGGGGTTCTGCGTACACCATGTTCTCGCTCCGCGGGCGCTTCCATCGTCTCCATCTGCGGCAAAGCTGCTCTGCAGCTTCCCATTGAGCTCGCCTCTGCTGCTCGGCACAGTGGGCCAAGACAAGGAACAAAGCCTGGGCTACTGGTGTGAGCGTGTAGCCGAGTGTGTGTCTGGGTTTGTGAGTGAGTGAGGCAGGCAGGCAGGCTATGTATGCCAAGACACGGCGAGCATCTGTAGAGCACTGGAGGGTAATGCATGCCCTGTCTCAGGTGGACAGTAGCAGAGAGTGCATGTGTGTGTGTGTGTGTGTGTGTGTGTGTGTGTGTGTGTGTTTGTGTGTGTGTGTGTGTGTGTCTTGCACTCGCTCGCAGAGAGAACTCTGCAATTTCACGCTCTTTGACTCGTACAGCACTCACCCAGGTGCACCGCACTGTGAAGCCGGGGAAAGAATGGGGCATTAGGGGATTAAGGAGCAAACAGAAGTTGGGGCGAAACGGTGGAGGTTTTTAGTTATTGAGTTGAAGGTCTCCCGAAACTTTCACGAGGCGTTCGCTGCGAACTGTGAACCAGGAATACAGCGATCCGATCCGTTGATGCGCTGCATTTGTAGATCCAGCCGCCGGCTGGTCTTGTCGTTTAACGGCTTTTGCAATTGAGCGAGTGAACCCAAACCTAATTTGTTGATCGTTTGGATTGTTGGGAGTGAGGCTGAGCGTGGTGTCGGCGGTTTTGATGGTCAATTTCATCTGCAAACTAATTTGCGAGACTTAGAATGAGACAGCACGCCGGTGTTTGAACGCTGCCTTTTAAAGACAGAAACTTTGAAGCCGACCCCATTTTTAACAAGCTGTCGTCTCGTGCAGCTACGCGAGGATCAGGGCTTTGGGGAAGGCAGACAGGATAAAGGTAAAGCAGCAGAGCCGTGAGACAAAACTGGCCGTCAGCAGCACCCGGGAACGATATTTTCAGGCAGGAGTAAAACTCCAGCGAGGATTTCATTTAAAGGATGTAGAAAGAATAGAAACTACGGACAGTGTTCAGACTGAGGAATATGAAGGTACAAACTGGAGTTAAAGCTATTGGACAAAGGCCTTGGATTTGGAAACTGGCAAAAGACGCAGGTCTGACTTTAATATAAATCATTGTCACACAATGTAATGATGGTATATCTACTATCACTACCTCATTCACTTAGAATTCTGCTTAACACCTTACAAAAAGGTAAGAAAGAAAAGAAGTAAAATACCCTACTTCCCTACTGCACTACTGCATATTTCAACGCAGTGACAATGACAATGACCCTTGTTACTCGCTTCAAGGGGGGAAAAGAAGGTAAAAAAAAATTGGCCGCAATGGTTGCACATCAGTTGCAACATTCCTTAAGTATGAGGATTTGTGTTATGTATCCATTGGGTACAGATCCCATTGAAAGTGTCTCTGTGTTGTCTTTTTCTGGTTTATGTTCATATAATCAATGAGGAAACTATCAGGAGCCATTCTAGATTCTGCCTTTCAAAGGCAGTTTTCCCATTCAACTGGTGGCCCCAGTGCTTGTTGTCCAGATCTGTTCAGCATGTCAAGTATTCTGAGATGAACTGAAAGGACGTCGATGGGTTGTGAGATCCTGAGGGTGGTCGATATTGCTCCTCCGTTGGAGGTGCAAGACTTCCGAAATGACCCTCAAGATGCTTGAATTCCACCAACCCATGCAGCGGAGCCTTCACCAACCCCCCCTGCAAGGTGAGCATTACTTCCAGTGATTAGACATTGTGGGTGTTGATGCACACACGTTATCCACGTTGTCTCAAGTCTCCATAAAATAAACTTGGCCTTCACATCTTGTTGGGGCTTCGCTCAGTGCTCTGTCCTTCCTCGCTGACATTGTGCGGCGCTCTCCTGGCAGCCGGCGTGGACAGGAGGAGGAAGGATCGCAACGGGCCGAACGGAATGCCAGATCGCTCGCCGCGACTCCGGCGTGATGTCGCAACGGCGTGCCAGATACGCAGCCACGCGGGGGGTCGGGGGGAGCGGCGCGAGCAAACAACAGCCTGCCGCTGGAGCCCGAGCCAGAGGAACGACTAAAGGTTTGGATCAGCAAATGTATTTTTTATTGTACATTTACAAAACAACAAGAGTACAAAAAGTCAGTTCACAGACACTTTTTTTTTGTTTGTTTGTTTGTTTCGGAAGGAGTATATTATGCAAATGCTTTTTCATCTCACAACTGCAGCAAACAATCCCTCGGACAGACGGACGGGGACGGGGGCAGGGGGGGGGGGGTCCGAGAGAGGAGCCGTCGGGGTACAATCAAACTTTCGTAAAGCCTGTCTGTCTGCCGGCAGCGTGGAGCACGGCGCCGCAGAGAAAACCGAAGGAGACATAGAAAAAGTATGACATTCTCAGCGGACCACACGGGTGCAAGGATCACGATGGGGAAGGCCCCCCCCACTCACACCCCTGCCCCCCCACCGAGAGCGAGAACCCAATCATTTTGGCTTTTCCAACCCCCCCCCCCCACTTCCTCTCCTTCTCAACCAGCAAACACACTTTGTGCTTTTCCGTTGTTTTGCCATCACAACAAGAGAGTGCAACAGTAGTTTATGCTTTTCCAAAAAAAAAAAGTATACATTTTGACAAAAAGATTGGCACATTCAAGAAGACATGAGTTTTTCTTTTTTTAGAATAACTTTTTTGTTAAGCGTTGCTTTTTTTTTCTTTCTATTGATCCTCATAAATACAATATATGTCTCTTTCCCTGTAGCCCACAAAAAGAAGAGTACAGACACAGGTATTTACAAACCGAGTGGGGGAGGAATGAACTCAACGGCTCGTCGATGAGTCATAAAATAATAAAAATTAAAAAAAAAAAAAAACGTGATGAAAAGTCTGTAGCTTTCGTTCACAGGAATGAAGCTGGGGTCTGGCATCCTGACTGCCAAACTGTTTGTCTTTTTTCTCTTTGTCCATCTTTTTTTGTGTGTCCATGGAGGAGAGACAGAAGATGATGGAGGCATCAGAAGCGCGCAGGCAGTCACCGGGGTCCTTATCTCAGCTCCTGCGGGAGGAGAAAGTTTCGCTCATCAGTAAAAATAGACGCTCGGTACGAGCTGACAGCTGTCCGTCCAGCTTTTAATTGCACCGCTGCAAAAGCACTGTGAGTGCGGCACATCGGATACAGAGGAGGCTGAACACTGAGTGGATGGGATTCATTTGAAGATGCTTGTTACACAGTGGTGGTTGGCTGGGAGAAGATGAAAGAACCAAAGCGAAATGAAACCAAACCAAAACGACCCAAACCAAAACGTCTCTTTGGTTCCCCTCTGAGGCGCCATGTGACTGTTAGTGGCTTTCCCACTGCAAATATGTGGAGGAAGAAAATATTAAGACAGAACAACACACAAGTTCTGAGAAGTAGTTTGTGACTTTGGTAGAAAAGGGTCTTCCTCACAAAAATAAGCAATCCAGTCTTAATTATAATATTTTCCCGATCATTCCGGTCGATTTACGTGAAATCCCAAGCCAGCTAGCTTCGACTCTTCCGCTGCGACTGCCGCCGAAATCACAGTCGGCGGCGTGCTGACTGTCACGCTGTCGACACTTTTGTTACAGTTCCACGATGAACAAGCGTGTCAAGCAGCGATGACGTGGAAAAAAAAAAAGGAAAAAAAGTGAGTGAGCATATGGAGCCAGAGGAAGAGACGAGACGAGAGCCAAGTCACATTTCAAGAACACATGACGGAAAGTGACACATCTGTCACGCGCTGCGCTCTGACAGAAATGGGGAGGGGGGGAGGGGTATCGTCTGGTTGAACGTAACTGCCTGTCATGTGGAATTCCAATTAGTCACAAAGTGTTTTGTTTTGCATTAGCGGGCGACGAGACGCCGACTCTCTGGGATCTAAAGCGTCCTTTCATTAGGGCTCACCCGACGCAGGCGTAATTACTTTTCTATTAATAGTTTTACCTTTACTTGCTTTTCAACATAAAGTGGGCTTTGTTGCGTCTTAAAACCGGGCTTCTCGTCGTGCGTCTCGGACGCAGATTGATGTTAAATTGAAAAGCGGAGACGTGTCGAGAAAGAAGATCCCTTTGTTCTCGGTCTCGCCTAATGGGACCAAGAGACACGATCCAGTCTTACAACACAAGTTTTTTTTCAAAGGAGAACAAGAAGAAATCGTTTTGTTTTGTTTTATCAGTTATGAAAACTCAATAATTGCTGATATAATAATTGTTGATTTGCGTTTCCCTGTGTGGACTCAAACAACAACAGCAACAAACACAAGAGCTTTTTTCCCACTTTTTTCAGAAGGATGCGAACGAGGGGGAAAAGTCGCAGCGTATTCTACTGACTCACGCACTGCGATCATCCGGCGAAACGGAGACGTTTCCCTTTTCTGTGAATGTTTTCTGTAAACGCGTCACTGGGCCAGCAAATGTGCTGGCGAGATGAAGACAAATAAGTTGGAGACAATGGCGGCAAATCTGGCTGCGCGAGCTGCAAAGCCGACGCAGCGTGGAACAATGATGGCTTTGAGCGAGCGCAACACAGTGATCTGCCATTGTTACAAGGAGGGGCGGCGGGTGGGGGGGGGCCGCAGCGTCATCGGGGATTCAAGTGTGGAGTTTTGATTCCTTCACTCCGGAAAACAAAAACTTGCTCCGAATTCTTTGCGATGACTGTGGATAAACGGCCCCGACGATAAAAAAAACACAAACTCCTCCGAAACTCTTCTCCGACAACAAGGCCTCGGTCCGACGGCTAAAGGTCAAAGGTCAGAGATAACAGCCAGTCCCTCCACAGGAAGAATGGGCAACCCGACCCCGGCTTCCTGCGGAAACACCTTCCGTTTTATTGCGTCTTCAGAGGTCAAGAGGTCACACTTTCATGTCGCCAGCAGAGGCGTGAAGAGGCCGGCGCGGGTCAGTAGGGGGAGTTAATGTGTGTGTATGTGCAGTGATGGGGTTGGGGGGTCGAGGTGTTTCCCACCGCTCTGCAGGGGATGAGGGGGTCTGAACTGAAAGACACGTGAAACAGGGAGGCCTCTGTGGTGCCGTGCGTCTCCTCAGTGAGGCGTTCACGTGTCCCACGCAGCCTGGGGTCACCTGGGAAGTGACCTGCGACACTCGGCCGCCCCTTTACAGCCACGCGTCCACTTTCAGGCCTGAACTCTAACAAGCTGCCAAGCTTTCCCGCCCTTCGGGAATCAATGTCCACGCTGTTGGCCTCAGCCCCCCGGCTAATTGATTGGCTGAGGCCGAGTTGAACTGAAAACTTTGTTTCACATTCCGACAGAAAGTGCCGAGTTCTTTTAAAGTTTAAAAGAAGAGCGACTTAATCACTTCAAGGAAATAAAGTTGCATAGCGCTGCCATTATCCAACCGCTTCTGATAATACTGTGAAACTGAAATACTGAGTCTTGTGAAACAGCAGTTTGTGTAATGGAAAGATAAGTGGGTAGTCTTAAAAAAAAAGATAATGTCAAGCTTAAAAGGAAAAAAAATCACCCTAAGAGTTGCGATACAATATGTGGTGACTGTTTTCATTGAAATAATTATGGCAGTGTTAAAAAGTTCATTTAAAGTTTGTCACTTTGATTCATGGAACTCAAAGTTTAACACAACTCAAGCGGTTTCCTGTGTGGTGAAGGACATCGTCATCGTCCGTCTCTGCGTTCCTGTCCTGAAACAGTGCTTTCTGCAGACTCACTCAAGAAGCTGAGGGCCATCTTGCTCCTCGTTTATCCACATGAAAGGTTCAAGTCTGAGTCTTGCTCACACGCACTGTGTCTCAAATCCTTTCCTCACTTTGCTCTTAGATGTCGTCTCAACTCTCAGGTGGTGTCAGCACAGAGGATCCGGGTTGCTATGGAGTTAAAGTGTAGTAAATTACTAACTGGCTGTGAGCCTAAGAGTATAAAAGCCAGTTATGATGCAACTCATTTGCACTTCCCTTTTCAAAAAATATCTCATATAGAGAAAACATGAACTATTTTTTGGAGCCAACATCTTTATTTTGGTCAATCTCAGAACTATGTGTCTTAACCCACAAAATATGTGGCATCTGCTTACAGGAAACCACCGTTTTCCAAACGACTTTCTGGAAGGATTGTCCCATTTTGGAAGGATTTCAGCCTCGGAACCCTTGTAAGTGGCGCTCCAGCGGGGGGAAAGGAGGTGGAAAGCAGAAATGGGATTGGCCTCAATCGTGACTCTAGTTGGATCTGGAGCCCCAGAGTCCCTCTGCTTTCTTAATCCCGCTTCTGCTCGCTCCCGCTGCATCGCTGCGTGCCTGGCCGCCACCACATGTTGTGGTGGGACTTACACAAAACCGCTGTTATTTAGATTTTTTATCTATTTTTTTATATGATACATTTATATCTTTTTATAACTCTGATTTTTTTCTTTCTTCTGCCCTTTTTTTTTTTTTTTTTACTTCTAGTCTGACTAGCATGGCAAAAACAGGGTAAGATAATCTTACTGTGTGAGAGATGCCCAAGTTGGCAGTAGTAGTAATAGTGTTACTATTGCATTAAGCATTGAGAATAGTGCAGTTATTAGTTATTCCTCTAATTGCTACACATACTTCAAACGACTGTGTGTTACTGTAAATGCTGAGGTGTTCTTTTGTTGTTTCCATGTCTTCTGCTCAGCAGTGTTGTTGTTCATTTCCTACTGGACAAAACCCAGACCCTCTGTCTCCTGTGAAAATAGCATCCAGCAGCGTGGTAGCCTCACACGCTCCAACCTCCTTCACAGCTGCAGAGAGGTTTTCCCACTCTCTCAAACTCTTTCTGAGCCTCCTCTGGTCGGCTTCACCTCGGCCTCACCTGAGGCCACGGACGTGGGTCTAACGTGGCTTTTTAGTGGAGCCACCTCGCTTCCCACACACACACACACACACACACACACACACACACAAACACGACAGACGACCGAGCGGCGCCTCGTGAGGGAGCCTGGTGTTTAAAAGAAGCGCTCTCGCGGCGAAGCGCGGCCTCAGAAGTGCACTCCAGAGAGTGCACGCTGCTGCACTCCTCCTCCCTCGCCGCCAGAGCCGGTTGTGAGGAGACGCTAATGGCGGATCTATGGGTGGTGCTGCAGTGTGTGTGTGTGTTTTATAGAGCGACACGTCACGACGTGTAGATAAAACTAAAGCGCACGCTCCTCCTCCTCCTCTTCCTCCTCCTCCCTCCTCCACCTCCTCGGCCGGGACGCTCTTTGTTCCCGCGCTCATGAATATCTAAAGGCATCAATTATTAAAAACCATTTGAGGGGAAGAGTGAGAGGGAGCGGCTCTTTTTCTTTTTGCATGGCATTATTTCCATGGTCCCACCTCGCTGTGTTTCCTGGCCGAGTTGAGCCCCCGGGATCCCGTGGAGCCTCTGGACGAGGAGCTTCCTGTGGTGGAGCAGTTACTGGACATGTGACCCCTGGACAGGTAACCCGCCTTGCCGCCGTACGCCATCATCTCCTCGTCTGACGGGGCACGGACAAGAAAGACAAAACAATGTGTATATTAAAAGCAGATTCTAGCCTCGTGCGTCCCAAAGCGTGGCGGGAAGTCTGCTCTTACTGTCGCCGTGTCGCTGCCCCGAGCCTCTGCGCTTGTGGCTGCCGCCGTACTCGCTCCTCTCCAGGGACGACAGGGCGCCGTTGGCCAGGCCGCCGCTCTCCGCGCAGCCCTGGGCTCCCAGCAGCGGCTTCTCCGCCGGGGGCGGCTCCGGAGGCGGGGGCAGGTCTGAGGGTGAGGAGGGGAGGGGGGAGTGAACTGAAGCAGCGTTTTGTGTTTCTCTTCCTTGTGTTGCTTTTTATTCTCTTTTTTCTTTCTTTTCTTTTTTTCTTTTACTCTGTGATACGTGGAAAATAAACTCAAATAGATAAACTCAAATAAACTCGCGCCGGTCATCTGGTAAACACATGGCGTGCGCGGACCAAACAGAGTGTGTAAGCTAAAGATTACACGTCAAATCCATGTATGTCATCGGAAATACACCGCGCGCTACATCCGTACACGGTGGATTATTATGGGCTGCGTTGTATTTACCAGCGGACCCACGGCAACCAGCGACGACGGGCAAAAATCTTTCTGGGCCCCTGGCAACACGCACGCACGCGCACACACACACGCACGCGCACGCCAGTCACTTCCTGCTTTGCACGCACCTCCTTGCAAGTCTCGCCGGTAGCCTGAACTCTTGGCCGCCTTCTTCTTCACCCGGGATTTTTGGTTGGGAGGAGTTCCTGCGTCCGCCGGGGACGAGCGACCGTGCACTGTTTGAGAGGAAAACAGCACAGTCAGAGAGTTGATTCTTTTCTTTTTTTAATCCTCCCCCTGCCAGATGAAAAATTCAATTACGTTCATGCATATGGATTATTTTCGGAGCAAACAAAGAGCCGAGTCGGATTGCTCAGCTTTCGCAATCCTGTTTGCTCATACGCTCGTGTGTGTGCGTGTGCGCGTGCGTGTGTTTGCGAGCGCGGCTTGTTTTTGCGGTGACTTTACCGGGCGTGGACACGCTGACGCCGTCTTCGCAGAGGATGGGCCCCTGGCCGTGCAGGCAGCGATGACCAGGACTTTGGCACTGCAGCGTGCCAGCTTCCGATGAGCCGTGATGCTGTTGGCCGGAGAGGTTGGGGTTGGACTGGGTGAGCGGCGGGCTCGGCGCCTGGGGAACTGGCACCGGACCGCAGGGTAACCTTCTGCTGCGGGAAGGAAGGGCAACGCGTTAGCGCCGAGACAAACAACTGGAGCAGGAAGTCGCACTGCGATGTATTTACGCCGGTACGGATTTTCATATTATGTTCCTCCTTGGCTGCACACATTTTTAATGGACTGGGATAATTCCAGCTTTATTGTTATTTAAATTAGCGGTGCGAGGGATCAGGCATTACAGGGGCATCATCGCAGTGCAATAATGTGAAGCATTTGACCACTTTAATGCACAACACCAGGATGGAACTATTTAGCTGCAAAATAGACAGGTTGGCCAGTCTTTATGAAACACTTAGAAGTCCAAGCATGTATCTTTTGAATGAAAATTTGTTGGAATTTGGTCACGGCTTGTCCTGAGTGCAGACACACATTACAGAGGGAGGGTTTGATAGGCAGATTTTTAAAGGAGCGTTTGATTCTTTGCTCAAGTAAAGTCAGCGGGAACGCCACGTTGCCTCTTGTGATTCCCTTCACCGGTGGGATGAAGCCCAGCGGGGTTTAAGTTGTTCAACATCTGGAGCCACAGCCAAGGGCCTCATACTATCAGTGAGCAATGTTACTGCCAGCCTAATGAGCTTCCCAAAGTTTGATGTGGGCTGCAAAAGCTGAGCTGCAACCTGTTTTGCTGCAAACGAGTTGCCGTATTTTTTTCATTTCTTGACACCAAATGCAGCAGCGACGGAAGGACCTCGTATATTGTTGATGCAAAAGCCCCTGAATGCATCCTTGTTGCTGAATACACTCTGCCACACACAACACAATACAGTAAACTTCAAGTCCAGCCACCACACTGTATTATTACCAGTGTTGGTGAGTAATCCACTACTGTAATTAAACTACTTTTTTAGTAACGCAACGGGATTACTGCGGCAAAACTGCTAATTGCATCACAATTACTTTACCAAGTAACAATTCCATTATTTTTCTGAAATATTTTCCAGTCTAATAATGTCTTATTATCCACGAAATGTCTGAAATTTAGAAAAACGACCGAAAACAATGATGCCGCAGATTGATGATGCAGCTGTGCATGCAACGTCATTGATATGCGAAGACGCACCAAAACAGGCATGGCGGCGGCAAAAGAAAAAACAGCGATTGCGTTCGATAGCTGGAAATACAAACTTTATTTTGAGTTCGTCTCGTCTAAGTCAAAGAACATTGTGGCTCGTTGTCCGTTATGTGCAGGAAACAAGACGTTCTCAACTGTTACTTTATCTTTTTTTAATTAAAGTAATTAGTAATTGATTACTTATGAAACAAAGTAGTTGAAGAAGTCATTTGACTACTTTTTGAGGATTAATCAGTAATCAGTAGTTGAACTACTTTTATGGAGTAATCCCAACAGCACTGACTATTACCAACAATGTCATTTTACAACCTCAGATTGATCTTCACATTCACAATCATGGGCTCCGGCAGCCCCCCTACGTACCGCGACAGCTGCTGGCTGTCCACTGGGTTGAGGCGGTGGAGGTCGGGCGGGGCTCGGCTCTCCTCGTGGGGGGAGGGGGTGAGCGTGGCGGTGGACTGGTGGCTGTAGGAGGTGGCCGGAGAGGAGGCGGTGTTCCTCTGAGGGGGGCAGGGCCCGTCCTGGCAGCCCTCCGCCAGGTACGTCCTCTCCGGGAGGGGGGGGCACCACTCCTCGTCCGAGCTGCCACCAAATAAAAGCACAGTTTGGGCAACGGTGACGCAGCAAAAGAGACGGACGATAAACAATACAGCCGAGCGAGGGGGTGGGGGGTCTGTTGCCTTCAAGTGCATCCCGCTGCAAGGCTACTTAAAGATTAATGCTCTTCTTTCAGGCTCGGCTGGAGACGGAGGACCTTGCCGTTGGGCGGAGCAGCGGGAGGCAAAGCAGCTTCCTCCTGATAGAGTTTTTCTTACAGGCTTTTCCGTGGGAACGAATGTTAAGGAGGAAAACAAGTAATTGTGCTTGGGCGGGGAAACAACTAAATCACCGAAGCACTTGACCGCAGTGGAAGTAATTGAGTTGTTAAAGCCGGGAGGCGAAGGTTCGATACCTAGCGCGCCCAGTGCGCCAGCTGAAGTCTGAAACAACGCAACGCACCATGGAGCGGTTTGCGCGGTCAACTCACCCCAGGTCCATCTCTTCGTGCTCCGGAGGCTCTTCTCCGTCCTGCTCGCGCTGCTCCAGCTCTTCCAGAGGAGGAGGCGGCGGCAGAGTCTCCATCCAGGTCAGAGACGGGGTCTTGACAGCCTTTCCCATGGCCTTCTGCTTGGGCTTCCCTGCAGGGAAACAGAACGTCAGGGGGAGAGGAGTGAGCGAGGGGGGAGCAGTCAGAGCGAATAGCCAAATTCCTCATGAGTCGACGCTGACACGGATCCAGCAGGCTGCCGGCTGAGAGATGCGACCCGAGGTTGAGGACAGGTCGCAGAGGAAGGTTTAGAGCCGTGACTGCTTTTGAAAACAACGCAAGTGAAGATCTGAGACCTTCTGTGTTCCTCAGCCACAGCAAGGTGATGGAGGTGAACAGGGCAGGTTGTGTTTTCCAAACCTTCAGACTTCAGAGCCCTCGTGACAGCCAAAAAGTCATTTGTACTGACACCACCAGCAAACAGAGGCTCATGTTCATAGTCTAGTAGAGGGGCCACCAACCTTTTTGAACCTGAGAGCTACTTCATGGGTTCCCAGTCGTATGAAGGGCAACCAGTTTGCTTCACTCTCCTGAGATAACAAACTTTCTCAGTCACATATTATTATTATTAATGATACTGATTGATGTGAAGACACCAATCACGTTAAAGAGTTCTCAATAAATATCAACAACGACTCGACAACGTTGGATGAAAGTGAATTTTGGACACAGCCCACCATTGTGCTCTTTTTCCAACAGGCCTGTGGGCTACTCATGAGGTCCTTGGGGACTGCCTGGTGCCCACAGGCATCACGTTGGTCACCCCTGGTCTACTACTTCTCTAAAGAACTTTCTAAAATGTTTGAAAAAATACACGATGCGGATGTGTGAAAAAGGTTGCTCACAGCAATCAGCCTCGGGCTTTGACCTCAGGCACCTTCCTCATGTTTCTCCAAGGACACTTCAAAACTAAGACACAGCAACGTTTTCCAGATCTTTGGTTGGAAAACTAGCTCAAACTAGTCCGCAAGGGGCCGACCAACAAAACCAACAACCCCAAAACCAGAAGGTGTCGCCCCCTACCGTTGTTGCGCTCTGGCTGGGCGTACTGAGCCCCGGAGGGTCCCGGCTGGGTGATCCAGTGGCCGTCGTCCTGCTGCTCGCCGCCGAGCGCCGCCGGCGCCGCTGGTGGAGGCGGCGCCTGCGTCTGGTTGGCGAAAGGCACGATGGAGGTGGAGGCGTAGGGGGTGGTGGAGTTGTGCTGGGCGTAGGTGAAGCTGTGCAGGTCCTCGCTGGTGGCGTCGATGGTGCTGTAGATGGGACCCTCGGTGGAGCCGCCGATGCTGTACTTCTCCGTCTGGTTCAGGTAGTTGGAGATGCCGGCTTCTGCAAAGAGAAGGAAAAATATGTCAATTAAAAATAATTAATGAGATAAAATAAAATAAAATATTCCAATATTAAGCACGGGGAAACCAAAATTGTACATCTCATGGACGTATTTAATCAACTTGTGACTGAATTTGGTGTTCACCGTTGTAGTATCGCTCCGTGGTGTCGTGACTGGTCGTGCAGCAGTTGACGGCCTCTTTGCCGCTGTGGACCAGGTTGGTGGTGGGCCAGGAGTCTGCCAGCCACGGGTAGTTGCCCATGTTGCCTCCGAGCACGCCGGGCCTGCGGGGACATGGTGACGTTAAATTTAGGACACGGCCGCACAGGGAGAGACAGCAAGGACTCGTCCGGAGACAGAAGGGGAAGAGTTGCATGGATGGACAGCAGTGGGAGAGACGCCTCCAGCTGTTGCGCCCGCCCAGACCGTCTTGGCCCGGCATGAGTTTAGCTAGGAGGTCAGAATATTAATGCAGGAGACGATTGAATTACCTTCCATTGAGTCCTGAAGTCTCTCCATGAGGGAAGCCGACTGCAGAGGTGAGCGATGGGGAGAGAAAAACAAACTGATTACATTTCACACTTGATATTTATCTACGATTAGTATTTTGGTCCTGGACAAAAAAAAAAAAAAAAAATCATCAGTGCAAAAATGAGTTTTTGTGTGTAGGTCTTCATGATGCTGGCTCCATCTGGTAAAATCACCTAAATCCTCAGCTGAACAGGTCATGTGACCCTATTACTGCAGTATAATGGCCAATGGCAAGACAGAATTATGTGCAAAATATTCCAGAAGTGAACTGAATCCTGACGTCTAGGTCATCTAATCCATTCAAGTTGCATAACTGACTGAAAGCAATGCAACAATGTTAAAATAAAATTATTGAGTTATTGTTATATGTCTTCTATTCTATAACACTTCTATTTATTCTACTGTTATCTCTCTTTATACTATAGTTTAGAACACTGCATGCCTTCTATTACGCTAATTCCCTCGTCAAGCTGCCGCAAACGTGAATTTCTCCTGGAGATCATGAAAGTATCTATCCATCTATCCATCTATCATCTATCTATCTATCCATCTATCTATCTATCTATCTATCTATCTATCTATCTATCTATCTATCTATCTATCCATCTATCCATCTATCATCTATCCATCTATCATCTATCTATCTATCTATCTATCTATCTATCTATCTATCTATCTATCTATCTATCTATCTATCTATCTATCTATCTATCTATCTATCTATCTATCTATCTATCTATCTATCTATCCATCTATCTATCTATCTATCTATCTATCCATCTATCACGTATCTGTCTATCATCTATCTATCTATCTATCGATCTATCTATCTATCTATCATGTGATGGCCATCGGAAGTGATGGATGGATGTCTTACACTCTATATTTATTTTTTGAAGAACTTGAAAACACGACTTGGGCAACTACTTTAAGAAGTGGACTCAAATCAGACGACAACCTCCGTGTCTCTCGATACCTAAATTCCGGGATTTACATTAAAAACCACAAGCGGACCAGTGCAGAGACCATCCACAAAACAGTACTTGGGTGTCTGCGTCCGTCCTGCCCACCTGCTGGCGTGTAGGCGAAGGAGGCGGTGTAGTGGCTCAGCTCCTTCCTCTTCTTGCGGCGGCAGTAGATCCAGACGCTGAAGCCCATGAGGATGACCCAGCAGGCCCCGCCGATGCCCGCGATGAACGCCGGCTGCTTGACCACGTCGGTGATCTGCTCCGCCAGACTCACGTTGCTCTCCTCGTCGCCGTCGCCTGCACCCCCGCCACCGTCGCTCCCACCGCCGCCGCCTGGCGCGGAGGGCTGTTCAGCCGGCAGCTCTGAGAGAAGAGAACAGGAGAGAGCAAACACAATCTGAATATCCATGTGAAGGAAATGAAGAAATTGTGATTGTTAACTTTCCAAATTGTTTTTTTCCCATCTTGTTTACTGGCCTCTTTAAATAAACGGAGCAATCATCAACAAAATAGATTTGAATTGAAAAATACAAAGCAGAGTGGGGTAGGTCAAAACACGGGATTTTGTTTTTACTGCTTTACTGGCAAATAAAATACAGACAAAAACAAAGAGCTTGTTAACCCTTCATAGTACACTCGCTGAAACGCTTTCTTTAAAAAACTAAAATTCTGAACTATTGAATCCTGCATGGATGTGTTATGAGAAGTCGATATGGTACCGCCTCTCTACCTGCACACTAATTTTTCAAGTGGTCACCCGAGGTATTGCAAGGGGGGGTGGGAAACATGGGGCCTAAAAAGCATTTTTCCCATAGACTGCAATAGACCAAATAAACGCCTGTGAAATGGTTGAAACATGAAACATGGTTCATAATAATTTTTTCTATTGTATATTTTAAAGTCATGGACTTTTGATCTTGGTAAAGAAAATACTAAGGGCCAGAAAATGAGCTTGTTCTGATTGGCTGATACGTTCTGATGCATCATGTGAGTTACAGAGGTGACTTCAGCGAATCACTGCAGCGACATATAAAGAACACACACACACAAACACACACGCGCGCACACACACGTACACATACAGTATATATGTATATTTATAAATACATGTATATGGTTATTTCATATATATGTGGCAAGTAATCTATTACTAAGTAATCCACTACTGTAATTAAACTACTTTTTTAGTTTTTAGTAACAGAGTAATGTAAAGGGATTACTCTGGCAAAACTGGTAATTATATCAAAATCACTTTATCAAGTAACAATTCCATTACTTTTCTGAAATTCTTGAAAGCTAAAAATGTCTTATTATCCGCGAAATGTCTGAAATGTGGAAAAACAACGAAAACAATGATGTCGCAGATTGATGACGTAGCCGTGCATGCAACGTCATTGATATGCGATGACGTTACCAAAACAGGCATGGCGGCGGCAAAAGAAAAAGCAGCGAGTGCGTTCGATAGCTGGAAATACAAACATTATTTTGAGTTCATCTCGTCTAAGTCAAAGAATATTGTGGTTCCTTGTCCGTTACGTGCAGGAAACAAGACGTTCTCAACTGTTTATCTTTTTTAAACAAAGTAATTAGTACTTAGTAATTGATTACTTATGAAACAATGTAGTTAAAGAAGTAATTACATTACTTAAGGAGTAATCAGTAATCAGTAGTTGGATTACTTTTATGGAGTAATCCCAACAACACTGATAATCACCATATGCAGTTTCTTGCCCCATGAAGGCTGCTCATTCTCCCTTGACTATTATTCAAACACGCCTTTGTTGAAGCATTTTCATCACTCAGGCGGGTGTAACTTACGAACGGGGACTGGTTGACTGCGAGTGCCGACTCCTGCGCTGCTCACAGCCGCCACCTCCACCTGGTAGAGCATGCCGGGCACCAGGCCTTTCAGCACGGCCGACAGCGTGCTTCCATCCACCGTGTGGTTGATGGCGGAGGGCGGCTGGCCCTCGCCGGGGCTGCCAGCGCACCAGATCTGGCCGAGACAAAGAAGGTCAGAGTGAGAGCTGTGGAGCAGACGCACGAGCCGGTGCGCTTCCGGTCGCAAGTGCACATCACTGATGAAACAGTTAAGGAAAGGCTGCAATGTAAGGCAACATCAAAGCGGCGGTCGCATATTATTACATTTGAGGGAAGAAAAGCAGCATTTTTCTCCTCTTTGACAAGAAGCTTCACTAAGTAAAAACTAAATCACACCACTCCACTCCACCGCACTTCCTTTCATCTGCATTTTTTCTCTCCGTTCCCCGAGACGGAGCTCTCGTCGTCATTTTTTGAAGAGCCGAGAGAGCGCGGGTGGAGGCGGGGAAAGGTGCGCCGGGCGTTTACCTTGTACTCCAGGATGATGCCGTTGTGCGTGCGGCTGGGCGGCGGCTCCCACGAGACGCTGACGCTGGAGCTGTTGCTTTGCTTCAGCGGAGACACTTGGACGGATCTGGGCGGGGCGCTGGGGACTGAGAGAGGCGACGGTGAATTAAAACTGCACGAGAGCCAAAAGCGCTTTGGGGCAATGAAAGTAGAGACGCGCAAAAACAAAGAGCCAGAAACATGAAAGGGAGCGGTGGAAGGGAAGGTAATGAAGTTTTAATAAGTAAATGTGTTGTTTTTTTATCTGCTTAGTTATTCAGCCAATGGATTCCAATTCCATTAACGATGATGACAAAAAAGAAATCATTCATTAATTGATTATTTTTTAACATGTGAACAAACCAGCAAGAACAGACAGAGCAGTTCCAGATTTGGAAGATTTCATTTTAATGAAAATGCCCTTTCAATGCGTTTAGCACAAGAAATAAGTGGTCATATGAGGGACAGAAAAGCCTAAATTATAGTTTGATGATGATCATGTGACTGTAGCAAGTAACAGTGAGGCAATACTGACAGATTTGCTACATGTAATAACACAGTTAGCCTCAAAACCAATTCAATAAAACTAGTTTTCATATTTTAAATTGCCAACAATTGCCATTACTCTCATGTTTTGATGTTTTAGTGCTGTTATTGAAAATAAAAAAAGCGGTTGAGGCAAGAGCATGTAGGCTGAAAAGAAAAATTCCCCCCAAAACCAGATTTCCTGGTCTGGCAATTTATTCCTTTCAAATGATAATAATACAGTTTGGGCTTGGTTAGATTGGTCTGAGAAAATCCCACAATGTGACGGTCGTCTTGAGGCAGGCTTGTTTCCAGACTTCCCCTTTCTGTGAAAATGCACTTCTCTATGGACGGCAGAGGATTGTACAACTCTAACGCTGTCAGACAGGGCTGCAAGTACAAACAACTCAAATTCATACCTTCCTCTGGCATTCGAACCAGCAACGTCCTGCTGTCCTTTCCCTGGAATTCATCGAAATAGGGGCGGATCTTCAGCTCGTACTCGGTTCCTCTGAGCAGGTTGGACAGGACGGTGCTGCGCTCGGAGGGCGAGTTGATATCCTGCAGGAGCCAGTTGCCCCCGCTGGGCCGGTAGAACAGCCGGTACCCCTGGACGAACTGGGACTGACGGTCGACCTTGAAATAGTTCAAGATGGCGCGGGTGAAAAGTTTGAGCCATCAGTCCGATTGCTGCATTTTCCCAGAAGGAGGCGAAGGGCCGTTTGAGAGGAATACTCACGGTCCACGACACCCGGATGGAGGTCGCTGTGAGCGTGAGGGGGTCGTGCAGCTGGACGGCCACCTCTCCGAGCTCCCTCTGCACCTGCCTGTGGTCGACCCCCTGACCGGTCGGGCTCACGTCTGAAGAGGACGGACAGACACGTTGGCGGTGAGTTCTAACCGCCGGCGCATCGCGACCACGCGGTGCCGAGCGGACTGCGGCCCAACTGACCTTGGGTTCTGACGGGCTCCGAGATGGGACTCGGGTCGCTCAGGCCGTAGGCATTGACGGCTCGGACGATGAACAAGTAGACGGTGTTGGGCTGAAGGCTGCTGATTGTGTGCGTTTCTATCTTGACCATGTCAGCCACGGTCTGCCATGTGCTGCCCGCCGATTGGCTGCGAATCAATGGAGAAAAACATTGCTGGTCAACAATGAACTGAATGTTATAAAAGGTCCAGTGTGTAATATTTGGCCTGATTTACGATTTTTATATTGGTAAAAGCTTAATATACGACCATGAACACATTAGTAAAAGTTTATACTCAAAGTACAATAAAGGTAATTTGGTTTTCCTACCCACCTTATTTATACATCAGAATATACATATAGCAACGGTCTTGCTCCCTGTTAGCTGCCATCTTGCACCATCATATTTCTAAGGAAGCCTGGTGTGGACAATCCAGCTGCCTGACAGCGCGTTTCGTAATTAGGCTGAACGCTTGCGTCCTCAAATAAACAAACAAAGAGGTATCCAGGTTTGTGTGCGCAGGCCACCGTAGTTCACTGGCGAGTTCGGGAGGGGGATGGTGAGAGGGCGAGTTCTGCAATCCAATACGTAACCACTTGATGTCGCTGTTTCTTCTCAAAATCTTCCAAATATTACACACTTCACATTTAAACGAAAGTTTAACTTTTTGAACCCCAGAAAGTTTAACTCTTTCGAAAGAATTAAACTACTCAGTTCTTTGTCGGCGAGGAGAAAACTTGAGAAAAATTCTAAACTGCCTGATCGACACCGCTGGATTTCAGCGATCCTACTTCAAACGACAGCGAGCGACGATAACACACACCACCCAGCAAGGACGCTCTGCACAAAGAGCCCCGCGTCTGCCGTGACCTTCGTGCTTTTGCGGTGCTGATTTGCTGTGCAATTAAACAATTCATGAGAAAATCTCCAGGCGATAGCCGAGAGTCTATTTTCGTCTTCCTCGACTATTTCCCGTGTAGTAAACAATAGCAGATGTGAGCAGGAGTCGCTCGCTTTCAGAGGAGTTTGCGCCCGCTGGAAGTTCATCTTCCACGAGTCGCCGTCCCGATGAATAATGAAACGAGGCTTGTGAGGAGGCACAGCTGACAACGGGAAATGAGGCCATATTTGTGGCCTTGCGCTGCCGCCTCAGATGTATTACCCCGCCACCTCAACCCTGCGCCCTCTTCCTCATTTCCTCCACAATTCAACCCGGATTTACAGCCGCGCTGGCAACCTGGCAGCTCGCGGAGGCCTCGACAGCCATTTGTCAGACACGTTCACGCGCTCCCTGAGGGCACTGTGGGAATTTTTTTTTCTTTTTTTTTTTTGCTGCGGAACTCGCTTCAACGGGTTAGCGTCTAATTAAACCAAAAGAGGAAAGCGCCTCATGAATATCAATCTATCGGAGCCCGCAACAGAACTAAAACACGCAGCTAGCATAGAAAGTCTTCGAAACGGCCGCGTGGGTCCCCCAAAAAACTGGAAATTGTGAACTCTGCGTTTCTCGCGTACGCTCTCTTCGTGTACACACGCCCCCCACCGAACGTCTCCGCTCCCGTGGGCTCCTTCGCACAAACCATCACCCCCCCGGCGAGGAGACGTTAGCGCTAATATCCCCGCCGATCGGCCCCCCTCCAGCTCGGAGACGCTCCGCCGCCGCCGCGGGGCTCGCAGCCGACGTCTGGATCTGATTACGTCCTGGCCGCGTTGTCCTCTTATCAAATTGGAAGAACACTTTTCCCCATAACGCTGTCTGTCTTCATCCCTCCATCCCTCCATCCCTCCATCCATCCAGCCAGCTGAGCGAGCGCTCTGCCGAAAGCCAAACCTACTTACCTTCTAATCCATCCAAGCTGCCCCCCCAATCCAATCCCTCTCCCCTCCACCGGGAGGCCTTACCTAACCGTGAACTCAGACTCAGGACTAAATTATCTAACTCTTGTTTCAATATTTCACTGGCAGCCTATTTAGTTCTTTTTATTTTGCTTTTACATCTGATCTCTCGGTGCCACAGATGCCAGACGGTAAATATGAAAGTGACGAGAGCGTTCGGTGGCAGTCGGCGCCCTGCGGGCTCCAGAACAGGCCGCCCCAGGAAAAGTCTCTCATAAAAACCAATCTTAAAAGTTACTTCAACACGCTACCGCGGGGGCTTTCTCGCTTTTATTAGAGGTTACATTTTAGTTGAAGCAGTTTACCTTCTGATCTTTTTCAAAACAGACTAAAGTGTTTTTTTGTGGGGGGGAGACCCACGGATTTAAAGTCTAATTTCTGAAGTCCTTGGGTTCAATCCTTTTTGCTGCTTTGTACGTGTGCATTTTAATCTAACCGACAGCGACTTTGGGGCCAGATGATGTGTCAGAAAGTGTGTTTGTGTGTAACTTTGTTACGTGGCAAGTTTCTTGCAGCTCTTTGGGTCAAAGGACTTGAGGAGTCCTTTGAATGCAAATCAATCTTCATTCCATTTCATGTCTAATTTGATTTGTTTTTTTTAATTGTTAGAATGATTGAGTGAAACCTGAATTTTCAGTTTGTTCATTTAGTTCAGATCTCTCTAAGGTGGAAATTGTGAAACGATACAACTCTGCATATCTTTTCATTAGTCTGGTTTATGGCTCATCCCCAATCACCTGAAGGCCTCGATGATGTAAGAGGTGACGGCGGCTCCTCCTTCGTGGGCGTTGGGTTGCCACGTCAGCGACACGCTGTTCTTGGACACGTCCGTCACTATGGGTTTGTGCGGAGGACCTGGCAACTGGAAGGGCTCTGTGGTTTGGGCCACCGACGGGTCTGCGCTCTCTGAACGGACAGAAGGAGACAGAAGGAGGGAGGGGAGGGAGTGAAAAAGAAACCATGGAAAATTGATTAAAAGGCCAATTTTTTTTTTTTTATTAAGTCCTCAGTGTGATTCTGCTAATGTTGCGTGTCGGCTCCTCTCACCGAGCCGACTTGAAATATCACATTTGACTGCAGCTACTTGGCTCATCACTAACAATATCAGTGTTAAATGTCAAACAACAAATTAAGGTGTCATCTTGGCAGCGTGCTAAGTTGTTAACGCTCCACTGAAGTGTCCAAATCGGAAAATATTTAAAGTACCAAAGCCTGCTGGGCGGCAGGGAGGGGAAAAAAAGGCGGCAGGGGGGGTGAGGGGGGTTGCTGGTGGGTTGAAGCAGGATTGTAGAAACTGAGAATCAGCCGAGCACTGAGCTGTGGCGGCGCTGTTAGCATGGCGCTATTGGAACACACAGGGGCGTCTTTTAACTCTTATTCATCCCAACAGAAAGCACCCTACTTAGCGACACCCTTCACAAACATTTGTATTTGGTGCTGTGCAGAGTCGGTGGTGGGAGGAGGAGGGAGGGCAGCAGGAGTTGAGAATTTTAATTACAAAAAAAAAAAAAATTCCTCTCAGAAGAAACGCTATCTGGCTAGTCAGGCTTACCGAAAAGAAAAGAAAAGAAAAAAAGTTTTATCTGCGGTCACGCTTTAATGTATAATTGATCATATCCTAGCTTAATTAAAAAACACTAATCTTGTGACTCAGCAAGTTTTGCAGTAAAGAAATTGAAAAGTTAAAAAAACAATAATGGCAAAAAAAAATAAAAAAATAAAGAAGAGGAGAAACACAGCCATCCATTCCCCTGCCAACCGAGAGGAGGGTTTAGCGCGCTGTCGTCGCTGCTGCGCTCGTCATTTGCATTTGGACGGCGGCGAGAGATTTTACCTTTGACTGTGAGAACTCCACTCCAACTCGTCTCTCCGCTGGAGCTGGAAGCCAGGCAGGTGTAAACCCCGGAGTCCGTTTCCTTGGCAACAGTTAAAAAAATAAATAAATAAAGTGTATCGTTAGTTTGGCGTGAGCGTGCGACTGTGAGGCTGATGTACTGATGGTAATGAAGCCATTAGCAGCCAGCGAGACTGAAATGTCATATCTCTCAAAGCAGAATGCTTGTACCCGGCATACTGAGTGGAGGGTGTGTGTGTGTGTGTGTGTGTGTGTGTGTGTGTGTGGATGAAACGCCGGCGGAACAGAGGGCTGTTATTCGCACAAAGCTGACCGAGCGACTCCTTCCTTCCCCTCTCGCACGGGAGAGAAAAGAAAGACGGGCTTTTTGTGGCCGCCGGTGTGACACTGCTTCTGACTCCCGCACTCGCTACTCGGCGAAAGAAAAAAAAGAAAAAGAAAATAAAATAAAAAACAGCACACGGCCGCCTCTCTGTTGTTGCCGGTCGCGGCATGACGACACGGTCGTCTCTCCCCCTCCAAGGTCTTGAAAGTTGCGCGAGGCTTCGTCTCGAGCGTGTGGCCGATACAGTGAACGCTGCCTCGCTGAATGCGAAGCCCGGGGCAGGTGGACTTTGTGCTGGGGGCCTCGCGGTAACGTCAAGATTTTGTCTATTTTTTTTATTTCTTTTATTTTCTCTCCAATTGTCTGGACCAGGGGCGTGAGATGAAATCACATATTGAAAACCCTGAGCTAATATTTGAACTCAGTCAAAATGCAGCCGAGGTGTCGACTTGAAAAACTCTCTGGACGTCGTCAATTATTAATAACGTCCGTCCACGCTAATTAACCACCTCAACTGTGGACACTTTGTCATCTGCAATTAGTTCATTTTTCCCCCCTTGACTGGTGGGTGTGTGTGTACATATATGTGTGTGTGTGTGTGTGTGTGTGTGTGCCCAGTGGACCTATTTGAAGTCAAAGCTGAAGTCAAGCCAGTAGCTTTTATGTTCCTCGTCTGATTGCTACACGGCAGAGGAGGAGAGTTGAGCGAAGGATCAAAGGACAGAATTTTAATGACCGGCTAGAGGTCTCCAAATTTCTGGGGAGGCAGCCTTTACACTCAACTGCTGCTTAGCATTCCGGGCAGGAGGGGCAGATGTAATTAAGGAGTGCGTGATGAACGCGCCAGTGTGAGCACATGTGAACGTCGGCTATTAAATGTTTGGGAAGGCGAGCCAAGAGGTAGACAGGCTGTGAAATTGCTTACAACAGGGGAGGGGTAGCGTGGGGGAGGGGCTGGGGGGGTGAAGTGCGCCGGGGAAACTCTCAGTGTGACACCGAGGGAGCAACAACCCGCCTGGAAACACACTCGCTCGGGGATATTCCGATTTGTCATTCTTTGTTGTTTCCATTCTTCTTTTGTTTCACTGCAGTGTTTGGAAAGACAGCGGAGCTGTTTTTCACCACGTGGACAATGAATGCAAGGCC
This sequence comes from Thamnaconus septentrionalis, assembly GCA_009823395.1. Taxonomy (NCBI): domain Eukaryota; kingdom Metazoa; phylum Chordata; class Actinopteri; order Tetraodontiformes; family Monacanthidae; genus Thamnaconus; species Thamnaconus septentrionalis. The sequence goes on from CM020504.1 coordinate 10,436,255, forward strand.
GAGATGACACAGAGAATCGCTGCACTGATGTGCCATTTACACCTTCGCCATTAGAATCCTTTCATAGCAAATCAAAGATCCGTCGAGGCGAATTTTTCGCAAAATGTCCAGCAAATTTTCAGTGAACTTTTGAAAATTTGCTTGAAAAATGAGGAAGGGGAAATGAGAGCGCCACCTTTCCAGGAAGTGATTTTGTACAATGAAACTAGGCAACGTAAATTGCAAGTGTGTGAACGTAGCGGTTTGGTTTTCGCTCTCAATGGCCATAAAGTCTAGCGAAGTACAGCAACACGAGTCACGGATAACTGCTACTTCCTGGAACGAGAAATACAAGGTCTTCATCTCCGAAGCGATGGATGGGGGTGTTCTAAAAGTGAAGCTTGACGTTGATGGGTGTGCACGAGGACGGTGGGGCACCTTATTTTCCAGTCGCTAATATGTAAATAATAAAGCAAGCAATTTCAAAACTGTCTGCGGTGTTCACAAGTAGACAAAGTAGCAAAAAATAATTTGAAAGTCAATTATCCCTTTTATACCTACCTACCTACGACACTCTTTTACACCGATCAAGTAAGACAGAAAAAAAGACAGGAAAGCCACAGACAGAGACAAACAACAGGAGGCTTTAAACACTTCCCAAATGTTTTCTTGTTCTTTTTTTTAAACAACGGAATTCATTTAGATAATTTGCCGAGGTGGGCGACACGGTGGCGCAGTGGTTAGCGCTGCCGCCTCACAGCAAGAAGGTCGTGGGTTCGATTCTGGGGCCCGGGCCTGGGACCTTTCTGTGTGGAGTTTGCATGTTCTCCCTGTGTCTGCGTGGGTTCTCTCCGGGTTCTCCGGCTTCCTCCCACTGTCCAAAAACATGCATGTGAGGTCAATTGAATATTCTAAATTGTCCGTAGGTGTGCATGTGAGTGTGAATGGTTGTTTGTCTCTATGTGACCCTGCGATGAACTGGCGACTTGTCCAGGGTGTCACCCTGCCTTCACCCTAAGACAGCTGGGATAGGCTCCAGCAGACCCCCGTGACCCTGAACAGGAATTAGCTGGCATAGAAGATGAATGAATGAATGAATTTGCCGAGGTCTCTGTGCTGCTTTACAACGTAAGCTCCACAGGGTGGTTGTAAAACCAGCTCATGTACAGTGAGAGTAACAGATACTTTAACTTCATTTAGAACGTGAGCAGGCCGAGGGAAAAAAATGTCAAAAAAAAAAAATTGTATTTAAATATTAACCGCGGCTGTGAGCCGACTGCCAGCTCCCTGAACGCTGCTCCCCGCCGCTGGTCGTGTGTTTGCACAGGTGTGCGGCAGGTGTTTAATGGAGGGGGGGGGCGGAGGGGTGGTTTTAATTAGGTTTTTCATCTGCATCGCTACAAGATGTTTGGATCGTCTGTAACTCATCAATCCGGCAAAAACAACCGTCCTGGAAAGGCGGGGCCGTCGGCATCGCTCCCACTGCAAACCCAGTGCATTATGCAGAGGACGTGCGCGGGCAGAGCCCGTCGTGACTGATACCTCCTCGCCGGGCGGCATTTGCATGCGGGGGGGAGAGTTGGGGGGCGGGGAGGGGTCGGCCGGCCCCACCGGTGACGCCGCCGGAGGAATCAGTCAAGGCTAAGTGGCTTGTCAGAGCGTCCGGCAGGTGACCCTCCGTCCCTCCTCTCTGTCTGCAGGCCCTGACCCCGCCGTGACCCCTGGGGGGGGAGAGGGGGTGCCTGATGGCCTGTCTGCCTGTCTGAGGGGGTTAAAAGAAGAAAAAAAAAAAAGCAAAAGGCAGGCAGGTCCCCAGATGGTGGGTGTGATGGGTGGATGGGGACGCGGGGCGGTTTTGGGGTAAACAGCCGCGACACCTGACGATTAATCAACCCGGGCGGCAACAGACTGCGCAGAAAATGGATGAGACGGCGGTGGGGAGAGGGAAGGGGAGGGGCGAGAGAGGGAGGAGAGAGACGATACCTCCCCCAAACCCCGTGCACCAGTAGAGGGGGATCAGAATAAACACCGACTGGCTCTTTCTCCACCTGCTAAGTGACGAGGCGTCAAAGGGGCCGTTCATGACGTCGGCTCCGATGTGAGATGTGATTACACACTGCAACGCGTGCACGGCGGGATTAAAAGTCCACGCATGAACTCGATTTTCCCGCTTTAACCTGATTACACCCCGTAATCTGCTTTCTTTGTGTCCGCTCGCTCGTCCCGCTCGCTCGCTCGCACCGTCCTGTCCTCCACGTTCTGCTGCTGCTGTTTCTCAAACCTCGGCCGCGCCCCCCAACACCCCAACACCCCGACACCCGCTAGAAGTGTTTAGCCTCTTCCTAACCCGCCACCTCCTCCAGCCTCCAGCAACACACACACACACACACACACACACACTGTCTCCAGTCTGCACTGGTGCCAAGACGCCCTGGACAGAAGGGAAGTGTGTGTGTGTGTGTGTGTGTGTGTGTGTGTGATCCTGGGGTAATGGCATTTCCTCACTGCCAGGGTTCGAGGGACAAACAGACCATCTGTGCCACTCCAGAGGCCCAGATGAAATCGACTTATTCACACTGATCATCTCAGGGTTAAACGCGCTTCCTGAATGCTGATTTCACTTTCGCACACCGCGCCCAGTCCCTCATACTGACGCACTTTCTCTTCAAGTTGTGTGTTGACTTTTGTTTTTTGTTGTTGTCTTTTTTTTTTTTTTACAGGAGATGCTTCGACTAATTGTATGATCCTGTTTGAGTCGTGTATCGTTATTAGATGCTATAAAAAGTAGTAAAAGCCGCCGTGCTCGTGATGATAACAATGCTTTAGGCCTCTGAATGGGGAACCTGACACCACAGTGGCAGCAGCACCACGACTAAATATTAACAAGCTACCAAACGGCAGCATAGGTGGATTTATTTTTGCAAACTTGTTCAGGAAAAGAGGTGGAAGAATTGTTGATTACGGTTAGCTCTGTTCATATTATTATCACGTGATAAATGATGCCGTTAGCTATTCACTAATGACAACTGGGAACGCCGTATCTGGCAAGCATGCACCATTACATGGCTATTAGCAGGGCATTATCAAAGCACAGAAGGTCAAGTTTACCATAGGACTCCAATCCATCACATGATAAAACCAGACGACTGGCAAAAGCTTCAATGGATTGTAAGAGGACTTCTCGCAGGTTTGTGAGTAACCCGGCAGACTGATGTACTAGCTTCACCTTGCCAGTGTCACATAGCCAAGATAGTGGCCGGTGAGTGTGTGTACGCTTGTGTGCGTGTATTCTGTCATCTCCAAGCGTGGATGTATTGCAATAATTGGATACTTCCAACATGGCGGTGGGACTTTTTTTCCAATTGGCCGCTTGAGGTACTGCAGCCAAAAGGCATTAATCTAGGTCAACAACATGGGACTTGTGTTTTTTCTGCTTTACTGGCAAATAAAATGAGTACAGTGACGTTGAAAGAGCGTGTTAACCCTTTATAGGTCACTTCCACAAAAACTTTCTTTCAAAACTGAAATTTGAAACTAACAAAAACTCCATGGATGTTATGAGAACTGGATATGGTACTGCATCTTTGCCAGCACAACGATCTTTCCAGTGGCCACCCAAGGTATTGCAAGAAAAAAAAAAAGGCATGTTGCATAAAAAGCATTTTTCCCATAGACCTAAAAACAAAAATAAACGCCTGTAAAACGTTTGACAGAACACCTTCGACCAGAAACATGGCTCAGAACAAATCTTGCTATTGTATATTTCTAAGTCATCGTATTTAATAGGTCTTAAACTTTTCTAAAAAATATCCGGAAAACACTTTTTTCCGTAGGCGACGTCAAGTGAGGTCATGTCACACGCTATATGTCTCGGCTCGTTCTGATAGGCTGATGCCTTCTGATGCATCATGGGAGTCAAGGGCATGACGGGAAGTGTCATGGCTTCCCTGGTTAATGTGGAAATAACCCAAAAACAAAATCAATTTTGTCCCAGGTGAGCAAAATGAATGAGCTGCGCTGTTGGATTCTGGGAGTTTGTCTCTAATTGGTTGACCCACTGCCATAGGACTCTGACATCGAGACACTTTCCTCCACACAACCTTCTCTATTTTAGTCACTCGACTCGACTCTCTTCCCCACTCTGATGCTCGCTTCGAACGCCTGCGAGCCGCTGTTTGTATTAACGAGCAGTTGAACATCTCGCTCGATGAAGTGGCTGGCGAGCGTCTCAATCATTATCCTCACATGACGACGGGGCTTAAAAATCTAAAACTCCAGCTGTTTAATCTGCCCCCTTTACGTGTTCCAACTCTCAAGTGGAGCTTTGGGAGCAACTCTGGAATTACAACAAACTGCAACAGCCACCACGCCGCATGGAGTCAAGTGAAATCACTGGGTCACGCCTGCTCGCTGCGTGGAATCTGATCAAACGGACGGCGGCGTCTACAGAGACCTCAGATTGGCCCCCGAACGAGGTCACCAGTAAGCTGCTGGTGCTCTCAGCTGCCTTCTCTCACCGCCTCAATTCCCACGAGGAGGACGGGACGCTGGAAGAAAAGCGCCAAACAACTCAAACGGCGGCTCCACCTTCTCTCCTCTCAGTCCGACTCCTGCTCCTCCGCCTCGCTCTAACCTCCGAGTCTGCGCTCGCCCGGTGATGTATTAAGGATTTAATTACAAGTCTCAGCGATCGTTAATCATTAAGAGCCCGCAATCAATTAATGTGCGAGCCTCCTGCAGTCTGGCAGGAGCTGCGGTGACCTCAGGTGCAGCGCCATGCCCAGCAGGGAATTCTGGGCAGAGAGGATTTCATTAGCATGAAGTAAGACGGTGCTAAAGACTGCTAATGGCCTCGCGCGCTCATTACCATGGCGAGCACGCCTCGCTGATGCGTTTTTTTTTTCGCTACGGCCTCCACCTATCCTCCTCTCGTACGAGGCCCGTCGTCGGAATCAGCCGTAAAAACGTCCACCGCTTAAACGGCTCGTACTTTCTCCGTAATTAAAGCGGCTGCTTTATCATGCAGAATGTGTTTATCCTGCGTGAACTGCATAACGTTTGATGTGCAAATAGATAAAGTTGTAGATTATGAATACGTTTTAGTCTGGGGGGAAGGTGAGGTCTTACGGGAGTTGGGAATTAGCCATAAATATACAATGAGTTGCACTAAACTGAAGGTCAACACAGGAATAATATTGAGTGTTTTTCTTTTTTTTTTTCTTTTTTCTCTTTGCTTTAGGAGTGAAAGCGCGTCGGTGCAGTTTGGGTTCCGCTCTCAGCTACCTGCAGGTTGGTGATCTGGAAGGTGCCGTTTTCCATCAGGCTGATGCGGCCGCTGTTTCCCAGGATCCTCTGGCCGTCTCTCTCCCACTGGATGCTCGGGGTGGGGTTCCCCATGATGTGGCAGTGCAGCTGAGTGGTGGTGCCGGGTGCCAGGGTCTGATTGGCCGGCCCCTGGCGGATGATGGGCGGGACGCGGTCGGAAGGCGCTGAAAGGGACAAAGAAACGGGACAATGGTTACGTATTGGGATGTTGAGAACTGGCTGCGGTCGGCACGATGGAGCCATTGATATGTGTTCCTAAGCTTCTCCTGAACCCGGGGGAGGGGTGTCGGGGGGGGGTATTGGGACCCATCCCAGCTGTCTTAGGGTGAAGGCGGAGTTACAGCCAGGGCAGTTTATCATTGAAAAACAAACAACCATTCACTCCTACATGCATTTTTTTGGACTGTGGGAGGAAGCGAACACATGGACAATGTGCAAACTCCACATAGAACCCCCCCCCCCGGAATTAAACAACACACAGCACCACCAGCAGCCCTAAGATGGAGCCGTCACGAGGCCGTAATTAACAGATCGGGTGTCATTCGCTCCCAACAAATTCATGTCAGTAGCGAAATGGTAATTTGGTCCGGTGGCCTCATTTACATCAGCGAAAGTCCGTCTGTTTTTATATTTCCCTGCGAAATTTCTGCTTGGCCTGACATCAGAAATGCAAAATGTCACAGTCGGAGAACATCCAGTCCCAGAGGCTCAAGAGCTCCGTCCCAGATCAACATGCAAATCGATGACATAGATTTTTTTCCTCTGGATTTTTTTCATTCGCTGTCAGACTGACGGGCCGCTTGACGGGACATCAAGCCGCTCTTACGAGTCGCAGAGAAGAGAGAAGAAGACTGAAAACAACTTTGCACAGCCGACGATGATACATCACTAGGAGCCTACAATCTTTATTGACGACTCCTCACATGAGCCTATACTTCGGAAATGCAGTCAAATGCTGCGGCCTGCCAACACTCACTGGATGACACAGAAAATCAGGAGACGTTCTCGTTTTGCCACGAGTCAAACGGAGTGGGAGTGAATCCTCCCCTCGTTTTCCTAAACGAGAAAACGGAGAGAATCGCGGCATCTATTTTTAGACGGGAGGGAATTGGAGCACTAAATGAATAGATGCTGGGGACTGTGTTTGGATCGGCTGCAGCACTGGGCCTCACATCAGAGCAAAAAGAGAGAAAAAAACAAAAAAACACGCAAGTGCACGTCCCAAACTGAGGTAGGGCTCAAGCCACGGAGGCGGGCGCTGAACATGAGTTTCAGAGCCGCAGACTAAAGTCTCCACTTGATGTCTGAAGGTGTGAACTCAGTCCTGAACGCAATTGTTTCCAATTACGAGGGCCGCGAGCAAACGCAGGGTTTATGTTTAATGCGGCAGACTCTTAAAAGAAGTCTTGCTGCCGATTGCTGGCGACGGCGAGCGTCTGCAGGAAGTCCCTCCTCCTCCCGCCGCCGCCGCCGCCACTGGGCCCTCGCAGACAAAACACAGCAGAGCGCTGCACTCACCTACCACCCTTTGACATTCTGCAGCGCACACCTCATTTGTATTCTGTGCCGCCGAGGGCCCTGATATCATCAACCGACTGACACCAACCGAAAATGTGAAAAGCCAACACGGGTTTGTGTCGTTGGCGCCGAACAAAAACCCTTGTTTACTCCCTGAATAGGGGGAGGGGGTGTTGGGATGTGTGTGTGTGTGTGTGTGTGTGTGTGTGTGTGTGTGTGTGTGGGGGGGGGCGGAGGGGAGGCATATGTCGCACTGAGCTTATTTGCATAGAAGCCGTCACCCGTCGTCTCTTTTGATTACATCAGATAAGGAGTCCTGCTGTTTGTTCATTTGGCGGAAAAGTGTTTTTTCTTCTCTCTCCGTCTCTTTTTTTCCAGGGCGGTTGCCGCTGTCATCTTTTGCTAAATTAAATCAGGAAACTCAAGACACGCTCGGCTGAATGCAAAGGTGAAAGAGTTGGCGTTTAGAGGAAAATCGAAGGAACGATTGCGGCTTACATGAACTGTGCAGATTGCTTGTTTGGCATTTCGCACAAACATTTTGCGGGGGCTTTCCAGATGAACGGCGTCATAGGAGCCAGAGTGTTAACAAAAACACAGCAGAAAGAGAAGTAAAGGAGCAAGCATACATTTTACTCATAGAAGCCAAAAGTCGAATTCAAAAGTCAAATGAGGGAACGAGCCCTCCAATGCAGACGTTGAGTTAGGATGAAACTAAATATGCAAAGCATCATGCAGCAGAACGTTGGCTTTCATTAAAAACGCGGTTGATGAATTCTCACACGAAAGCCGGCGAGTTCACGGTTAACGGCGTCTCGTCGCATCAGCCGTCGACGCATTAGCTGCACATCTCACTGGTGCGTCGCCCTAATCTCCACTCTGTCGCTCGACTCTTGACTTATTCAAAGCAGCACTGTGTCATTTCCCAACTCGGAAATGATGATTTTTAAAAATCATTTTTACGACTCAGTGGCTTGGACCAATGGCACCCCTGCCGTCGGCACGGTGCGCCCAGCTGGCTGCTATAGATTTGAGAATGGGTTCCAGAGTGTAATCTTTTGATAACGCCACCCACATCCCCCACCCCTTCCACCCCCCCAACCTCGACTGGCTGCGTCAACTGGCAGAGGCAGAGTGCCTGAGAAGGCGGCTCTCGCTCAAAGGGCCGTGTGCAGCAGGAGGAATATAAAACAACAATGGCAGGGCTGCTGTGTTTGAGCTCGTGACTGTGTTTTTAATGCTTGACTTCAAAATGGAGAGGCGGGGGTGTGGAACCTCTGTGATCAGCGAGCCTGTTCTGGTGAGGGCCTCTTTGTTCAAGCCAAGTACGGGATAGGACGTCTCTAAGCTAGTTAACGCTAGTTTCCTGTGCATTAGCTGAATTAGCTTACCGGTACTTCATCTCTCACAATATATAACAATATCACAATATAGAACACCACTTTTTCTTATTCTCATTAGCTAGCAAATATATTAGCTAGTTAATACATTAGCTTACTTCATCTCTAACAATATATAACAATATCACAATATAGAACACCACTTTTTCTTATTCTCATTAGCTAGCTAATACATTAGCTTACTTCATCTCCAACAATATATAACAATATCACAATATAGAACACCACTTTTTCTTAAAATCTAAGTGCAATTATTCCACTTTTGACCAAGTGTGGATTCTGTACTACATCAAGCAGGTCTGAAAGCAGACTGAAAAAGTGAAAAACATCCAAGCGGTCAAGCGCTCACCCTCCATAAATGCTGCAGCTCTCTAATGCAATCACTTTTTATTGCGTCTGCGGCCACAGCTCACACTCACCACTTTCCACCTCCAGCAGGGTTTTGGCGAGGATGCTGCCCGCCACACTAATGGCCTGGCAGATGTAAAAGCCGGAGTCTTCGACCCGGACGTCAGTGATGGTCAGCTCTCCGCTCAGGGACACCGAGAAACGACCCGACTGTGACGGCTCCTGAATAGGAAACAGCAGGATCTGAAAGAGGAAAGAAACATTGTGATTGTTTTCATTTTGGCCTCCTCGCAAAGAAACCCGAGGAGCCCTCGGAAAAAGTGCGATGTGGTCGGATCGACCGGAGAGACAATATTTAAGTTTCATCTGTAATAAATCTACCAAGGTTTATTTTCCTGAAAGTGAGTGTCGTCATATGTGCACTTCCATGTTACATTTGTATTTATTGTATTACAACTTTACGGAATGTGCATAGTTTAATGCTGCACTTCACAAAAAAACAAAAAACAAAACAAAAGAAAAACCTCAAGTTGCAATGTTGTCGGCACAACAAATGACAAACTAAGCTAAGAAAACACAAAAACAATATTTAAGAAAGATGTCGGTGCATAGGAGAAAGAAATAAAGAGAGACAGAAAGAAAGAAAGAACAGCTGGCATTTACTATAACTCCCTGCACAAGAATAGAACAGAATAGAATAGAATAGAATAATTTGAACTTTATTGATCTCCTAAGGGGGCAAATTCATGCTGTTAGAGCAACAATAGAACAGACAGAAACAATATCAATGTTTTGTGTGCCAATAGCAGCAACACCGTCAAAAACAAAACATGACAATAAAATAAGAAAAAGATAAGTTTAAGTTTTGTACACTTTACTAGTTGTTGTACAACTACATCATGCACATCCATCAATCTACTGCAACGCTAATCTTTTTTAAGCGTTAATCCGTTGATAAACTGTTCAATTTACAGTTTACATTGCGAAATATCATCTGCGATTGAAAAAATATCAAAGAAGTGCTGAGAGTCTTTCTGCTGCACGCGTAGCTCAAAAGTGAGCGCCGCCTCTCGGCTGTTATCAGGGGAGCCAGAAGATTTCAAGCGTCTGTTTGAAGGAACTTGACCAGCCTCGATGACCAGCAGCGATATCCAGTTTTTTTTCCAGCCTTCACTACGCTCCTATTGGCTTCCACTTTTCCCACGTGTCAGCGGGAAAACCGCTGCGGGCGTATCCGCCTTGAAAAGGCGGCCCGCTATTCACGACATGCTTCCCACATGCTTCCTCGTCTCCTCCTCCTCCTCCAGCAAGCCTCCTCAGCCTTTATCTCTGCCCTCCACTCTTGTTCTCCCTCTCTCCCACACACATTTTCCAGGCCTCCTCCGCTCGCACCCTCTAATCTGTACCTGTGAGCCACGCTGGTGGCACCCACGCGCTGCCGCCGAGGCCCGGCGGTGCGCTGCCATGTGCTCGCGCAGCTTATCGCTTCCCTCGCACGCTAAGTGCAAAACGCGCAAACGCACGAGTGCGCGCGATGAAACGTCAGGGAAAGATATTAAAAAGTGCCTCTTCCGTGCACGGTGTTGTTCCCCGGAGACCAAAGGTTATTCGGCAAAAGTCTGTATTTATTCAACTGCTTTGTGCCTGCCTTGCCTACTTTGTTTGTTTTTGAAGAAAATGCCATTCACTGGAGTAATGTTTACAAAAATGCACTGGGCTTAGTTGCACAAGTCACTTTATTGAAGACTTTCTTTGGTGGAAACATTCCTTAATAAATCTTCCTTGTTGTGTTGCGACACTGCAGATGTTGCTGCTGGGTTTAACAGGCCAACCTCCATCTTATTTCTTTTTTTTTTACTGAGAAATTCTGTGTTTCGTGCCCTCGCAACGGCCTTGAACGCCACCGACGCTCCGGACTGCCCTCAATTATTCCAACCTTTCACTGTGGAATGAAACGCACTCATGTAACTTGTAACCATTCAAAGCTTGGATGCGGCAAGCCTGACGCGCCATGAATGCTCGTGAGTCTTTGTGCTCCACCTGATCTCTCTCTGAAGCGTTGATTACACCTTCAGCGCGTCTAAGTTCGATAGAATTGGTGGGAATTTGTTCTGTGTAGTCTTTAATCCAGTTACTGTGCCTACGTCTCAAAATGTTAGTTTGACCAAAGTTTAAAAAAAAGCCACAAACTCAATCAATTTTAAAAATGGACGGCAGAAAGATTCCATACCTGACTTCCTTCTTTTTGCCAGAAGACGGCCGGTGGAGGGTTTCCTCTGGTGCCGCAGAGGAAAGTCACAGTGCGGCCCGGAGCTGTGATCTGGTCCCGTGGCCGCACGACCATCTGAGGTGGCACTGCAACACATATCACATCCGTATGTAAGTGTCCAAGTCTCTAAGTTGGTGTGGAGTCTTACATTGGCCCAAAATGAACATCGAGCTACGACAGGCCACTGCCACCTCCAGCCACCAGTTTCAGACCTGTTTTATAACAGCCGCACTTTTTAAAACTAACTTTTTGTTTGAATCCAAAAGTGAAAGAGGTTGTGAGGACTCATTTTCAGCAGAGCCCAGAGCGCATAGACCATGATACACTCTGTCTTTCAAATGACGACTAAAATCTATCATTTCGAAAAATGTTAAATTCAGGTTATGCTTTTATTCTATAAACCTTGAGTCTGGGCAGCAAGAGTCAGCAAGTCAAGGCAAGAGACACATCGCCGCTATGCATGCTAGATTCTTTGAAAGGAGACATTTGTATTCAGTGTGAAGGTCACAGACTCAGTAAGGTTTTAAGGGCACTTGGAGGAGGACAAAAAAAAACGTTTTTCTCTCTATATTGTTGGAGTGTTCAAATCTTCCAGATGGCAGAGATAAGGACGGACTTGATCGTGACCGACGCCTCGCTCTGCTCGGCCGTGACTGGATCGAGTCAGCTGCTGATAAACATCCCGCTGTTGGATTCGCTTTGGTTCTGTTTTGAGACGCAGCAATCAAAACAGCCAGCGTCATGCAAAACCCAGAGCAGCCGCAAGCTGAGTGGCTTGAATGGAGGTTCTGCATCAAAACATCAAAGAGAGGAGACAGGGTTTGAATGTGAAGGTTGGCTCCGTCCCAGCTTCCTTTTGAGTTCAACGTTTCAGTGGAGGTTCGTCTTCGCACTTGCAAACGCCTGCATATGTATGGAGATGAGATTACAGGGGAGTTTAGGAGTGTCTGCAAAAACACTAAATTCTTGGGAGCCCTGAATAAGCAATTTTTTTGAAACATGGGGCCCAGAATCTCAAAACAGCACCTTTATACTTAGCAAATTTGATGTAAACAATATGGATTGCCATAGCAACTCAACGTCACATGTATCATCCTGCAGTTGTCGTTCTGTCGGTGCCCTTGAGTTTGTCACAGTCTGTGTTTTTTCTGTGGCAGTTTTACAGGCCTTGCATACACAACTACAGCAACATTTCTTCATACAGTGCCGTGCCGTGATGTCACTAACTTGGACAAGGCATCAATGAGGTCTCAACAGCCCTTTGTGACACCACGAGGGGCTGATTTTCACAACTGTGTCATTAGACACACTTCATAAAAAGTGGGCTCTTTCAATTTATGGAGGGATCTAGGGACAAATATTCTAGTTAGAAAAAAATAAAGAAAGCAAATTTGACATAATATGGAACCTTTAACAGTAATGACTCGACAAAACCCCTTAATATACTGTATGACCCTTTTACCAGTGGTGCAGGCATTCTGAGAACCCTTTCAGGAAAATCGCCATGAATCGCAACTTTCCTACTGTAGAAGCTGTCGAGCAGTGGAAGCAGTTAAGTTTTTGGGTCACCTTTCTAATCCTGGGCACAAGGTTGATCCGATGCCTTTGAAAACAGAGGGAGGGCAGAGCTCAGACGACACAGACACACGCACACAGACAGGCGCACAGAGACTCCTCTTTGATTTCTATTGATTTCGCAGCAAGTGACAGGTCTTCCTGCTCGGAAGGGGGTGTGAATGCGTAATGATGCCCTCCTCCGGTCCTAATTGATTTTTCATCTTCTCACCTGATCTCCTGCTTGTCTTTTATTCCGCGCGTAATTAGCAGTGAGAGATACCGAAAGAATGAGAGCGGCAGGGAGAAGGGGAGGCTTTCGAATGAGGGGACAAAGCGGAGAAAAAACACTGGAGTCAGAGTGAAATTTTAATATCGGGCAGATTTTCCTCCCGTCGGAAACAAAGCAGCACCGAGACGGCGAGCAACCGCGAAGCTCCTCCGTCTGCAGAGCGGTGGAGATCTGAGGTTTTCATACAGAGAATACGCAACGATGTTTTGTGCCCTTGATGTCTATATGGATGTCTAATCTAGGATTAGTTCATTGAGGAGGCGGCGAAAATGCATCAAAGCTATATGATGCACTTCGGCAGTCGCGGCCTCCTGAAGTTTAGCCGGAGTTTCTCCGGTTGGCAGGCATCAAACGCCGCGCGACTTTCCCCCGGCTTTTCAAGCCAGAAGCAATTAAACTTTGGGCCGCGCGCTCTGACACGGGTTACCTCGGCAGAATTCCCTTTCATTTTTTGAATTCGTCGGAGTGTTTCAATGAGGGGGAAGCAGCTGAGAGACAAAGATAAAGAGAGAAGTTGCCGGGCGGAGTCGGAACAAACAGAAGCCGACGAGTGCGGAGGGATGAAGCTCCTCCGACGTGAATGTTGATGCCGGGACTGGATGCAGGGTCAGCGGCCAACTTCCAGCCTGCCTCCGTGTGACCTGCACGCTCCCAGCGATCAGCAAGTTTGCAAGACTTAATTTCATTAACTCAAGACCGCCAACAGAAACGTAGCCACACCGCAGAGTGATTCGCAAGAAACTGACTCCATGTCGTCCTGGAATGAATGAACAAGTGAAAAACCTTTTCTACACTTTTCTGTTCTTTCTTTTTTTTACGGCCTCCGGATCGTGATTTGTCAAGGACAAATCGTATACAGTCATGGCGAAATTGCTTGCAGCAGGAATTGCTTTGTGCTGCGGGGGGGAAAAAAAAAAAAAGGCCAGAGCAGCAGGAATGAATATAAAACAGAAAGTGAGGCAGAAAGTGGACCAGACGGTGACACTTCCTCTGTTTTGGCTCCGCCAGTGCTGAGCTGCAGTGACTGCAGGACAGGAAAACCTCGTCCTGGTCAACGGGGTTGCGTCCTTTCGCTAGACGACGTGTAGCCCTAAACCAACACCAAGTCCACATGTGTCCTGCGCTTTGGCTCGCGGCCCGCGTGGCTCTTTGCTTTCCAGCTTTCCCCTGCTTGTTTCTTTCCTGTCAAAGCCGCCGCAAGGAAACGCCACATGCCAGCCGTCTACCCCTCAGAGCGACGCGTTTCCTGACTGCGGGGGAAGATCAACGCCCGAGTGGAGTGACAGCATCAGAGACAAGTTGGGGAGCAAACCATTTCACATTGTTTTTTTTTGTTTTGTTTTTTTCCACCTGAAAACGCACCGTTACCCCTTTGCCTGACAAAGCAGCGTCACTTTGACCCAAATACGGTGACAGCTCGGAACATTCCGGCTATTAGAACGCTGTTTTTGGTGCACTTCACAGGGCTGTCTGGAGAATCACAATGTTTGATTTGAAGAGGCAAGCCGGCACATCGCCTCGGGCTGTAATAAATAATTAGCAATAATGGGTGTGCTCAGCGCGACACTGAGCTTTAGATTTGGGGCAGTGACATATATTAGCATCCTCGCCTGGGATGATGGAAAAAAAAAAAAAAAAAAAACTGGATTGCAACAGCGTAGCTGAAATATACATGACAGACTTCCGCGCACAATGCGCCCTTGTCGTCGGGTCTCGTCGCACGAGGCTCGTACAGTGATTTAGCGTTCCGGAATTTTAGCTTTTTCGATACGACAGACGGTGCCGGTGCTCTTTAAAGCGAGTCCTGCCGCTGCCATCTGTCACGGCACGGCATCCTTATTTTCCAAGCACTAAAAATATGTTTTTGAGGAAAAAAAAAAAAGAAAGAGATGGCACACAAAGCAATAACTGCATGGGCCAGTGCCTGGGTGGTGAAACGGGTTCCGTCTAATTAAAGAATAAAACACTTGAGATAGCAATTCAGAGGCGCCGCAAGAGTTCTTTCAGATATATCGCCAGAGCCAGAGAAGGCGCAACGGGAGGAACGTGTCTTGAGAGGGAGGCAAAAATAGACGGGGACTTCAAGTCAAATTTTCCACAGCTTTTGCGATAACAACTGTCAAAGTGAATGAGAGGAGTGCGATGAGTGTGAAGTGCTTTGCACTCTTTGAATGTCTCTGCAATGTGTATTTTTATGCAACGAGGACCAAATGTTCCCCAAAAGTTGTTGAAAAAAAAAAAAAATCAGAGATGAAAAAAAGACCAGCGCGCTCCTTTTATTTCGAGATCTGAACTCGGAGGTCACATTCAGCTCATTCAGCATTGCTGTTATGAAAGGACTCTCTAAAAAGCCAGGACAGATGTGGTGACCTTCAGTTCTAATGATATTTTATTTATTACCTAATTAATATTTTAACACAGTCGGGGTGGCTTTCTTTTCCTTTCTCACTTTTGCACCGGTGGTGATCTTGAACGTCTGGAGCTGATGATGGGAAAAGCCAAAGAGTGAACCACCACATTTCCCTCTTATCTGTTCCAGAAGTCGGATCATCTTCCAACCCCTTTTCCCACGGACGCCAAATCCAAATGTTACATAGCACTTTTTTGAGGTTCGTGCTCTGGCTATAATGAAGAGCGGACAGAACAGAACATTCTGTGTTGCGTTGCACTGGTTTTTATAGGCTGCAATCAAAGTTGAATGTGCTGTGATATCTTTTCCAAGGCAGCTTAACGACTACTGAGGTTTTCCTACTAAGGATTTGCTGGGAGAATTGTTCTTACTCTACACTACCTCAGGTGGCGCTGTACTCTCATTCCCATTTTCACGACTCTTTTGAATAAAATCACCGCTCCTGGTCCAAATATTGTCCATAAACTAAAGAATATTAAGCTCCTGGGGCACTCCAACAGTGTGTGCTACTAACTGTCCAAGGTGACTGGCATTACAACACTGCTTCAGTTTTGCCAGCTACCAATCAGATTAAGGTGTATATGTGCATTTCAAAGCTCTGCTAGTCATAGGAGAAAGGCAACATGATCTGAAGTCCATGTGAATGCACCGACTGCTTCAGATAAGATGTCAAATAGTGGAACTAAACTTTCAGTGTCAGTTTTAAACTCCCAAACTTGTCAGTAATAACCACAAGTCATTTGCCCCTCTCACGACCAACAACACAATAATAACATGAGGATATTACGACTCCCATTCACAAAATAAAGAGCAGCCCCATCCTAAATTCCCACCCCACGCTGTTCGGTGTGTGAGTGCGATTTGTTCCACTGTCATCATATGAAAGCATTGTGCAACTCAATCGCTAAGCGCTCACAACCCAGACGCCACACCCACCCACACCCCTTTTCGACACACTTGAAGTGTGATTTGCAGCAACGCCGGGGGGGGGAAAGACACACACGCACACACACACACACACACGCACACACACACACACACGCACGCACACACACACTCACACGCGCACAGGCCCAGCAGGAGCTCCTCAGGGGCTTGGATGTGACAGGCAGCTGTCAGAGTCCCACGCTGATGCAGACAGCGTGTTTCACACAAACACGCTTGAGTAAACACACTCTCACGCTGCTGCGGTTGGAGCCGCCGCCACCGCCGCTTCACGCTCCTTGAGCTTCGTCCTTTCACATAACAGCCTCTTCTTCTCATATATATAAACACCCCTCCTTCCTTCCCACTCCTCCTACACGCGCTCTTTCTTTCCCCGTTGCTGTTTCCATTTTGGTGATTGAGGAGGCGGCTGTTTACTAGGCATGATGTATTATGGCCGGACCGTAATTCACTTATACTTTTATTTACTTTGGAGTTGGAGCTTCGCGCCGAGAAACGCTGCCATCCATCCGACGGCCGCGTACAGAGCGTGGGTTGGAGTGGGTTTGAAAAGATTGGAGCCGCGTTTACGTGACGGGGTTGTAATTCCTTTCTGCCTTCGTCGTGACGGGGAAAATAAATCTTCCCAAGTAAATACCAAACAAATGCCATGTTAAAAAAGAGACTGAGAAAGGTCATTTTTCTCTCCGCCTGCGTTTATTGTGTTCAAAGCAGTCTGTAGTTAAATCATGACACGTTGAGTCTGATTTATTTTTTAAAAACGATGGGAAGGCAAACAGTTCTGATGACTCATTTGAGGAAAAACGTGTCAGGTTTTTCGCAGCGATTTGGGTAAACTTTGAAGCCAAGGCAGTGAGCAATTGGTGGTTTTAGGAGTGTCCCATCAGCGAGGTCAGGACTGAAGTGTCCGTTCGCCCGGGGGGTGGTTCTCAGGTTCCGACTGTCATCAAGAAATCTAAACATTTCAGTTGAAGACCTTGTTAAAGTGTTTGATTCACCCATTTGCCTTTACGTCAGTATTGCCAGGGTCGTCAGTTAAGTTCAACTTGGGAGATGTTTTAAATTTCCTGTTTGATGCACCAGGGCCGATCAGGAAATTTTCATCCCTCTGTATAATTTTGGACTTTCTTCACAGTGCCTCAGTGATGATGTTGACATTTTCAGTAACGAAGCGCTCCACATCTCGCTTGGTTGGGAGGAAAGAGCACAGTGAGTCACAAAGTAAAGATCAAAGACTTAATATAATAAAATGATTCGGGCCAACGTGCCCTGGATGCACAATTTGTTCCTAACTTTCAGTCCAACAGATAATACTAATTAAAAAGAAAAATTAAAAATTAAATATTTGAAGCAAAAAAAAAATATATAGGGTTTGATGATTTAAAATGTAAACAGTGATGAAGAAATGATGTGAAGTGTCAAAAAAGCAGTGATGAGCATGGAAAGAAAAATATCTTCTGGTATCAAACAGTGACTTGAGTGTTTAAAAGTGATTACTGTGGAAAGGGGTTTAAATGGATCCAGTTTAAGTGTCTATAAGACAATTTGATAGTGACGAAAGGGCATTAAGTACAGGAAATATGTTTTAAATACTGTATTTTCTTCTGCTCTTGTGCCTTGAGAAGAAAACAATGCATCATTTGTTGTGGATCCTTGATGCTTTTGTTATTGAAAACTGACTCTTATGGTTAAACCCCTCAAACAATGGGTAATATGAATCTGATGATATGAGATCTACTCCCGGAGCTTTGGTATTTAATAAGCCACAACAAATAAAAAAAAAATCATTCTTCAATACACCATAAGCACGCAGATATCAACGACTTCAAGCTCAACCGGATGATATAAGAGGTTTTATATGAAGTTTTTCAGCCCTCAAACTGAACCACTTCTGCATGTTGATGGGCCTCCTGCTGAAGACTAAACTGCGGCGCATAATCCGCATGATTATAGTTTCACAATGTGGCTCAGCCTTCTGTCCTTATTTTATGTAATCTGCCTTTTACCTTTTGTCTCTGCATTTAGAGCCATTTTTATTCATCTGATGGCAGCTTGACAATACGCTGAAACACGCCTGGGGTGCAGTTGTGTCAGAGGAAATGTGCGCGCCCACCTTTCTCAAGGGCTACTTCAGGATAATTGACAATCCTCCACTCCTGATTAGGAAAATGCATCGGCGACTGCGGAGGTTATCCTTGCATCTTTCAAATCTGTACTTTAAGGACCCTTCATCGGCACACACACACACACACACACACACACACACACACACACACAAACGCATGCAAAGATGGAATCAAATGAAATACTTACTGGATGGGCCGACTGTGATGGAGTGAGGCGGGATGGGGTGAAAAAAGAGGACAAGAACAATGAATGAGAATGAGGTGATGAGCTCGGGATGATGTCACGCGATGACGGATGAAACGCTCAAGCGCATGAGTCAACTGAAGCTGAATGGGACGGAGTGAAGCTCTTAAAAATGGAATGCTCCCCCAACGTGAGGACGAGCGGGCAGACAGAATGAGGGACGGCTTGTGCTTCCACACAAGGACAAGAGCAGGTGGGCTGATTGACTGGTAGCTTAGCTGAGTGTGTGTGTGTGTGTGTGTGTGTGTGTGTGTGTGTGTGTGTGTGTGTGTGTGTTCCTATTACCCGTAAAACTGCAGCTGGTCAAAACAAGCCAAAATCAATCTCTATTGGCCTCACGTGTGCTCCTGGGAACGACTTCTTTATTCTGTTGAAAAACTCCATTTGCAGATTGAGTTTTGTGTTAGCCGTTCTCTCTCCCCCCCTCCCCCAACCCCCACCCTCACTCTAAGCTGCCTTCGTTGTATGTATATGGCAATTACAGGTGAGCGTGTCTGTGTCGACGTATGCCAGCAGTGTTGGGAAAAGGCTGGAGGGCTTGGACACAGAAACAGTCACAGTAAAAACACTCTCTTCCCTCCCCGTGCCTCTTTTCATATGGACTCACTTTAATCTAATGCAATTTCACTGTTTTTTTGATCTCACTCTCGAGAGGGTTGATGTGTTCAGGCTCTGAGAGGAACTTCAGTTTGCATCGTGTGAGCAGTGACAGAATGCGCCGAGTTTTAAACTTCCAGCACTGTCCATAAAATCTCATCTGTTCTAATGGACATTATCTCCTTGTGTGTGTACCCGTGTGTGTGTGTGTGTGTGTGTGTGTGTGTGTTCCGGCTATTAATTATGACATCTGGTTGATTTCATGAGGAGAAAACTGACTTTGCAGTGTGGAAATGATTTGCGTAGCCTTTTACTTGAGAGGTTGGGTGTGAGCAAAATTAGATTCCTACAGTAACAGCTTCCAAATTGAATTCATAAGGAAAAAAGCAATTAAACAGGAGCATGCTGTCCATCTGTGCACATCATTTTCTTGTGTGTTTAGTGTTGAAATCTAATTTTCCACCAGTGCGGAACAGCCGTCAGTGAAAGTTCGCTCAGAAGTAAATTGATTAAAATAA
The DNA here is from genome assembly GCA_009823395.1 of Thamnaconus septentrionalis. Taxonomy (NCBI): domain Eukaryota; kingdom Metazoa; phylum Chordata; class Actinopteri; order Tetraodontiformes; family Monacanthidae; genus Thamnaconus; species Thamnaconus septentrionalis. The sequence goes on from CM020504.1 coordinate 10,455,780, forward strand.
AGCGCGGATGGGCCTTTGTAATTGGTGCCACTTTTCCGGATTAACGGAATATCAAAGCTTCTTGTTGCGCAAAATAATTTGCTATGCCCTGGGGGAAAAAAAGGACTGGTTCTCGTCTCACCGTGCACTTGCAGGTTGCCCGAGGCTTCGGCTTTCCCGACGCTGTTCTCCGAGACGCAGGTGTAAGTGCCCTCGTCCTCGCCTCGCACCTGGGTCAGACGCAGGCTGTTGTCGCTGCGGATCTCAAACCTGGAACGTCCACAGGAAAGTTTCAGCACGAGCCACGCTATATTTCATTCACTTTAGAGAACTTTAGAGAAAAGTTGTTTAAGGGGGTAAATTCATCTAGGGATGAAAGAGTAAAGCTGTCAATCAAGGAAGAGGGATACCATTTACTTTATATTGACTAGACGAGCAAAATTGCTGAGCACACAAAAAAAGGAGCCACAGTACAATTTAATTAAAAATTGATTCCACCTTCCGAAAGTCGGGGAGGAATCACAAAACAAGATATGCTGAAACTAATTTCCTAAATCCCTGTAAAAGTGAATCCTGTACCGCTTTAGGCAACGGCCAGCGAGTCTGTCGGTATAAATCTGAGCTCTGCTGACAGCAAGAAAACATTTCACCAGGCTTCCCTTGAGAGCTCGTTAGAGTTTCAGACAATCTAATCCTCGAAGTGTGAGGGAAGGAGTGACGGGCTAATGCCCCTATTGAGTCACTCTGCAAATTCATTGCAACTGTCAAAATCCTACATGCGTTCTAAAAGGGTGGTTCAGAATTTTGGACGTAGGACCTCATTTGCAAGTTAGCCAGCGTCCTATTTATCAGTGGAGGCTATTTAAGCAAATTTCAGGCAGTCCTCTAGGTTAGCAGAGCTAGCTGGTGCTAGGCTAGCGCGAGTCAACGGTTTCTGCGAGCCAGCCAATTACACTCCGCATTGTACCCAGAGGTATTTTCGTTTCTAGCATTATTCTATCAACACAGACAGTTACATCTATAATAAAACTTTATAATTTATTTGGTGAACTGTGGAATGGGTGACATTGTCTTTTTTGGCAGGCTAGCGGAAACCGTTGACTTGCGCTAGCCTAGCACCAGCAAACTTTGCTAAACGGTGTCTTTTCTAAATCAAAAACAAAGTGGGGAAAGCGTTCCTGTAGACAGTGGGATTCACAACACATCAGCACAAACACCAGTGACAGCAACAGTGAAGCTCTATCAGCGCCTTGTTGTTGCTGTGTTGTTTTCAGCGGTACCTGCCCCGCGGCAGCTCCCCCTCCTCTCTCCTCCAGCGGACAGTTGGAGTCGGGTCTCCGTGCACCTCGCAGAAGAATTCCACCGTGTCGTCTGCCAACACCACCTGGTTCACCGGCTGCTTGGTGAACGCCGGCCTCTCTGAAATGAGTGGAGAAACGTATGGAATCGAGAGGATCGAGAACCCTTCCGACGCGACGGATAGCAAACGGCGGCGGAGTAAGGGTTAGTGAAGTGAAAAGAGCATGGAGACAGGAGTAATGAAGCAGAAGGGAAGCAGTGGGCCGAGAGGCTGGGAAGGTGAAGTGTGCTGTGAAAATGTGCGGGAAAGCTGATAGCCGCTGCCACCGCATTGCACCACGGCTCCCTCTGAGCCTGAGCCAAAGTGTTGCCTTCATAAACATTGACAAAAGTAAAACCACCAGTGTTGGGGAGTGACTGAGTTACATGCAATGTTGAATTGTCTCTCTTAGGAACGTAGACTGAGCAAATCTGGAGTTGCAGCAACAACAATGTTGATTTTGAAAAAACTGCAAAAACGTAGACAGTTGCATTTTCAGCAGGGTTCATTGAGTGTTAAATTTATGTTATGCTGCCATCATCATTTTGTATCTCAGAATAATCTCACAGTAAAACACAGTAGAGAACTGAAGTCCGACCTTGTTGTGGCTGTTATTTTGTTTGTTTGGTTGGTTGTTGTTGTTGCTTTGAGTACTGCTGGAAGCTTAACATAAGAACATTTATTCTAAATGAAGAAAAATAATCAAAATGTAATAAAATGTAATCAGTTACATTACTTTGATAAAGCAATTGGAATAGTATTAGTATATAGTATACAGTAATAGTATACCACTACAATTACATTTCCAATTGGGTAACTTGTGATTGTAAGCAATTGCATTTGCAAAGTAATCTTCCCAACACACATGCTCTGAAGCGGATAAGAACAAAACAAACTCCGGCATCATCACTGTTGGTTTCAGCCCACCTCAATAACAACATTTGATTTAACAGGTGGCAGGTTCACAGAGACAAACGTGATTAATGAGCTCTAATTGTGAGCTACGAAATTGGTGCACATGTGCGCAGACCCATTATCTTGCAAATTTTCACAGATGGCCGTAAATTGAAGGTTGAGCAAAGTGACAGGCCATGTATTTTCCGGGGACATAATTCGATACGCCGCCTAATCGCACGGCGGACTATCGAGGTCCGCCGCAGCACGCAGAAGGAGCAGCATGTGCGCGGCGGTGGCAAAGAGTTGGGCGGTGGGAACGGGCTGTTGGAGGGGCGGTGGAAGAAAAACATCAATCTTTAATCCGTTTCCTGGAATCAAAGACCCGGCGCTTGTGCTTGGGCTCGGCTGAGAGCAAAGCAGAGAATCAGAGAGAGGGGAAGGAGGCAAGAGGTCACGAGAGCAAAGCTAAGGGCGTCTGGAGGGGAAAAAATTATCTATATAACAACATCAGCAAAAGGAGCCGGCGCTGCACCCGGAAGGCGGCAACGCTTCACACTGTATTCTCCGATGTGAGCAGCTACTGTTCAAAGCACAGACTCGTGCATTGTGTTTTTAAAAGTATAGTTCAGCTCCTCTTTTTGCTGAGCTCTGTTGAGACCTTGTCAAGTGAACTGTACTTGCATGCTTGAATTTCATTTTTCATAAAGGACACTTTACACTTTTGTATTTTCACTGCGGTGACTCACCAAACACCTTCAGCTCGGCAGGATCGCTGTCTTTCTCCCCAACCATATTGGTCCCGACGCACACGTACATGCCGGCGTCACTTTTCCTGGTGTTGGAGATCATCAGCTTGCCTCCTCGAATCTGAGACAGATTGCCAAAGGAAAGGAGGAGGGAGGCGAGACACGAAGGAATTGAAAAGGTAAGTGGAGGAGGAGGAAGAGGAGGGTGAAGAAGAGGAATGAAAGGGGGGCAAAGAGGGAATGTTGGAAATGAGGGGAACAGAGAAGACAAATGGAAAGAGGTTGGAAACAGGATATTGAAAGATGTTGCTCACAAGAGGAGCCACTCTGTCATTTTCGCTGTGGGCCAGCACGACGTTGGCCTCCCCAGCTGGTCCTCACACCGTCTGGAAGTGGCTCTCGCTCCAGTGCGGCCGTCATAAAGACTTTCCTTCGATGCTCCGCTGCCTTTATCAACAAATACGTTCTTCTGCTGAGTTCGAATTATCAGGGGTGGCGGCGAACGCAACGCGGCTGCAAACGATGCTGCTTTTGAGCCGTCGACGGGCTGAGGGATTGTTCTGGCCAGGCAGCGGAGCGGCATCGCAGTGATGAAAGCCTGCGGCCGTCAAAGGTGAAGCTCTAAGCCGACAACTTGAAAGAAAAAGGCAATTTGGACAATCCTCCCAAACAGGAAGAAGAGTTAAAAACATGACACAAGCCCATTTAAAGAGCCAGTTATTTAACCTTGTTCGGAGCAATCTGAGGCGCAGAACTATTTTTGTGCTTCACCTGCCGGTGACCTGAAGATTATTTTAAGTAACCGGGTCGTAATGTCTGAAAAGGAACAGCTCTTCGACTGTCGTCGCTGCGTTCCAATGCGTCTGGTCTGGTGCTTGATGACAATCAAGGCAGGATCGCAAACTCACCGTGATCCTGTCATCTTGGTCCGTGACCTGGATGTTGTTTCTCTTCCAGGAGATGGTGGGTTCCGGGTGGCCTCTCGGGGGGATGCACTCCATGACGGCCGGCTCCCCTGCCGCCACCACCACGTCGCTGGGCGTCTGACGGAAGTCGTCCCTCAGAACTGCGAGAAGAAAAAAAAAACACAAGAAGAGCGACGAGGCGCTCAGTACCAAATACGTCGAACAAAAGACGTCTGCGCGTTCACATCAGTCCGCTAGCGCTCGCTTGCCATTTAACATAATCACATGTTCATCCTATCAAATTATGCATTCACGCGGGCCTTTGACTTTGTACTTTGATTTGACCTTTAAGAAAAAGACGTAACCTGAATACCAAACAGGTTGTGTTTTTTTTTAATATAATTTTTCATCATGAATAAATAAGAGGAATTATGAGGCCACATTGTTATTGATAACGTATAATTGAATCCAAAACTGCATCTAAATTTGATCTGCGCACGTCCCCGTGGTCCTCATTGACACCGTGTCATGAGTGTGGCATCGCAGCGCATCAATAATGGAAGCTCTTGTTGCTAACACATGCACATATAGAGAGTACATGAATTATACAGCTGGTGCCCACACAACACACACACACACACAGACACACACAAGAAGACAAACATGAAGTATGCACAGCGACACCCGCTTGGCAGATGCACATGTATAAGTAAAGCAGAACTACAGACTCAACAGCAGAACGTTGGAGCCAGTATATCAGTATATCACAGGACGGGGAGATTTCATTTAAGCCTTGAGTGTCTATTTTACAATTACAAAATCCTTCCTCAAAATCATCCCCTTGCTGTTGATAGTGAGGGCCTACACAGCTTGTCAGTTTGCCGTGAGCGGTGCAGGGCTTGCGGTTGGGAGACAGTGAGTGGAGGAGCGCCGGGGTCAACAGAGCAGGGCAGGAAGACCAGAGTAAGCAGGTTGTCGGTAGCCGTAAACCTACGGCCACCTCTGCAGTTTGTCAGCAAATACAACGTCTGCATTGCTTTTTTTTTCTCCCCCCAGTTCAAACCAGGTTGAGGTTCCCAGTGAGAACACATCCACCGTCAGTCTGAACTATGCAGAGGTAGCGGGTGTGAGCAGAGTCAAAGGACACTCCTTGTCTTCAAGTCACACTGCATCGTTTTTTACCTTGAACATTTTCCCCATCTGTATTCCGACCAGTGTGCCTGTAGCCCTCAGGCCGTGCGCCCCCCCCCCCTTTTTTTTTTCTTCCACGCTCATTTTCAGTCTCCGGAGCTGCGTGACCTCTCAGATTACAGGTGTGGAGAATGCTTTTGTAGTCCTGTGCTGATGCACTGACACTAGCTGTCGACCGGGAAGAGTCCGCAGCTATGCGGGCGGGCCCGGAGGCTCCGGTGGCCTGACCTCATCTAAAGGGAATACACCAGTAAGATAGCTGACAGTCAGGTATGAATGTCCGTCGAATGCTGCGGTAACGCTGGTGAGGAACTTTCGTCGAAACTCCATTTTCATATTTTCATCTCCCTCTCCCTCATCTTCCCCTCCGCATTTATAAAACTCACAAGGTGCGGCAGAAACTTTTTTTTTCCTGAAGAGCCATTGGGGGAGGCATCAGATTTAAAATTCATCTTACAAAGTTATCTTTGAAGCGATGGATGGAAGTAAAATTTGGACCTCATTGCGCCGAAGGATGATTAATTGATGTGAGTGGATAGCGCGGCTGATTTTCATATATTAAGGGAAACTCACAGTCAGAAAGATACGCTTGCATTCCACTCATCTGCGGGGCCTGTCAGAGGGATGAGTAGAAGGAAATGTGCTGCTTCACCTTTAACGGGGCATGTCATAGCAGAGAGTTATGTCCTTGTTTACCCTGCTTGCATACTTTTGAACAAAGCTACAGTCACTACTTCTGTACAAGCGTCTTTGAAAAAGGGAAAAAACTTTTTTTTTTTTTTTTTCCCATGGGGATATAACAGAACACTGATAAAATGCATTATATATCATTATGTGCATGTCCATAATGTTTGTTATAATTGTTTTGTTTTTTTAAAGTAACGAAGCACTTTGTCACAGAACAGCTATGCAACAATAATTAACCTTCAGATAATGCGAAACACATTTTTCATGGTTACCTGCTTTTCATATGCACAATAAAGAGCAGGGACACAATAGTGGTTGTTCCGTTTTGCTCTAATAGGATGGTCTCTCCATGTAGGAACGTAACTGTCATTCTATCCTGATGGGCAGTGAAAAACACCGTTCAGCACAGAGTGTACACACACTCTATTAGCTCACTATTCAAGCCTCGGAGAAGGAAATCAAACCAAACCAAAAAATAACTTGTCATTCGCTACAATGTTTTTTTTTCTTCTTTTAGCCTTTTGATGCAAGTCCACAGTGAAATTGCAAAGGGTGCGCTTAGTTTTGGGCAAATAATAAGGCGAACACATGAACAAGATCAAAGCTCTCAACCAAACAGCCTTAATGGGGTGCTATTATGAAAAATGGACTTTCTCTGCTCTTTAACAGGTCTTTTTGCATTACTGACGTGCTAACTAACACACCAAGAATGAAAAAATTACAACCAAGGTGAGCGGTATTTTTCTGTGTTACCGAGCTGAAACAAGCCATTCAGGTTTTGGAGGTTTTTCCACCGAAGAATTACAGATTTTGTAAATGTAGGCTATGGTGTCACTGCATGAGAGCTAGTGCTCACCTTCCCTGCTAGCTAGTACAAGCATTGAGCAGCAAGCAGGCCAGTGATGGATGGAGCAGGTAGGGGACGTGTAGTAGAGCCAAAACATCCTCTTGAGGCTGAGAGAGACAAACGCCTGTTTTGTAAGGCCTGTAGAGCTCGAACCAGAACCTTTCTGACCAAACAAGCCTTGCTTATAGTTGCAAGTAGACCATAAAAATGAATGGAAATTGGCATAATAGGGTCTCTAAGCAATCAGAGTGGAATGTTGTTATTACAATTAAGTGTTTTTCCCATTCCATAATAACTTTCTAAAACATATCTAACATAATTTCACTGTGTCCCGCAAATGTAATTTTGCAATCATGTAAAACAGCAACGGTAGCTTGTTTATTTTCAGTCGATTTTTCCTTTGGGCATTTTGCTGGCAAAGCTGTGACTAATTGAGGCATATAATTGCGTATCTGCAGAAGGTTACACACACACGCGTTTTAAGTTATGTCATTTTGTGGATGTCTTTAAGAAACGTGCACGGCACCAATGTCACTGTAATGTCACAGGCCATCAGGGAGCGCCACTGTCTCATCTGATTAATGGCACACCTCCTATAATGAAAGGCCAAACAATGCCCAAGGATATCGCCACGATCTTCACTGTCGGTATATCCAAGCGTCTTACCATCCATCCGTTCATCCAACACAAATTCGTTCACACTCAGGATTCTTGCATTTCTTATCTGAGGTACCTGGCCTGGTTTGAAAATGGCACTGAATCTCAATGTCAGACGATGTGTCACGCAGGCTCATTTCTCTTGTGTCAAGACAGCGTGGCAAACTCTTTGGATAAGAGAGATCATGGCCGTATATTCAGGAAGATAAACCCGGCAGTTTTGTCGAGAATCAATTCCACGGAGGACCTCAGCACTTAAAAAAGTAAAAGAATATTTTCTCCTGCCCGCACTGGAGTAGGGAATAGCTGTGGCAAAGCATTGGTTTAAACAGCTCTGTACAAGGCTGGAAGCTATTGTGTTGGTCTCTGTGTCCTTGTTGTCTGTGGTTTCAGTTAGACTCATATGCAGATGACCAATTACTTGAAGCAACAGAGCATTTGGGCCACACCAAATCCCACTGGCCTTCCTAATAATGGAATATGTCAAATCCCTGACCTTGTATGGACCCGCCACCGTTACTTCACCCCGTCACTATTAGCAGCATATTAAAAACCCTCAACTAAACTGTTGGGGCACCTGTCCCATCACGTAAAATGAAAATAGGAATAGGGCAGTCCATGAACCCTAGGTCAGAATTACCATGCTGCATGCTTAAAGGACTGTTGTGTTGACCTGTCACATGCCATTTTTAAGATCATGGCTCCAGGGGCGGCTGATCTTTCCCATTCTACCTTCCGCACCTTTTAGAATTAAGCAGGGAGAGGGTGTCTGGAAGTTTATTAGGCACTGGCAATTACCCATCAGGCCCTTTGGGGCCCATATTAAGTGGGTGCACTCTGACCTCTGCTTTAAACCCCTTCAACAAAGAGGGATTAATCCCCACCACTGAGGACTGTCCGTGGGCTTCAGTCAGTGCAGACAACGATCGAAGGACCACAAGTGCATTTGAAATGTCGACATCCACATGAAACTGAAACCTTGAGAAGAACCAGGGTGTCTCCATGCAGGTAGAGAGATAAGCCAGACTGCATTTGGTATGCAGTGCAGCATCCGTATATATAGTCAACACAAAACAGTTACATTTATTTAAAAAACAACAACAAAAAAACCTAAGTACATTTATAATGTAAAGTTGACTACTATTAACCTTGTTGACCTTGTGTTAAGGTTGTTTTGTTATTTGAATAAAACGATAAGATAAACCACCATGCAAACTCACATTCCCAATAACAGCGTGTTTACAGTCAATTAAAGTCTTAGAGATTGAAACCATAAATTCACCACTCTCGTTTTTCTTTTTCTTTGCAGTTCCCCCAAGGTGGAGTTTGCAACATGTGGACTTTAAAACCTCGCCTCTCCTACGCTACCTTTTAGGACCAGTCCGTGATTTGGAGTTGTGTCAGCCATCGCCGCTGTTGGAGGTAAATCACCTTTGACCGACCAAATAAGACTCTGCACTATGTTCGCACAAGCAGCAAGTCCGAACACAGTGCGTTCCGACGGGGTCGCACTGAACAAGCTGTGTCGAATGGGCTGAAATTGCCCTGTCAGACAGCTGTCAGTCTGAGCCAATTCAATCAACACATCCATCAGACAGGAGCAGGAGTGTAAGGGAGTCTGATGGATGTGCAGGAGCAACAAGCAAACAATGATGAAAGTCAAAAATCACTGCAGGATTATTACTGTTTGGCAGAAGATTTTCATCTGACGTGCATGCAAATGATCAGGACTTTTGTTTTTCAGGGTGTAAATAACATTTCCATGTAAATATTTAACTGGGTACAAAGAAATACGCCAGGGACAATCTCAGCCTCACTTTTTTTTTTTTAATGGCTTCAATAGCCATCATTAATGTTCTGACCATATCTGTTCAACTGCACCCTTTGAAAAATAAATATTCAGATGGTATGCAAAGAGTGACAGATATTCCCAGAGAGAGGATGGTGAATTAAAAGAACAATGGTGAGCTTCCAAGCTCTGCTGTTGGGGAAAAAACATCTGATAGTCCATTTATTCCTTGCATCTCCTGCCAAGGTAAAGCAGTCTGCTGTGGCGTGGCCACATGTGCATTTTGCTTAAGCATGAACATTACTCTTATCTCTTTATTAGGCCTGCATGGATGCACGCTTTGCTTTCCTGTACATGCACCCTCTTCCCCAAGGCAAAATTTATCATGGCTGCTGGAACCTAAAGGAGGGAGGGCCCCAATCTTCCATCAGACCACTTTCATTGTCCAGATTGGACCCCCCTGTGATCACTATCAGCCATTACACCATGATGAAACGGCCCACTACAGGATATTGGTCTGTGTTTTCAGTGGGGACAGGAGGGGTTCAGAGAGGATGTGCGATGGGAGGGGGGAGGGAGGAGGTGTCTCACAGTTGGAGACAGATGTCCTCGCTTCTTCTAAACACCGAGCGCCTGGTAACACCACCCAACACAAACACAGACACGCACAGATACGCTGCGCGGCAGCTGCAGCGGCATATGCTGCAGAGCACTGTCTGCGCCCGACGTGAGTCCTCAGATTTATATGCTGGGTGGGGAAAGAGACTTTACAGTGGTGCACTAACACTCAGACTGACGTGCCAAAGTCAAAGTCCAGGAGATCTTTCCTTTTCTTGATCGGCTTGTTCCCCCAGTTGGTTTCGTCTCTTTGGTTGGTTGAATGATCGGGCTGCTCGAGCGACCTTCCCTGCATCTTCAGCCCTGTCCCAGTCCATTTAGCATCCACAACAGCTGCAACCACACCCACCAGCACCCCTGAGCCCCCCAAATTCATGCTGCCCCCAAACCTGCGCCTGACGGTTAAAGAGCAGCTGGTACCAGCGGCCACAGAGACCAGAGCATTAAAAAGAAATGATTTTGTTGGAGTGCGGTAAACCATTCTGCTCTAGTTTAAGGCGAATGTTTGTGGGAAAAAAAAAAAAAAAGCTTTCTTGAGTGATTAGTCAGGAGACAGGGCATCAAAACCAAATCCATCAAATAAAGGTTTGATTGAGCGCTGGAGTGTTTGTCAAATTGATCTTGACTAAAAGCTGACAGAAAATCTCTATGGTACAAATTAGCGCTGCATGAAGGCAATGGTATTTATCTCGGCGAACCCCGGGAAAACCAATTATTAGCCACTGGGCTCAGATAACAGCGAAATGAAAACCACAAGTCACAGTGATGCATTGCAGGGAGATTATTAGCCTGTCATTAGCAGAGATAAACTTCCCCTTGCAACATCACCATCAGGCAAACCCAAGAAAATTACAGTCCATTAAATATTGATTTTACCCTCTCATACTGTTTACAATGCTTAAATAATTGATGCAATGCGTTATCACCGTCAGAAAACACTGTCCGAAATGAAATTAAGTTGCTGAACATGATAAAACGCAGCCCTCCGCCCACCCCCTGTGAAAACCAATGAGGTTATCTGTCAGTGTGTGGCATTCTTAGCGACTTTTTAGGCACTCATAAAGTCCGCGTCTGTTTATTCTGCAGCGCTCTGTCACACCCCGAGGGGTCCTGGGTGGGCGTGGGGAGGCGCAGCCACGTGACTTAAGGGTCTACTCTGGCAGTGGTATTACCCATAGTAAAAAAAAAAAACGCACACACACGCACACACACACACAGGTCCCACATGCAGCAGTGGGAAAGCACATGAGACACTTATTATGAGCCACCCAGAGACCAGAGGGGAGAGGCTTCTTCAGGGGAGGGCTTAATGCTGCTGATGAATCCCTTTATGTTTGGGTGCGTCTGGGTTTGTTATAATGACTCCTAATGGGTCATGTACAATAGGTTCAGCTGGTTTTGTGGCCACTTTACTCTCTCAGTGTACAGCGTCACATTTGTGAAGGTAGATTGAAGCTCCTATGCATGCAAACAAAGCAGTGTATTATATTTTAGTTAAAAAGAGACCATCTACTGCCGTGTCGCTGCTTAAGTTTGTGTTTATTTTTGAGAGGGGGAGGTGGAGGTGGATGCTTCTTCCAGCATCTGCACCCCTCGAGCAAATCATAGAGGAGCAGTTATTAAGCCACCATTGAATATGACGGCGGCGAGACAGTGAGACGGTGGCACTGAGGAGAAGACAGGAGGCAACGCTGGAGGTAGCAGAGCTTAATGGATGGAGGGATCAGGACATGTTACATGTTTTGGAGATAAATCCAGAGAGGCCAGGCTGAGACAGTCTGGACGAGCACAAAGGAGGCACAGTGAATATATGAGCAGAATGATGCTGAGGCTGGAACTGTGCAGGTTCCCCTGGTCGGTCCACCAGAGTCCAAAGCAACAGACGGTTAAAGATGACTTATGTTTAATGAGAACTTTATGGCTGTGAGCAAAAAGACTGACATTGTTAGGCCTATATGTGTGCCTCTCGAGAACTATTAACCTTCCATCTTTTTTGACTTGGCTGAAGCCCCAGGCCCATCATGCATGCAGGACGCAACAGCAAAGACTTATCACGCCCGAGGCGTGCCAAGCACACTGAACAGAGAGCCACATTTCAAAGGAAGAAAGGGGTAGTGCTAAAAAAAAAAGAAAAAAGAAGGGCTTCTTACATCAAACCCTCCGAGCTCTTCTGAAGTCACTCTGAAGCACTCCTATGAACCGGGCGGGCACGAGACAAAATGTTTGTGCACCAATGTGGAAACAAGCAAGTCAGGCGGAAACCCAAACGTGTGTAAAAGTCCATGGCAGACACAAACTTCTCCTCATTCGTGTGTAAATCCTCACAATCACCGCCGGCGAGCAGAGTTTTTCCACCTACATGGGGCTCCGCAGCAGGTTCCCATCGCAGCCTGGAGCCGACGCTGCCGCTCCCACTGTGCTCAACCACCCAGCAACCTTGAGGTTAATCCACCGCAAACCTCTGCAAGCATACTGTGCTTCCTCTGGTTTTGCCCACCTGCATGTTTTCCACCAATTTTTTTTTTTTTTCATCTGCACGCTGCATCTGTCCAATCTGTGGAGGGCTACACACAACTACACACAAGTCCCTCAACCTCCTGCAATTCAGAGCCACGGCTCAGCAGAGTACGGGCAAAGAAAGTTGAGCAAACGCTTCGGCACCCGATTTTTTTTTTTTTTCCAAAATCCAAGCACAGAAAGTTGGCTTCAAGGATGAGCTCGAACAGACATTTTTTGCTGCCTGGTTTGATAAAATGGTGAAAAACAAAAAAAAAAAAAAAAACAAGAACTGCAGGTGTGATGTCATGTAACAATAACAAACCAAGGTTTTTTTTTTTCTCGACATGAGGGTTAGAATAATCTGTCCAATCATGTCTAGTTAAGGAGAATCCTTGTTACCTGACTAGCTGTCCACTATAGCGAGCTTTCTAATGGCAGAGTGGAGCCCACAGCTGCACACACAGAGCAGTAATTCTAATTTATGACATGAAGTCCACGCAGACGTAGACCCACTGATAATGGGTTCTCCCCTTCATGAAAAGCTCTTGAGTGAGGCGCATTCTCAACGGTGACAACGCTGCATGGAAAAAGCAAATGCATGCCTTCTTGATGTGCACTGTGACATAAGAGGGTTTGAGATGTGCATTTCCTCTGGAAATACCCCCGCTATTCATGAAATATTCAAACAGTTTGACAATGCTCAATTCAGCTTGAGCCCACCCCCCTCCTCAACCCCCCATACACCTGAATAAATTATCAGTTGGAGCCGTTTGCTCGTGATTGACAGACTTGCACAAAAAAAAAAAAAAAGAGAAAAAAAATGTCTCTTGCCAAACTGACCAAGATCTGTCAGCGACAACAGAGGCATTCTGGAGTAGATTTTAAAAAAGATTTTTTTTTTCTCCCCCCTGTTGCTGGAAATTTGCCATGCCTTTGCACTGCGAGGAAAAGAGAGAAGGGTGAAGCTGCATTTTTATTCTCTCGGCTTGGCGAAAAACAAGGCAGCGGGGGAGATGTGGGAGGGTAGGAAAAAAAACAATCTGGACGGCATGCTAAGAAGGGAGGGAGGCGTGCACATCCATATGTGCACTTAGATTGATTGTAATCCGAGCAATATGTCCATCCGGGGGAAGGTGTGTTGCGTGCTGTGGGAATAGCACCGCGTTCTTCCCTACGCAAAAAACACCAACAGGGTACGGCAAGAAAAATCCTCCCTGTGTGAGCCGTTAAAGCGAAGAGGAGCGACGCACGCAGACGTGATATATGCACAAGAACGTAAAAGAGGAAGGAGGAAGGAGAGAGACAAATGGACGGCCCTTCTGCTCACTGCTCCAGCTAACACCCACCCCAGGACCTGGAGGGGCCCCCCACAAAAACACCATAATGGAGGTGGTCAGACCCCTGTGTGTGTGGTCAGCTAATAAGCAATTGTCTGGCCCTGGAAAGAGGATTACTTTAATCTAGTAATGGCCAAAGTCGTGTGGCCTATAGAAGTGGGGTAAAAGGGTCACTGAGAATGCTGAGAAGCCCATTGTAAAGCCCCGTCCTCCCAGCTACTCAACTGCCCCGATCTGCCCCGACTTGACCCCCCGGCCCAATCCAGACTACTGTAGCTCACCCATGCGGAAAACCAGAAACACTGTTTGACTCGACCTCAAGGGGAAACGGGGTGGACAGAGGTGCCTATAGAAAACAAAGAAAGGTGCAACTGCCCGACATGAGAACCCTCCACACACAAGCCATTCATGACCGAGCGCAGCGGCAGCGAGCGTCCTTCACGAATTCCACACCAACAAAAAGGCAATTGAAATGTTAACAAGGGGATATAACCTGTGTTGAGACCCAGCGCTGCCCTCTGTCCTCTGGCCCCGCCTCCCTGTCAGGCCAGTGACTTCAGACATATAGGGCCATAAAAACTAAAGCAGGACTTGTCAGATAAATGCGTGTTTTGCATATTTCCTCACAACAAAGGAGCCGGCCATCTTTTATTGAGCCGAATCGTCTCTAAAAACTATTGCGTCTGATTTGTTGTTTTGGCATCTGAGATACAAGACATAAGCGGCTCAACTAGACTGTTGTCAAATCTATTTTTTTTTGGGGTTGACATTCAAACACGCACGCACACACACAACTTAAGCCCTTTGTTATTCTGCTATTAACGGCTCAGTCTTGCATTCCAATGATTATTTTTGTGAACAGGGGGCGAACTTGGTGGTTGTTCCCTGCAGCAACAAGTATGTTAAATTCATTTTTTCAATTAAAAAAACAGGCCCAACGGCATCTGTTTTGACATTTTCCTATAATGTTGGATTCACAAACAGTCGAGTGGCTTAAAAATGTTTACATAGCTGCTAGTTTTATACCGACTTATCATTGACGTTGTCAGTCATTTCACTCAGTTGTGTATCTTGTCCCACCCTCACACACACACACACACACACACACACAGACTTTCTCAGTCTTTTTTCACGCCTTTTCAGCCCAGTTGGTTTTTCCAGTACTTGAGAGGTGAAGAGGGTGAACAGCATCTCTCCACGTCAGCGTCTCTCAAGCCAGTCTGCTGATGTCCGTCGACGCGAAGGTCTGTCAGCTGTCCACGACTGTCCGCCGCATTGCAGCGGTTCGCTCCCCTTTGACACACGTGCACACCTCGACAAAAGCCGGAGCAGATGGCGTGCCCTCGTGTCTCCTGCCCAGCGCAGCGTTGCCCCTGGTATCATGCCACGACCGTTCATTCCCCTGCCCTGACGGAGGACAAGGCGCGGGGTTGCAGTGGCGCGACTGAAGGAGGAAAGAGCAACAGTTCCAATTTTCCGCCCTGTCAACAAACTCCAAAAACAGATGGATCTCGGAGCAGAAATCCATTTAGCTCCACTTGAATGACTAAAGCCGCCGATCGCTGACCTTTTCCAACACAGGGAGGGGAACGCGCCTTGAATCTTGAAATGAGAAAATGAATCTTGCGCTAATACGCACAAGGAGAAATCAATAGGCATTTTCCAGCGCAGTTAGCCCTCTGTTTAACCATTTTCAGACAGGTCAAACGTACAAAGAACAAAGAGCTCGGAGTCCGTTGCACTCGGGCTGCATGAACCAGTGAAAAGGTGGCTGAGTCTGTCAATAGGAAAGTTCTCAAGGTTAATTTTAAATGAGCGACTCTCTTTAATACAGTCACTAAGCTGACACAATATGGCAAATACTAATTTACTAAGAGCCCGGTCACATGAAACGTTGGACAAGATGTTGGGTTAGAGGTCAGAGCTCAAATGGTCGCTCTGGATATGGCAGAAAAGGCAAAGAGTTGTTAACGAATGCAGGAAGTGCACCAAGCCCTTGTTAAAATACAGGAGTCTCATCAAATGACCTAACGCTAATTTGGCATTGACAACAAGGAATTTGGAATCCACACATATTCTGCCAATTAAATATTAATTAACCAAATTGTGCTACTTGCTGCTTTGGATTTTTGAAAAATGATCAGATGCCTTCCCATTTTTTACAGAAATGCTGATTTTTTGGTTCCAAATATAGATCCATGAGGCGTAAAGTTGATACTGATGAAAGATAGCCAAGAAAAAAGACTGAGAAATCAGCAAAGATACAAATGTAGGTATTTCTAAAGGAAAAACAGTGCAGCTAAGAGTGCGTGTCCAGTTCCTTCACTAAACTGAACTGTGGTGACAATGAATAATCAAACACTTTGAAGAATTTGTTACTTACAATGACTGATGGGATCAACTAGAAAACCTAAATAATCAGCGAGAGCAGCCTCAGCCAGAGGGAGTCTCCAACAATTCCTCCTCCAATCAGCAGTGCAGGTGCAGAAGCTGAGAGGGGCTGACCAATTAAATCTACCTTCAATTACAGCCGTCAATTTTTCCTGCAAGTCAAAGAAAAACCGCGCTGTGTTTATCAATAAGCAAAATGATTTCCATGTGACCCTGCTGATTGGTTCGGTGACAGCTGAGTCAGGATCAATATCAATCATGAAAAGGCTGCACTGGCTGGCTGGAGGCTCACTCAGAGAGCGGCTCTCAATGCTGTTCAGAAGGAGCACTTGCACGCACACGCTTCCGCCTCCGCTTCCCGACGCCCGTCCTTTTCTTTTCGGTAACGACGTGCTGATTGTGTTTGATTGATTGGTTTGAACTGCGTATTGACTGTGTTGGCCTCTCGTGCTCACTGTCTGTCAGCCGTGAAGCCTCAAACTCCCTAAACGTGCCTCACTGGAGCGATTGGTTTTGGGCGCATCTGCGTGCACTTTGTGGACGTCAGGCCCAGACATCTGCCTTCAAGGAATCATTCTTCAGGCCCACAGCAGAACAAATGACAAACCACTGAGGTTAAAATGAGCAGACAAGATGTTTATTTCTAAAGGATGTCTTCCAGGATTTCAATAACTCTTGTTGTGTTGGGTCTTTGTGTCTGATAAGGCTTCAAACTGGACTTCCTGCTCGCCGTCTCTTTCTCTTAATCTCCATCCCGAGGCTACACATTCACATCAAACGTCCCCCCTGTGAAGTTTGGCCAGAGGGCGAGCGTGCCGGCCCCAATGAGCCACAACAGGAGGAGGGGAGGGGAGGGGGGGGGGGGTCATCTGCATCGCATTAGACTGTAACTAATGACACACAACTAATAGCGTTCTTAATCAAGAGTAATCGTTCTTCGGAAAGCCAACCGCAAGGAACGCCGCAAGGACCTTCACCAGGAAATAAAACAAAAATAAAGCAAACCGCCTGATGAAAAGAGACGGCCTGGCCCTATCAGTCTATCTTGAATCAATTTAGTATTAATATTGAAAAGGAAGAGCCCGACAAATTTATCTGTCTAGTATAACACAATAAAATAGTGTAGAATAGCAAGTTGAATTAGCCGCTTAAGACAAACTCACTGACTATTTAAATCACTGTGAGACTGATTGATTTTGATTTACTAGCACTGCTTGGTGTTTTTTCTTTCCTGTGTATCATCTATTGATTGATCTAAAAAAAACAATACAGAGAAAACAAAATACAGCATACATTTACATGAGATTCAAAGACCATCATTTAAACCCGAAACAGAAGTCCGTCAGCAGTATGAGGATTAATTGGACATGATTAGACACAATGGCAGGAGTGTGGGACCTTGTATTGTTCTCCGCAGGCCCTGTGCCCCCCCCACCCCCACCCCAACGCTGTCATTAAGGGGGGGGGGGGGTGAAGCTCTTCCTCGCACCACCTGTTGTCAATGCCCCTCCCTCAGAACACCCCCAGCACGACGCCTCGTCCTCCTGCTTTTATCCTTTTGACCCTTTATGACACACACACACACACACACACACACTCACACACCAACCGGCACGCACACTCGTCACCGGTCACACTCGCCTTCAGCATGGTCTAATTAATTCATTGGTATCCTCTGGAGGAGGGGGTTTGGCTGGTGGGCCTGGCTGCGTATGATGCCGAGGAGGAGGTGGAGGGGGAGGGGCAGCCAGCTCCAGGCCCCTGGCCTCACTCAGGCCATCTGATCCCCCTCTTTTAACACCAGAATGGCCACTGGCCACATCCTCAGCAAGGCCGGGACACCAATCCCATTAGTGAGGCTTGAACGCACCTCGCCGCTGACACACGCAAACACAAAGAGTTTGCTGTCATCATGTGACGGAGCGGAGATACAGATACCAGGATGAGAGGATGCGCTGCGGCTCCGTCGCTTCCCTTTCAGCTTCGATTGACGGCTGCTTGTTGGTGAGCGCGAGGAGACGGGATGATGCGAGCAGAAACGTACTCGGGTGCGCTGATGTCTCCGAGACGAGCTCGACGGAGCTGAGCAGGATGTGTTCATTTAATAAAACATGGGCGTAGTTGTCTTAACAAATGGACCTGAGTGGAGGCAGAGTTTCATGCTCGCAGGATGAGAGACTCACTCCAGCCCAAGCAACCACACAGAAAAAGTCTTCACATTAAACCAGAACCAGCGTCAAGTGGGTGCCCAGATTCCCATTTAAAGCTGTTCCAGGTTTGGAATTTATGGGGAGACTCCATGCTTAGGAAATATGTATGTATATATATATATATATATATATATATATATATATATATATATATATATATATATATATATATATATATATATATATATATATATATATAGAGACAATATGCCAGTGTTTTTCAACCACTGCGCCGCGACACACTAGTGTAGTGTGAGATAATGCTGCTGTGAAAAATAATCCAATTTCACTTAATTGGTCTAAAAATAATGATAGCGGTCCATTGTGGACTGACTGTGCTTTAAAAGGGATGTGAGCCCATTTTTCTCCCTCACTTCCTCCCAGTATATCAGCTTTGTGTGCATCTAAACAGGTCCAGGTTTCACACTGCGTGAGTACAAATACAGGAAGAGACTCTCTTACCATTATTAAGCTAAAAAGTGTAATTTTATAATATTTTTGTTTGGTGGCGTGCTATGGGATTTTTTCCAATGAAAAAAAATGCACCGTGGCTCAAAAGCGGGTTGAAAAACACTGCAACATGTGCTACTGTACAACATGCCTGGCCGCCGCAAACAGGTCACTCCTCTGCAGTTGTGTAGCGAGTGAACAACAACTCCACTGAGCAAACAAATACATAATGGATATACCATTATGTGCGTCATCAGAAATGCAATACGCTGGAGGTCTCATATAGCTCCTTTAAAGCCAGCAGTTGTCTATTCATACCCTGGCCAATGAGGACAACAATCGATAGCATTGACGCAGTGCCCCAGGGCAGGCAGTGTCTCCTGGAGGAAGACTTTGTTCCATCTTCCCCTCCGTGTTCCGTGAGGAGGGGTCTGAGCGGCCACTGCCAATATTTACTTCGGGGGAAGTGATAAAGCGGGGATGAGGTCGGAGCGGCGCCAGCGCGTAAGGCAGTGCTGGGATGTTTTTATGCATAGCGCGGCTGCAGCGAGGATTTAAACCTGTACGGAGGAGATAGCGGCTGCAGGTAACCAGAGAAATAAAACAGAGAGAAGAGAAAGCGTGGCGGGGAGCTGGGGGAGACGGTGTGGTCGTAACACCCCCGCTGCCATCGGTGTGCCAGTGGCTGCTGCGGTACAGCGATACGTTGCCTCTACGTTGCTCAGCCGGTGCGGTGAAATTGAAAACACCGCACCGGCCGAGGGATTTTTGCTGCGGCAGTGACCCTTCGCTTCTGACTGTGAGTGGTTAACGATTACACACGGGAGCTCAAGGACGCTGGAGATTGGACCAACTAGCATTTGATTTGTGGGCGACCGCTCCGGCTCCTCCACAGACACAGACACTATATTTCATAAGTTTCTCGCGTTTGTGACATTAGCGCAGGCTGAGAAGTGATTTAGGGCTTTTACAAATAAAGATGGGCTTTTTTTTCTTCCCCCTGAAGGACACGTTTGATAGACTGCAGATGGATACGGAGGGTCATTAGAAGCTACTTTACGCTACAAGCTATTATTGAGGACTCAAAAATAACACTAAAGAGAAAGAAGGAATTAACTGGCGTTCCATCGGTCGTCGGTCGCTCCAGCCGGACAGATGAGGTGATGAAATAGCTGCTAATTAAAACAGGCTTTCATCAGCATAGAGTAAACATCAACTATTGAGATGTAACAACACCACGTTCAAACGGTTTCCCTCCTCCCCACGAATGATAAAGACGTGGACTCTGTCTCTGAGGTCGTTTGCCCTGCGTTTAAAGCGGACCAGGCTCATCGTCCGGCCCCGATAATCTAACAGGTGTACACGGAAAGCAAGAACCAGCCCAGCGGTCACCTAGCTGGACCCCGCGGCTACTTGTACGGGCCGCCGCAGAGACGCAGCGATCGATGTGGCATACACAGCGCAGGGGACGGCGGAGCTCCAATCACAGGCCATATGGCTTCACACCAGCGGGGTTAATAACAGGGACAGAAGGCGGCCCGAGGAGAGGTCGGACGCTGGGGAGCGAAAGGGGAAACAGATGAACGGTTGGGGGGGTTGGGCGTGTGCGTGGATTGACTTGATCTCTTTCTATCGCGCCCTCCCGCTATTACTATTCCTGACGCCGGATGCATGCTCAAATCCCTTCCCCAGTTGTGAAGCCATGTACCCCGCGAGGCAGTCTTTCCGACAGAGAGGTTCTGAAGAGGCGGCGGGGAGCTCTTTGACAGGTGCGCCTGCCTGTTCACAGCTTCGTGTGTGAAGGAGAAAGAGAAAGGAGGATCTCATCAGCTGTTTCTTTCTCTGGTTGTTTTCTTTCTTTCTCCCCGCAACGCCGTCTTGATTGCGAGTGGGAAAGTCGGCGCCGCCGCCGCCACCCACCGCCCGCGCCCCGCCGACACCCACCTGGACACGCAGGCACAAAGTGGCAGACAAAGGCAGGCGGGAGTTCCGTCACATCCTCACCTGTTCATTCTTCGCATTCCACAAAGCAGCTGCCAAGCGGCGGCTCCCGGGCTCGCCCTCCAAACAACCTTAGAGAAAGGAAGTGGGTGTTTTTGGAGGAGGCGAGCCGGGGGTGGAGAGTTTACCCCGAGCCGGCTTTATCTGACTCCGCCCCCAGCAAAAAAAAAACAAAAAAAACCTTCCTCTTGTCCTCCCTCTGATGGCCCTAGTGAATATTCATGAGCCATAAAGCCAGGGGGCCGGAGAGAAGCGGCGCGCATAATAAAAACGTCAGACGTATAAAACAGTCAAAGGGGGAAAAAAAGCCATCGGGAGCTCCGGCAAGTCACTCTGAATGTCAAATTCCCACCCAGGGTTGTCTGGCCCTTTAGCTCTATTGTGCTTGACTGACTTTTATGCACCTGACATGAATTGGCCCGCACCCCCCCCCCCCACCCCGCCCGTGGCACATTTACATCACCGGCTGCATTTTCAGGATCAAAGAATCTCTTTCAAGCCGTGAAATCGGAGGGGACTGGCGCACAAAACACAACTTTTTTTGCGGGGAGAACTTTTCAGCGAAACGGTGCGCAATCTGCTCTTAACGCAAGGCCGCATAACGCGCGGTACCAAAAAAAAGCGAGCGCAGAGGAATGGGATTACAGGGCTTAGCGCCCTGGATGGCGTCTGAAAGCACATTTAGGCGTTTAGGCGACTTGTGACTGTGAGAACGTCTGCTTTGCAGTGTAACATCGATGGCAGAAGCTTTCTATTCAATGACTCAACGAAACAAAAATGATTTTCTCCATGTTGGCTTTGAATTATGCATGAAGTCAAGCATGTAAGTTTGGTTTTAAAAATGCAACAAGCGTCGTAACCTGCTTGCTTCGACTTATCTGAGGCGCTTAGTGAGGCATGAAGCCGCTCTTGCAGTCCCGGTATCAGACACTCGTACATCAAGCACGTCGTTAATAATAAGTGGGTACGGTTACTGAGGTAACTAAGCAGAACCTTCCCTAATGAGCTATCCAGCGCCTAATTGTTAGCATGAATTTTGCCGAGCAAAAATGGCCTCTGCTCGCTCGCGACAGATGATGAGGGAGAATTAATGCACCTACTTTGAAAAAAAAAAAAAAATCAAGCCTTTTAAAAAATAAGTGGAGCATTTTACCACACTTGTCAAATGGTGCGTTTTGGACTTTGCAGAGTGTGTTTTTTTTGTGTTTCACTTATTTCAATTATTTCATAAATCCCATCTATCAACTACACAACATTGCAAGGCTGGGTGTTTGCAACAAGACATTAATCTCATCCTGAGGAATAACTCTGATACGCTGACGGGGAGAGGCGTAAAATACGTGTTGGCCGACAACTGTAGGCAAAGCCGACGCGGCTAAATAGTTTCCTGGCATCAATTTCGACATCGGAGCGTTTGAAAAAATAAACCAAGTTGCGGCCGCAGCAGACGGCCGCAGTCAACGTTTAACCGCCCACCCCGCTGGCCTCGCGTTGTGTTTGAACTTCAAATGACGGATTGAATTTCATAACTTGGTCCATTTCGAACGCACCAACGTGTCGGGTGTTTGAGCGTCGGGGTTATTGCTTCGACCTCTGACTACGCCTCCCGCCTGCCTGCCAACTTCACACGCCGTGGCAAAAGTCAAGCTCTCGTCTCAACTCGCGAACGAGAATAAAAGGCTTCCGGTGTGTCACCGGCTAAAAAAGGGGACTGATCCTCAAAGCTGAGGGTAAAAAAGCAGCACATTTCAGGCGTGCGCGCTAAAGAGTTGGAAAAAAAAAAAGCTTCTTCAAAGCAGCTGGCAAGTTTTTCCGACGGTAATCAACAAATCGATTATTCACCCTCTGACGGCACGTCCGCTCAACCCCGCGCAGTGTTTTCCTGCTGTTTGCTTTCATCCCTCTGCCTGCCTCTCGGCATGCAGCAGCGGACTGCGCAGGGTTAAATCTCCGCAACCTTCTTCGCCTTCCCGCAGCTTTTGGCTCCCGTCCCGACGGCAAATATAAACACCGACAACACAAAACGGCGCAGTTTTGGCTCGGTCCCCGGAGCCGCCTGGTTGCAGCTCTGCCGAGGGAAGTGACGCGGCGCCTCAAAGTGGCATCTCGCGGCCCCTCGCCCGGTGCCACACCGAGGCCCCTGGCAGCTCCGGTCCAGCCCGCGGCTTCATCTCCGGCACCGTCAGCGCTGCAAGGAGGAGGCTGGCACCGGCCCACCGGCCTGGCTTTGGCAAGGGTGGTGGTGGTGGTGGTGATGTGGGGGGAAGTAGGGGAGTTTTGCCAAAGTGAGTTCATATGAGTCTGCAAACACAGACACACACTCACTCACACACACACGCACACGCTTGCACTCTTTTTTGTGTGCAGCCACCAGGGATTAAGGATTCTTATCTGTGAGAGCGTATGAGGCACAGTTGTGTCTGGGTGCGAGTGTCTGTTTGCAGACAGCTGCACGGAGCAGCGGGGCTTCAGGAGGGGTGAGAGGAACAAAAAGCCAACAACACACACACACACACACACACACACACACACACACACACACACACACACACACACACAGAGACACACACTGATGTACGGCTGAACTGTGTGACCCTGCAGACCACAAGACAAGTGGCTGAGAATACAGGCCTGACCCCTCTGAGTGCAGACAGGACCTCACAGGACCTCGTGTGAGATGTAGTCAGCGGCAAACTATTGAATACTGTTGCTGTTGCTGGCATAAGACAAACATGTGTCACAGTTACCGGACAAAAACTCAACAACAAAACCAAATGGAAGCACAACTGGACAGTCTTTTTGTAACCTACTGGAACTCTGAAACGTTAGATGCCTTAAGTTCTTTGCATCAGACTATGAAGCAGTGAGAGTGGCCTATGCATGTTGACATTGTGCTTTACAGTGTTGAACACTCCAAATCCAATCCAAATGATTGTCAAGAAGTATTTGCCAGAGGTTTTTCTTGTTTCCCAAGGTTTGACTGAATCAGAACATCAGAAAAGATTTTATTGTTTATTGTTAATAAGGCAAACTAACCCTAATCTTAAATCAGGATGTGCTTCAGAGGCCTCATCTTGCTGAAACATTAACTTCCAGATCATCCTTCCATCCATTCAGATAAATGTTGGTGACTGCACCAAAATAAACTGCACTTGGAGACTTAGTACTGATTCTTAATGCAATAGCATCCATCACAAATGCACGAGGTGTCCAAAAACTTTTTTCCACCACTGTATTTTGTTTTATTTGTTTTGCCACATGGTAGGCAGCGTTACGATAATCAAAAATGATGTTTGAAAAGTGTTTGATGACACTTTGAGAGTGACTGGATGTAACAGACGAGAGGTTCAGACTAAAACTTCATCTTGGTGGGAAGGTGTTGAAATATATAAAGATAGTTTAGGCTTTTGGGTGAAGGGCTCACAAGTCCCTTAGTGGAAGAACACTTGGAAGAAACACCTGAATGGGACACATGGGAAGAAGGGAATTCGCTGTTGTTTATTGTGTTTTTTGTCTCCACTGCTGTGAAAAGTGCCTCTTGACGCCTCCAACTACTCTTGCTTGGTTTCCGTACGCGTCTGGCATTACACATGTCGCATTTCCCACAGACTTGTCATGAAACTCACACCGGTGGAGGGCAAGCTGGGAGTAAAGTTATTCAAAGTGAAAAAGAATGATTCATATTGTGCCGGAGTGATGGCCGTGAGGTCGGCGTGGTTATTAAATTAAGGTGCTGGGAGCCTTACAGGAAAACATAAACTCCAGACGGCAAGGTGTTTGACAGGGGGTCTGAGGTTTCACTCCTTCCTACCCGGGACCACGGTGTGTTTTACAGCGCTCAGCTGGTTTCTGTTAGCGTGATGAGAACATTCCTGAGACACTTTCTGTTTGAAAGTGTGGACGGCGTTAGGGGAGGGATTAGGAGAGATGTTTAAATCTTCTCTTGTGTTCCAGCTGGAGCTGTCAGCACCACGCTGTCTGCCGCTCGGCCCAAATTAGCCAACCAGAAACAAAAACAGAGGCAAAGGTTAAGCTCACGTGACGCAAGTGTTTTTTTTTTTTCCTTTTCTGCCATTATAATGACAGCAGTCCTATTCCAATTTAAACGAATGCACTTGTGAGCTCTGGTACAAACTGCCTATATTACCTTTCATTACGCACGACCGCTGCTCCTGCAGCTGCTGTTAAAAGAAAGTTCTGCCTCATAGCAAACTGCTGTCAAAATAAGTACAGGCCTAATCTGCCGGCAACGATTTTAATTGGCCCAATTTGCATTTCATTAAAGCCATCCCAAGCATCCCTTCTAACGGTTTGAGTGATCTGACAGGAGTTTGTTGTACTTAAGGAAATCACATCTGGCGGCGAGAGACAGCTCACAACGGTTTCCTTCCCTCCTCTGCCTGCCAGGACAGGATGTTTGTTATTTATTTTCAAACAAAAATCTACCCTGTCCAGTGGCAACAACCGCTATCCTTTCCGCAGATGCGAGCCGTCATGTGCGTGCGCGGTAACAAGGGGCTCGGTTGCCACACGACGACGGCCCAGACACTGCGGTGGCGGCGTGGGTGTGAGGGGGGTGTGAGAGTGTGGCGATCAAGGTGCGAGCTGCCAGGGAGGTGCACAAACCAAGGTCAGCGCAGGTGTTTTTAACGTCACCGTGTTCAGTGACGGTGATGATAGGGGAGCACAGGGGAGTTGCAAGGCTGCATCTTGACTGCCTTGTCAAATACACAACTGATTTGTGGCTTGTGAACTTGAAATTGACACCTTATTTGCTTTATCCCCCCGCCGACGCCGAAGACAAAACATGTATAAGACGCTGAGTGCTGGGTTCCTTTTATGGTGTCTTCCGAAGCTCTATAGGGCTTGGAAAGCGTGAGTCACACTTGCTGCCGCACACTTTACATTGTAAACACTAAAGTAGTTTATGTTATAGGCAAACCAGGGGTTCATGGCACATTTAACTTAAGTGCGCTTAATGTAATCTGTTGCACAGCCCTGGTGGCTGATGGTCTGAACTTTAAAAGCAACAAGTGTCCATGGGTTCCCTCCAGGTTCTCCCACAGCACAAAAAAAAAAAACATCACGACCCTGAGTGCAGGAGGAAGCTGCTATAGAAAATGGATGGATGGATGGTTGGATGGATGGAAGGGTGGGTGACTGGATGGATGGATGGATGGATGGGTGGAAGGATGGATGGATGGATGGATGGATGGATGGATGGATGGATGGATGGATGGATGGATGGATGGATGGATGGACGGACGGATGGCTGGATTAGTGGATGATGGATGGGTGGATGGGTGGAAGGATGGATGGATGGATGGATGGACGGACGGATGGATGGATGGATGGATGGACGGACGGATGGATGGATGGATGGATGGACGGACGGATGGCTGGATTAGTGGATGATGGATGATGGATAGACAGATGTACGGCTGATGAGTGGATGGATGGATGGATTGATGGCTGGATGGATGAATGTATGTATGTATGTATGGATGGATGGTTGGATGACTGGATGACTGGATGGATGGATGGTTGGATGGCTGGATAGTTGGATGGATGGATGCTCCATATGGGTGAAGTACAGCAGACACCTCAGCTGGAGGCTTCCATCCCGAATGCGGGAACCACTTACTTGCCACCTCCAGCGACGCGTTGCGGCTGACGGCTTCGCCCAGGTAGTTGCGGGCCACGCACACATAGACGCCCTCGTCCGGTTTGCTCCGCCTCCCGTGAACGATTCGCAGGAAGAAGAGCGAGCCGCTGGGCAGGATGATGCGATGGGATCGGGGGTCCTCTCGTACCGTCTCGACGCGGTCGCCGTCTTTGTACCACTCCAGTATGGGGGTCGGCCGTCCCTCCGCCTTGCAGTTGAGCGTGGCCGGCTCGCCCTTGGACACGATCAGGTCGGACGGGTGCTCGGTGATCCTCGGCGCCGCGTCCTCTAACCTGGGCCGTGATCCTGTGGAAAAGCAGGGGTCAAGATTTCATTCCCTCAAAACGTGGTTGACATGACAGGAGGTTCCTTCAGTCGCACTTCAAGCTGGACCTATTACAACGTCACAATTATGCAGCTTCCAGGATACTGATCTGTTTTTTTCCCTGCAGCCCACAAAAGTCTATTGAGTGGAAAAACCTCCACAAAGAAAGTGCAACATCATCAAAATGCCAATTAATAAGACTTGGAAACAAAACAGCAACATAGGTTGAAACACGTCACGGCGCAGAGAAACAAACAATTCAACCCATTGTTTCGCAGTCATAGAGTAAAGAAAGAGGATGCTCAAGATTTTGGACACCTTTTTTTCTATGCAGAAAAAAACTGGTTATCTGAAAGGCATAAATTGAGATTTTAAAAGGTCTTTTTTTCTTTTTCCTCCATTCACACAAAAGCAGTATTTAGGATTGACAAGGTGCAGGATTTTCCTAAGTTTTCGACACAAATGAGCTTCCACACTAAACACAGACTGTCTCTGTTTTTTTCTTTGGTCTGTGGTTGAAAGAAATAAATGAAGTCTGGAGCAGACACAGGCGGAGACGAGATTTCCAATTGGGCTTTTGTTAGCTTCAAAACTGCTTGATTCCAAACTCTTTTCTCTTGCGAATGGCAGCACATTGATGGGAAAAATGTGCAGAAAAAAGGAATAACACAAAATTGAGAGGTGCGCACAATTGAAATTCCCCAAGAGAGCCTTTAAAAAAATGATGACAAATATTACTGAGCCTTTCATTTCTCCAGTTTAATAACAGAAAACAACAATCAGTCAACACCAATTCTGACAACTAGGCAACGTGTGTGCACCTTCACAATAATCTCTTCCGCAACACCACAATTTCATTTCATTTGTAGTTTTACCTCCAATTTTTGAGCTGAAATTATAACTTTGAAAACTTAGTTATGTCCATCCTAAAACCCCCGTCCTCCTCTAAATTGTTCCCACTAAGTTGAAACACAACTGAAACGCCATTGTTGGTTCCTTGCTGGTCAGGGTTTTGTCAGAACTTCACATTTTTAAGGTTTTAGTCTGCACAGTTATAAACAACGCAACCAAACCAGGATGGTGTTGCTGAACGATCTCACATTCACAGAGATGGAGCAGAAGAAGCTTCCCAACAGAGGCTAACAACCCAGATTCATTGGAGTTGTTTTGAGCTGAAAATAGCAGTTACTTTTGAAAACTGCTTTTCAAACAGTGGAAGCAAACCAGAAACCAGAAACCTGCAGACATAATATTAAAGCTTTTATTTCCCTGCCATCACTGGCTCGTTCCTTCTCGTTCGGAAATATGACCCACTTTTCTTTCTAAATCTAAACTGAAGTCCTTTATTAATCAATTCCCAAGAGTTTTTAAATAATGAATTATTCACCTCTGTACTTCTCAGATTGCTTTTCTATAAACTATTCTAGTTTGTTTATATGCATTGCATATGGTGGCAACACAATAACAGAAAAGTCAAGGAATTCTCAAAAACAACAGTTTGGAACAGAAGATTGTTTAAACAGTTAGCAAATAACAACTGCGACAGGATGCTTACCTTGTAAAAAACACATAAATGCTGAACTTAAAAATACAACGTAGACTCACAATGTAAATGCAACCTCATCACATTGGCAATTATTTTATCAATTTATTTGTACACATCGGGGCCTTGAGGAGCTGACTCATACATTTAACAGAACAAGCCATGGGAAATGTAAAGCGAGGGTTTTTGAAGAGGAAGTGACCGCCTCATGTGACTTGATTAAATGTGATCAAGTGGAAGTAAAAGTAACCGTGATCATCAAAGTTTACCTTCTGATTTGTTGTTTGTACCAGGACACTCAAGAGTTGATGAAGCAATCTCAAAGTAAAATCAGAAGTTCTGAAGGATTTGGGTCTTTAACGGATGGGTGCCCATCTCCTGAACCGGTCTGGGTATCGAAGCGGGTTTTTATAAAGTTTGCAGCTACATGGTGTGGAGTCAGAAAACAAGACGAGTTATCACCAACTATCTGAGCTGCGACACATCTTAAGGGGTTTCCCGTGCTGCGTCGCAGATAATGTCGCAGCTAAAAAAAATCCAATCGGGTTAAACTGTCGGCAGCGTCTGAAGGACAACAGTGTGTCTCTTATGAGAGGAGACTAACAGGGAAGTCTGGACCCTCTCAGGACCAATTAGCCGCTGCCTTTGGTGCGGCCTAGTGAGATGGCAGACAGTTCCACAGTTACGCGAGAACTAATGAAACCACAGGGATCCTGCGGAACCCTGTCTGTTGATTCCAGTGAATGATTGGCATGAATGAAGCGCGGAGAAAAGATTGATTGCTGTTGTTAAACTACGGAAGCCACTCACACTCGTATTCATTATTTCCTTTGCAGATTGGGTGGCTTGTCAGACGCCAGTCTTTTCCAATTGCCCTGCCTTCTTCCCGCATATGAAATGACAGAGCTAACCATTTCCTCCACTGTAAGCAATCTTCAGTCTAACTCGTATGGTGATAGTGCCAAGCACTTTTTTTAATTTTTCCCTTTTCCCAACAGAGTTTCTTTTGGTTCTGTATTTCTGATCATGCTGCCTCTTTATTTGATTTTCAAAGTGCACCTGCTAGTGCACTTTAAGTTAAAAATACACATTGAATCCTGTGGGAAACACTGGCGTGACAGCGAGGCAGGCAGTGCTTTCAGAGGCAGATAGCTTGAAGAAAATGAAAGTGAATTAATTGCGTCTTCAACGTTTTGCCCAAAATTAATGTGCACAGAAGACACTGTGACTCACAGCTGGAGGATGCATCTCATGCGCATTTGGCAGCTAATATAAAATTAGGGTGTGAAAATACCCCCCAAAAAACTGCAACTATGAACAACATGATAAATAATGTGCAATGCAGTTTTATCAGGAAAAATCAGATATTGTCAATGATTTTATCATAGCTTTTTTTCCATGATAGGGTCACCAGATCATCTTCTTACGAGGTAAATAGCAGGAATGAAAGTTGGTCAAAGTTGAGAATTGACTCAGATTGCGAGATAGAAATACATAGAAATTGTGTTACTGTGTTGGAATGCTTGACTTGCTTGAAACCATTTTCCACCAAGATCATTTCAACCCGGCCTGATGTGCCGTCAAATATCAGCATGAAGGTTTAACACTATCAATTTTCAAATTCAATTCAGATCAGCTTTATTTGTGCGTCATATTTGTACAGATTCATCTCAGAGCATGGGACATGTTGGGCATGTGTGTACCACACTCTTAAAGCCGACTGTTGCCAATGAAGTGACCATGGCAAGGAGAAACTGCCCTATAAATGGCAGAAACCTCGAGCGGATCCTGACTCTGGAATGAAGGGTTGGAGGTCATCCGCCAGAACCAGAAATTAAAAGTGTTGTTAACTTACACACATATTATTCTCGATGTATAATTATATGCCTTGTTAATCCAGCCCAGAAAAAGACAGAACAGTGTTTATTTTTAATTAATCCAATTCAGCAGGCACATTTCCATTTCTTCTAATGTGACGATTCTGCCACATGCTATAACTATAAAAGCAGTCAGCGTTCAGATTCTAATTAGGCATCGGAACAAATGCACTCAACACATAAAGCTGAAAAGCAATTTTGACAAAAGAGCAGGACAGGTTAATCCCTGAGGCGGCGAAGCAAAAATAAAGTTCAGCGATGAAGGATGTTAAAATGCTTCAAGAGTTTCCCTCACTGGGTCCAAGAGGAACGGGGACTGGTCCGTGTTACCGATAAAAAAATCTAAGGTGAGGACAACTGTCAGACTCCAGAGCCCAATTTCACCACAACTGTTCCTCCGTCCCTAAGCTGATTTACCTCCTCTGAAAAAGCAAAGAAACAACATCAGAACAATAGCCGGCAGCTCGCCCACATCACTCGGCTAATCCTGCAAAGCACTGAGATGTGCTCTGAATAGGCTTGAGCCTGCCTGTGCGCTGCATATGCATAAGTGGTGTTTGGTGCTTATTTACACTTAAAGGTCAGTGTGCGAGCCAATGTGAATGCTCGCACATTGCAGACGACCATATGCATCCATAAGGAAACAAAAGTTGAAACGTAGGCGAGAGGCAGTTAAACCTCTTCCCTGCACTTCTTCAGCTCTGTTTAGAAGAATGCCTCCTCCGTTGCCTTGGCCAGACACTACTTCACACTGACGCTGTTTCTCGCAGCACAGACGGTGTGTTGCTCACACGATGGTCTGAGTCATGCTATAAATCCACCTCATTTTTACATATTAGTACAGGGCTAAATCAGCCAAAGTCTTAGTGCAGATTCACTCAACCTCCAGTGTTGCTGCTGAAAGTCCAGGCAAAAAAAGCCCTTCATTTTAAGACGAAGGGCTCGGATTGCAGTGCAGATCTAAAGCCTGCACTCCGTATCACTCTTATGGAGAGTGCCGGGCAGAAAGGACAGATTAAAGCCGTGCTCCGCTTTAGCAACTCAAATTAAGGCTAATATGAGCTAAACTACACTCTGCACCCAAGATAACCAACCACCAAAACTCTACTTAATAAAGAACGATATGTTAATACCTCCTAAAAGTCATTTCAAGCAGAACTTTGGGCAGCAAAGTGAGTAACTTGAAGTTGGGACTGAGCATTGCAAATTAAAATGTCTGTGTTCTTAAAGTGTCAGGAAAAAAAACACATTTTAAAAACTTGGCAAATTTGCAACTGTTTTTTTTTTTTTTTTTTTTTATTATGTAATTGTAAAGCCTGATGTTCCACACATGGAATTTGTAGCTGATGCCTCCTTCTTCTCCCAGAAGTTCACCAAAGCCAAAAAGGAATTGATTTGCAAATGTGCATTCAAAGTTAAATGTGGAGCAGTGAGGGAGGTCCCCTGTAGGGACAACAAAAACCAGGCACTTACATGAGAAAGAGAGTGGCGGTCATAAAGAGAGGGCCTCCTTAATTGAGCCTATGTTGATGCTAAGCATCTCAATGGGCAGGGTCAACTTTGCAAAAGGAAATTGGCTGTTTTTATCATCTCCCTTGGGGCTATAAACAGATTCATGAGTTGGGGCTGAAGCTGCTTCTTCTGGCTCTTCTTCTTTTGCTTTTAAAGTGAACTGTGGTGGAAAGTCCCGAGGCAGCCCAAAAAGGAAAAACAGAAATGCCCTTTGCACTAACAACTCTGTTTCACGCTCCCTTTGAGCATGGCCCCTTGCATGGACGAGGCAGCTGAGAAGCGTGTTGACATTACATTTGGGGAAAATTGACAAGGCAGAAGCAGAAGCAGTGTGCTGTAGATAGTGAGCACACATTGGTATCTTTTCCACACCGGCAGAAAAAAGGCAGGAAGGGCCCAACGGACCATTTCATAGGAAATGACTTCCGGGAAAACATGGCTGAGAGAAGCAGGGCTTGATTAAGCTCTGATTTAGTTCCAAGTGTCTAGAAGCAGCTTCTCTTTGCTCGTCATTTTAATTATTTTGACGCATCAGTCAATCTTCTGCAGCCTGATTTCGACATCCATAACTGCAAATGTGGACAGTCTTAAAGTGAAGGGAGGCTCCATTAAACTTTGACAACGATAAATCAAACTTTATTTCCTGTCCACAGCTGCACATCAAAATACTTCAAGCTGCTTTAGATGTGCAGCTGTTTTTATCAAAATCTTATTTTTTAGGTTGTGGTGGTGGGAGGGGGGGGGGTCTCTGTAAGAGCACGCACAGTAACTGTATGTGGCAACTAGACTCTGGTCCTTCACTTGAATTTAATGTGACGTGACAAGCAAACAGGAAAAAGTACTGGAGCGAAGAAACAGGAGTAGTCGATTGTAATCATGATGCACGGCAAGGAAATATATATCTTCAGACTAGCATGGTTTCCCCTGGTATTGCAGTCAGTTTAAATGAAAGGGACTCAGTTTTGCGTATTGATAACTGGAAGATGGCTCAGCAGTGACCCCCACCAATGTGCCAAAAATGGTTGGAAAAGACAAGCTGGATAAATCTTGAAGATTTTTGATGAAGGAGGGAATTTGCCGTATTGAAACTAACAGGAATAAACAATAATATAAATGATGATCGCATTTAACCACAAGCGATATGAATTCCTCAATGACTTTGACCTACCAATCCACCGAAGGAAACAAATATATGACACTAGACAAAATCAACACAAGGAGTGTTTGGACGTAGAAGCAAAACCCTAATCCTGAGCAAAAACTGACACAATACAAAACTCCACCTTGGATGTAAATTAGAAACAAATCAGCATCATGTAGCAAGCGCTGCCTCCATTCCAGCCTCCTCCTCTTCAGAGCAGGTGTTTATCTAATTTATTGAGAGACCACACTGCTTGTCCTGGTTAGTGCAGTCCTGCTACAGCATACAATTCCTTGGGTTTCTGAATTTTTAAAATCTGTTAATATCACATCGAGCAAGGTGTGATACAATCGAATGAAAACGCATTAATGGACAAAGAGCCCAGCCCCTTTCCATCTGGCAGAATGCCATCCGTTTTTTTTTTTTTTTTTTTTTTTTTGCATGGCTCATAATGCAGGTCAATGTTCTGCCACGTTATGTGCACAAGAACCACAGCAGAGAACCACGTTTCATTGAAAGCGGTGAGTTAGAAATCCTCTGAGGGCAAGTGGAGAGGCTTGCCACTGCAGGGAAATGCCATTGGTTTCCTGTCCCAGAGCAGCATATTAGATCTCTGCCCGCTTAAACACATATACAGACAGTCTGACTGCTATCTGCTTCTATCTGTCTGCCCACATAAATCACACAAGTCTGTCTGGGGAAGGAAAAGTTCACGACAGGGACTTCCGAAAACTTCTGAAGCACAAGAGGGAAGTTTAAAAGAAAAAAAAAATAAATCCATTTTTTTAGATTTATCTGTTGAACGTCCATGATCTACAGTGAGGATACTTGACTCAGGTGCCAAATTTTGGGGTGTTTTATGATACGTAGCAAAGTAGGAAATAGAAAACGTAATAAAAAAATTAAAAAAAATCACCAATCAGCATGCAATAAATTATTTTGATTTCTGCAACGTCTAACAAAGTTGCAGAAAACAGCTTCGAACAAAAGACCAGCAAATGGTCGCGCAAATAAAGAGTCACTTTGTCTCCAAATCGTCAAATCACTCACTGTGGATCAACAATGCTGTCACAAAATAACAGCTACCCAGCGACTGTCACTTTTAATAAAAGAGCTGTCCGTTCCAGACGTTAAATCATCAGGCGCGCGCAGCTGTCACAACCCCTCCGGAACAGTGTCACCTACATACAGCGGCCGAAAATGATCCATTGTAACATGGCTCTTATCCGTCAGAGGCCTTCAAGTGGAGTCTGTGTAACCAGCCCTGCAACTGTGTCACAGCAGGCACAGCTGCCTTCTGAGTCGCGACTTTTGCTGTTCTTTGACTTGAGAAAAGTTGGAAGAGCATAGAGAAAAATGAAAGAAAATAACTTCTAGATTATAGATTGTGTATTAAGTTGAGAAGGAGGGCGACTGAGGGCGACTCAGATCTGTGGTCATCAAAAATCCCAGCCAGTGTCCCCAAACGATCCAGCAGCTAAAATTCATCATTTGATCTAAGTGTACAATTCTCATCCGAGTCAGAGCACTTAATGCGTTTAAGCTTTATATGTATTAGAATGTCACTTTTTAGCTCTTTTTTTATCCTGGATTTTGTGTCCCCCGCTCATGTAAAAGCAGCTCTTCTCTCAGGGTTCAGGCTGATGGGCTTAAGAGCAGCTCTTGTGCAAAGTCGAGCTTTAAAAAGAGACTCTTGTTCGCATCATCAATCAAAGATAACAAGAGACCGGGGCCCTTGTTTTAACAATAAATAAGAATAATGTCCCCTTTAAAAATAAGAGTCCAAAGTATCAAGTAAAGTGGCATTTATTTAGACAGTGCAAGCCTGAAAAGATTATTTCTATCAAGATATGGCATTTTGATGAACGGCAATGGCACTGGCACTGGACTATGAGGTTTAGCAATAACATGGTAGTAAATGCATTGTATTACTGTAGTAATACAACTCAATAATGTTGGCTAAAATGCTTTGATATAATAAAGATAATATTCAAAATATCTACATGTAATTTAATTTGTTTATTTTATGTAATTTACTTTATATCTATGTTTTGATGTGTGATGTTTGATGACCTACTGATACGTGTTTCTGTTGAGTTACTTGTTGTCTTTAGAAAAAAAAAATTGTGGTGATTAAGTTTTATGAACTTCTGTGATTATTACACAGTAACCCAGTAATAATATAACTGTGACACAAAATGATCTAAAAATCAAAAAATGTTTCCTGTCATACATCATTTTGTGTGGTCGTTCCTCCTTTGCAGCCTGGGAAGACTGAGACATCAGCTGTGATGATAATATGTTGTAAAAAAAAAGAAAGAAAGAAAGAAATAACACCCAGAAAATGTACTTTCAAAACACTTTTAAAAGCTGTTCAAACGTGCAACAGACATCTTGAGCTGGGCCCAGGAGCAAAATACTTTTCAAAAATCAAAAACTTCGCCCCATATAAAGGCTAACATAATACACTGTTAACAAAGTGTGTTTAGTGCCATATTCTTTTAGTATTCCCCCTCCACATCTCTCCTCTGTGTAGTTAAAAGACCGCCTGTTTTAATGTTGAAGGTTTTGAAAGGTATTTATTTGCTCACAGTCAGAGAGGATGCAGGGATGCAGGAAGCCTCTTTGGAGATGCAGTTGCAATCGATGTGTGACGGAGGCCTTTTGATACGGTGCATGTCGTGTTTTCATATCTGAAAAAAAATAATACTTGGAGTCGAGATATTTGCCAGAATCCTAATTTTCTTCCTTTCTAAAATCATTTGACTAATTTTTTGAGACTGCGCTGACGCTGAGACCTTGCGGCCCCCGATTGCAGCCTCAATGCTGCCCCCTCCGGGTCTCTCCCAGCCTGATAGGCAAGAGATGAAGAGGTCAGGCCTCTTAAAACCACTGGAACTAATGTTGGGCTGGGGGGGAAGTGGGGTGCACCCATCTGTCTACAGCCTGAGGTGCCGCGCTGAGGCGATATTGTGCTGGAGCCCCTCAGGCGGCCACACTTGAGACCTTTAAGGGGAGGGAAGAGTTGACTGGTCCTGTTAGCACCCGTCGCTAAAGAGTTCGTGCTCAGGTTATCCGGCTTTTCTCTGATAAAGGATGGCCAAGGCTCTGGTGCTCCATTACCACTGCGTTTTTTTGGGGCCCCCGGTGGTGGGAAAGTGCAGGGTGGACAGGGCGGCGTGCCAAAGCGTTGGTTGACGCACCAAGACTTGAACTATATATATAAAACATTACAGGGGAAAAACTTGACAGGTTGTTTTTCCTTTACCACAGACAATTGCACAATTAATAATGCAAGACTCCATAAAAACTATTGTGTTATGAGTCTCGGGTCGATAAAA
This sequence comes from Thamnaconus septentrionalis, assembly GCA_009823395.1. Lineage (NCBI taxonomy): Eukaryota > Metazoa > Chordata > Actinopteri > Tetraodontiformes > Monacanthidae > Thamnaconus > Thamnaconus septentrionalis. Next base: position 10,491,727 of record CM020504.1, read on the forward strand.
ATGACGTTAGCAAAGGTTCCGCTACGAGTGGCTGCTCAGCGCTGAGCATCCGAAAACTCACCTTCCAATGTTTTGATGTCATCAGTTGACATTCAATTACCTGAGCATGCAGAGATTCAATATAGGGGAATATGCTTCAAATAGTAGTTTTAACATGTGAATGCTCTTGAAAATGTTGTCCTCTTCCTGCCTTCCAAATGCTATTCTTAGACTTTAAAAGAAAAAAAAAAAAATCCAAATTTTTTTGGAAGTGCACCGCATATTTGAGGAGGACATTATAGAGGGGCCTCGCTGAGCTATCGACAGCCTATTGATCTGTGGGAGAACAGATGGGCAGGCAGGTGGGGGAGAGAGGGAGGCGCTCAGTCTGGGAGTGTTTGTTCTCGTGGTTGTTCTCAGAAAAATGACTACAAAGAACAGCTCTGTCCTGTTTTTTTTTTCTTCTGCAAGACAGAAAATAACAGACATGCTGCAAAGGTGCCAATAGCAAAGAAGAGACAAACCTGAGCCGTTGCTCATTCTCCTTCCTCCCTTGTTCGGGACACAATGAGGGATGTCGCAACAATGTGATACTACTGAGTGTAGCCACGTTTCTATAAAATACGAAGCAAAAAAAGGAAAAAAATGAAAAGAAAAAACCCCTTTGGAACACTTGGCGAAAAGAAAATGCTGAAGCTGGAGCATTTTCATTGGTCCACGGCCAAAACACTAGGCTGCAAACAGGTCAGAAAAATGGACTGTGGAGTGACTGCAGGCCAGAAGAAAAATAAAGTGCTGATTCAAATTAAGGAAGTTGGTCAAAGTCTTTATCAGTAATTTATTTTGCACAGTCATTTCCCTTTTCCATGATGCGCACATGTTGTTTCAAAATCTGGGAACAACAAATGAGTACATATAAGTTATCCTCAGATTTATTTCACTTTAAACACCAGGCTAACAACAACCTAGTGAGGTCTTTATCTATGAATCTTTGTTTTTTTTCTCTTTTTTTTTTTTATTCCGCTGCAAGTTCTCAGTAGTAAGTAAGAAGAAAGACTGCGCTCTCATTTATATCTGGTGTCAGTGACCTGGGTGACCTTCTAGAAATCAAAGCCTCATTTGAGACCTTAAGCCACTAAAGACAGGATGTGTTTTCCTTTGTGATTTGGGCGAGCTGAACCCTCAGTCAGGGCACCTCTTCCTGTCTCAGCTGTTACACTGGAGTGGAAGAGTCGACAAGATCGCAGAAAGAACCACTGGCCCAAAACCACCCAGGCGGTTGCAGAAGACAAGTACCAATCTCTTCCTTCAGTTCCACTTTGACAGACCAACACTGGGATTAAGGGACTAAAATGCCCGATAGTTTTTTCATCCCAAATTTAAGAGACACTGCTGGGATCCATTGGCGCTGTCAAACCTCGTCTGCTTTAAGTTGACGTTTGTTCCAACGGGTCTTAAATACAAATGGGAAGAAAGGACTTGAAACAATAGGATATTTTAATGATCCTTGATGATTTTGATGAGCTCCTCGGTACGGACTGACTGCGACGACGCTGTTGGGCTGAAGGTTTTGCCAGGCTGCGAACGCTGGGCTGTGTAGGGACATTGATGAGGCGGCGGGGGCAGACGTTTTTCAAGCCGCTCTCTTCGAAGGAGGGCTCGTCGAACATATGGCTCGTTGACGGGTTGTTGGGGGGAGAGTGCCGTGTTGACTGATGGTGGCAGAGATGAGTGACAACAGCAGTGCGGAGCCCCGGTGTCAACTTACTGGGCAAACACTCTGAAGATCAGAGCGATGCCTCTTGAGATATGGAAAAAAAAAAAAAAAAAGCAATCAAAGCCTTGAGGTTGACTTTTCATATCGCGTCAGGCTCCCTCTCTTCTCGACGCCGCGTGCCGATCCGATGCTTTCATCTAAATATCTCTGGCGAAGCCGCAAATTTGAGCAAATCTATAACGTGCTCACGCGGCCGCTCTTCTTTTGCCGCAAAACTCCCAGTCTGTTTCGCTGAAGTGAGAATAAGTAGCGCTGACCCAGCCGTGGTAATCCAAGCGGAGCATCTGGAGTCACTTTCACAGACGGCAAGCCCATGTGATGTGGTTTCATAGCCGGTGTTTACGGTGGCGGGGAAAAAGAGAGTCCCAGCAGTAGGTCCGAGCCCACAGACACCACACTGTCACAAACTGGAACGTCCCACTTGCGGTGGGAATAAAACTGCTCTTCTGCGGCGGCGGCGACGGCAGCCTTGGGACTGTTTGCGCCTGTGACGCGCTGACATGCTACACCGCGCGTCGATAAGGAGCCCGATGGAAACAGTTTGCAAGCGCCGCATCTGTGATTGATGGAGGACCAGCGATCCGGCGTGTGGCCTCAACTCAGCTGGGCTTCATCAAGCCAGCGATGACTCAGTCTGCATGGGAGAGTCGAACCCTGACTGAGGTGTCCTGATTTTGATCCATATAATGTATTTAATAGGCGAACGCGTGTCAGGGTGAATGTACAGCATTCGAAACAGATGTGTAGAGGCTGAAAGTGCATGCAGGTTGAAGACAAATGAGCGTTAATAACGCCTTTATCAATCAACCCCTCCAGTGTTTGGAGTGTAACTTCAGTTAGAATCATAATTTCCTCCAAATCGCTAAAAATCAACATATTCATAGGAAGATCCAAATCAAATTCAGCAAAAAAAAAAAAACAAGACTTGGCCTTTTAGTTCCTCCTAAATGTTGTTTTATCAAAGCAGTCAAGAAAAGTGCAACCCCTTTAGCGAGGCACTTAAAGTCAGGCAAAAAAAAAATAAAAATAAATCTTCAATGGAACTAAATGTCAACTCTCAACCCTGTGGTGCAAACAACTTCCTCCTGAAGTTCGAAGACACTCAAAAAAAAGTTTTTGCAGTGGAAATGGCTAATGGAGTCCAGAGTCGGCATAGTGCACCGACAGTGCAGATGGAAATGGAAAAAGAGATTAACATTTAACATGCAGCATCTGGTGAGGGCTTTTACCCCAAACATACAACTGCAAAAGAGAAATCATACATTTTTTAGCACTGTTGTCCGCAGGAAGGAAATCAAACTCCCAGCTCTGCAATGCGCACTCGGTGGTGCTGCGTCGCTGGAAAGAAACCCTTCTCACCAGTTCCACCACACTTGCATTTTCACAATGCGCGTCTTCGCCTAATGGCCATAATAACCGAGATAAATGAGCAAGGCTACATTCGCAGCAAAGTCACATTTCAGTGGGGAGCAGATGCTGGTGTGAATCCACAGTCCCCTGGGCAAGGCGGACAGCTAAGCTGCATATGGGCTACTTAAATATCTGCTGGTTTGAAGTGGCCTTCATCATCCTGCAGGCTCACTTGAAACTACAGCCTCACAGAGGAGTTTACACATGCGTTTCAAATGGGTCTCAAAAAAAAAGACCATATAAAATTACTAGTGCAATTTATTTTTTTATTTTTTTTATTTTTAGATACTACAATTCCCAATTGTATTTCTCTATATTTATCTGGACCCTCACAGAGCCCACGGGAGTCTGCAGGAGCCAGTTTGGGAGCCACCGACATGCCGCCCGTGGGCTCCATCTGTGCAAACATGACCCACAGCAACCGAAAGCCTCATGCCAATTTAAACTTACCATATGCCAGAGTTCTGAGCGCAAATAAAACCAACACTAAGGGGACCAGGGCTTGGTGGTACTCCATTATGCGGCGGGGTTGTTCATCGGTGGACACGGCCAGTCACGGGTCCGTCCAGCAGCGGCGGTATATCCAAATACACTGCCCGGTCTACGGGATCAAATCTCTGCCAACTGCATCAAACTCCACGGACAGCATGTCAGCCGCCGGGGAAACTGTACAAGAAGTTCAAACAACCCGGAGCAACTTTTTTTTAAGGCACCTTCCCTTAAAGTAATCCAACGGCCGCTCCGCAAAACGCAAGCCGCAAGTGATGAGAGGAGAGGCGGCTGTTGAGTGGCAGCGTCCCGTCAGTCCGTCACTCAGTCCCGTCTCAACATCTGTAGCGCTGAGCGTCGGGAATTGTCGAAAGCGTCTCTGTCTGAGGGGGGGAATAAATCATCCTTAAGCGCGCAAAGTCGTTGCGACGAGTGGTGGGAAGTCCAGCTTTGTCAACGCAGAGCGGCGCATGTTCCGTTTCCACGCACGTCCCCGTCCCGTTGCTGCGCTCCGCTCGCGGTAGTGAATCACTGGGCTGCTGCCTCTCCACGGAGAACAACACGGTGCCGGAACACACGAAGACAATGCTGTCAGGCTAGCGAGAGCGGGGACGGACGGTTCCGGCTTTTCTTTCAAAATAAGAGCAAAGATTTTTTTGCAACGACTCGTAGGGAATTGAGATAGATAGATAGATAGAATGATTGATAGATAGATTTTCTGAGTACCTCCTATAAATATTCATCATAGATAGTCAACCTATTATTATTATTATTATTATTATTATTATTTATTATTATTGTTGTTGTTGTTGTTGTTGTTGTTGTTGTTGTTGTTGTTATTAGTAGTAGTAGTAGTAGTAGTAGTAGTAGTAGTAGTAGTACTATTATTATTCATAACATTGTTATAAAAAATACCTTTTTTCTGACACTGAATGCATGCCCGTTGCCTGACTCACAATAACCAGCGTCTTTGCAACTACTATTGTGTAGTGGAAGTGCCTCCTGTTTGAAAATATTTCATTATATCCAACTTTACCACCCCAGCGCCGTTTCCTTAAAGGGCCAGTGCGCCAAATAGGAGCTTTGTCGTTAACTTCAATTAACTCACTCTCTCTCTCTAACTCAGTCGCGTGTGTTCATGCCTCTGTACACTGCGCTACAACTGTCAACCGTTAATCTCACAGCGGCTATCTCAGCACAGCGGTATAAATTAGGTTGGCCGTAGCGTGAATCCAAATGCTAATTTGTCATACATGTGAAAGACCTTTGATCACGCCGACTGTGGTGCTATGAAAACAAATCCGGCGCTGGAAATGACTCAGGCATGAGAAACAAGCAAACCTCAGACAACGCGGCAAAATGTCAGGGTTTATTTGAGCCAGGGCTTTGCCTGTGCTTGATGGAAAGTGAAAAGCAATATAGCCCGTGCCAGGAGATGTGGTAAAACGCATCCAATGAGAGTTGACATACCGAAGGCCAGAATTCTGCAATAAGGAGTGATTGGGTAGAGTGCTGTTGGGCTGAATAAATATTAAGGGTCAGACAGACCTGGTAAACACACAGCTCTTGACATTTATAGAAATGCATTGGATGGTGGGTATGCATCTAGTAGTGAATACTAAGAGGAGAATCTGAAATAAAAAAAAGAATAACAGATGAGTGGCGTCACAAAGCCTGTTGTAGTTCCTTTCCAGGCTACACGCACTGTTTAAACACCCCTGATGTTTCGTTCATGTATTATGCATGTGCGTGTTTAATTTAATTGCAAAAACTGATTAATTGAGCATTGCCCTGTGATTGAATAAAACATGATGAGGCCCTCCACTAAATGTATTTCCCTTCGCCTGTGACTGATGCTACTAGTTTGGTGCCTTCGTCAAAGGTTTGGTGCTGCTGTCTGTGGAATCAAGCACTCCATGAATTTAGACTAATTATCCACATTAGGCACTGAATTACAACGCTGGACCATCAGAGTGGTTCGGTGCTGCGCCGCACGCTCACAGCTGAGTCGTAGATCATAGAATTATGTCCCCTTCCATTCACACAAAGGCCTTGCTTTTTTTTGCCAGTAATTCAAATGTATTGCTGCGGACTTGAGAGTGGGCTGCTGGCAGACACAACTATTAAAATAGTTCCTGGCAGAGCTGCGATAAGACAACCTCCATGACCTATAAAAGTCTGATTAATTGGAGTGGTTTTGATTGTCTGCGACTTTCCATATTCTTTTCTCAAAGCTTAACTTTTATACGGCAGAGGTATAAATTTTAGGTTTGCCTGGGTTGTGGATTTCAGGTCTATATCTGGTCACTGAGACTATCATTTTGTTTTTCTGAAAGAATAACTGAAACATCCTTTAACAGTGTTTATTTATCCAGGATATTATATTGATGCAATGGCTTATCTTGCATTTCAGTGTTCAACAGGAGATCTAATTTCTAGAAAAGACCTTCAGTCCCTAAAAGACATTTTTTCTGGGGAGCTTTTTTTCTCCCATCATTTACTTTTAAGACATTTTCCCAGGTCAAACCTGTGGCTCTACAATTCATTAAGTGTCAAATGGCACAATTTTCTGTCCAGATGTGACTAACCACCTAATACGGGACCTTGAATGTATTGATTGAAAAAAAAAAAAAAAGAAGAAGAAAGAAATGGACATGGTCCAGTTGTTCATACTTCATCTCTGTGGGTGTAGCCTTTAGTTCAGAACAGATGATTACTGGTGTCTGTTACCTCCAGCCAAACGAATTCTGAGCATATAGCTCAAGTTGGACAGGCCCCACCCCTCGCTTTGTACTGCGCTCAATAACACATTTTGTATACTGTGTCTCAAGGCTGCCAGTCAGAAAAAAAACAACAAGGCTAAACATTAAATTGTTACGCGCCGCTAGTCTTTCGCAGTTCGCAATTTTGGGTCCTATGACTAAAAATCAGTTTGGGCCCCCATTCCATACATAGCAGATTAACAGCAGCATCCTTTGGGGCTCCTATGACTGCTGGACCAAGAGATGAAATAGAGCCGAAGAGGATTGGACAAAATGTGTTTTGTTTGTATCTATTATTGAAACCAAATTATTTGACCGAGTATAATTCAAGAAGAAAAAGAGCTCTTTGTCTGCCCCACTGTTAAATGGCTAACATCCTCTCCCAAAGCATTTCCTTCCTGATTGTAAATCACAGTCAACCAAGAGAGTATTAGAGTTAAAACTCCATGCTCACAATTAGATCTGATAGAGTCGATGGGGAAACGGTCTTTCACACATGGCTGGGCTATTTCTTTTTTTTTTTAACTGGCTACCATGACGTCAATATTTTTCAAATTTACCACATAAGGGGCACCAAACCTGGGCATCGCCCATGCAACCCGCTGACCATAAAGCCGTGTTTGTGAAGTAGCCACAGTCAGTCAGCCTTGGCAGAAAATAGGTGTACTAAGATAGCATCTGCAGCCTACTGTGTAGCAAGCACCCACATACCTCCTAAGAGTCCCTCTCAGCCTAATGCAGGGGTTCCTGTGTCTGGTGATGCAGTGGTGCATGGATATAATAACTCATCACGGCTATTGCTCGTTATCTCGCTGGGCCGGCCGATTCCTTGTGAAAACACACGCACAGTTTCTGAGGAATGCCATTAAATGCGTATCACGTGTATCTGCCGCCATGTATTTGAACCCATTCCAGAACCCCCACACACACACACACACACACACCATTAGCGGTAATGAGACCTCTATATTTCTGCACCTTTTCTGACCCGTTGCAGGTAATGGGGCGACGGGCCCCCTCTAAGAGGCTGCAGCGAACGGATTCTATTATAGATTAATTGATTAAGAGGGCGGCGCGCTGAGATGACAATATATCTCTCTATTGATCTGCCTCTCAATGAGATTGGCTCTCACCCAGCCTCCCTGAGGGATGGGGAGGGAAAAGAGGAGGAAAATAAGAAGGCGAGAAGGTAAAGCAGGGCTGCTGTTTAAAGGGGGGCAACCAATTTCCTCTCTCTCTCCCAGGCGTCTCTCCAGTCGGGCCGGGTCCCACGCTGGGGGTGCAGCAGGACGCAGGCGATCCACTCTGGGCTGCGTGCACGGTGGACTTTTCTTTCACATGGTATATCATCGCGTTTCCCGCAGTTTCCCTCGCACTGATCGCGCACAAGAATCCACCCTTCTTTCACCGGGACCTCTTTGTCTTAGCTCTTCTCTCCATAATGAGAGGCCCCCACCGCTATTAATTTCAGCGCTGCGGAGCGTGACGCGCCCTCTGTTAGCGCCTCACGCTCACGTGCACATCCGCCAAATGATATGGGCGCGTGAAGATGGGAGCGGGCCGGGACGTCCCCGTCTGTTTGCCACCACACTTTGGGAGGAGAGGGGCAGACTGCTGTGTCAAAGGAGACATTAACCCTCCCACCCCGTCTAGGGGTTCAACCATTCAACTGGTTTCATACACTGATTGTGCTCGGTGACGTGCGGGGATTACGTTTGGCAAGGCACGGCGCGCTTGATGGATTTCTCTCTAAGGACCGCAGCCCAACGGGGTCGGTTCCTACTAATGGAAACCGCCTCACAGAGGAGACTGTATTGGTAAAGGGAGATAGCTGTTTTGAATGTTTAACTATTTCTACACTGTGACCTTGCTCTCTTTTGAAATAACACGATCAACAGGAAAGATTCCGGACTTACTGAATTGACTAACTGTGAAACAACAGAACACTCTCAGTGTTGTGCATTAACCTATGAGCCATGACAAATATAGAAATGTAGAAAAAAAATATATTTCTATATATTTCTATTGTTCTTACTCCATCCATACTCCAAACATTGTATTACTTGTTTACTTTACAAATAACTTAGCAAATAAAGAGTGGAATAATTATATATGTAGATATATAACAGTGTTATGATGTAATTTTTTGAACTTTGAAGGCAGAATTCTCCAAATGAACTGTCAACAAACTGTCAAATCATAAAACAATCCAAGAGGTCGACGCAATTTATATGCAAGAATGAACTCTTAGAGTTTTCAGACCCCACAAATTATGTTGATGTCTTGTTTTTTTAGTTAGTTAGATTTTTATTTTTTTTTGCACCGAAAATTAAACCAACTTAGAACAAACACAATCGGGTACATTTTTAAACACCGCATTTTTACACATGGCTGCGCAGGATAATATGATATCCTGTTGAGAGCAATGTCCCATTTCCGTGCGAGTCCCCCGTGGCTTTTGGCAGAAGGTGTGCATCTTGTTCAAAATGGCCTCGTTCTCTGGCTCCAACCGGTGTCAGGACGGAGGGTCAGAGTTCACAACAGAGCTGCTCTGCAATTTAGCCTCCTCAGCATCCCCACCCCACAGGGCTCCCATCCATTGCCTTTCTCCGAGATGAAATGACTCATCCAATTCTCCCGGTCTGCAGCAGCGAGGTGGGCTGGTGGCAGCAATTAAGCCCCCACCACCCACCCACACACTCACTCTGGACACACACACACACACACAACCAGAACAAAATTGTCTTAGCCCTTGCCGACCACTTCCTTTGGCTTCATTCCTGTTCTCACCTGGTGTTAACAGGCTGCCCACGCCTTTCAAACAAGCAATTACTGTGTGTGGCAGAAGCCATTCAAGCTGCGCCATTAGTTTGCCAGCCAGAGAAGCTTTATATTAGTTAGCAGGGTACAAAGGTACAGGGGCAGAGGACATTCATAGCTAAATGTGCACGTTTTCCAAGTTGTGGGTGATGTTTTGTTTTTATTCTTTAAATAAAATTTCCGTTTCGATGCATTTGCACATGCAACCCCTGTAGGAGTTAAGCCACCGTTGTTGTTTTTTTTTGTTTTTTTTTTACCTTGGACTGCTTTTTAAACAATGCCATTCAAAACCTGTTTTTCAATCAGGGAATCTGTCGGTGGCAATCTGAGAGGCTGCAGTACAATAACGTGGCATTTTATTCCCTTGTTTCATCGGATCCAATCACCGCCACATAAACATAATATGCACGGCGTGAACTACAGCATTTTGCACGTTGATTGCAAACAAAAAATGAACCATAAGCAATGTTTTTCTTTTCTTTAGGCTCTTGCATTGAATTTGCCCCAATGTTTATCTGATGCTTGTTGCGAGTTACGTTAATATGCTATTATTGCTTCGCCTGCGTTTCATGCAAAGTAGCCCATTTTATTTCCAGGGAAACATAGTTTTTTGTGAATAAACTGGTCGGGGAAATTAATTACAGGAGGAACATGCACAGTCTGCTCATTTCTAGCACTGCAAGTAGGTAATAATACACAACAGAAATATTACAATTTCAGCAGGATATGGCAATAAACACCTGGTGTTCCTGTGATGTCCCAGTGCTCTCTATGAGAGCCATATCGCCTGACACACCATACATGTAGCAAATGCCATTATGCGATGGGGGTGATTGAAATTCATGGAAAAATCTCGGTGATCAGAATGCTTTTTTTTTGTGGTTCAGGCCACTTTGGTTTCAGATTGCAGTGCTGACATATGCCTGTGGTTAATGCTGTGACACTGGCTTTTAAGAAAAGAAGGATTTCTAATGTTAGGTCCTATTTTGTCTGTGATTATTGCTTTAAATTGAAAGTGATTATTAATTTAAGGTTGTCATACTTGTCTTTGTCATATGGTACTGTGACAGTTTCTAGCACTTACTTTAGTTGCGCACAAAAATGTATAGTGCAGCAATTTACATATATACATATATATATACATATATATATATATATACACATATATGTATATATAAGTAATGCTGGTATTTTTTGTTGAAATCCATTCATTTGTTTGTGATTATTTCCACTTTCAGAAAAGATAAACTTGCGCCCGCCTGAACGCTCCAAATTCAGTGAAATTTTAATTAGCCATATATGGAGGCTTTAAATTTCAGATCCTTAGGAGCTCAATTCCATGCCTCACGGGGGTCGGCCCTGTCTGGTGGGGCGATGCAAAAAAAAAAAAGGAGAAAAAATGGCGCTGGCTTTCCATGCTGACCCTCCACCTACAACTGTCAGGGTTAAGCCCTCACCACCTCGGGGGGGAAAACGTGAGAGGATAAGTAAGAGAAATATCCAAGTGCTCAGGGGGGGTCAGCAGGGGAGAGGAGTGCAAAACATTCCACCCGGCTTAGTTACCTCTGTGAAGCTGGGAGATACCTGGGGGCTGCGGGGACGGCGGTCGGTGTCGGCGAGCGCCTGGTGTCGCTAAGTAAACCCACCTCGTCGGCGCCGGTAAACAGCGGAGAACAGGGGACAGCGTAAATCAAGAAGGAATGTGTCAAGAGTGCTGAACGCGGAACTCGCGGGCCCGGTTTCTAAGGAAAGGTCAAATAATTACAGAGTTATAATTAAGGTCAAGGTCTTTAAATTTCCGGGATGCCTTTACCTGTCTGGGTAATGTGCAGTTGCAGCTGCTACGGCACTCAGAGGCTGCAGCAAACAGAAAGAAAAGGTGCAGAGACACAAAGGTGCAACTATTCAGCCATCTCTCTCTCTCACACACACACACACACACACACACACTGTTATCCCTTTCATCACGACATCACTTCGGCCTCTTCCCCCTCCATCAGCAAACCTCCGACCCCCCGCCCCCCTCCACCATTGTCAGCGATGGCTTTATCCCCATGAATGCAAGGACATTGCTTGGCTGTAGGCTAGGCAGCGCCGCGCCGCTAAAGAAAGCCCCTTTGCCGATGATTTGAGCTTTCGCAGCTCCTGACAGGGGGCAGAAATCAAAATCTCTTGTTCGCCCCCGAAATTATTGCTGGATTACCTTTGTCTCCCAGAGGCGGTGCTGTCAGGACGGAATCTAACCCCAGCCTGGATTTATGACCTGTGTGCGCGAGTGCAGAGTGCAAAAAAGAGGGTGGGGGGCGGCCACGTTATTTGTGTTTGCTCTTTCCATTATATGTGTCCGTCTGACTGTGCAACCCCACCCTCGATCCCATGCCTCATCATCAGCACCGGCTCGTCTCGCCTTTGTCTCCCGTCCTCCGCGCTGACCACAGGAACAGCCGCGGCCCCGCAACGCCACCTTCCCACTTTAATGTCTCCTTACCTTACTCCGCTCGCTCTTGGCTCAGGTTTCGGTCCCCCTCCCCACCCTCAACCGTCACCCCCACCTCCCTGTCCTCTGATTTACTGCACTCCCAGTGGCTGCCAGGCAGAGGGACGGAGCTGCAGCAGCAGAAAGGGAGGTGGAGTGGCTGAGTCGGGGGCGTGGGGGTGTTCATTGTTCCCTTTCTCTCCACACTGTCTGTCTTTATTTATGACATCCCCAGCATGACCGGGGCCAACGAGTGACCCCAGGGAAAGTGTGGAGCCGGCGGTACGTTGGTGACTGTGACCCAGCTAAGTGTGGCAGTTCTCTGACTGATAACAAGACAATGGCCGCCCTCCCATCACAGCGAGGGAGTCAAACTGGGCAAAGCGAGGGCTATCACAGGATTACACAATGGTTATATGTGAGAATACAAAGGGCGACGGTCACTGTTAACGCTGATTGTTTGTTTAGAGGATGTCAGTTTGCATCCTCCCCACGGCTGAGGTAAATATACTTTCTGTTGTTGCTTTCCGGAACAGCAACAATGATGCTTCCAGGTTGTTGACATCTAAGGCCAGAGGGAGGACAGTGCTAACATGTCATGTTTCTGTGTTCAGAACTATTCATCCAGCACGTTCACTGATTCAAACATGTCTGTTCTGTTGCTTCACTTTGCCTCGCAACTTTCCTTGACTTTGGCCTTTTCGTCCATGGTTTGACTTTGTACCTATTCCACAAGATCAACTAAACAGATAAGTAGACTTCTGGGCCACGTTTTAGTTTAGTGTTTTTAAATGCACTCTGCAATAACTGCTGTTGACAAATGATTTCTTACATCTATATTTTTAATTGATGATTTGATGTTGTCGGTGATATTTCTCTAATTTGATTGCATAAATCTAAAAACTAAAAAAAAACCACCACATCTCTACATTACACAATAGTTACAAAATGTATGTCTGTATGTATGTATGTATGTGAACTCTCACTTAAGCCAATTATACATTAACTTAGTGGCTGTACAAAGGCAACTCGGTTCTTTTTTCATAAGGAAAACACTGAACAGACTCAATTTAGATTGTAATCAGGAATGTTGTTTAGTAAATTACAAATCTACTCTTGCGCTAGTTGTCTAGTTGTCCAGACACATCTGTCAGAGAGCTCGACAGGAAATGCCCCGTTAACATTTGTCACGACCAACTGGCTTTTGACGGCAGACCTACCTGGAACACCGGCTTCAAGTCAGCAACTCATGTCAAGGCAAGTGCCTGCGAGAGGTAATATAGTTAATGACCTATTTGCAGTTGTTAACAGACTGTTCGAGTTTGTAGGCGCACTAAGTGACTGGAACACCTGTTTTGACTGAGTTTTAGAGCAGGTCGGGGGGCCAAAGGAGAAAAGTCTGTCTGGGAAGCGGCTCTTGGAGGGAAGCCATTCGCAGCGGCGGAAGAGGCCGAGAATAGCGTCCGCAATAAACACAACAACTGATATGAATCAACCTCACAGCTGTCCAGGCAACTGTTCCGCACTACGCATTATTTACACACCATTACCTCTTCCTGAGTCCTGCGGTGATGGCCGTGACAGTGAGTACACACCGGGTCTGTATTCCGGAGGCTGTTCTGTTTATCGCTGCACTAGATACAACAATGACCCGTGAGCACATTTACAACCTTTAAAGCGCAGCTAATTTCCTGATTTTAAAACCGTTATTGGCGTTCAAGGAAATGATGCAAGTTACAAATTTAGTCTGGTTTCCTCCTCTGCCTCTCATTGCGATAAATGAAGTTCAAATTACTGAGAAGCAAACGTTTATAAATCGTTCAATTTTGCCAGTGGTTTACATCACCATCTTGAAGGGAAAAAAAATTACAATAATAAAAAAAAAAAATATATCTTTCAATTTTCTTTTAATATGGCCTTCTCTTTGTGGGCTAATCTTCATATGGACATGTCAAATATATCCCTTGGGTCTGTGAAACATTTCATATGACACGTCTAGTCAGCTCATGCTAACTGGACCAGGGAGCACATGGGAAATGGGAACCACAATAATAACAGGCTACGCCACAGTACACAGCTATAGGGGAGGACTAATGCATTTTTTTCAGTGCACAGAGAATGTTCATCTTATTTAGATGAGTTTGACAATGCCACCGTAAAGGCGCGTTTTCCATGACAGCGGATGTCAACCACAACGAACATTTCTGCCGCTCGCAGCCCGGCGGGACGGAAGAGAATTGAATCCAAAAAATGAAGCAGTCAGAGGAGCAGCGGCTGATGCGAGCCCGAGCTGCGTGGGCGTGCAGAAGTGCAAATGAACCTTCGACGTCTGTTTGCTTCATCAGATGTCGTCCACGCAGCGAGGGCGCATCTTGAGATCTGTTTTCCCACTCTTGCAGTGAAACGGAGCTGAGTCGCGGGAGCAGAGAAAGCTGACCCAGCGTGGGAGAAATATGGATTGTCGAGAGGTCTTTCCATGGATTTTTGTTCCCCCACGTGTTAAAATTTCCACACCTCCCCTTCCAAGTTTCTCACCATCTGCTGTGTTTGCCTTCAAAATGTAGTAAATGTTTTACTGGAGGACTTTCTGTATTTTTTCTCTTTTGAGCAGACACACACAAATGCAGCACTGCTAGCGAACAGAAAACTGGTCTGGCAGCTCGGCGAAAGGGTGACGGGAGCGGTCGAATGAGTTTGAAAGCAACTCCAGAAGTGTGAGGAATGGAGCTGCTGTGCAGATTAGGGACGGTGAACCTGCTCGACCTTGACTCATTCACCTCGAATGCACCCAGTGGCTGAAGTGCACGGCACCAGCTGCCCGACGTCCATCACTGTCCAGTTTACTGCGCACCAGCGCCGGCAGTCCCCAGTGGTTAGCGTGTTTGAACAGTGCAAAATATCATCCTTCAGCGACACGGGAAAGGATTCACACTTGAGGCTTTTCCAGTGACGCAAAGATAAAATATTGGGATACAAATATTTACGATTTGTGTCATGTCTGTGGACACAAACACGTCCTTTATCATGGAACTCGGTGACAGTCTATGCCGACGACTCAAGTCTCGCCTGTCGCTCACCGGCTTCCCGCCTGTACAGCAGACGCATTCAGACATAATGACTGGAAATGTAAGTGTCAATCAAGTGCTGAGAGTTTCTCTGCGCACCGACTGAAAGCTTGTCGGGAATCCGAGTCATCGAGAGACGTAAATTGGTTGAAGAAGAGTGAAGGAGGACTTCCTGGTGTTTGTCACGCGCATTTTGAAAATCTGCGCACAGGCGTCAAAGCGCGCACCGCCGCTCGTTGCCTGGAGAAGGTGTTTATTCGGGAGCTGCGGGACGGAACAGCCTCTCACTTAACGATCATGATTCTTCTTTGGCCCTCACCACCGACAGCGCCAGAGCTCAGTCGACTGCACCAACGCAGAGCTACCCGTCGCTAATGACAGGCATCATTATCTTTTCAAAGCATCATCAGTTTCTGCCTTTACCTTTTCCAACCGGAAGTGATGCGTGACATTGCGACGGTCAGCTCGTTAGCTAATTCGCCTACTCCCGGAGCACGAGAAGAAACCAATTACCTCGCCGCGGTTTCCGGTGGATAAGCGAAGCACCGACCGGCCCAAAAACAACAACAACAACAACAACAACAACTCATTAGGACTTGATGTCTCTGTCTCCTGAGCTGTGCTCCAATTCTTAAAAACCAAAAGGAGACTCGGCGAGGAAACTCCAAAGCCAGACTGGAGAGTGGTGTTGCGGATTATAAACAATCCTCTGATAAATGATAAATGGCAGCGAATAAGGAAAGCTCTCATTTCCCATCTTGGGGGTTGAAACCTGCGCAGTGGTCATAAGAAAATGATGAGAGATCATAAATTATTTTTTTAAAGATGCATCCAGACACCACACTGACTCGGAGCGTACAGCCTGATGGCCAGCAAACACTGAACAATACCTTAATGTTCATGATGATGAGGTAAATATTCACGATGTTCTCATAAATCTTATTGAAAAAAAAAAAAAATCAGCTACTTTGAACTTTTACGGGCGTCTGTTGACTCTTCTGGAACATAGTTCAAAATGTGTGCTTTATAAATGAATGGAAGAATTGAAAGATTTTTTTATTTTTTTAAATTCTTAGAACTGAAAAGAAGTGTGAACTTTGTGTGAAAGTGCACATATTTACACTATATGTTTGAATTAAATGCAGTCAAGTTCACACATACCTTCTTCAGTATCCAACACAAGAAACAATTATGAATCTGACAAAGTTCTTAGATGTCTGACCAGGACCTTAGGATGCTTTTTAATGTCACACTTTAGTCGTTTTACGTGATTGTGTCATAATTATTTATAATATTCATTCACTTTTATTATTGAGACACTCTAACATAGTCCTATACTGGGTCAAACAGGCCAGTGGTGTCAGTAGCAGTGATGTCATTCATCCTGGTACAATACAATGAATGTCAGTTTCATGTTTCTCATGTTTCAGAAGGCCCCGAGACACAGGAAGACCTGTGTTTGAATAAAATCTCTAAATTACCTGAGATTCAGCAGTTCACTCAATATTGATTCCCGCCCCCCGGGCCCCTATGAATTTTCCCCATCAGAAGCTGTTTGCAGTGACATCATTTGAAACGGTTATTGAGGCGTGCAGCCAAAATGCAGCCATGAGCAAATGTTTTGGCCAAAATCCAGAGGAAATGGAAATGGAGTCACGTGCGAACTGTCACCTATTTCTATTGTATGCGCGGCAAGGCAAAATAAAATGCCATTAATTACAGGCTTATTTTTGCCTCCAGTGCTAAACACACTTAAGCCAACGGGAGCGCGTTTCTGACCGAGCATTGCTGCTCCCAGCCCAATTAAAGCCAGCTCATAAATAACATAAACAATGTTGTACTCCCTCCAGGCGTTGTAGTAATCAGCCATAAGATGCTGGGGCAAAGACGCAGCCATGCACACGCACACACAAACACACACAGGTAGAATACACACATTTTTTTCCCTAAGGTGATAAAAAAAAAAGAGGGGAAACATTCTAAAGACTTTTTAATTGTCTTGGTAAAGCAGTGTTCCCGACTGATTCTGCCACCATGAGCTTTCAAGAGGAGCCAAAACGCACTTTATGCTGTTTTATTTTGTCCCTACAATTGATGTAAAGTGATTTCCTGAAACATGGCATTACCAGCACAGAGTCTTGGGTGGCTTATCGATTCTGCCAGCGCTTAGAGATCTGCGTCGTCTGCGTATTGTGGCAAGTTTCTGTTGCGTTGCTCCTCAGTCCCTGTGTGTGTGTAAAGTGCTCACTCACTGCCAAGCCTGAAACAAGCCGCGCATCGAGGCCTCGCGCTTTCAGAGGCGGATTTTTTTTTTGTTGCGGGGGGGATAAATTGGCTGCGGCTTAGGCACACAGATTGCAGGGATTTTAATTGGCCGTTGTTTCCCCCCCACCCCCCGCAAGATAATGAGGGATTCCTATGAAAACAGACGACAGGAGCCACGCGTGCTGTACGCGCGTGACGAGCGGAAGCTAAAGCTCCGACATATAAACACATTACAAAAAAAGAAGAAGAAAAAAAAAAATAAAACACACCCACACGCACACGCACGTGCACGCTCGCGCACGAGCACATTCTTTGGCAGCGGCGCAGGGAACATGCCGGTGGCCACTGTGCGCAGTATAATTGCCGAGTTTGGGGCCCCAGATGGCCCCTGCCCGGCCACGGGGCCCTTGGCTATCGCTCCTCTGCCAAAAAGCCCTCCGCGCGGAGGTCGGCAGGGGGGTGAAAATAGAAAAAAAAGAAAAAAGCTCACGTCATTCGCGCCTGACTCATTAATTGCAGCCTCCCTTTTATGATTTTTCTATTTCTGCTTAATTCCCCACTCCACTCCCTTGTGCAAAAATGTGCATGACTGCTGTTAAATTTTAATGCACTACCTCTGCCTTGACCTGCAGGCAAAGTCTGTCCCCCGTCAGCTTTAAAAAGGGAAATTAGCAACGTTGTATTGTTAATTATGGATGTGGGGAAGACGGCAGGCTGTGGGTGAGTATCTGGGCTACACAATGAACTGAAGTCTGTGTCAACAACAGTGACTACACAATAAGCACTTTTTTTTTTCTTCCTCTTTTTTGCATCTGTAGAATTGCAGAAATGCACTAAATTATTTGGAGTGAATTTTCTTCAAGATGATGCTAAACAGGTGGCGCAGTGGTTAGCGCTGCCGCCTCACAGCAAGAAGGTCGTGTGTTGGATTCCGGGCTTGAGACCTTTCTGTGTGGAGTTTGCATGTTCTCCCCGTGTCTGCGTGGGTTCTCTCCGGGTTCTCCGGCTTCCTCCCACACTCCAAAAACATGCATGTGAGGTCAATTGAATATTCTAAATTGTCCATAGGTGTGCATGTGAGTGCGAATGGTTGTTTGTTTCTATGTGGCCCTGCGATGAACTGGCGACTTGTCCAGGGTGTCACCCTGCCTTCACCCTAAGACAGCTGGGATAGGCTCCAGCAGACCCCCGTGACCCTGAGCTCAGGAAGAAGCGGGTATAGAGCATGAATGAATGAATGATGCAAAACATTTTCAACAAGCCACCACGATATTGTCACACCGTGGCGAAGTTTGTCTTGTCTTGGGTTTTTTAGTCCTGTCATTTCCTGTTTTATTTTGAAAAGCACCTAACTCTCCTCTCGTTTCAGAGCGCTCGCCCTTCGTCATGTGTCACCTGTGTGTCTGACCCGATTACCAATTGTCTTCACCTGTTCCCCATTACCGTCTGTGTGCTTAAATAATCTGTGTTTTCCTTTTCTCATCCCAGAGTGTCTTCGTCCGCAGGTCAGTCACCCGAGGATGTTCACAGCCCTTGGCCACCGTCACAGAAATTGCTGCATGAGATTTTTAACTTTTATAGCTTGGTTTAGATTTCTAGTCTTAGTTTCTTTTCATAGCTGTTTGGTTTTCCTCTTCCAGAGTGATTTTGATCTCTAGATCCTTAGCCTTTTTCCTCCTCCTGGAGTTTTTCGATCATTCACCGAGCCAAAGCTAGGTTAATTTAGGAATTTCATAGCCTATTTTGTCATTCCTTTTAGAGGTCATTGGTGATTCCAATAAAGTCTGGTATATCTAAGATCTCTGAGTCCTCCCTTGAGTCTCGGCTTGACAGTTATTATCAATATGATGATGCAGTGGACGTAAATGGAGCTTGATAAAGCAAACAAATTCTCAGTACTTGCAGCACCCTACAGTCTCTTTCCTGGTCAAAGTAATGTTGAACTATGCTGGCTAGGAATGCTAGCTCTCGTTAGCTAGCATTCCTACACCTAGCTAGCTACATTTGCTACAGTCTATATATGACATGGATGTCGGATACAGTATTGTGTCCTAAGGACACTACTTTCTGTGCCTGTGCGCATTTTGTACCGCGGTATTATTCTACATGTGAATCACGTCATAATCTAAGAGATTTACACATGCTCTAAGCCAGATGTACTCATATATGGGAGGGGCCTTGCGTCTTTTCTTTCTACACAGCCATTATTGTGTGAGTATTTCCGCACGTGCAATGGCAGATTAGTGTGGCATAGCTAAACTCATTCACAATTCAAAACTGACAATTAATCCGGAACCTTCCCGCTGGCATTTCCTCTTGGAGGGCAGAGCCAGCAGATGTAGTTAAAATAAATAAATAAATAAAAAAACAACTCTGCACACAGAGACACCAACAACCAATCAGAGGAACTGAGGCATGTGATCAAAGCAGCGTGACAACCGGTCAAGAGAGAAAAAAAAAAAACCTGCAAAGATGCTGTACACACAAAAAGTGTCGATGGATCGACCGCCAGACCCATAATCCAATCTGTGAATGTACTCTTCACCTATGGGAGGTCCATGTCGCAGGATGATAAAATTGGCAAAGCCACAGACAAAACACTACAATACCACACAAAAAACTACAGGGGGACGTGGGGAAGGTATGAGTTGGTCAGTGTTGTATTGTTTACAATCCATCCCGATGTGAAGGGGCATGTTTAGCATCAGTGCTACACATTGTATGCCTAGGCCAATATGCATGCATATACATTTCACATATGCAGTGATGAAGCTAAGACACACTCACTGTAGGGCATCCTGCACTCCTATGGTGTAACCACCGTGAAGGCAGGATGGACACGATTAAGATGGCATATAGTGATGCTCTTAGAATCTTATTAAAGCTTCCACGGTGGTAAAGTGCAATCAAGATGTTTGTGAACTGTCATGCTCCCACTTTCCAAGCACTACTCACGATTTATATGTATAAATTTAGGTGGCGGTTGACTGAGTCAAGGAATGGGATCATTGTGTATTTAACTGATCCTAGCAAAAGTGAGACCATAAATTCCTCGAGCCTTTGGAAATATTGGAACCATCATTTGTATGTATTTTAACCACTGGGGGCACTTTTATCTTTTATGGTTGTCTGTGTACTATGTGTGTTTTTTTTTTTTATATACAAACCTTGAGTCTGTCAAGAAAGAATAAAGAAGAATTCTATGTGTGTACTCATGCCTATGATGTCCCATGCACATGCATTTCAAAAACAAACGGCACGATAATCCTCTCAGGGGCCTTGAGTGATGCCACAGTTTTTCATGGCCTGCTCAGATGTCAGTATACTGGAGCGCTGCAAACCCTTCTTTGTTGAAGGGCTGCCTGGGCTACAGAGTCATTCCTGGTCCAGACAAAGAAATCTGTTGTATCATTGTTGGTTTTTTGTTTTTGCCAGAACGAATCTGTATTTATTCAAGATTAAACCGTGATATGTGTGTCCGTGCATAAAGGCAGGGTCTAAACGTTACCCCTTAACACCTGATCCTACATGCACATGCACACACACACACACACACACACACACACACACATGCAGGGATGTGTCATCATTCCAGGATGTTGCCTTTTGTGCTCCCCTGAGAAGGTTCTATTGATCAGAGTGGAATCTCCCTAATTAGACCTTCCCTGCGTGGGATGGACTGGAGTGTGGGGGAGGGGATCACTGGGAATGGGACAAGCGCACGAGACCATAAAAATGACAGAGAGCACAATCGGATGAGGCATCCAAACTTGTTGCGCAGCGGTGGATTTTGACGCGGCTCGGCTGCCGAGGGAGAGGGAACATTTGCATGTAAGTAACGAGCATAACGACACAAAGGGGTTGCGCGGGGATGGAAATGAGACAAAAGCCAGTGATGTGAGTTTACGGCATAAATCTTGGATAATCGCGCAGCGTTCCTTGCTGAGGAAACAGCCGAGGAACAAAGGCTGAGCTTGGATTGGTTCCAATCACCCTTCTAGCATTCCGGTCCCCCAGGGATTCAATTAAAACATGCAATTATCTGTTGTTGGCGACACACACCAGCTCCCCTTCGCCACCCCCCCCCACCCCAGACCCCCCAAACAACTGTCCCTCCACCACCTACTTCACTCGTGTAGCTGCGGGACAGATGTGCGCCTCCCCCCGCGGCACCTCGGCTAATTTTAAAATCGTACACTGACGGTGATGAGGCATCAAAGTATATTTTTAGGAGCCCACGCACGGCATTGATTGCAATTAAACGCATCTGTCCAATTCTTACTTTGTTTAATTGGTGTATTTGATTTATCCAAGCTGCAATCTGAACATTGAGCCACTAATGGCCAACTCAATGCCACAGGATGTCAGCCAGGGTAGATCCTTGGTGTCTGCAATCTGGGGGGCGTCCTTGGAGATGACAGCAGAGCCAAGGCCATCTCAGACCACCTCCAGAATGGGAGAGTAGAGAGGACAGAGGGGCCTGGCTGAGAGCTCCACCCAACTGAACAATGAAGGAATCAGCCTGGATGCACTGCATTATGCTAGCAAGACCAACACAACCGCTGAGGGATGAGAACAGATCCCACAACCACGGTGGACAGCAGGAGAAGGAGGCGCCAGGCTGCCGTAGCAGCGTATGGATCTTACACCTGCAACTGAGACTCCCTCTGTTTCAATGATATCAACATTTAACATTTAACTGTTGTTTTGTTTTGTTTTGTTTTGAATACAAAAACAACAAAGTCAATCTAGATAAAAATTTCTTAAGTGTTTTCAGTGGGATTTGGGAACATTTGCCACATTTTCCTTGGGACCTTCTCCACTTCTTTTGGTCATCAAATCTTTTTAAATGGATCATGGATTGAAAGGGAAATAAACACATTCAGCGATTACAATATTTGTATGATCAACCAAACACAGGCTTCAAATGTGTGTTGAGAAAAAATAGATCTAATGTTAGATACTAAGGGCCAATTCCAATTCCTCCCTTAACCCTCAATCTCAACCCTCACCCTGAACCCTCAATCTTTGTCACTCAGTCTTGGCCCTCAAAAATAAGTGTAAGGGCTATCTTGTGACTTAGAAATGGGACACCCCTTAAGTGCAGTTACATCTTCAGACTGTGGGGGGCGGCCTTACGCCAAAGCTACATCCAGTCTGTCAAGAAGACGACGATGACGACGACGATGACGACGACGACGACGACGACGAAAAAGAAGAAGTCCTCCGTCGCTACACAATGAGGTATACAAGTAACGTGAGGCCGGGACTGCCGGTTCGGCTGACAAACATTGTAAAGTAAAAAAAAAAAAAAATGTTACGCAACAACGATGACAATAATCCATAAAAAAGTCTTAAACTAAGACAATAAAATGGTTTCGTAATATTTATATCTTTATTAACTAAGAAAATACTTCCATTTGTAGCTCGCTTTTTTCATCGCCATCTTTTTCGAAGATGTCTTGGCGAAAATACACAATGCCTTCTGGGTAGCCCTTACTTCCAAGGGTGGTGCTGGAGAATCTCAATATTGAGGGCGATACTTGACGTTCTGAGAATCGGGACAGCACTTTGAGATTGAGGGTTAAGGGAGGAATTGGAATTCACCCTAAATCTGAATCTGAATCTTACTAATAGGTTTATGAGATTTGAAAAGTAACAAAGCAACTTTGCAGAATGGCTGCATACAGCCACTGCAGCAAAATATGCTAATAATTGTTGGGGGAGAGAGACACAAAGTCCTTGTATTTTCTGTTTTTCATTTTTTGTGTCAGTACATTCTGTTATTCATTTTGTTTCAGGCAAGATCTCTTTTTCAGATCTGAGTTACATAAACAATCCAAGTTGGACCACCATTCGAACGAAAACAAACCACAGGCACTGTTTTTATTACGATTATCATAAATGCTCGGATTATTAAGAATCTTTAAAATCCTCCCAAAAGCCATTTGGCTTCGTACAGATAAAAAAAAAAAAAAGGCAGTGTAGAGAGGGGTTGCAATAGAGAGTTAATGACATTCCTTGTATATAAAACACAAACTAAAAAGTGACTGTGACATGTTGCTTGACAAGGTAAAGCAAAGCAATTTCACTTCCACTTTTAAGCCATGTCCAAAAGGGGGGAATGCAAAACGTAGAAGGTTTTGATTTTAATCACCATAAGTTCAAATAAGATTTCCCTAAACCTAAAATGATGATGATGATGTTGTTGTGATAATGAGACAAACCACAGCTAAGAGTGGATGAGAACTGACAGTCACAGCTTAATTATTTGTGGGACTGCTTTCAACAGAATCATTTTTAATACCAGAATTCACAACCTGAAATGAACCCTGCCATTAAAAAAAACATCATGCCCATTTTTTTTTTTAATTTTTTTTTTCCTTAAGCCCACCACCATTTTTTAACTGTCACACATCACCACAGGTTGGCAGGTGAGTCTGCAGCAGCTGTGATTTGTGTATCTTCCATCAAACTGAATCCCTTCTCCTTGGCTGTCATTTCAAACTTTCACTAAGAAGGAAAAAAAAAAAAAAGGAAAACAGCTAATTAAATGTGACAAAACTGTCAAACGTCTTCGCTAGTTTGGGGGACGTTGTTTGCTGAGGCAGGCTTGAGACGAGGACGTCGCTCCTGTTGTCGGGGGGCGGGCGGCCCCGGCGGTGAACTCATCAAGCGGCCCACTTCCACCATCGAAGCCGGTCCACTCGACCGCCGCGCACTAATAAAGCTCCGCCGAGCGGCAGCATCAGAGAGCCGTCTCGGCTCCTCCGCTCGCCGCCTCCGCTCACGTCCGTCCGAAAATTGCACAGGCGCGCGGTCTGAAGTGGCCCCGCAAAGTTGTGGGCTGGTGTCAGAACGAATGTGCTAATTAGGTGGGGGCGGAAACTTCAAGTATTATTTTGCCGGGAAAATGTGGAAAAACTGACGGGAACGTCGACGCCGAACGGCCTCCGCCGCCGTCGCAAGTTGGCCAAAGTCTCGAATGTGCTGCCTCGTCTGATACTTGGAACAGCGCTCGCAGAGACACTTCACTTCCACTGACACGAGCTACAAGAAGAACTGCTACTGCAATGAATAAATGCATTCATTTCAAAGTAAAGGTCATTTTAATCAGTTATATTTAATGTAATGTAATTAGATTGCAGTTACTTTTGAAATTATTCATGATTACAATTTTAATTGCATATGACCAACATTTACAATAAAGGCTGGGCTTCATGTTTAATTTTTTATTGTTGCTTTGCATGTTTTTCTTGTACACTGTCTTGGCACCTTTCGTTCTGTTTTTCTGCACATACGAAAGTTTGATAATATTCTGATGCTTCTGATTGGTTATTTTGTCAAGTTCAGAATTGTAACAAAAATGGCAAAAAGAGTTACGCACACATTTGCAAATTGTGCAAAAATGTAGCATTTCCAATGGGGTTGATTGAGTGCTAAATTGAATGTAAAATGGTTGGTTTAGCAGGCAGGCATAGCTTTGCAAAAATGTGATTGATTCAGCTGATTTAAGAGATTGCAGGTTACGCTGCAATGACTTTATATTTCAGAATGATTCCACAGTGAAATGTGGTACTGAAGTCTGACACTGTTAAGGCAGTTTTTTGTTGTTGTTGTTTTCATCGCTGCTGGAATCTCAACACTGTCAGGTCTTAACAGTTGAGAACATGTATTGAAAATTTAGAAGAGTAACCAAAATGTAATCCAATGTGATTAGTTACATTACTTTGATAAAGTAACTGAAATAGCACCACTACCATTACATTTCCAATAGGGTAACTTGTAATTGCAAAGTAATCCTCCCAGCACTGAGGACATTTCCCCGTGCGCCGCGTGCAACAGAGCTCAAAGCGCGTGGTGCGTTTTTGAACACGGACGCCTCACTTTCATCTCTTGATCTAAATTAATGTTGTGGTCGATAGCGGCGTTCAAAGTCTCGACTCTGTGAATAATTAAAGCCAATGAGTAAAAAGGTGCCCCTTTACATTCCATACAGTGTTTTTCCCGGGCAGCTGCCCTTCGCTCCTCGTTGGCCTTTGTTCATTTCCAGCCTTTTTATGCCTTTGTTTTCAGCCCACAACATTATAATATAACAACAATTTCAAATAAATATATTTTTTTTTTAATACCGAGTATGTTCATCTGTCTCCTCCCATGATCCCCTGCTGTCCGCAGCCCATCTTCACAGCGGTGTGTGTTCCTGCCGTGGTGTGGTTCTGTGCACATCACTCATCCAATAATCAAATTAGGATGTACTGCAGTAAAACACGTCCTCACCTGCCGCTGGTGTGCAGAGCAGCTGAGCTTCTGCTGAGCAAACGAGCATCATGCGGACCATCGCTGCTTCATGGACAATGTCAAACGACCCAGTCCATAATATCTCTTGGTGTTTCTTCTGTCATGTCCACTGCAGTCTGGTGTTTAGTCGTTGCACATTAATCTGTCAGCGAAGAGTGAATGTGCCTCTTTTAAGGTTGTCCTATTTAGGCAATTTGTGTGTTGCTTCTTAAATCCATCAAAAAAAAAAAGTGCAGCAGATAGACTGTAAAGGAACCGATTTGTCAAGACAAACCTACTGGAGTCGTGGCAAAGCAGTGCACGGTCCTTATTGTGGGTGCGGTGCAGGTAAATGAAAGATTTTGTCTTTTGTAACGGCAGCAAGAAAGACATGAAGAAAGAGAGAAGGAACCGCATGCCGAGGAGGAGCAGAAGGAAGGAAAAACACTCAGCGGCGCCGGTATCGTGACGCCACAATTCCCCTGTGTTCTTTTTCTTGCAGCTGCTCTGTCACAAGTTGTGTGAGTCCTGCGTGTGTGTGTTGCAGCGACAGCCGGGATTGTGTCCGCGGCCAACAAAAATCCACAACGTTGTCGCGGGCCGGGTGCGTCACGCTGCGACGTGGTTCCCTCGGCTGTGATGAGCGGCTGCTTGCGCTTTATCTTCCGGCGGCCACAAAGCTGGAAGCCCAACGGAAGCAGCGGCTGGACGGAGATACAGAGAGGTGGTGCGAGAATCCCCAGCGAGACACGCCGCTTAAAGCCGCCGATAAAAAGCAGCCGTTTGTGTGAGAAGACTCCACTTTTTTTTCTCCTTTTCCTTTTGTCCGTTTTTTCAGAGCTCCTTTAAACTTTAACCCCCCCCCCCCGCAGAAGGCGTCTTCTTCCCCCAGCACTTCATGCAACATTGATCGCTCCCATCGATCGTGTCTGTCCTTCAACGGCGGGGAGACGACTCACATAAAACACCCCGAAAAACACACAGACACGCACGCACGCGCACGGAGGATAACACACAGACACGCCTCATAACACAAACATGTCAGGCCACGAGGCGGATGCACCGGGAAAATGAATGAAAGTTAAGCTCTCCTTTGTCTCTCCAGCCAAACCCCCTTCTCTTCCTCCTCCTCCTCCTCCTCCTCCTCCTCCTCCCCTGTAGGTAACAATGTACACCGAGGTCACGCGGCAGAGACTCGTGGCTTCCTCCAGTTTAATTTGTGTGAGGACAGGGTGGAAATCTCTTCACTTTCAATCGCCGCCGCTGCCGTCGGGCTGTTTCCCGACAATGAGAAGCGAGCGGCTGACCTTGCGCGGCCGGCCGGCGAACACGAGAAAAGGCATTAATATTTCATTCTCTCGCTCGGAGCCTCCCTCTCCTGCGTTCACAGGGCCCGTCTCCCCCCGAAGGGAGATAAATTGTGACCACCGGGGCCCCGGCGTGTTGCGTGCGTGTCCTTTTTATTCCCTTGATGAGTTTATATTGCCACAAAAGTGTGTTTATTTCCTGTTTATCAAGCGCCGTTGGAAAGAAATTTTCCCCCTCGGGCGAAAACAGTCACAGGTATAGGGGGAAAGAAAAGGTGGCATTTCTGTTGGGAGAGAACGCCTGGAAAATTCTGGGTCTTCTTGCCGGATCGTATTTTCTCTCCGTGTGAAAAAAACGCTGAAGGGAATCTTGCCAGCTAGCTCCCAATTTGGATAATTTCAGCGTGTGACTCATACGACTTGACTAACAAAACACATTGGAAATGCATTCATAATGTTTAACATGAGCAGACCGGGACTCGACGGGCTCAACCAAGTGAACGAAAACAACGCGACTGCCTGAATTTTACCAGCTGAAATTTACGCTAATGTTTTTAAGGTGGCAATTTACAGGCGTCACCGTGTAAAACGTGGCTCAGGATGAACTCCATTTACAACAGAAGGTCCAAGTGCAAGCGCTTGATGTGAGGCACACATATGTGGCAGCCAATTTGCAAACATACGCTGAATATGGAAATTAATCATGATGCAAAGCAACAGACACTTTTTTTTTTTTTGTTTATGAATGCATAACAGAGAATCCTGGCTCCTGCCCCATCACTAAATAAAACAAATGTATAACGCATATTGCAGCCATGTGAGAGCAGACTGTGACTCACACAATGCTGCCATTGAGCCAGTCGATTAAAAAAAACAAGAAGCCTGTAACTGTGTTTAATTGAAATTTAGCTAATAAAAAAACTCATAGCTTTGCCAAATGACTTTCCACAACGACGTCCTCGGGGGTGGGGTGGGAGGGGGGGGGAGGAGGCAGGGGCAAGGGGGGGGGGGGGGTAGACGTAAAGCGCCACGCTACAGGCACGTGAGGGAAATAAATAAATAAAAAGCTTTGGGGAGGAATTAGATTTAATAGCAAGCAAGTGAGAAATTAGCATAACCAGATGTAGCCGCCTTTGATTTGATTTCATTGCCTTAATTGGATTTCATGTGCTGTGCAGCAATGGCCATAAACTAGGGGCGCCGGACCTGACAGCGGCTCTGCCTGGATTGCCGTTGCCGTTCTGGGATGATATTAAACCAATATGAGTGGAGAATGTTAATGAACAGAGCCGTTGTCACACAAGGTCTGTCCGCACGCTTGGCAAAGAAAGAGCCTGCGCTGGGGGAACTCCGGAATTTACAGCTATTCCAACTTTCTTTTGAATTTCAAGGAGGCGGGCGGGAGAGGAACAGGCACGCTCGAGGCCTGTGATCACATTCACAGATATGCATCTGTTCGACATGCTCGTTGAGGTTGTACCTGTAACTAGGCGCTCTGAATCAAAATGTCAGAACGTGCGTGCGGGCCAAGCGGTGAATGTTTGCGGCGATGTTCCGCCATATGCTGTGTGCAGCTGCGGCTGTAGACATAAAAGCTAAATGGGCGCGTGAGCTGTGAGTTGATCGTGCAGGTCCCATCAGGCGCCGCGCACGCTGGGGGTCAGCGTCGCATGAAGCGACAGCGTTAATTTTGCTTTAATTAATTAAAAAAAAAAAAAAAAAATAAATCTCGATTCTGTCTTTAAAGCGGCAGTACGTGATTTTCATGATTGTCAGATTTAAGGAGGTACAAAAATGGCATGTGAAGCTCGAGTCATTTTATTTCATTTGGGGTATAGCGTCACATTACACGCGCGTAAGTCTTGCTCTACTTTTCGCACGTCCATGTTGGTCGGTCGCACAACCTACTTCGTGAATACAGAGAAACAACCGCCCCTGTTTTGAAAACCAAACGGCCAAAAGCAGAACAAAGAGCTGCAGAGCAGTCCAATGAAATTGTCCTGCATAATTTTAGCATTATAACGTTAGCATGTCCAACGTCGTACACATACATTGTCAATCGACTTATTGCTTGTTCACCTGTTACAAGCCTTGGAAGGGGGCAGAGCAATGGAGGTGAGGAGCGTGAGGAGGCGGGGCTTCTAAGCCTCTCTGTTTTGGTTGACATGCAGGTGCTCAGCTGCGCTCTCCAGTGGTTGGAAAAACTCCATATAGCCACTGGAAGAATGATTTTGCTCTGGGACCACTAAATGAAATTTTCTACCACAATAACCCCCTTTTGTTCTTAAACAATAAGCAATTACTGCTTCACATCATGACCTGAGTTAGTTGGGTGTGAAATGAAATCCCAAGCCGAATCGTCGAACTTTATCAGACAAATACCCAATTTGTGAAGCTTATACTATGTAATCACACACTTTCTTTGGAATCCCTCGAAGGAACGCATTCATGCAGGGTGACGTCGTGCATTCTAAGGGCCTCAGCTGTCAGCTTTCAGTCATTTAGCACAATGTAATTACCATTAGGTCCATTAAGTGACGGCTTACAAGGTGTAAGGTAAAGCACATATTGGTGTGACTCCAATTAGCTGTGCTCTGCTGTCAGCGAACTCTTCTCTTGACAATGACTGAGCTTGCTGCACGAACAGCGGTTAAGTCACCTTTCAGTCTGCTTGTACACAACTTAAAATGTTGCCATTGGGAATACAAAAAACCATGTATTACGCCAGGAAAATCTTCTTTACACTCTTGTCATATTTCCAGT
Organism: Thamnaconus septentrionalis; assembly: GCA_009823395.1. Lineage (NCBI taxonomy): Eukaryota > Metazoa > Chordata > Actinopteri > Tetraodontiformes > Monacanthidae > Thamnaconus > Thamnaconus septentrionalis. Next base: position 10,521,120 of record CM020504.1, read on the forward strand.
GAAAAAACATCACCTAGATATCCAGTGATTTACCACACAGTACAGCTTGGGCATCTGATTTTCTGACAGATCCAGCTTGGAAAGCTCCCCTCTGAATAAACTTCAGCCGGCCTCAGCATTGCGGGACCAATACGCATCCCTTGAGTGGGGGGGGGGCAAAAAATGTTCTAGCTGCAGCCTGGCCAGCCTACAGCTGCGACAAAGGCAGGGAGCTGCTGCAGGATTATAAATCATGGCTGCAATAGGATGTAATAGTGGCAGCTGTATTAGCACCATCCAACATTTTCCAGAGAGGAGTGAGAGCTTTTAGCCTCATCCGCTGAAGAAATATGATCGTTCAGATTTTAGCATTAGTGAAAAAGCTTTAATTTCTTCCTTTTTTGAGGGCATAGGGGTGTTCAGTAGCATCCAATAGAGTTAAAGCGCACTGCAAACCATGTTATAAGTTATTTCCCATGTCCCAATACTTGGTTTGATATCATTCTTACATGAGTGATGTTGCCAGGGTGAAACCATAAAAATCCGAGCAGATGCACAATCTGGGCCAGCATAGATACGTGGTGACCTGATATGAGCAACTACACTGCAAATGGACTTGCTTTTCATGGAATTTATGGAATAAATATGTGACTTTAATCCAAGTGATTTAAAAAATAAAAAGTTTTCTTCTGGTGTGCGAAGCTTCCATCATACATCAGCCTGCTATAAATCAGTCTCCTGGGAAGGTGTCGGGCAGGCGATCTGAAGAAACTGCTTTGAATGTGAGAGTGGTTCGCTTCACACACCACAGGCTCATCATGAAAACAGTATATATATATATATATATATATATATATATATATATATATATATATATATATATATATATATATATATATATATATATATATATATATATATATATATATATATATATATATATATATATATGTATGTATTGCAATGTTAATAAATTAAGCAATGTAGGTCGTTGCAATGCCATATTTTTTCATAAAACTTTATCCAACATGATACCTGGGCAGAACTCGACACCCTCGGAGATTTCATTGAAAGAGCCTAAAGATTCTGCGAGTGCTGCCCGTCTCCGGCGAGACGGAGAGAGAAATCCCGCATACATCCCTCACGACTTAACGGCTCAGCAGGTTGCTTTTTCTCATTTGCTTTCTTCTGATTGAGTCTCAGAAAGCAGTGGTCAGCTGCCCGTGGAGCCGCTCTCCAATCATTACCATTTTAATGTCTGCAAAACACACACAGCGGGACTCTCGAGGTAAATGGCAAGAGGGGTCGGCTTTAAATATGGGGAGGGGGAGGGGTTTGGAGGGGTGCGTTCAAAAAAGGCAAAAATCACAGCGGAAAAGTTCCAACTGCGTCCCACATTACCCTGAGGAGTGCCGCTGCGTTCCTCTCTTGCTTTTTTTTAAATTCCACATGATTTCCCTCGATTTGCTTTTTCTTTACCTGAGTGAAGCCAAAGACTCTGTGATGAAGGCAGCGATTGCTGTGACATTTTTTTGCACTTCCTCTAACCCAGAAACTACGATTTCAGCCGGGGCCACTTCAAATGTCTCCCTCCTACACGGACGTCAATAATATTGCCATGTGTGCAGGGTTTTTTTGTGTGTGTGTGTGTGTGTGTGCGTGTGTGGCCACACTTACATTTGTTATCCTTTACTTTTGTACCTCCCACGCGCCTCCGCCGCGCATCAGCCTTGCCGCTGCCAAAATGGCTGCGACGGACAAAGAGCCGGTCCGCCATTAGAGTAATTGGTCAATTTAGCCGGCGCTGCAGCTGAGAGTGGCTTTTCACAAGTGGCTTTCCATGAATAACAAATTAGACGTTACCTGGTGACTGCAGGTCCAACAAGTTGGTCTGTCTGCTGTGTGGTTGGAAAAAAAAAAAAAAAACAACAACCTTGCACTTATCAACAATTTAATTTGAATTAAAAAAAAAAAAAGTTCCCTCTTCTTTTCCAATATGCGTTTAAATGAGTTTTACAGAATGCGCATCCACAGCCCACATGTTTTGCATATATAATGTCTGCACACATGCACACTTCTCTCGCAGCACAAAGTACACTCTTGCTTACTGCCTGCTATGTTCACAGCCCAAGACTATTATTTTCCTTGGTATCTAATTGCATTAAAGCCAAATAGAGCAACTGCAATTGTGATGGTGAGACGCTGTTTTGCATCAAGTCTCTATTAAATCTTCTTAAAGGCCTTCTTAAAGTCTTTTTGTTTGTCTGTTCCCTTTGTTGTTGTTGTTAATTAGACTGAATGGAGCAGCACTTATTTCTTTCTTTAAAGATGGTTTCTTTTTTGCCATTTAGCCTCCATCAGATTTGCATTAAAATCCTTTGAGGGACAAACCTTGAATGGGTTTGTCCTTGTCTTTGCTCCTGACAGGCAATCAAGGTGCTAGCTTGATGGATGCGTGCACACATACGCTGTTTTTTCCATCATGAAATGCATTTGTTATAAACTTTTCTATTTAAAAAATTATCTAAATAGATGTTCATCTGTGAGGCTGGAAAAAAAAAGCCCAAAGATTGTGTGTGTGTTTGCAGTTCAGCGAGAAGATAAAAAAAACAAAAAACAGAAAAACAGAAAAAGTGGAACAGCGTCTGAAAATGTATTCGTGCTGATTTGTGACCTGCGGTGTCTCGCCGCTGATGAGCTGCCAGTGAGAAGCCACGACCTTTCCCCACCTCTCCACCAGACATCATGTGTGACCCATTCAGGCCCCTTCAAACAAGCCCCAATCAAAGGCTGGGCACACTCCTCTGTGGCCCTGCATTTATGGCACTAGCGTGACAGTTCATTTCAATTCAATGCGGCTCTGATAAGCAACGTTTGAGGCCCGGGGAAGACCCGCTATTTCCCTCCAGCGCTATCAGGTGGGTAGATAACGGAAATAACAGACCGGGACTTCTAAGTGGCCGCGTTCACACAAAGGAAAGACAAAACGCAGTGCCGGTGAAAGGAATGATTTTGCTCTTTAAATTAGACCTGACATTTGGAATTTTCTTCAGTGCGACTCTTCAAAATTACCTTCCCTTTTCACTGGGCTTCGCAAAAAAAAAAAAAAAAAAAAAAAAGTCGCCTGTATTATTTGTTCATGGTATTTGGCCATCTGCCAATCATTCCTCATTCATAAGCCACAGCGGCGAAATAAAATCATTTATCCCATCTATATCCAGATGGCAACACTTGGAAAATACACAATCAATAGATAATCTCTGGTTCCTTTCCTTGCTTTTTTCCGCCCCCCGAGCGTTATTCAGATGTGTTGATATGCAAACAAGCGCTAAAGACTCTGTCGTCAGGGTCGCCAGTCGCACGGCTCTGCGACCCCGCGGTCAAGCCTATATATCCACTGATGGGCGGCGCATTAATATGGACATCGATCGAGGGCTCATCTGGCTGGCAGCTCGCCGGCAGGCAGCCGCGAGCAGCCAGCAAGTCAATCACCAAGCAGTAGATTATTTAATAGCAGAATATAAAAACCCTGGACGGGATAAAAATCCAGTGTTACCGCGGCGTTATTATCTAATCTGTCAGCGCCCCCGCCCACCACCCCTCGCCGACTCCAATAAATCACCTTGTTTGTTTGTCCTTGTGTCCTGTCCACACGGACGCCCCAGACCACCTGGCGCCCAGTAAGCTGTAATAATGATGATATAAGATGGTGGGTGATATTATGCGCCGCCCGGAAAAGAGAAAAGAAACTTCACGGCCCTTAGCACCCGCCGCCCTGCATTTTAATGAGCTCACCTGCACGGCGGCGGCGGCGGCGAGGAGAAAAAGAGAAAAGGCGCTGACTGATCGCATCTTTTTTTGATCAGCGCCTGGATTATCCATCAGTCTTCACACAAAAGGAGGCGAGCGCCGAAACGAGACAGTGGGGCGCTGGGAACAGGGGATCCGAGGCGCCGTCAAGCCCATATTTTCCACCTTGCTGATTTAAATGTCATTGGCCAAAAGGCACGTGCGGTGCAACTTTCTTCTCCGTCTGAGTTGATGTTGTGGCCGGTTCATTGGTTAACTGACGCCGTTGACAAACTAACACAAATACGAAGTTTCCATGACAGACAACTAATAGAAGCCCCCCCCAAAAAAAGAAAGAAAATCGTGTGTCATTTGTGATGATATTGTTCATTATCATCTATTTTGAATGTGTCCACGTGCTTATTTCTGACGAGGGAAACTCCTCATCGGAAAACCAAATCAGACGCTGCTCACAGGACTCTCCGCCGCGACTCCTGAGTCTAATTCTGGGGCAAGCCGCATGTATTTTGTGTGGCTTCTCCGAGTGCCTTTAACTCCTCCTTCCAAGCGGCGGCCTGATTACCCTTTTAAACGGAGGAGCCTAATTGCCATTAACAAAGTGTCTGACAGGCTCTAGACTCTCGCCTCTCCTCCTGCGCAGCCGGTGCTGGAGTCACTCGCGGTCAAAGCAAATCCCTCCCAGTGAAATCCACTCCTTTCTCTGAAACATTTATTGCCTCTGAGAGCGCGTGCGGTGATCTGGATGAGGAGCCGCAGCCAAGAATAAGACACTTTCCCATGGCCGCCGCCTCACGTGACCGCTGCCGCCAAACTTTCGTGTGTAGCGGTGCGACAGTGGAGCACGACAGCACAAACTCCTTTGCTTCAAAACAATTAACCTGGTTTAATTGCATTAAATGTCATCACAAAGGCTTCAACTGGCTTAAATAAGATGGTTTAAATCCTCACAAGCTCATGACTGTTATGACACGCAAGCTAATTAAAAACTTCACGTTAACCCACCAACTTCTAAAACCAAAACACGAAAACCTGCGTTTTTGCAACCCGTAATCTTTACATAAATAATGTCAAGTGTGTGCAACACATCCACACACGACATATATCACAGGATGTATGTATGCATAGATGGGGCAGTCTAATTATATGGGGAGCGTCTTCACGCTATAGCGTATTAAAGTGACTATTTTAGCGTCGGCTTAACAGATGTGCAATAAGTCAGTGCCAACGCCCGTCCCACTGAAAAACAAAAATAAAATCTCTTTCCGTCTTTAATATGTTCGAAATCTGCACGTTTGATGGGTAAATGCACTTTGCACTTAATCTCAGTCTTGGTATTTGATATCATGACGTTCCATACTGACTAGTTTCTTTAGAATCACCAACAGCATTAGAAAGGATGAAATAACCCGGCTTCAGGTTTGGCAGTGTGATGTTATGGGATAAAAAAAAGCTAGTGGTGAAAAGCATTTATTGTCTGACACCACTGTGATTAAAATAACTGACAGATTAGCATTAACGAGGGAATGATTCCTCTCACTCTCTCCCTCTCTCTCTCCACACTGTTGTTTGTAATACAGTGAGGCTCTCCTGCTGTTGCTCCATTAACTTCTTATCTAATCTAGAGCATCTCTGCAGCGCAACCGCTCCCTTCGCCCAGACAGACTGTTGCTGGTTTCCAGCCAAACCGCAAAACCAGTCAGACCTCCGGCAGCACGGACCACAAATTGTTAACCGTCCCAAAGTCTCTGTTCAGGTCTTAAACCACAGTGTATACTTTTTACTTCTTGTGTAACACAAAAAAACAATTGTGACCAAAACAAAAACAAGAAAGCCCACATAAGATAAAGAAAAACAACATATACAAAATAATGTCCTTGGCCAATGCTACGTCTGCTTTCCCTTACTGAAATTCTTCATCGTAATAAGAAAAAAAAAATGCTTTCCAGTGAAGGCATCTGAATGAACCGCACCCCCACTGGGCTAGTTTTCCCCCTGCTTGCGAAAAATATAGACCCACCGAGACAAAACGTGACACAAAGATGAATTTGAAGGCGCCGCGGCCGTGGAATTGGAAAGTCATTTCCTGGCTGTGAATGAAAGCGGAGTGACCCCTGCCAACCATTATAGCGCAGCCAGGCGGCGCTGAAGAAAAGGGGAGGGGTCTTGAGTACGTGAGGCTGACCCCTGTTTGCAAGGACCGCATTACATGTAGGACACATCATCCTGCCTTGTCAGATGAGACCTGTCTGTTCATTGGAGGAAGTCGGTGTGCGAGGCTGCGCGGCTGTGGTTGCCGGCCAGATGGACCAACACATGGCTGGGCCATTGTTATTCAGATGCCGTGTGCGCTGCGTCACTCTTAATGAAGCGCAAGTGCACACATTCAAAAGCTTTACGGGGCAATATGGAAATGTGTATCGTCTGTTACTGTGTCCCCTCTCTGAACGAGTGCGCCTGCCATGATGCCATACACAACGACACTGCCTGTGGGAAAGACAGAATGTGACTTACTTTATTTTGGCTGTGAAACACAGAAGAAAATGATTTTTTTTTATTGGTAATAGCTTAACATACTGCCCATAAATACATTCATAAAAGTGTATACTTGCAGTACAATAAAAGTAATTTGGTAAACAGTTCTCATATACATGAGAATATACATACAATAAGTGTCTTGCTCCTAGTTAGCTGCCATTTTTTTAAGGACACCCTTAAAAAGGAAGTGAAAGGGGCACTTATTTCTCTTTTTACCCCAAGAGAGTAAAGCTGAGCACAGCACGTAAACAGCATGAAAAACCAAAACTGCTTCTCACATCGTTCAGCCCACTCGCTTCTCTCCAATGCGAAACAACAAAACCCACTGAGGGAGGGATGGAAATGGTGAGTGGCGATGTAAGTGTATCATGCAAGCATGCAAATGTCATGTTATTGACCGCTTTTTGTCACCAGAACTCTGTTACCATGACGCGTTTCCAAGGGAACCTTCTTCAAGAGTGCTGCTGCGCCACACGACACTGCTGGTTTGGTTTTAATTCTCCGATATCAGGTAAAACAAAATTGGATCCAGGTCCGACACGAATAGTGGTCCCCTTGGAAACACCGCACGGTAACTGAGTTCTGGTAACAGAAGGCAACTCTTCAGATTTTGGCTCACATCCAGCTGACAATGATGAAACGCATTACAATGTATCACGTATTGCATATTGCCAATTGTAATAACAGGATTGTGGTTACATTGTTATCATATTGAATATAAAATTGAATACTTTATTCAATTCAAATTGAAACAGGAAATGTACACCTCTAAGCTCATGTGTTCAACACTTTGGGCAAACACTCAACAGAGACTTTTTGACGTCTGAAGTCTTCATGTTCTTTGTCTGAACTGTCATTCTGAGAGTGATGCCATGACAGACAGGTGACTGAACAAACCACACAGGTCATGCAATGATTTCGAAAGGTACCGGTGGGTCTCGACCTCACTGAAAATCGTGACAGGTGCAGTTGGACGTTGACTAGGAAAGAAAATTAAGTATTCTCTCATTCTTTTGAGTCCCTTACAGGAGTAGCTTTCATTTCACCCGCTGTCCAGCTCAGCTGCTGCACGTTTGCACATCTGTGTCAGCAGCAGGGATCTTTCCGGCTGCATTCTGAGCACGCAATCCCTCCCCTCCGCTGAAAACCGAGCGTCTGCGGCAAACCCTAGAGCTGCGAGGCCGACAGACCCGACACAAACTGCAGGCACTGGGTGATTAAAGTGGGTGAGGAGGGAGGGGAGGCAGGGTGGAGGGAGGGAAAGCTGGTGTTCAGCTATTGTTGGCAAACATTATTTAATACCTCACGCCTGCTTAATGTGAAAACCAAGGCTTCAGGAAAAACATGAAGCAAAACAACAATTTGCCTGACCATCATTTCCACTGAATTGGAGTCAGATTGCTTAGCGGCGAGCGCACAGGCACACACACAGAGAAACACACACACACGCAGCGCGCTACAAGTAGCTGGATCAAGCGCTGAGACCTGTATCCCTCTGATCTGTGCTTAAACCTGACTGCAGTAGGGCTGGCGAAGCAGACAGCAGTGGAGTTGTGGGGAGCTTGAAGGGGGGGGGAATGAAATCACATTTGAGGAGGTTTAGCAAGGTTTAAAAACTAGACAAAATCCGACGTAACATTTTGGAAAATTAGAATATATCATGTCATCGAAGAAGTGCTGTGTCTTTGCGAGCCCTAATGCGAGTCGCGACAAAGTTGAACCTTTGAAGCCATTCAGTGTGAATGACGCAGACAGTTCAACGAGCGGATGCCGTGGCTGCAGCATCTGCTTTTTAATATTCCATAATAATTCCAAGGCACTGCATTAGTCTTTGAACAACCTCGCCATCAGTGCACCCCGAACCACCCGACTCTCTGACATCTCCTCAAGCTTTTATCTCCCAGTTCAGCTCAGATAGCAGCATCCTCTTCTCTTCCTCCCTCTCAACCTCCAGCACCACGGCGATGTTTCATCCTCTGCGGAGAACATTTATTTTTACCTCTGCCAAGGAGGAGGTTGTGATCACGGTTTGGTTTGTTTGTCTGTTTGTCTGAGAAGACTGCTGGCTTTTTAAACTTGGCAGAGTGATGCAGCTTGGACTGGAAGGACAGTCTTTTAAATTATGGAGCAGATCTGAATCACGCTGCACGACAAGCACGGCTGCTAATCCTTCCAGTATTTTTGTAGAAAAGGGACTAAATTACACATCCTGTGGGTAGCATTGTAATCATTATTTCTGTTCTACAGTCTGTAAAGATGATGACCTTATTGCCTATGTTTTTTCTCCGTGTTGTTAATTTGATAAGCATGCTTAGACAAAAAGCCTAAGCCTGAAATAAGTTCAGTAAGTTCACGACCCTGCGTGGGCCACATCTCATTGAATAAACAAAGCACACGCCTGTACATTACAGTCAGTTGCACAGATTGACGAGGCAATGGGACGATATTGTCTGTTTCAGCGAGTGCAAAAATCTAATGGTTTGCGCAGCACAAGGATAAATTGGAAGCGGAAGCCTTTCAGAGCCAGAGGGAGAAAATAGAGTTGGAGAGTTTGTCCTCATATTGTGTGGTTCTGTCCAGCGGGTGTAAATCCAGGCAATGGGAGTCCTCTCTGACCTCAGCCACAATGCTACCCTGCAATCACCCTCCTGTGGATGAGCCCGCCGTCCCATCTCACGGCTCTCCTTCACCCTCCATCTCTCAGCGCAATCTAAACTTCACAAGACTGCTGCTCCCAGCACTCAGGCGCTTGGTATTAACTATACCTGTGGCTGGGGGGATTTCCAGGGTCATTACCAAGACAGGGGCAGGGGCTGCGAGGGAAGAAAAGACAGGACAGAAAGAGGAGACGGGATAGTTGGGTGTGGAGGTGAAACAAGAGCCGAAACCTGTCCTCTCAGGGCAGCGCAGTGTGATACTTCATCTCTCCGTTTACATGCTGAGGGTCGTCCACAACAAGGGCCGCAGCCTATGTGGTCCACATCACCACTGCAACAGTGACGGGGATCGTTTTTGAAGAGACACTGACAGCACCATCCATCTGAATTTACAGGACGTGACATCCAGTACATCAGTCACATCACTCCATTATCCAACGCGGCAAAGTAAAAGCTGCCTAGGAAAAGCTGCCTGCAGAGACATCACCAAAGTACACCTGTTGCTAGCGCTCACGCTACATCCAGTGTTCCCTCGTGCAGCTTAACATCAAGTAGTAATGGCAGCACAGCCGGGGTGTGTGACAGCGAGAGCTGTAAACTGTTTGAACTGTGTGCGGATGCTTGACGCTTTCTTTGGTGATGCATGGGTATACAGTAATGTTCCCATTTGTGAACAGACCGTGAATAATCTAAAAACAGAGGACAAGGCTGCATGAGTCACACTAACTTGACGGATTTATGCATTTTAATCCAATAGGTCTGGACGCCCTGCCCCTGTCCAGTGATAATTGATGCTTTCTGTTACAGTTGTAACCATGTAAATTGCCACATCACCAGGACACGCAAGTGTTCCTGAGAAACATCGTTGTGACTTCTCGCTCCCACAAGAGATTTTACAGATTTATTACTATTGCTTCCATGTATCAAAAGCAATGATATCGCAGATGATAAAAGAGCCCCATTCCTGTGACAAGCTCTCCATAGAACAAACAGGGTTTAATAAGACCCTTGGCAACATTACATAGCACCAGCTCTTTGCTATGAGGAATCCCGAAAGCAGAGAATGACACATCTGCATTATCAGCTTAATTGACCTACTGAACTACAAATAACATTGAGGCTCTTCTACAGCTATCAAACGATGTTGCTTGTTAATGTGCCTAGAATAACACAGAAGCACGATCACATATAGGAGAAGGATGTGTTCAGTGGGGAAGGGGGCCAGTCTTGAACTCGCTTTGCACAGCCTTGCTCCAGCGAATCAGCTCTCAGATTTGAGTCTAATTGGGTCCAAAACGAGCTTCCTCCACCAGCCTGATGCAACTGTGCGGATACCCTGAGCAGCAGAGTGAAAGATTGAAAAGTGACCACAGAACAAAGGCTGTTCCCATCGAAAGGCTGGCAACATGTTCGTAGCCTGTTAAAACATGAATGAAAGTAAAGGTAGATAAACAGAAAAAGACATTAATCTGAGAGGAAAATCACGTTGCCAGGCCAAAAACTGAGCGGAACGAGTGAAAGGAAGCAAATCACCGACACAGGCTTTTCCAAAGTTTGCCTTCTGCTCTCTCCTGATCGATACCAATGGCTTCTCAATTTTGCTGTGCAATGAAATTCTCAATAAAACTGGTAAAGGGGCATTACAACCCCTCCCTGTTCTTTCATCGAATCCAATTCCACAGACTTGCACATAATGGATCCTCTATTTCATAGGCCTTGGCTTGTGTTCCTATGAAGCACGGTTAATATTTCAGCCTGCTGTCTCCCTAACCCGCGCAGCCCACTTTGTTGTATTGATTTATTTGTGTATCCCCCTACGTACAACCTCTGTGGTGGGATGACTATCTATTATGGAATTCAATACGTTTCAAAGAGCTCATTTTCTCATATTTTTCTCGTTTTCCCCCCAAAAAACATTAAAAGCACACACTATTTTCCATGCTGATTGGTCACAAAAGGTGTTGTGCTTTGTGCAGAACAGGCTTAAAAAAAAGGCACCTTGTTTCACACCACATATTCACTCAGGTAAAAACCATGCAAGAGAGTTTACATAGCAGCGGTGAAGTGCAGAGGGTAGCAGACAGTGATTGAGAATGAAAACTTCCCTTTCCTGCCTGGTTTTACAGGATAGGAAGCAACGCGGGAGGATACACAGATGTGGTGGAGGTGTTGGAGGTCTGGGTCCCAGGCAAACATCCTGCATCCTGCACCAAACACCTGCTCACATCAATACTGTTTTCCTCACATGCTCAAAGCTGTGTAAACGCTGCGCAATGGATAAATCTTTGGAAAGACTTTGAAGCAATAAAGTTATATCCCAAGTGGGAAAAGCAGTAGAAATAAATATGCTGCTGATGATAAACTGTTCATACATAAATATATTTAAAATAAATAAATAAATAAAGTGGTGGTGGATATTCTATGAATGTATGAAAGCAAGGATGTTTTGAGTCAAATGCAGAATTTATTGAATTAAAATACTTTGCACTTAGCCTTTTATAAGTTGTTGTTCCTATGCTTGCTTGACTGGGAATGTTTATTTTCCAAGGAAATGAATCCTGTTTACCTGGAAGACATTCAATATTCTCCTTGTCTTATAAGACATTCCTCAGTGGTAAGTCAGTGGTGTGTCTTTGCCAAAAGGTTGGCAGAAGTGCATTTAAAAAAAAAAAAAAAAAAAAAAAAAAAAAGTGAAAATTTATATTAATACAAATTTCAGCTGAATAATGTGGAAAAACACTTTTTTTTTCAACTACTTGCCCAATGGTATGTGTCAATGTGTGACGTTGTTTAACAGTTAGAAAGTCAATCCTAAACTCAACATTGGTGATGAAAATGCAATAGCCGTCCCAGAAAAGTAAGTTTTTGTTCATAGAAAAGTATTAGAAAAGAACAGTGCTGACAGTGTTATCAGGGGCTGTAGACGTGAATGCAATATTTAGAAAGATGGATATTACCCTGCTCGTGTTGGCTGACCTTTTAACTGCTCATTTCAAAGCTATGCCCAGAGATAAATGTTACATTCTGCTATCCTTGAAAGTTCATTTTTCAGAATTCATAGCTTGCAGCGTCATCAGAAACGTTCTGCATGGAATTAGACTTTTAGATTGAAAAGTTAGAGGCTGACAACCAAAAGTTCTTAATCCAGTAGTAATTGGGTGTCTGGCCATTTAGTAGATTTTTAGTGCTATTAAAAGGTTTTACAAACAGTATTGTGTGTACATATACTTCTGAAGAATGCTAAATATGTTTGGAACTAACATGGAGACAAGGGTGAGTGGAGCAAAGGTGGTGAAAAGGAAAAGAGTGATCTACAACAAATCTCTCCTTTTTGATCTTAACATCAACACAAACGCTGAGAGACTATGCAAAGTGAGCATACTAACAGAATTCACAATAAAAAGTCAATTACCAATCAAACTTTAGATCATGGACCTTTAGTAAGAGCGGTTTAAACAGGTAGGAATAAAAAACCCAATGGGAATAGCTCTGAACATGCTACTACAAAGGCATGATGCACCATGTCAACAGTTCACAAGTTATAATTAATCATACCTTCAAACAAGGATAAGGGAAGCTATGCATGGCATAATTATAAGAAATCAAGTAGTCATGTAGTGATCAAAGGAAATTTTCAAACTAAAATGCCAAACCTACAATTACAATAAAAGGGGGTAAAGTGAAAGTGAAGTAAAGAGACTGTAACTGGCTGTTGAATGGTGCAACTTTTTATGTATGTGCATTCACAAGTAGCGCAATATCAGGCAAAAACAAAAAGAAGAACAACAGTAATTCAAAGATGATGCCATATTGCTGTGTAATAGCATTGGTTTTCATTCAGGTCATAAGTTTTCATCACAGGCTCATTAAGGAATGGCTAAGAGGCCATAAAGATGAGAAACTGTCAGATCAACACAGGTTTGATTTGAGTTTGATTTGTTCCGTCCAAGAGAAGCTGGCCCGAACAACTGTCTGAGGAGTGATCTAATTACCTCAAAAGCAAACTGCAATTTGTCCCAGTCACCGCAAAAGCACTAATCAAATTACAAAAGACACAGGCTATAACGAAAACCTGTCTGCAGAGGCAGTGATAAATAGATTAACAATTAGTACAATTCTGTTCGGAAACGACGGCCGCTGTGATGACCCCACGCCCCCCACCCCTCCTCCTTCCTCACATAATGGCTGATGATGGCTCTGTGCGATAATTGCGTTCTGCAAATTAAAGTCTTTATAAATTGTCTTACAATAGATCGTTGGTGTGCGTGCTGCATAGTTTGAGGAAGGCAAACTGAATGTAATCAATTTCCCAATACAAATGTCAGAATTTTAGTCAACTAACTGGAATTCCTTCCCAGGTGAGATGAAGAAGTAGGTTGAAACAGGTGGAGAGAAGTGTTAGGTGTGATTTGTGATATATATATTTTTTTTAAGTAGCAGCAAAGAATGAAAGGAAAGGTCTACAAACAAGTGGTGAGGGTCAGGATGTTTTATGGTTTAGAGACAGTGGCACTGAGGAAACAACAGGAAGCAGAGCTGGAGACAGCCCAGAAAAAGCTTCTCCATAGGTACAAGTGATGACGATGGGAGGACATGTACACATGTCCGAATGTGTACATGTGAAGGAAAGAGCATGTTAGCTGTTTTGGAGACAAAACCAGACTGAGATGGTTTGAACATGTAAGGATGTATCAGGATGAACAGTGAATATATCAGTAGAAGGATGCTGAGGTTGGAAGTGGTCTAAAGGAGGACAACAGAGGAGATTTATGGATGTGGGGAAACAGGACATCAAGTCTGTCATTGGAGAAGAGTGATGCAGATGATGCGGTGAGGTGGAGGCAGATGATCGGCTCTGCTGACAGCTGAATGGAGAAGGAGACCTGGAATTTCCAACTGGAACGAATGGAATTGCAATCTTGCAATAATCCCTAAGGTCTGATATGGGAAAGTATTATTGCAGTGGCAGCCATTAGTGAGGCTTTGGGCTTGCAGGTCAGTGCAATGCCGCTCAGTCATAACTACTTAACACTGGAAAGAAGAGCCATTAACAACAGTTTAATGGGGAGCAAGAAGGAGAAGATAAGGAATAACGACTCTGTTCAACAAGAGTACTGCTGATGTTTATTGCATCTTGCCATAATGGGCAGTTGGGTGAAAGTAAAGAGTAGTTAGAAAAAGTGAGGAATAATAGTTAAAGAAAGCAGGATGGAATCCAACATGGTCCACTGGGGAATGGACATCACTTGGAGAAGCTAGGTTTAGCTTATCTAAAACACAGGTGTCCCTCAAGGGTGTGTCATGTCACCACTTACAGTTGTTGGGTTTTTTTTCATTATGGACAATGTATGCATTTATTTGTTGGATTGCACACATGTACGTTGACTCTATAACTTTCCTCTCTGAGGATAATAAAGTCCAACTTGACTTGATTTCTAGCAAGCACCTATGTACATCTGCGGTGCTTGGTAGTGCAGCCAACAAAAGCACACACTTTGAAGCGACAACTAAATGAAAGACTGTGTGACTTGGCGTGATATTTGCTTTCATCATGAATACAGCGCTACCTTCCTGGGGAGCGGCGACGGACAGGTGCGACAGAACAGACGGACCATAAGGCAGTTTAATGTGAAATGAACTGCAGCGAGGGAATACACATTGAAGTGGAGCTCTGAGCCGGTCTGCTTCCCTTTATTAGATGCAATATTATTAAAAGTTTTCATTTCAATGTCACCGTGTGGGAGCAGTGATGGTTTTAATGTCGGAAAAGTGTGTCTGTTTTCACACAAAATGGGGCTATAAGTGAGACAGCACATGGATTAACTCAAGTTTGAGATTTATCAGAAAATATCACTGAATAAAGGGTAATGAAGTGTAATGTTTTGTACATTGTCAAAGAGGCCTGTTCTAATTTAACATTCCGTGATATAAATCACTATTAAGTAAAATAAAACTGTGACTGACACAAATGACAAACAGATGTATGGTGACAAGCTTTTGGCACTCCGTGGTAGTTATGGAAAACAGGTGGAGAATGAATGCAGTATTTACAAATGCAATTCTTTAAATGCCCACGTGAGGCAGCACCTGCAGGCTGAAACCATTCAGCTTTATGCATGAAATGTACATTTTTACAGCCTGACAAACAAAGATTTAGTTTCTTTTGCCTTTTCCTTGGCCATCAGAGCTGTGTGCCAATATTTATAAGATTGCTTTAGACAGGAATCACAGCAATTTGTGTTCCTTTTTGAGCGATGCCAAACCATGATGGTACACATCACCAACACCAACGACAACACCTTGAGGCTGACCTTCCCTTTCAGCATTCTATTTTTAAATATGTCTTTTAGTGTAAGAAGATAATTTTGAAGAATTATATATAAAAATATATTTGTTATTATTTAAATTTTAATTTTCAGTGTTATGTTTCTGTTTCTTTTTTATTGTTATCTTTTTCGTTTCCAGGACACCTCTGTATGTGCTGTGCAATACCATCTGCTTTTAGTGCAAAAAAATAGTTTACACAAAATATTAATTCTGTATTTTTTGCATCCTCTATTTTCGAAATGTTTTGAATAAATGGAATTCAGCATTTGCTTTGGGTTGTTGTTGCTGTTGTTGTTGTTGTTGTTGTTGTTGTTGTTGTTTAATGTTTTCCTCTGCAGGGAGATAAATGAGGCCTGGTGCATCCAGCTATGTTCACTCTGCTGAGGCACCAGAAGGATCTGAAGCAGGATGGATAGGAAACATTAAACAAAGCCTGCAGCGCGGTCTATTCATATATAAACTCAATGGCTGATTAATTCCGATTCTAAAACCAGCCACATGGCAAGAGAAGCCCCAACTAATCAATCCACAATCACTGATTGATTTTCCCAATTGGGGGAAAATCAGCTCCTTTGAAGGGCATTGTTGTTGTAGTTTTGAATGCATTGCCATTAAGAAAAGATTGTGATAAAGACCAAATGGAAAAAATAATTTGCCCTCTTATTGTGGTATCTCTAAGTTGCTCAGACGTTCATTGAGCCCCTGTAATGAAGAGAAAATGATAATGATATTGACTGTGTGATGATTATAAGTATGCAAATCAAGTTTTAATATCTTTTTAAAGCACGGATGTGGGCATTTTAATAGTCTAGCTAATGAATTAAGGCCGAAAAGCATGCGTTCCTCACCTCAAATGACAAATATTAGAATGAAAACAGGGGAAGATTAGGAATTTGAATGGAAGATAAAAGGTGTTTCAGCTCCAGCAGCTCTTTTCAAGTGCCGAGCAAATGAACCATTGTGGAGTGCCTGGCTCACATTTAAGATATGCACAGTGACTCGGGCTGTCCCACTACAGCGGCAGAGCAAGACGGAAAGTCTGCAGACTGCCGTGGTTTGTTCTCAGGCGTATGAGCCTTGAACTCAGTTTACTCAGGCTGAAACACATCCTCAGATAGTAACCGCTAAACCAGAAAGAAGGGTGCTTCTCTCATACGCTAGCCCACACAGTCACACACACACACACACAGACGGTGGATTGCAGATCGATGCCAGTAAGGAATCAATGGATGGTGGGGGTTGTGCCTGCGTATGTGCGTGCGTGGGGGCGGCGCTGGAAGAAATGGCTCGCGGCAGGGATATATTTGGAAAGGTAAAAGACCTGCGAGTGGGACGGATGCAGGGGAAGCAAAGAGGAAAGGAGCGGGATTGTGTGGAGTTAATTGATTTAAGAGCGGCCGAGGAAGGGGACGCCTCCCCCAAGGTGCTCGTCGATGCCAGAAGCTGCTCTCTTGGAGCAATTACCTTCACATCTGATTCCTGTACCACCACATTACCAAATCCGGCCGTACGCAGGGTCACACATGCTGACAAGCTGCTCGTTCTCTCGCACCCAGTACATCTCCTGTCCGTCCTCGAACCATCCTGGGAAAGTTGCCATGTACTTCAGGAGGCGCAGCATAATATGAAAAAAAAAAAAAATGCGGTAGCTCATTCTTCACCTGTCTGCGCACGTTTGGTATCTCATCAGCTTTTGAATTAGCATAAAGGTTAAGTTTTTAGATACAAGTGCCTGGCGGCATTCCAAAATCCTCGTCCTCTGCTGCCTCACAGGAAAAATGTGTCACTTCATAGCTTAATGAGCGTCCTCAACGACCAGGAGGTATTTCAAAAGGACACAAAGCCAAAGAGAGAAATCTTCTCTTCAATTAAGTTATTGCCGTGTGCCTTGTCCTTCTTCTCCAATCGGAATTTGCATAGAACGTGAAAGGACCGGGTGGTCAGGGTGCATACATATGCATTTATGTTTTCAAATGTCCACATAGACAGAACCACAGGGTCCGCCCACCCAAACACACATAACCATAAAGGATGGGGGGGAGGCGTGTCAGTGTGCCAGAGAAAGTGATGGATGAAGGTATGTCTGAGTGAAGGACGTCCCAACAGGGACGGTGTTTTAAATGAGTGACGCCCCACAGACAAAACACACCGAACCACAGAAAAATGCTGTGTGATTGGGTGATATGAAGCAAAAGAGACACAGCTGCGAACCTGAGGACAGGGACCCCAAGTCTTTGCCTCCGACTGCCTGAGCATGAATATCACTGGGCTCCAGTGTTCAGGCAGCATGAAAGAGCTACACCACCCCCTAGTGGTGTGTCTGCACTCTGTGAATACTCTTTACTGTGTAATCTGTTTGGTACAATTCAAAATTGTATTTTCTGTTGCTTTGTAAATATACGTGAATAACTTGCATGTTTATAGAAATGTTGTGTTTTTATACATTTAAAATCTTTTTTTAATTAATAAAGTATTCTTTTTCTTAGTTACCACAACTAAGGCATACAGCTTTAATGTTGCATGGTGTAAATTTGATAATATTCATGATATCAAATCATGTCCTTTCATGTGATTCTTTTTTATGGTTTTTAACATCAGGCCAGATTGAAAATTAGCCTATGGCCTATGACATACAGAGGGTTTTGCTGTATTAAGTCTTTAATTACACACTACATGCTAGATATTTACAGAATAAATGTCTTATTTTCTGTTTTTATGAAGTGTCAAGGCTGGTTTTTGTTCCGGACACTTTGGTGTGTTGCTGCCATCTGGTGTTTCAGAGATGTATTACAGGAAGAGCAAGCTCAGCTTCCCTCATATATTCCCCAGGGAATTCTCACGGGCCCTTCCCCTCTCCCTTCATGACTGGTGCCGCGGTCGACAAGTCCTAGTCAGAAAAACAACTAGCATGTTTCAAAGAAATCCACTGAAACCAGAGCAAAATGTTGCTCGTAGGATATTACTTTACAGAGAGTGCAATCGCATTTGCATTTGGAGCTGAAATTTGAAATCTAAGTAATAAAACGATGAGCAAATTAAAAGTGAGGTTCTGACCATTACCGCCTGAGCATTGAGGGGATTGTTTTTTGCTTATTTAGCCACTAGAGGGAACCATAGAACTTTGCAGTGTCTTACCAGGGGATTACGTTCTAAAGGCCCTTTATGGCCTATCGCCATCTGCTCCCCAGATCCCTCCCACCCCCACACACACACGTATACAGGAGATTTTTTTTTTTTTATGTTGTTCTTTGCAGTCCGCTGCACCGCTTGTCCTTCGTTAAAATCTCAGCTGATCTAAAAAAGAGCAACTGCCTGCCCTCACGATAAATTAAAGGACTTTATGACTTCACGTCTATATTCTACAGGACTTTTTTTTGTACCTCCATGCAGACTGAAATATCTTTAACTCTTCCTGCACCAGCTTTGCTTCCCTACAAGTTTGATCCAAGCCGAGGTGGCGACTTTCTTCCTGTTCCACTCCCCAAATAAGTCACAAACCGTTCACCTCGTCAGGATTGTTTCTTAAAATCAAAATAGCCGGCTGACTTTGACGAGACTTTGTCAGAGCCCTGACATTTGCTTTCATGCACAGGTCGTTTTTGGTTTTGTTTTTTACTGATATATTTATTCTTATGAGTGGCAGAGCTCATTGAAATGCAGGAGAGGGAGTATAAAAGGGCAGAGAGAGAGATAGAGAGACACACCCTGGACCTGCCGTCACCCTCACACTGCTGTGCTGGATCGCTCAGCAGGGAGTGAGCTGAATGCTGTGGCACCTTTGCACCTCTTACTCACAATATGAATATGGATATACATAATGTTTATGAATATAAACTACGTTTGCTTTGTCACGTAGGCCTGATTCAGGCCATATGTACACTTTGCATAAATAAAGAAAAGTTGCTGGAAAAGGAAACTGTATTGAACATTTCTGTTTGTACATCTATGATGTGAAGTTATTTTAATCAAATAACAAAGAATATTCACTGAAAGAAATATTAATTTATGAAATTTAGCCTTCAGCATTTGTTTGATGAAATAAGAAATATTCATTCCCTAACATAGGATAAACAACACTGTTGCGTTTTCTTTTCCCATTTGTGGTTTTAAAACATTTTTTAATGTCTTTCCTGTGTGATCATTTTGGACATTATAATTATTTAATAATGTTAAGATTTAATTTGAGCATAATGTTTTTCCCTCAATGTTTTGTGAGGCCCATATTGAAGAAAACACGCTGTTGTCCTCAGTTTTCATTAGTTCATTAGTCATTTCTTTCCAATTTTTCAGAGATAAACCACCTCAAACGAAAGAAACGCCTTGTTGCGGCTATCTAAAAATCATAACATAGTAAAATTAAACAAAGCTCGGAGGCATTGTTCTTCACAATAACAAAGCAAAGGCCGTGAAGTAGACGGTGGTGATGTCACGCGCCGCATATGGCGGTGACTCAGAGAGGCCTCACGCTCACCTTCACAGAGCAGCTCCTCGGCGTCAAGGTGACTGACCGTGTCGGATGACGTGATACGGGGCAGATGATGTCAGCAGTGTCAAGAATTAATGCCCAAATTGGTGAAGTCAGCGTCTCCCTGCGCTCTGAATGCTCCTCCTCACCTGTTCTGGCGTAAGATCTGCTTCAGCTTGCTTTCAAAGAAACGCACTCTGAACTGTGAACAAAAAATGTTAACTTGTATTTTTGAAACAAAGGAAAATATCACACACACACACACACACACGCATACGCACACACGCATACGCAAACGCATATGGTAACAGCAGAGGCTTCACTGAGGTGGCTAAAGAGACCCAGCAGCATTGATCTGTATAAATAAGTTATGAGTATAACAGCAGCAGAGGGATGTGTAAACACACTGAGCTGCCTATTAAATCTCTCATGAAGTGTAAAACGAGAGCATTAGACGCGCCGAGACAAGCGGTTAGCACTGTATTCTTAAACAAACTTACATTCAGAGCGCCAGCCCTTGAAAGTGTGAGATGAAGGTGGGATAAATTAGCATAAATTGTTTTTAAAAGCTGCAGCCAACTAAAAGTCAATAATCAGTTTTTTTTTGGCCAAATGTTTAAGGTCCAGGAGCAGCCACTCAAACTCATCAGTTATTATCATGCTACAATTATCACAGGAACAATTTTTACCTCCACTGTTAACTATTAAACACCAACATCCAGTAACATCTAAGTAGTGCGATACCCTATAAGAGTGGAATATGCTTTTCTTAAAATGCATGTCCCACAATGTGAGTGAGCTTCCTGTACTTTATAACTGTTGTTTATTTGTATAATTAAAGTTGAAGGAAGGAAATCCTGATCCTGACTGTGTAAACCCAGCAATGATCAATCAGTGGCACTTGCTTAAATGTCAGACTGCATTTGTGTTTCTGACGGAAATAAAACAAAACAACTGATTATTATGAGGTGATCAGCGCTCATTTATCTCAATGTCAGTCTTCATGACAGATATTCTTTTGAGTTGTTAACTATCTGCAAGTATGAATATTAAGCAGCAGTAGATAAAAGCCTGCACTTTGACTGAGCAGTGTTTTCTCAGGGATTGTGGTTAAAACTGTGAATTAGCTGACCAGTCTGACCTTGTGCACATGAGCTTAGTGAATATTCCTCTTTCCAGATCATTCTTATGTGCTGCTTAATCAAATACACTGACTATGAAAAGAGCACGAGTTGTCCAAATCAGACTCATTTACCCCTAAGTCATCACATTTCTGATTTTATGACTGTCTGAGCAGCAGTGATGGAGCTTGACAGTGGAAAGAGAGTGAATTCTTATTGCTTTTGTCACTTGGCCATGCTGTTATCAACTCCTCCGATTGCTTAACAACTAAAGAAATGGATGGACACATAAGAGTGGCGTCCATGTCTGCTGAACAGAGCACGCTCGAGTGTGACAACTCTTTTTCTGTAGTTGCAATGTAATGTGAACGACGACAAAAAATATAAAATCAGATTTCAGCAGAACAGAGAAGAGCTGCGGTGTGAAGGCAGCCATGTGTTACCTCGGGTCCCCTCGTCGGACAGTCTGGTGGATGTAAAGCTGCACCGCCAGGGATCACACTTAAACACACTGGTCACTGTTCTTTTGTTGCCCTCTGCATTATGTGAGAAGCTCAACAGGGAGAGGAAGCAGTGGCTGCTGCTGCTGCAGGCAGCAGCAAGACCCTGATTAGTGCTAATGAAGACCTGCGGGACGTGTTTGCGCAGGCGAAAGGAGTGTGTGTGTATGAGTTGTGTGTCTGTGTGTGTCTGTGTGGAGTTGGGGCTCGGAAGGGGGCGGTGGCGGGCAGCGGCGAGTCGAGGCCGTGCTCATGTTAAGCCCCTGTAACGAGACTAATTGCAATGCGAAAGCCAGGCGTGAAAAGCGAAAAGCGGGCTTGGTTTGGGTGGGGGTTGATCTCCGAGAACCCACCTGTGCGAGTCGCCGCATATTTCACACTTTCACCTTGAACCTGCCTGATTGTGGGGGGGCTCCCCTCGGTGATTTTAAAGTCTGCACGCTGGAATGAATAGTGATCTGTGACCTCTGACCCTGCATTTGGGGATCTTCCTCCTCCACCTGGAAGTGGACTCTTCCCACTCTTCCCAATCACTCCCCTCCCCAGTCTGTTTCCATGGCGACCTGCCCTTAAAGCCCACTTGCCAGGCCTCCCCCCACGGCGCGCTCCTCTCCCCTGGATCCCTGCCGCTCTCAGCCTGGGAAATCAGCCTAATAAATAGCTTTATGGTAATAAGGGAAGTGAGCAGCAAGTTGAGCCGCCAATCTTAATACACTTATTAAAGTGGCTGGAAATGTCAGTCTCCCCTGTCGCCCTGTGGCCCTGTGGCCCTCAGCCCTCCCATTCCTTCTCCAATCCACTCGTACTGTCGATGTCCCTCTGATCTGTTGTTCACACTGTTCACGCCGGCCTTTCTTCATGTTCTCACCGGCTTTTTTTTTTTTTACCTGCCATGAGTCCTGAGGGACGCTATCGTTTTTAGACCTCTCACTACAACACATCCTGATCATTGTCATGTCAGGTAATTCCCTTCTTACTGTCCTTTCTTGGAGGTTTCCTGACCTGGAGAGGAAACATGTCTGTCAGGATAGTCTTTTAGGCACATTATTTAAACTTTGTACACAAATGAAAATTGTTTTTGTTTTTTTCAAATAATTTTGCAAATCATCAGAGAGGGGCTAATGGCAGTAACAAAAAAACACTAGAAAACAGTTTAATTAAATACAAGTTATATGCCAGAAGTGTAATTATATAAATGAAAAAAAAAATATTTCTACATCAAGCATCAGTACTAACTAAACTGCTTCATAACATTATATAAATATATCATATACAATATATACAATTTTATTGTATATATAGTATATAGTATATACAATATAATTTTGGAGGAACTAAGACATATTTATTTAGTTTAGGACTCAATAAACCTTCAAATGTAGTGAGAGTCAACGGTTGAAAGAGTGTTTTAATCTGTAGTTAGTGACTTCAGCATGAGACTGACTCTCAGGGAGTCATAAATCATTTGTACTGCTTCTAGTTGTCAATGAAAATTCATTATTAATGTAGCCACTGCTGTTAGTTGTTCTTTGTAGAAGCGGTAGTTTTAGTTGATTGTATTGTAGAAGTTTTTCCATCAGTATAATCATAAAGAGCAAAGGTGCCACCTTGAAGACAGAAGAAAATCCCAGTTTTAAGTGAGATGTGGAAAACATGGTTTTCACAGAGAGAGGATAGCCACTCTTTAGGCCCAAGGAATAAGACTCGTCCAGCTGCTCCCCACTCTGGAGGACCAGTAATGCTGGGGTACTCAGGTGTCAGTGTGTCTCTCTGATGACATAATCAGTATGATACAAGTACGGAGCCGCACTCTCCGCTTCTATCAACTTCTCCATTGTTCCCCTTTGTTGTCTCGCCTGCCTGTCGTTTCGTACGAGCACCACCACTGTTTCACAAAGCCAAAGGTGAATGTACCTAATTAAATAAATGCTATTTGAATGATCTGGCTGATATCGTACATTGTGATAATGTGGCAATCTTGTGTCTCCTTTACTGCTGTAAAACAAAAACAAAGCAAACCTACTTGAAAGAAATATGAAGTTGTTTTGTCCAGCGAAGATTTATATCCCAGGCCAACCGAATGGGGACGTGAGACGTCACCTTTGCGTTCGAAATAAGCCACTGCCATTACAATGCAATCAAATGCAATGCAATGTCTTTCTAATTTGCCCCAAGTCACAGTTTCACATTTAGCTGGCAATATGTCCGGCACACATGGCCCATGTTAGCGTAAATGTCAAAATTAGAATACTGTGAAAACATTACTGGGAGCGTGGAATTCCATCTTGTAGGATGGCAATTAAAATGTTCCTGTGTTGGGCAATTACAATGAGCTGGAGCAGCGAGGGGACACAGGCGACAGAGGGGAGGAGGTATAATTCACTGACGGCCTCTTTGTTTGCCTTGTGCGCCAGTGTGAGTGGGGTAGCTCTCTCTCTCTCTCTCTCTCTCTCACACACACACACGCACACACACACACACACACACAGTCATTGCTATATATTGATTAATTAGTGTTTACTCAGTAATTACCTGCTGATAGTTACAGCTATCACCCGTGGGCAGAGCCCCCCTGACACCCGCACATTTACAGTTCCAGCTAATGAATCAATATTGGCATGACACATACACCGAAGCACAAATTGAGATCATGCATCAAATCATAATGAGCAAATCCCATCAGCGATCCCGGCAGAGTGGATTTCTGTAATTCATCTCTGTGCGTAGCAACAAGTATTGAAGAGCGTCCATTCTTCTGGGACTTTCTTTCTTCATGGAATATCAGAGATTTAGCCGAGAGTCGATAACTTCACGAAGCAATCAATGAATCATAACACAAAGCAGAAATATTAAAAACAAACAAACAAAAGAATTATTAGTAGGAGCAACATGAGAATTTGCAGGAGCTTAATATTTTACGCTGATCTGCTTCAGCCCAGGCAAACAGGATCATCAAGAACCTTGAAGAAAAGCTCAGCAGATGAGATTAGAGTGAGAGGGATTGACTTGCAAAAGAAACTTTGTGGCCTTGCTTGCCGTCCCATCTGTGCACCCCACCCCACCCCCACCCAGCCCCCGTCTCCCCAATTTAACATGCTGAGCAAAGGCAAAGCGACACAGAGGAGCGTATTACCACGGTGCCGCACAAAATCCACCGTGATCCGCCCTCATCATGCACTTTTTTACGTCTTAGTATTCATGGGCATGCATGACCAATCGCGTTGACACTGAGGGCTCGTCACCGCATGTGTGTCCTTACAGCGCCGGATCCCTGAGATAATTGGCAGCAGGATGGCTACGTGAAATGGATTTTGCCGACAGCTATATGTGTTAGACTGTGTGTGTGTGTGTGTGTGTGTGTGTGTGTGTGTGTGTGTGTTTGTATGTTGGACGTTAAAGGAAAAGTGGCGAGGGAGAGACTTGTCATGCTGATACTTGATGCTGTGTGTGATTTCCAACTCTGCATTTACTGTACGTGATGACGGTGGCAAGTGTCAGCGTTGTGTGTGTGTGTGTGTGTGTGTGTGTGTGTATGTGTCATAGGTAATAAAGACATTTGTATTCACTTAGATGTCATTTTTGCTGTACAAACAGCAGACGGTAGATGATCGCTGATGTACAGATGCTGACTCTTTCACTGATGGTCTGCTTAACTTGACTCAACCTTTTTTCAGCTTTGGAAAAATAGCCTATTGGAAAATAAGAATTCATCTATAAACACACATAAATTCAGCTCTTGTTTCTTAACCGTCAAGCCGATTCCATCATGAGGTTTTTATTATATATTTATTCTTCAGAAGACAAAATCAAATTATTCAAAGATTGTCTTCATTTTCTATAAACATTTTGGGTCTCCAGCCTGTCAATGATATGATATGAGATATGATCTGAGATATGAGAACCGTTCATCTTTTGCTTTTTTCTGAAAACCCCTGAATCGTGATGTCACAAAGGGAACTGATACCGGAAAGCCACAAAGGAATTATTTTTAGTGGTTTTTGATTAAATACTTGTGTGAGTCTTCCCCACTGGAGTCCACCATTAAAAAAAAAAAAAGAGTGCAACATGGGACCTCGTCCATACACTCAAGATTGCTCACAATTGCTCTGAATTATTGTTCCATACTGAAAAATATAATAATTTACCCTCCTAATTAGAATATCAATGGTAAAATTCAGCAGTAAGAGCCCTCAGTTAAGATGTTGTCATGGTTTAGCCTGGGGGTGTGTGTGTGTGTGTGTGTGTGTGTGTGTGTGTGTGCCTGGACCAAAGGTCGCAGCCACTCTCGGTGACCCCTGAGCCGTCAGCACACTTAACCCCTGAACCCTGATGACCTGGCGCGTGTACACGAGCTCCCGCGCGAACCGCGCAGCGCAACTCTTTAATACACTGGGTGCGGGGGGAGGGGGTGGGTGCTGTGAAGGGGTGATGTATGGGGTGTCGCTGACAGCCCGTTTTGTCCTTTGAGTTTGGAGAAGCAAGCAGGCGTGATGTAATTCAATTGATTGGATCGACTAAATCGTTGAGCATCTTAATCCTCTTTAACACATGGAGACGTTTGTAATTGGCTGAACGGCAGTCGATGTTTACTGTCATAGCGTTCGTTAAGGCAGCTAAAGAGGAAAAGTGAGGCTTTTATTATTTTAATATAACAACAAAACTGCAGCACTGTTTAAAAAAAAACAATAACATGCAGAATAAAATGTATATTTGTTACCTTATGTTGTATTCTGTGTATAGATTTGCCCTGATTGCACTTAATTTCATTGAACATGTGTTTAGTGAAAATTTAAGGCATTCTAAAACTTATCATTACCAAGCTGGAAACCGTTCTGGAACCTTTGGACAGGTGTTTGGCTCATTTATAAAAAGCAATGAACGTATGACCATTGTAGAGTATAGTATGCACTTCTCAGGACCCTTCAACATTTACAGTCCCATGCATTACAGTACGGTTAATGTATCAGGTCTGTGTAAAACGGCTCACTATTTGATGGCAGCTTGCCTGTGTGAATGGCAAATTTTGCAAAACACTATAAAAGCAACAAAGAATCACACAGGCCTCCAGCCGAAGTGCAGCATTTTGAATAACAGCACATTGAGTTGAGAACTGTCTCTGACTATTAATCAATATGTTAGCTAACCACACAACCGACAAAAAAACACTTGCTGAAAAAAAGTGGACAGCTTGTATTATTGTAGTTGCTGCCGGTGTTCTTATAATTCCTTCACTCTCACATTCACCAACTCATAATTACTCAAGGAACAGCAAAGGATTATGATACACTCATCATCAAGGCTTATCCACACTTCTCACACAGACTATATGAAAACTGAACTCGCCGTCCGCACCATTAGAATTCCGGGGAGTTATCGTCGCTGCTGAGATGTACTCCCCCCGCCCCCTTCCGGACGCTAATCCCTGCCTGCAGACCACTCCTGCTTGTATATCCAACGCCATCCAATCAGCATTTGTTCGCCACCTGGAGAAATCTTCACGGTGATGGAGGAAGTTGTCCAAACCGGTATTAGCATACGCAGACGTGTCCCTCTGCATACAAAGCAGGATCTCTTGCCCTTCTCTCTCCGCGACGCTCTTTCCCCTCCTTCGCGCTTCTTTGCCACAGATGCTGATTTCCTGATTTCCATTTTTTTTCCACACTATCTACATAACTCTGCATTTTATCTCAGAATGATCTGGGAGTAAAGCATCCTCTGACAAAGGTCTCATTTTTTCCTCTAATAATTCACTTTAGAAAAAAAAGCTGTGAACTTGAAGCTGGGTAGCTCGCGCTCAAACGTTCAATTTACACCAGAGGTTCCCGTGCTGTTGCTACAAATTGCGGCTGAAAGCGAAGCTGTGGATGATGAGCTTATCAGGAAGGCAGCAGGTCTTGATGGGAGACCCTGATAAGGTGGCGGAGGGAAGTGGGAGGGTTCCTGCTGACAGCGACTTAGAGCTCAGCAAGGTGAGCTGATGGTAATTGGGCACCTATCTGGACCTCTGAGTACAGGCTGGTGTCCTGCTGTAGCGGAGGAGAACCAGGAGGTTTCCTAATGGGGAGGACACGATGCACAGGTGAAGGGCTGAGAAGCAGTGAGCACGCAGTGACTCAGATCCCTCGTTACGGCCGCGCTGTCATGCACACATGCTTGCAGAGGGCCACAAATGCGAGGCGTTTTTCCTTCTTTGTCCTGCTGGTTTTTTTTATGTGGCGGTAATTGTGGCAAGGCGGGCTGAAGCCAAATTGTGAGAGGGCACCTGTGGAAGGAAACTGGGCCAATGAAGGGCCAACGCACTGACTGATGCAGAGATGGGGAGAGTGTTGAACTGTTTTTAGACCTCCGTCTTTGATCTAATTCAATGGAAGCGGCTCTCTAGACTCAGTGCATATTTTGGTAAAAATGCACCACTAAACTAAACTTGAGTCATCACGTCTGCCTGAGATCATAGGAGGAATACATAAATACGCCCATGGCCACGACATGAAGTGGAATATTTAATCAAACGTAAGAATAGTTGTGTGGATCCAACCATTTAAAGCAAGCTACTGAATTAGATGTTCACTGAGAGAGTTGAGTCGCCACCTGTTGCACGCCAGATTCCACTGATGAAGCCGTATTCTTCTCTATTGCAAGGCATCCTCTACTTCTGTTAATGTCAGGATCTCTATGTCTTGATATCTGTATCTGTATCTCTATGTGAGCTACTTGTGTGAGATCAGGTAGTTGAGTAAATGTTTGCATGTATAAACCAACGGTGTGGAGAAATAAATGTCACAAATGTGACTATGACACAACTAAGAAGTGATTATGACTGAATTGTATCTATGTAGTAATAGAAATTAATCAAAGCTATAGTGTAAATTGGAAAATGTGAGTAGTGCTGTATACTTCTGTCAGACCCAGTGTACCAGTGTGTTTTCATGGGGCTGTATTATAGGCATAAAGTACACAGTAAGATGTCAAAGCAGGAAAAAAATACAATAAAAATCAGCTGATGAGTCAAGAGGGTGAAACAATACTTAAAAACAATTCTTATGCTACTTTCCGGAACCAAAATCGTGCAAATATGCTGCAGCAGGCTTGTCTGTGAAGTCTTCTGACCCTCCCCAAACAGATGATAGCGGGTGTTTTGGCCAAATGCCAACAGAGTGGCACCCCTCTACCCTTTGCCATCCTAAAAAAAACACACACACAATTTGCCTAGCCAGCCGCTGCTGAGCCCTCCCCAGTCATCAGGCATTCTCTTTCTAGCCGACTACAAAGTCCCAGCCGCGGCCACTCGGCCGGCGTCAGCAGGAGCTCCGCCGATAAAAGGTCACATTTAATGAAGCGAAACGTGGCGGCAGAGCTGGACGCTGCTTTGACAGGAAGTGATGGGTTCGGGAGGTGAAGCAATGTTTGTCTGTGTCTCCAGTGACTTTAGATCAGGTTACATCTTGGAGCGTTAGTGCTCTGGCATTTTGACTCACTCCTATGGGAGCTGCTGAAGGAGATAGGGGGCGCTAAGCTCTGGCTATCAACAAAAATGTGAATAAAAATGTTAATCATTTCTGTCTACTGGTTGTCAGTTCCAAGCAACAATCTACATTTTTACCAGAGGTGGGAAGTAACAAAGCACAAATACTTTGTTACTTTAGTAGATTTTTCAGCTATCGGTACTTTAATTGAGTATTTCTTTTCTGACTACTTTTTACTTTGACTCTCTACATTTGTACACAAATAGCTGCACTCTACTCCTTACAATGGAAAAAATGCTTGTGTTTAAAAGTGTTTAAAAGATACGCTAAAAGTAATTCACTTATTATAATGTAGAAAATAACATTGGCTATGGTTATTAAATGTGTAAGTATCCATATATGGCTCACTAGTCATAACTATTACTAATAACAGTGTGGTTGTTCCGCATTTGAAAAAGAAAAATAAAACAAATGAAGCATTACGTATTGGATTAAGTAAGGATTACCAAAACTGGATTTACTCATCCAGATGCTCATGCAAGACCTTTGGTCAGTTCAGTCCAGATTATTCTGTCAGAACTTTTTCAAAAATTAATGTAGTTTCATTAATGGCAAAAAAAATAATATTTTACTTTTTTACTTAAGTACAGTTCAGAAACTGAACAGAAAGTACTTTCATTACTTTTACATGCGTAAAGGGGTTGAATCAGTACAGAATGTGAATACTTTTGCCACCTCTGATTTTTATCATCACTATAAACTGTATACAAGGCAGGTTTATTCACTGGGTTTTGTGTGAAGGAAGATTCTGCAGGCGCAGGGAGGCAGCAGCAGCAGCAGCAGCAGCAGCAGCAGCAGCAGCAGCAGCAGCAGCCAGGCGGCACACTTAACAACCACAGCAGGGTTTCCCGGAAAAGTTGAGCCCACCTGTCAGAGCGCTCTGGTGGTTTGTCTTCATTCAGTAATTCCCAGGGCTTCCTCTTGGAATTCACCGCGCCTTCCTCCGAGCAGGAGGCGAACTTCGATTTGCAATGATAAACACTCTGCAGGCAGCTTCAGTGCCGCACAAAATAAAGGGTGGCATTGCGATGCCGTGTGGAGGAGCCCTATACTTTGGGGCCGAATTTGCATATTGAAATTTTTGAGACGTAATTAGTTGGCGGGGAAAAATGCATGTGTGTGCCGCAGTGCAGAGTTAATGACTCAGTGGCGGATTTATACGGAAAAGAGCAAAAGGGGAGACTGCTTGACCTCCATTAGGGGACAAATGGCTGAATTAGCATCCATAAATTACAACACATACACACACACACCAGTAATGATGTAGGGCAAAAATCAGACATGCCAAATTGGAAGAGTAAATATATGTATATATCTGGCACAAGGACAAGGCTTCCACACAGGAAGTTCAGGAAGAGAATGCACTCCTATAATATAGGAAGTTATAACTAAGAATAATGAGCTCTCCTTCACCTTTTGCCACCTCTTGCAGTTTTTAACACCATAGATGCTCTTGACTTCACATTTTATTGATTGCACAGACGCTCCTTAATAAGGGCCTTTACGTTTATACATGGAAGGACCCTTTGCTTTGATGTAAATTTTTTGGGGTGGTATTGATTGTCGAGTCCAAAATCTTCTTCAAAGCTGCGTTCGGGGCCGAGTGTGCTGATCCCGGGAGGAAAAACACATCTTAACACCTATTGATGCAGGCAGAGCTGCCGCAGTCTCCTCCGGATTACGGCTGTATATTCACAGTCAGGAGTCGCATCTGGAGCATCAAGTCCTGTGTGAGTGCTCGCGCTTGAGCCCCGTGCGTGCGTGCATGCGCGTGCGAGAGTGAGGAAGTGCCTGTGCACTTGCGCTTTCGTTGCGGAGGATGTGTGGGAGAGGATGTGCTGGTGCTAATTGGGTTGTCGTTTTTACTTTTGATCTATTCAACCAGCTTGGAAACGGCAGTGGAGGATTCTCTCACAGTCGGCTATCATCTTTTTTCTTCCAGTTCGTAGAATCTGCGCGTTCTGAGCAGGATGATGTAACGCAACTCGGACCCGCGCCCAGATGGCAAAGGTGAAACTTGAAGAAAGTGTCAGAGTTATTTTCTAAAGGTTCAAATGCACAAGCGGTAGAAAGACAGAAGGATCCCTAAACAAAGGCTGTAGAGGAAAGATTAATGTTGACTGACTCATACTGAGCTCCCAGATAAACTGCTGGGTCTCCACAGTCCACTATAGCGCCGTGTTTGAGCCAAACTGTCCATTATTTCCTAAATTGGTTATCGGGTCATATTGATTTTCCCATTGAGCCTCCCTCTGAGCTCCAGGTCGACCCACACAAGCTGTCCGCCCACAGCCCCGCTGCTATTGGGCTTCGCGCCTGGATACCCACGCTTTGACCAGGACATACTACCCCCCACTACCTCCCCAGCCACCCACCTCCAACCCCCACCCTCCCACTGGTGAATCAGCATATAATGCCCGGCGAAGTACATCTCTATTATGGCGCCATAGCAGTCTTTTTGAACGAGTCAAAGCATTGATCTCCGGAGCAGGTGGACACTTTGATATCCGCGTTCTCCTCATTTTCTCCATGTAGTCAATCCGCCTCCTTTATGCAGCGTTACAATAGACAAGGTTTTATCAAAACGATCGCCGGCCAGCGGAGCGATTGCTCCTCGCCGACCGGCTCTCGTCTGAGCTCCCTGAGTTTTATCGACGACACCCACAGATTGTTCAGGGAGGCTCTGGGGGGGGGAGAAAAAAAGACGGCACAGAATATGAAGGTGGATGCACACGAGGCACGTCCGTCTATCAGCCCATCAGCACACGTCGCTCTGCAGCAGATAGATTCCTCTCAATGCAGGCATTGTTCTTGCGCGCCCTCCTGTGCATACTTTGTGGTCGGGCCGCTATAGAGCGCCGAGCTCAATCTACACTCCATTAGATAGAGCGGATGAAAGGGAGGGAAGGCAACAAAAAAAAAGAAAAGAAAAAACACGTGCAGGGGCGGTGGGAGAGAAGATATCAAGTCAGAATCAGACAGCAGCTGCTTTCAGCTGGTTATCAGGTGCAGGGATGAAGGTGTGTTTGAGTGTGTGTGTGTGTGGGGGGGGCAGTAAGGGGAAGTTTCTCTGGAGGAAAATTGACTCTCCAGTGTCCCTCTAGTGAGCAGCACCTTTCAAAAGCAGAATGTCCCTCCCCTCTGGGACAAACTACACAGTAAACACGAGAAGGACAGAAAGCTCCACAGGGAAGTACAAAGAGGGAACATCTCTCCTCTTGTTGGGATGGACCATCAGTCAATGAACAGGAAGAGGGAAGGAAGAAAGACAGAAGTAAAGAAAGAAAGAAGTATTATGCTTAATGCTCAGTGACGTGCTTTATTAGAGTGTCTATTTATGGGGTTAGGGTATGTGTGTGTGGGGCGGGGTGGGAGGGTAGATGTGTTGGGGATTCATTGGTATGCAGTGACATTGAGACAAAGCAATGTGCTTGTTACATTCAACATCAATGTGATTTGACATAAGTCATCACCCCTGCACAGACATGCAGCATACGTGCAGTAAATACATACACACACACACACACACTCAGTCCCATCACAGCGGAAACACCTCGCTATATTTACACCAGGTGAATCAGCCTCTGCAGACACCCAGTGAACAAAGTGAAAACCACCATGAGACATGAGACAGAGTCTCTGTGAGTTCCACCTGGAGCTCAGCAGAGGCAGCAGGCAGCTGCGAGGCTGAAGCTGTGGGCTGCTTGGGTGGGATGAGAGAGCTGTGGCTGAAAGTTAAGAGGATGTGACGGCGTCATCCATCCATCCATCCATCCATCCCGACAGCCCACAGACCCAACCTCTGGAAGACAGAGCGCGTGTTTGCTCAATAGCGTCTCTTCATCACACTTTACCCACAACACACTGTGACAGGAGCCTGGTCCTGGTCTCGCCCCGGTGAGCTGAACTCTCAGATCTCCAGCCAGCCTGATGCAAGTCTTCAAACAAAGTGTTAAATTCTGACCAGGAATTGAAATGTTAGATATAAAAAGAAGAAGAAAAAAGACAGTGCTCAGATAGCACGTGCACCTCATTTGATCACACCTTTTGACAACTCCCTTCACTTCAGCTTCTTAGCTCCACATTATCATAAGAAAAGGCGACGCTCCTATTGAAAGTGCTTCTTTTCAAGGAGCGCCGCGCTCACTTGCGTCAGAGCCGCCGATGAAAGGGGGGCAGCGGCGGCAAATCACAGCGGAAAGAAGCTCAATTAGGGGGAAGTCACGGATGCAAAAAAAACAAAAACAAAAAAACACGCTTACCGTTGAAGCCGGTGAAGTTGCCCCAGTCGAGCAGCGAGCTGTTGAAGGAGGGCAGCGAGCCGTTGAAGAACGGGTCCGTGCCGTTGGGAGAGTTTCGGATGGTGTCGGAGAACAGGTTCATCTGCAGCAGCGTCTTGAGCAGGTAGCGCAACATCTTGCGGCGCACGGGGACCTGCGCGAGGCGCTCCCCCCAACCACCACACTCGCGCTCCTCACGTCGGTCCTCTCAGCCTCAGCGGCGGTATTACCTTCTGATCTGGTCTGAGTCTGCTCCTCCTCTTGGCATGGAGGTGGAGGAAAGTTGGAGAGAAGCGCCTGACAGCCCAAGATTAAAATAAAATAAAATAAAATCTGAAAAATGCAGATATCTGATTTTTCAAATAAATTAATATAAATAAATAAAGTAAAATAAAATAAAAAGCTGATATAATGTTGGCTGCGAATGTCAGAACAAGTGCATGGAGGGGGGACACCTCGCTGTGACTCCTTCTTGTTCCTCCCCTGTGTTGTAATGTTCCTTTATTCTCTTTTGTTCTGGGATCACATCACATAACTTCACACACACTCAAACACTCCAAAACAAAACCCACACACACACACACACTGCCTGTCACTGGTGTGAAAGAATCCAGCAATGTGATGATGACCCCTCTTGGATTCTCCGCGCGGCTCCGTCCAGCCCCTCCCTCTGGCTCCTCCTGCTTCTCTCTCGCTCGCTCTCTCCTCTTTCTCCCTCCCACCCCTTCCCCTCTCCTGTGACGGGGGTCCCCGGGGGTCCGCAGAGGATAGAGAGAGCAGGTGCCGCTGGCAATAAATGTTTAATTATTAGATTAATAATCATCCCAGGAGGCTCTGAGGCTGGGCAGGGGAGGAAAGGAAGAATATACTTACTGTCACTGTCTCGCCATTCAAGCCACACACACCTTTTTATGCACGTTTTGGCTAAACGGTTAACATGCCACACACACACACACACACACACACACACACACATGCGAGTGCGAAAACTCTCCTTTTGTTCTCTATTTTATTCCTGTCACAGTTCTGTGATTCTATGTGATAACTGTAAAACTGTGAGTTTACATCAGAGAATCAGTGTCATCCAGTTAAAAAAAAAAGAAAAGAAAATTCCCCCCACAATTTTCTCAACAGCTCATGTGTTCCTGTCTTTAGTCCTAAAACTGAGGAAAAATCCTGATCACCAGCACAAAAGAACAAAATGTCAGGAAAGCTCAACAATACAACAAAAACCCACCTCACACTACTTTATTGCAATGTCTTTGCAACCTTTCGGAAATGTTAAGGATTCCATCAGAGCGCCGGTGAATCTAATTTACTCACATGCCTTTAATCATGCTCAAGCATTCTATAGTTCTGACGCACGGCCTGCATGCACAGTCGTCATTGACATGCACGTGCGCGATTGCAGCCGGATGGGCGCATGTGGCGCCCGGCGCACCCCGCTGACAGCCTCAGCGTGACTCCCATTAACCACACCCGTCCCCCATCAGGACCCTGTCCCGCTGCTTCTTCACTTGGACAATGGAGGACAAAGTCGCCGTGACGACCCCCATCCCATCATCCGTTTCCAGGGCCGTTTTCCGGTGTGTCCCTCCTCATTTTAGAGGCTCTTGCATTCATAGGGTACATGTGCCAACCACAAACACATACACACACACACACACACACACACGCAGTCCTTGGGGGTGTAACACGGTGGAGTTTGGGGCACCAGAGTGAGTTGATCAATGAAGTGAGTGAGGGACTGGTGTCATCTGTATATTTAGTCATGCAAGACATTTTCCATCCTTGGCTTTAAATTAAGACGCTCTCCACCTCCGCAGTTTGCAAGCCCCAAACTTTTGCACAACCACACACATCTTTGCATTTCACACTCTTTTCACACTAATTCCTCAATCAATCTCCCCAGCAGCGGACTCTCCACAGCCGAACGATTAACAGTCTCTCTGCACGGCCCGTCTAAACTCCGGACTGTATTCTCTGGAAAGCAGTCTTGAGCATTGCAGGTAAATGAAGATACACTTCCCCAGGATTTTGCTGCTCAATCCCCAGTGTTCCAGAAATCATGCTCCCCATTCTGCGGTGTACAATGGATTACCAGGACAACGTCCAATCCAATATCCTACTTTCTTTAGGAAAGCACTTTAAAACAAACGCCGAGGTCCAAAGAGCTGTACTAAGTTGATGAATAGTACTGCAAAAATAGATTAAATATATAAACAGATAAAGGCAACATCTTACCCAGTCTTTTCTTTTTTTTTCTTTTTGTTTTAGAAAATACACAAGCAGTAAAGTTAGTCGATTGTGCAGTTTTCATTATAATGCACTCATGTATGATGCCCTGATGAAATATGAAACTGCCTTTATTCATATTAATAGTATTAGTCTGCAAAATGACAGACTGGGTCTTATCTCACTTAATTAGCAGTGATTTGTGTGACCAGAGTTTGAAAGGCTGCGTGGTGGCCTTGTATTTTGCTTTTGTCAGAAGGACGAGCACCTCCTGACGGAGCATGAAAACAAATTTCATGCAAATCCATCAAACGGGAACATAAATGGCGGCTCACAGAGCATTTGGTCTTTCATAGAAATGTTAATGCACTCAGAGGGATGCAGATAGGTCATTAATGTCAAAAACCCAGTTGGATTGATGTCTTTGTCTCACTTCGGACTACATTATGTGCCAAAATCCCTCTCAAATGATGAAAACTCATCAAATGAAGTCTTGTGATCCCTCAAATCATTGCTTGTTCAACCAGGCTGTTTCCATCAACTGAAATGTAATGAGTTGTTTTTAAAATTGAGCCTGTGCCACCTCAGGCTTTTGTACAATCTTTGATGCAAGCAAACTGAGTTCTAATCAAATTAATTCTTTTTCTGGAAAGTATCAAAGCAAAAATGAACAATAAATATGGAAGTGCAACTTTTGATAACTGATTCAATTTATTTGTATATCAACCTTGCAATCCGGTCACAGAAACGAGAAAATTAGCGTTAATTTTTCTTTGTGGAAAAACAGCGCACGATACAAAAAGTCAAGGTCCACTGGATTTTTAGAGTCTCACAGGCGGAAACGGTTGCCAAAGATAGAAAAATCAGAGTCTGAACTTTCAATAACCATTTCATTTTCCCACCGTGCTTTTGATGATGGTGCCTGCTCTCAGTCAGAAGCACATTGACCAAAATCTATTGACGGCACCTTGCATGATTGCACTGAAAAGCTGCCTGACAAGAGTATTAAATTTCTCTGCTGGTCTTTGTTGGCTGACTTAATTGAACAATGTTTGATGCCTGTGAAGCACCACAGCTTACATAATAAGCAGAGATAATTTAACTGGGAAAGCAGTGCCTCCAAACCCCACACATTTTTTTTTTTTAGCTGTTTAATAGTAGATTTTAAACAAAAATAGATTTGTGCTTTGAAGCTCCCTTGTTCAACCAGAGTTTTCAGTAAATTACTGGACATTTGTTCATTTCTGGTTTTATCCTTTTACTTCTTTGGACCATATTTCAGAGATCAAACTGCTCAAAGTTGTTGAAACGGCATCCTTAATGAAGGAGCTGTATCATATCAAGCTAAAGCTGCGACCATTTTAGAATCATTAAACTTGAATTACAACTCCCCATCCCATGCATGTTTCATGAAGCTCACTGGCTTTATTTCAAGAACTTTTTTTTTCTCTTCAAAAGCTCAGATCATGCTGATGCATCAGGCTGAAACAGAAATCCACAGACCTTCACGAGGCTGGGGCTCCTGATTTCGATTGCTATAGAAATTCTGGCCTCATTTCAGCACCTCAGTGTCACGTAAGTGCTCTTTCTTTTGCTGTTGTGACAAGGTGTGGGTTCCCCTCCCGGGATGGGTGTGGCTATAATGTCCTGAGCATCGTGACGCGTTTCCTTCCAGCACCTGCAGAGAGAGAGACGGCCATCAGAGAGGCGGCGATGTGCCACTCAACGCCACAAAGCGCCCAGGTGGAACATCTGTGCCCGGGTCTGCCAGTGCGCACGCCTGGGGTGTGCTGCCGCTGCATTTTGGCCCCTGGGGAACCTCAAAGCTGGAGCAAAGACAGTCGGTTGTCGATCACCAACTCCTGCATCCCAGCTGGATGGCAGAGGGCAGGCAAGCAGCCAGATCCAGCATCCCAGCCAGGCTGCAGGTGTGCGGTACCCCCCAACCCCACCTCCTCTGTCTTTGTCTCTGATATACTGACATACAACTGCCATCAGGAATGGAAGTACGAGTAATTGGGGGCTGAGGGGAGGTTGTTTGGCAGTAAATATGTGTGGCTGACCAGGGCGGGCGAGCAGTTGGCAGAGTCCATCATTAGAGCTGGGTGCTCACCACGGGCCATATGCCAAAGTGCCGTAATTGGTCTGTCTGTCCTATATGTTCAGTGTGCGGGCCAGAAAGCTATCCCCGCCTGAGCAAAATGGCAGACACCTCCCTCTGGGCAGGGGGCGCTGGGGACTTGTGTCCAATCATGCTGCTAAAACTTGCTCTCCAGGAGACCCACCAGACAATTTTGCTCATTTCCTACAATTGGTGGTGTAACTTCAAAGCCTTCTTCAAAGGGTCCCGCCTAACTTGGCTAAAACCTATACATCAGGTCCCATTTGAGAGCAGGAGTAATGCTTTGTGTCATCTATATCTATTTCATCTCATCAACAGTCATGGGGCGGGCAGCCTTAAGTGCAAGTGACAGAGCCAATATGCTTTAGCCGGGGGATTAGCCAATCTCCAGAGGCCTAAGTTACACGCGGGGCCGCGTGGGGAGGACGGAAAATAAGCACTTGCTGCAGCCCGTCCGTCTAAACCCTGAGCAAACTCTGGGTAATTGCACAACAAAAGAACAATTAGCCACAACTCCACGGATATTAGGCAGCAAAAGATGGACCTGTCATTTACCCACTCAAATATTTGCATCTCATGAATTTTCTTTCCACGGCCATTGCCCACTATTCTTATTTTCATATGATTTTATTTTCAGATGAATGCAGATAAATGCAAAGTGGTCATTTAAATATGCATTAGCATCATTGTCAGCCTTACTTCCCCAGGTAGAAGGTAGTCATTTTTTTTTTTTTTTTTGTGAGCCCCAGACCATGTCTCCTCCCTCAGGTTATTTCCCCACACGGGCAGACCGTATTCAAGTGCTTCTTGGAGACAGGCTACGGCATGTTTAATGGGACTCGGCTGGGAAACGAAGTCGCGGCGCTCGCTGAAATGAGGCTCACATTGGCACAATCAATGCGCGCGGACCTTTGAAACACTGGAGTTCATTCCAATCAGAGCTGGAGAGAGACAATATCGCGGAGCGAGAGCGAAGGGGTCTGCGTCATATTGATTGCAGCCAAAGAAAGATGAGTTATTTGTAAGCCTCAGAATTTGATGGGAGAAAAAAAAAAGTTTCAAGCTTGATTGCTTTGTCACAGTGCCGTGCACAGTGGAGAGATGTCTTCAGAGAAGGACACATGGTCTGACGAGAAAAATCAATGATCGGCGCCAGTCACAGCTCAATACGTGCTTTAACCCGGGCTCACCTGAAGAGACTTGGTTACCGTTGTCACACAATCAAACATGCCTACGGAAATGCATTCTTGTTTATTAACGGCGAAAAAAATTCAGCCAGGCGCATCAGTCACATTTTAATGTTATTTGTTTTAGTGCACGATTCAGCTGTTACAAACAGTGGTCGTCCCCAAATCCTCCATTGCATTACAGCTGTGGTACAATGGTTTGATTTACTGGTCTCAAAAAAGAGTGCACTCTACTAAGTTAAGTTCTAATGGTCAAAACATGCAGATGTGGAAATCACTCGGACCCTGACTCCCCATTCACACCTCTCCCAGATCAGAGACAACCCCCCTAGCAAGATGTTTGTGGTGCCATCTGTGATGACTGCATGGGTGCCTTGTGTTCGTCTCCTTCCAAACATGAAACAGCCTGTAAACAGAGGGCTAATTATGCTGCCTTCTAGATTTATAGTTTTTATAGTGCTGCACTGGAGTCTGGACTGAAAAATAAAAACCCATAAACAATCGTATTTTCAGGGCTTTTCAAAAACAAACAAGAACACAACAACTTTTACATGTACAACCAATGAGGTGTGTCTTTCCCCCCAAGTACCCTGAAGGCTTTAAACAACTGCCTCATGCACCAGTGACTAGCAGCCAGCCTCTCCTCTAAGTGCCAGAGCAGGCCAGCCAGCTGGGCCCCCTCCATCACATGCCAGCTTCCCCCTGACTGTGAATTGAATGAGCCAGCGACTGTAACAGGTAGTCTCCCCAGGTGCCGAGACCCCTTCCCAGCTCGCTAAGCTATTGCTCCCCGTCTCGAAAAAGCTGAGCTTAATTAGCCAAGGGGGTGGGCCACTATTGGCCAATAATGAGCCACAGTGAGAGTAATGTGGTAGCATAAAAAGGACATAGAAGTGGGGGTCCGAGGATCTCTCTCTCTCTCTCTCTCACTCTCTCTTTTTTTGGCTGAGAATTATAGATTTGAACCATCTGGCCGTGCAGGAGGGGAGGGGAGGGGCGAGGAGAATGATATGTCTGACGGACGACTTTTAACAAAGATGTGGCAAGAGAGAGGGGCGTGTCTGAGATCACAAGCTGAATTATAGCAAGCATGACGGAGCCATTGTGTGGCGTGATGGCTTGGTTATTCACAGCTGGGGCTGCCCAAATTGTTCTTTTATATTCTTTTATTCTCATTTATTGAAGCCAGAGGGGTTTGGAAAATGATTAACAGGAAACCACAACAAGGCGGACCCATTGTCCACCCTTCCCTCTCAATTTGGTCCCCAGCTATTTGTTTCCACTGCTGTCTCTGTGATGCAAATGCGCACACTTTGCCCGGTTAACTGCAATATCGCTGCTCCAGTAAAACAAACAAACAAACAAACATAGGAATAAACACAGTGGATGCAGCAGATCTACAAAACTCAACATGCTTGTCGTCCTCCAACTCCCCTATGTATAAAATCACATGGGCAGAGCTTTGCGGCAGTTGTTCATCAGAACTTTAAAAAAAATCTCTTCCAGTGACATTAGTTAAGAGTTTGATTCAAATGAAACACATCTAAAGTGCCATCAGATGTTATTTTGTGTAGCCCAGAACTGCGGGGCTCATGCAACCAGCCAAGATGCGCCTTCCTCCCGCTGCTCTGCATCCCTGTTATTCCTCCTCCATCTGGTGTCCATTTTGCAGCCCACCTCTCATGGCCCTCGGGGAGGGTCGGGAGCAAGCACAAACCGGGGCCAGCTTAACAAAACCTCTCAAAGGGCACCAGTGCCTCCCGCCACTCCATAAACCCAACTAGATGGAGTTTTCATGGCAATTAGGGCAGAGGGCTGAGTGGCGCTTTTCCAGGCACCCACTGGCCTTCCTCCGCTGTGAGGAAGCGGCGCTCTCGCGTCTTTCATGATGACACCATTAAGCGCGACTGCCCCGCTGGCAGGGACTAATTGTTGGCCTCTCAGGAAATGACAGTGGATGTAGTAACTATGCCACTATTTAGAGGCTCTTAGATGTGAGACAGTTGGTTTACAATGACCAGAGGTGTTTTTTCTGAGACAGCTGACATTCTTTTTTAACAAGACTTTGGACTTTGGATGTCTGTTGCCACCAGTGGTTCCATCTGGATTTGATGTCCCAAAGTTTTTTCTTTTCTTTTTTTTTCAGTGACCGACTTCTGAATATAACAATATGATATGAACTATCTGAATATAATAACAGTTATCATTTATTGTCACTGTATAATTTCAACTACTGTTGCTTATACAATATATTTATTATACCAGTTCTTGAATTGATCCCTATACATTGTGTTCTGTCAAGGATTGGCACAATGAGGCCAGTTCAGCAAAGGAATCGGTTGGAAAAAGAGGTTTGCATACAAACAAGTCAGAGTGTCCAAATTTGTTCTATATATAGTAAATGTAAGTGTGCATCATGAAACGGCAAGTGAGATTAAGATTTTTCCATAGTGAAAGATGGAATGGTTGGAGCTGTGGTAACAGACCCAGAGCTGTAAATTGCGTGACTGAATACACCAGTGCGTGGTAAACTGTGACACAAATTTGCCACTCTATAAATTTACATCCTGCCGTAACTGTTTTCAGCATAACTGAGTCAACCTTCAATGAGAGACTGTTCATTTTAAGGCCTTCAGTCTTTTATTGCATTGGCACATTTGCTGTGTGCACCAGAACAAAGAGAAGTCTACTTTCTGGCCCCCCGTCATGACCATCATCTAATTAAGTCAGTAGACAATTCATTGAGATGATTAAGAGGGTCTTGTTAAGATTTGATGCTCGAGCAGTTTTGAAGCTACATCTGTGACACTTGGTTTTATCCAAAACGTACTACTGTAAATAATTCTGGTTAGGTTACTAATTATTGAATAATATGCTTTACAATATGCTAGGACCAGTGTAAATTGGAACAGAAGATTCACAACAGCAACGTAATGATGGAAGGGTTGCCCAAACACACTGGTGTGGGCTGACTCACACAATCAAAATCAGACTCTCAAGACAGATTTCACTGCCAAACTTCTTACACAGGTCACCAGTCTATGTAATACATGTGCAAAACACGACTCATATTTCCAACATAAACGGCATTTATGTAAGTGGGAAACCTGCTCGTTTGACTTTTTCAATTGCAAAGAGTATTTGGTGGAAATCATTTAGGAAAATAATTCTTAACTCTTCATTTTATCACAGTATAACAAGAGAAACCACCATTTTATATTGTCATTGAATTTACAACATTTAATCTCTGAAAACACTACGGGGTAATGACAGGGCAATTTTCTGAAAACTCATCTAATAGATGTTGAAATCTGTCTTAAATAAGGAAACAAAATTCTAATGGTGAAGGACATCCACCCTGCTTCAGGATAAAGGGTTGTCCTCCAAACTCTCAGCCATGTTTGCAAACCTCTCTTGTTCGTTTGTACATAGAGAAGCTCATGTGTTTGTTTGCCCATAGTTGTGAGTGATTACTGGGCATTGGAAGGGGCAGGCCTTTAATTAGTCAGGGGTGTCTGGGGAGCCATTACCACGGGGGAATCCCTCCCCTCTTTATTAGCCCCATTTTAATATTGACTAAGGGAGGAAATACATGAGGTGGGGCAATTTGGTTCCCCCAGTCAGGACATCAGCTCCTGTGAATATGCATGCTGCGATACGGGCTGTGGACTGGTTGGGGGTTGCGTGGACATTTGACAGTGGTGATGGACGATCGTGCGTCTGGCATCACCTGGGGTCCCTCGCACCACAACAAAGGGGGTTTGCAAGTTCTACTGAACCTAATGACGACAGCTTGGTAATGTGATAGCAGAAAAATCTGAATTTTACAATACGATACGTGACCATCTGAGAAAATGTCTTGTCTTTGCTTGAATAAAATGAAAAGGTGTCATGGCTGAAAGTGAGTTTGAGACAGAGTTTTGTGAACCTCAGTGTGTGGCTAAGTGCACCTAGAGGAGGTGATCTTTTATCCATGAAATAATGAAGGTTTTGAACAAACCCCCAGTCAGTCCCCAGGAACGTTTCCTTCCGAAATCAAGTCATTCCTGTCAAAGTCACCGTTTCCTCACGTAATAAAATTATAGATGGGTTAAAGCATCAAAGTAGGCCTCTAAATCCTGCTAAGGACAGAGCTGATCTATTCCAATCCCATTCCTTCACCTTCTTGAAAGCAGCTATAATTAAAAGTCAGGGTGGAAAATGAATGCATTTTACTCTTACTTGCCTGAATTTTCCTTTTTGGTTATGGTTTGGTTATGGAGTCAGGTGCATGTTTCATGTGATGTCTGAACAAGGATCATCACAGCGGCTGGCTAATTAGCAAGCCCTGATGCATGTATTTTAGCCATCGTGTTTGGGAATCGAGAGATTAAGGAATCAGGAGACATATGTTGTCAAGCAGCGACCTTGGCGAAAGCACATCTTTCACTGCTAAAGTGGTTTCAGTGGTGTATCAAGCCTTTCAGAAACCTCCCGAAAGCAATTACAGCAGGGGATTATGTCCCTCTACTCCACACTAGGATAAACTCAAATTAGCCACAGTGTGTTTAAGTGTATGTTTTTTTTTTTGTCCATGTGGAAGCATAAGAGGTTATTATTGGCAGCTGATCC
Source organism: Thamnaconus septentrionalis (assembly GCA_009823395.1). NCBI lineage: Eukaryota > Metazoa > Chordata > Actinopteri > Tetraodontiformes > Monacanthidae > Thamnaconus > Thamnaconus septentrionalis. The sequence continues at coordinate 10,564,472 of CM020504.1, forward strand.
TCCCTGAAGGCCTTTTTTGTTTCATCATTGCAGGCTGAGCATCCTTTTTAGGCAGGAGCAACCTGGTAAACAGAGCATTACGGAGCTAGTATACAGTAAATAAGGCTTCCGCATTCTGTTTGGTGAATGTTTATGCAGTTTTTGACATGAGACTTGAATCTTTATGTGACCAGACAAGAGTTACTGAAAAACAAAGACCCTATACACCACAGCCTAGAATCAGAGTAGGTGAGTTCAGAAGCTCTGTGTTTTCACTTTGAAAGCGAGAACTCAGCTCGAAGAATCAAATACGATATGGATCTGATTGCTTACCAATACTTTAGCAAGTGATAGCTGAGTGAGTTGTCGAAAAGCAAAAAGGTGTTGTTATATTCTGGTTTAAAATAAAGCAGTGGTATCATTATGCATTTAGCTAAAATCGATTTATGCTTTACACATGGCACAAGTAATGGCTGCAGTCTTTACTATTGTTTTAGCATTGAAGATTAGGAGCCATAATTAAGCCCTTTAGTTAGAGTGATGTTTGTGAGTTTGGAAAAAGTCGCTGAACCAATGTTGACTTTGAGCCTCAAAACCTTTGCCAGTTGTGGTTCGCAAAGAGGTAAATAGTTGACAACAGAAAAAAGTAATGTGTCAAGTTCAAATCGCCTGCTTGTTGAGTCAGAGAAGGACTAGAGCAAGAGCACTCTGGAGATCTCGCCTATGGCAATAGAAATGTATTTTTTCTCTTGGCATCAACTCCACTACCTATGAAACTCTGTCAGTATCTTGCTGCATGTCCACTAGTCACACCTCAGTTTTTAATGAAATGACTAGCAATTAAAAGTCCAGTCGAGCCTAACCAGTGGATGTGAGAAGGGCTCTGACTCATAAGTGATGTCACTTGATGTTTAGAATCTAAATGAGGGTGACGAATGCACAGATGGAGGTTTTGGGAAAAGAAAAAAAAAAGCCAGTGCAAGGACACAACTGATAAATGAACTTTGAGACACAGATCTCATCTAAAATATGTGAGGGAATTAAATAAAACATGTAGCCTCAAGTCTTCTGGAGCCATAATGATGACTTTTCACCTGAGTGTGCAACATCACTGTGTCAACCAGAGTGGCTCCATCAGTTATTTCACACAGTTTCCATATCCAGTCGCATATTTTGATGTGCAAACCACTTTGAGGATACAGTCATTCAGCAAAGCTTTCATCAATCTTTCATATTTCCTGTAGAATTGACTGTTGATAAAACATTGTTTGGTGAAAATGTTCTCTTTTTTGAGAGCTGCCATCCTGGTAAGGCAAGTATAATTTCTGCACGGAGGCCAAACCCCATCAACGGGCCCTGAGGGACCTTACTTTGAATGTCATTGATTTAAAGCACATGGCCAGTATTTATGCAGTCTGTGCTCCAGTTAATGATGCCTTCAGTCAGTAAGACTGTCACCAACTCTTTTAGTGCTAGAATGAGACTTGACAAGCTCTACACCTTTCCTGGGGGATCTCCCATTGCCATGAAAGTTTAGTCAGTAGCGTGCACGGCGTACAAAACGTTAATCACCCGGCAATCGACTGCAGCGCACCGCAGAACAGCACGTTCATTCAGCCCGTGTCTTTGTGTGAGTCATTGCAGTTTGTCTGAATAAAAGTGAGGCAGGCTTTGTACAATAACTCCCCCACCTCCCCTCCCACCCCCGTCGTCCTCCTCTCCTCCTTGTAAACGCGGAGGGGTCGCATGTGCGCCTGCGATCGAGGGGCATTAGTGCTCAACGGTAATCAAAGGCAGGGGATAGAGAGGGAGGGAAGCAGGGATATAAAGGGACTCGGTCGGGCGCCAAAGCGGCCCCCTCTGCACCCAGTGCCTTTTAATTAGGCTCACAGCAGGGGATGCTGCACCTACACACACACACACACACACATGCATGCAAGCGCCGGTCATCACTCACACACAGGCGCATTTTCAAACGCACATCATTGGACAGTCACCTGCCAATTTTTGATTCATTATCCCAGAGTATTTGCATTCTCCATCAGTTCATTTTTTTTTTTTGTCTTTTTTTTTGCAGGGGGATGGGGAGGGGCGCGGTGAGGGGGGTTATGAGGAGTTGCCCTGGAGTCCCAATAATATTTTTCCCCAGGTAATCTTGCTGTGTAACTGGCCTTTTGTGGAACAAAGGGATTACAGATACCATATGTTCAGGGGCACTGCTCTGTGACCTTCATCATATAATACCCACTGCCTATGGCCGCTCATATTTACCTTGAAAATGCATGAATGGAAACAAAAACAACTCATATTCAGTGTGTTTCTAGTTGCACTTAGATTGAAAATAAAACAATCATTTCAGTTGGATTTAACTTTTGAATTGATCCCACTTTGCTAAAGTTGGTTTAATGTAATTAATTTTCATTTAAACCTGATTATTTACTGAATTCAACACTAAAAATAGAGCCTTGAGTCACTGCTGCCTTCTAAGTCAAATTGAAAGAGTACAAAAATCTGTTTCTGACTCATTAACTGTCCCGACTGCATCAGCTCCTGCGTAGGCCTTTGTATCTCAGTTCATTATAAGTATTGACAGGTTCAAATTTTATGTTTTCAGAAGCCAAAGCACAGCTCGCCATCTGCCAAGACTCTCTACTCCTTGACATTTGGTCAGTGACCTCTAACCTTGTTAGGAAATGTAATGACACTATGAGTCACACTGATATGTCAAATCTGACAAAATAACAGGAGATATACATGAATTACTGACGAATAGCAGTATGTCTAAAATCTTCTCGCTTTATCTTATTCCAAGGTTAAAATGATTCTCTGTTATCCGTTTCATCACAGCAGGGATTTAGGATAGTGTCAGAAATGGTCATATATGTGATAAAAGTCCTCTACGGTGTTTTCAGAGGACATTTCCTGTTTAGAGTGAGGAAACTTTAGTTCCCTGTAAAAGAGCTGGAACAAAAACTTTCTTTATTCAATATACAGCACAGCCTACCAAAATGCCTAAAATATTGAGGCTATGGGTTTTGGTGATCATGTACATTGTGTTTTCTTGTTGTTTTGTTATTTATTTGGTCATTTAATAGAAAGATCTCCGACATCTAGTAAAGCACAGCAGCTCAAAATTAGCTATAGTGGATGTATGAGAGCCCCAATCCAATTTAGAGACTGAGCCCATCATCAATTGGTACCAAATATATTTGGAAGAAGATCTTAATTAATCATTTTGTCCTATTAATTTTCTTGAAAGATTTATATAAAAAGGCCCATGCAATTTAATTTTCATTACACTAAATACTGTCATTCATTATTAATTAGCGTCATTGAAATTTTAAAAAACCTTACCATCTTTTTTGCCTCCCTTTTCTGTCCGTCAAAAAAAACACATTTGTTAATTGGCTGTTACAATTAAAGGAGACTCATAAGTTTCACACTTGCATAACTAATTACACAGTTAAAAAAAAAAAAAAAGTCAGATTCAATGGCAGTTTTTAAATGTCATTATAAACATGTCAGAAACATCCAATATCTATGTGCACATCTGAAATACTGTTCCTAACTTTTAGAATTTGAAAAGGAAACATTTTTCATTTATTTTTTTTACTTTTATTTCTTAGATAACAATAAATATTATGTAGAACGAATGATATGTTTGTCATTTTGTGATATCCAGGTGAAAACTCTCCCTTCATCCCTCAGTATCTCGGTATCTCTGAGGCTCCAGCATCCCAGGACCTGAGTACTGGAAAGCAGTGACAGAAAAACACACAGGGGGGAGTCAATTATATATCAGTCTTGATATATTTGCATATCTGTACATTTATTCATATTCATTTCTAATGTCATATTCAAAAGTGTTTCTATGGAAGTTAATGATACTGTATTTGACAAGTGATGTACAATCTAAAAGTTTGCAGGTGAATAATAATTTAATCAAGAATCTAATCTTTAATGACTCATGAGTCAGTCATATAAAAGATTATCCAGAGGCACACATCCCTACCACAAGAACCAACTGCTGTGTGAGTGCAGTGAGTAGTGTGGTCTCTTCCGCAGCTGGTCAGCAGCACAGGCTAATAGCGTATTGAGCTGTGGACAGGCCATGGGTCAGGAGGCCTTGGTGGTTCAGCTGCGCCACACCTGGGATCAAGCAGGGCCAGCGCAGTGTGGGATGTGGGGAGGAGTAACTCAGCAGTCCACTTCACTATAAGGAGATACAATCATCCCTCATTGAGTCCATCTCTTGGACCTAATGAATCAAGCCTCTGTCCACTGAGGGGGCTGCAGATCAAGAGACTGGAATGACTATCAAGCCCGTCATCGTCCATTCATCATTCATTCATCATTCATCTCTGTCAACGGTTTGCCTTTTGTTGTCGCTGATGTCTGACACAATCACATATACGCTCACTGTGATTTTCTCAATACTTTTCATAACATAACTGTCATACCAGTTTAAAAGGGCAAAAATAATTCAGCCCACATAAGGGATCTCCACAACATTTTAACATCATCAGGTATGTACATTTCATGGTGCTTTTATTAAACTAAAAAATAAAAAATTTCTTGTCAGTATGAGGGAAGTACTTAGAGATCCGAAACATCACAGATTTATTTTTAGATTTAATTGGCTAAAGATGCTTCTCATAACTGGCCAAAAATGAGAAAAACAGTCTAAAAATAAATCTCACTATCATCAGTGGAAATTCAGATATTAAAAACACTGGCATAAGTGTTATTAAACAATTATATTCATATATATATGTGTGTGTGTGTGTGAAATTCAGTGGCAGCACAAAACCAAAATATACATTTATCTAATGCATTTTTCCAACACCTAATAACATCAGTCACATTTTTCAAAGATCACTAAAACCATTTTGAAACACAAAGACTATTTATGCAGCCAAGTGACCTCTTGGTCTACTATGTCACCCCGCATTATTCCCCCCTAGGAGCATGAACTTGGATTCCCTCAGTCCTTCCCCACTCACTTCGACCACAAGCAGGGAGGCGTGACATGACTTTGGCCCTGACCATGGCTTCTACCTACATGTTTTGTTTGGAGCGCGGGGAGATCAGATGTTTTTGGTCAATTATAATGCTTCTCATTAGGCCTCCTGTCTCGCCCAAACAAACCTAATGAGACATTGTTTAATGTCCAGAGCCCCTCCCTGCCCCTGATATAAGGAGTGTGTGTGTGGTAGGGCGTGCCGAGTCAAATTACCCCGGTGCTTCGTTCAGTGATGGCACCTGGGCCCCCTTGTCGCTCAAGGGAGGATAGCTCAGGGTAAGGGAATCCACTAGGGTAGAGGGGTGAGGCTGGACCCAGCTGGTAGAAGTCAAAGAGCTCACTGCTGATTGGGGTGGCTTCGATCAAAGAGGCATTTGAGTTTGAGCATCGGGAGAGTCAACGGGGGGACGCAAGGGGGTTCTTTTGTTTGTGGACATGTGCGAGAATTCAAATACGATGCTACGGAAAATTCCGTCGTTAAGGTGTTTGTTGTTGAAGAAGGCAATCAGTATTGCAGTAGAAATGATGTGCATGTTTTCCTAATCCTCATCCATCCATCCATCCATGTTCCGCTTATCACTGCACTGTTCAGAGTGAACTCAGAGTTGTGGGGGTCAAGTCCAGCTTTCTTAAGGTGAAGGCAAAATATCCCCTGGTGAAGTCACCACTTTATCAAAAGACCTACAAACAACCGTCCACGATCACAGTTACACTGATACAGACTTTTTGAAGATGCCAATGTCACATGCACATCTCTGGAGTGTAGAAGGAGAGCATTTACACTCTGAGTGGCCCAAGTTAGAACTAAGCTGTTAACCTTTGTTGTCTGAACGATAACAAAGGAAACCCGTCGCAATCTATCTGTTGTATTTATTAACAGTTCAGCGTTGTAATGCTTTTAGATCACTCACTGTTTTTCTACAGTAATGCATAAAAGTCTTACATGCAGGAATAACCCACATTAGACTCCATACTAAATGTAATTTCTTTGAGTTTAGTATAATATAGAAGAGACTTACATGCAGGAATAACCTGTGACCTTAGAGTTTGCATGTTCCCCCTGTGTCTGCGTGGGTTCTCTCCGGGTTCTCCGGCTTCCTCCCACTCCAAAAACATGCATGTGAGGTCAATTGAACATTCTAAATTGTCCATTGGTGTGCAGTTGTGAATGGTTGTTTGTCTCTATGTGGCCCTGCGATGAACTGGCGACTTGTCCAGGGTGTCACCCTGCCTTCGCCCTAAGACAGCTGGGATAGGCTCCAAGACCCCGTGACCCTGAATTGTGAATGAATGAATAATATAGAAGAAACCAATCAGTTAAAAAGCGAAATAGCTCCCCGCTGACTGGACATGCTTTTTTGCACCCTGAAAGTCCCCGTCTCCAAGGTAGACATATGATTTCCCTCTTGTCTACTGCCATCAGTGGCAAGGAAGCAGCCCACCTAATGGTCAGCACTGGGCTCCAGGCAGGGCACCATGATGTTGAGAAGGACACGGTGCTGAAACTCGTGAAAACTGAGAGAACTTTCACTGGAACTCATGTATCATACTCCGACCTCATGCACAGTATATTAGATTGTTTCAATCTAGACTCCTTGCTTAATATTAGTTATTAAGTCATATTGAGTGCAGAGGGCGGAAGCAATTCACACAGAATGTTAAACAGTTAAAATGAGTTGACTCACTCAGGCTTCCATTGGCCAATATTTTATAGAAAAAATAAAATAAAAAAAATGGAAGATTTTTATTTTAGAGAGTCATTAAAGTGTAATGGCAGCTTGTCACACATGCTTGAAAACCAAATAACTTGGACCCACGGGGAGCGATGCACAAAACTGAAAAGTTCCACCTAGAAAAATATCCTAATTTCTCCTGTTTTACCAATATGAAAACAGTGATATCACATTTCCGTAATAAGAAGATGTCAGAATGCAGCAGAAAAAAATATATATTTCACAGTCTCTATGAGAAGTCTGCTGTATCAAATGCTATTTTATGTTTGTCAAATGAGTTTACCACTTGGAGCTCAAAAGAAAAAAAAAAAGAGCACCTGATCGTGTGATGAGTGGAAACAATCAATTTTTAGCTGACAGACTGCATTTTTACCGTTGAATCGCACTGTCACATCACACGTAACATAATGACTTTGGAGTAAAAGTGCCGTCAGAAAGGCTTAAATGAAAACACTTCAGGGCTTCACTGGCACTGTTATTAATGCCAAAGCTTACGGCTAACAGATGTGGCCCAATAAAAGATGAGCGTGAAGGGAAACAAAATCCATCATCCGGCTGAAAGGGAAAACTAATCCCTCTGCCTCTGCCAATACAGAGGTTGTTGTTTGTTTCTGCTTTTTGTAAATCCCTTAACTCAAGAAAGGGAATATGAAAGAATATTGTCTTTAAAATTTGGAACTCTGTCGCCTACAATTGCTCACACATTGCTCAAACTTGAACATAGCATTGGTATATATATATTTTTTTTTAAAAAAGAAAGCCAAATACAACCTTTTTGTGTGAGATGAAAGTTGTTTTGAAAAGCAGTAACACTGTGCATTTTGAAACTTAAAACATAATACAGAATAAATAAATGAAACAAGTAAAACAACAAACAAACAACAAAAAATAAATACAAATTAAGTCCAGCACATAGAAAGAAGACTGTGGACTTGAAAGAACAAATATACAATAAAATCCAAGAGAAAAACATACAAGCCAGTATGATACATTAAGAACATCTGTAAAATCTTTTTTTCCAAAATATTTAGCTATGGCAATTCACTCCCAAATTTGAAACTTAACAGATAAGTTCATAAATTAATACATACATTTCAGATTTACAGATATCAAGAAGAATAAACAAACAAAATGGATTTTATTGCAAACACACTTAGAAGTCCGGCTGGAGTTTTTTGGACAACGCACAGATCATACAAACAGAAAAGGGCAAGTGCAGGGGTTTTTCATCCAATAGGGTCAAAGCAGAAGGGCTTAAATTACAATTCGACAGATGATGGTAGTTGTAAGTGTGTGATTCCTATAGCCTCCAGTAGAGGGCGGAAGCTGTACAAGACAGAACATCCTAAATCTGTAAAAAAAAAAAAAAAAAAAAAAAAAAAAGAATCACAAATTTGGCAAAGCAAACCAAGCCCAGGATTAGGATCACAAGCACACTAATTATGATGAAAGCTGTTCTCAAACTTTAAATTCATGAGGCAGAGCTGAAAGCACTAAAATGTGATGCAAATAAAGTCCTATCTCATTATCTCTTCTAAGTTATGTCCGCGCATGTCCCCAGAATAGAGCAGCCATCTCTTGACACTACGTAGATTAACTCGGATCCTGACTATTTTGTTCAGATGTGCTTCAAGGAATGATGAAGTACAAATGAGGCCACAGATGACATGACCTCTCTGATTTTGAATATACATTGCGCAATAATCTTGGGAACAAGTTAGATCTTTAACTCTTACTTGTAGATTTCAGTGACTGACTATAATGAGCAGAAACACTTGAGAGATAATTTAAGAGCCAGCTCAGCAGGGAGAAACAAGGTTGCACAACATTTTTTTTTGTGTAATTAATTTATGAATTAATTCACTTTTGCTTCTTTCAAAAAGTAGACACAGGGCAGAATTAAAACTCACTTATTTGCCTAAAATGCACTCAAAACACAGTAGTATTTATTAAACCTTAAAAGTCAATCAAATGATGGACGTGTCATTCGCAACGTCAGTTTGTCATTATATTATTACAGCATTGATTATGCTGAAATGCGGAATGTTATCAGAAATATTTTATTTTATTCAAACAAGTATGACATTACATGTCACGCTTCTTTAAAGGGGCAGCAGATCTAAAATTGACCTCTCCCTTACTCACCACTTTATGGACTACGTTTCTGGTAACATTTTCTAAGCCATGTAATTCTTCTGGACTTTAAGTTATGGAAATAATTTTTTTGAAATGGGTGCCCACTATCACCATTGCTCCAAATGTGGCGAATAAATAAGTCAATCAATAAAATAAAATAAAGTAATAAAGAGAAGAGAATGACAACATGTTTCTTTAACTCTGCTTTTCAATCCAGTCTCCTAGTCAGAGCTTTGAGCACATAGTACACATGAAATGGTGACACTCATTTTCTATGCTGTTCTGTGCTCTATGCTAATGCAAAAGAATAACTTTTTCTCAAATGTCTCTGCAAGTAGCAGCTTCTGGAAGCATGGAAACATGAGCAGCTGTGTTGCTTTCCATGAACGCCCACATGCACAAACTCCTGGCTAGGAAAACAGAATGGACAGTTTGGTGGAAACAGTGTTTGTCATCCAGGGACACATCCCAGACACTTAACATGTATGCATTCTGTTAGTTTAGTTGCTTTTGTCTACGAAATTAGAGAATGGTTCTGGGAGTTACAAAAGTGTCAGTGCAGCATACTTTACATACTGTTCACAAAGCTGTCAAAGTGACAGGGTGAGGTATTGATTTTGAGTGGACTATTCCTATGACGTTTATCTAGTTGGACAGCAGACGTGACAACTGACAGCTGTAGTTTTGACCTGTTAAGGTTCGACTGTCCACTGTTTCTAGTCGCTGACCTTTCTCGGACAACATATCTTACTTCCCCTTTGGCCAGGTCAGGACCTCACTGACCACACACACACACACACACACACACAAAAGAGTGAACAGATGGTAGAGCTGGACTGAATGACTTGTCCCTGAGGGGAGCCAATCAAACATTATCACAGAAAAGATGAAGTAAACAATGACACTATCCATCAATCGGGCCATAAAATGACCAATTATATACCAAAAATCCAATAAAAGGTCTCATTCAGTGCTCATTGATGACAGAGAGATCCAGACGGCGACTGTGAGATTCTTCTTGCTTCAGTGTTTCGCTTCTGGGTGCACTAATGAGGACGAGAATGTTCATTTTTGATAGCAAACAATCGACACAATCTGAAAATTGAGATCTTCCAGTATAAGCACCATTTCAGTTGTCTTAAGTGCTAATTACTATATCCACATAATTTGTATTCATTTTTATGTATCATATTATTCCCACATTATTGTTGCAGAGAACAGTTCACTGTTTTGTTGTATATAACAACAAAACAGTGATGCTGTGGTTAGCGCTGCCACCTCACAGCAAGGTCATGGGTTCGATCTTGGGACTGGGATCGCTTTGTGTGGAGTTTGCATGTTATCCCTGTATTTCCGAGTTCTCTCCGGCTTCTTCCCACAGTCTAAAAATACGCATGTGAGGTGAATTGGAAACTGTTCATTGACTGCAGGCATGCATGCGTGCAAACGGTTGTTTGTCTCTATGTTGCCGTGTGATGAACTGGTGACTTCTATGACAGCTGGGATAGGCTCCAGGAGAACCTCGCAACCCTCAGTTCAGGAAGAAGCGGGTATTTAAAATGGATGGATGGATGCTTTTAACAGTCCTATTTTTTTTTAAAGAAAGAAATAGAAAAAGAAAACATGAACGTGAGTAAAATGGTAAAATATATCTAACACAGAAATGCCATAAGTTATTTATTCTACTCATAAAACAAAAAAGTCTTTACATAATAGAATTCATTCATAAGCCAGTATTGTGAAGCTAAGCTAAGCTAATTTTGTTGAACAAACTAGCAGTGAAATGCGGGAACTTGACGTATTTTCTTGCTTCCTCTCCTTTTTATTCGAGTTTTTGGATGTATGTTTTGGGAATAATGTTGATGACCAGAACACGGATTAAAGCCAAACGATAGAATTTACGTGTAAAACCAAGAAAATAAAAGAAAATAAAAGTACTCTCGACTTTCAGTGACGACGCTCCCTGAATGTAAAGACCCCATATTGCATGTTGGTGAGGCCAATAAGATGTTTTTAACGAGATACACCTGCCTGTTTGCGCGAGAAGCTGGCGCCTTTTTCTGAGGATCCGTGCCATAGTTTCCGCGTGCCCTCTAGCGTAAAGCCCCGCACGCACACGACGGCACGCGCGTCCTCTTCTTGCCCAGCCCCCCTCCCCTTAGCAACAGAGGCAACATGGCGGCGTCCAGCACCGCGGAGCATTCTCCGGAGATATTGACGCCGTTAAAGACACCGAAAACCGAGGTGCCATCCTCCGAGTCGGAAGACTTGAGCGACAGCAATCAATACCACTCCAACCCCTCAACGCCGAACCGCTTCTCGCCTTTGAACGTGAGCTCGGGGGCGGCAGGCCGGACGGCGGCCTCGTCCTCCTCCAACAGCTTCACGGCTTGCCGGGGGATGTCGTGGACGCCGTCCGAGACGAACGCCCTCATCGCCGTGTGGGGCAACGAGAGGCTGACCGAGGCGAGGATGCAGCAGCTGGAGGCGGCGGGCACCGTGTTCTCCGGCAAGGCCCCCGGTCCTGCCATGTACGAGCGTGTGTCCAGAGCGCTGTCGGAGCTGGGATACGAGAGGACGCCGTCCCAGTGCAGGGAGAGGATGAAGGTAAATAAAGGTTGTGTGGACAGGCGAGAACAATGGCTGTGTTCGACCACCCATCACCGGGACTTGTCCCCCGTAGCAAGGGAGTTGTTTTCGGCAGCTGTCATTTGGAAAATGGATGCGATTATCACGATGAGATGGGCAACATAGTGATAGCCGTGTTTTCATAGGCGCCGGTTTGTTGACATGAGTCAAGCTGCAACACCGGCACAGGCTAACAAACCACGTTGAGAACCAACCGACTGTCACTCTGTTAGATAATCTATCATGACGAGACACACATTTCACATTTCAACTGAGCATCACCCTTTTGATTTATTCGTTTCTGTATGAGTTTATTAATAAATAAATAAAAATTACTAACAATAATCCATTAGGTGTTCATTTTTGTGAAGAATTGTATATACTTTATCTATTTTTTCCAAACTTATCTTTTTTTTTTCTTAACTCTGTAAACCACCTGCCCCTTTCTAACAGTCTGGTGAGGCTGGGAATAAGCTTTATAATTTAGAGGTAACTGAAGGAAAGATAACCATCAACAACATGAGCATAAGATCAATCTACAGGAGGGAAAAGGTTCAAGACTGCAATTCATTCCGCAGGAGAGATCTACCCCATAAATAATATAGAATATGGGAAGAGGAATAGGATGTTAAGCTCCTCCAAAAATAGAAAATTAATGTTGTAGCTCTTGCTTAAATTATTAAAAGGATAAGAAAACCTACTTTCACCCCCTTTTTGTAAATCAATGTAATATCATTTTTGCCAAATCAGTTTAATGTGCTAGAAATCACAGGATGAAGGTCTTGATTGATTGATGCATGTATCTCTAAGAACAGCTGTTTACTATTGCATTGAAATGTTAACGGGGAAAAAGGTAGGGGAACGATGGGATTTTCACCACTGTCTATTGTAAGCAGCGTATGTATCAGTCAGTTGTAGCCTTTAGTTTTAGTAAAACCCACAAGCTACTATGAAATACAGCGAGAGGTTCTGCACCCTGGGCCTTAACTGTAGAATGTTTCAAGGAGTAGAAGGGCTTCAGAATCAAAATATCTGGCAGGTATTCTATTTTACTGTGGGGCCCACTACAAGTACATTACACTGGGAGCGTGGCGATATGATGTTTTGTGTTCGAGCTCTGTCCATTCCTAGAGCTATGAGAGAGTCTGTCTGTGTTTCATGTACATGTAGGTTTTGTTTAGGTTTGTTGAAACTACAACATATATATTTCTTATAGTCAACAAAGCAAGTGATTGCGTCAGTTATCTAGTTGCAAGCTAAATTATTTCTATCACAGCTGTAACAATTTGGTTTATGATTGATGATTTATCATCTGGTAACACCGTCTTTTCTCCTTTTTTTCCCCCCCAGACACTACGCCGCTGCTACAGCCGTGTGAAAGAGCATGGCATTGGCAAGAGGAAGAGTAGCTACACTATAGAGCAGCTGGAGAAGGTGTTTGGTCAGGGAGGCTGGGACTCCCAGAGCTGTGCCCCTGTGCTGATCAACAGCAGCGGGTTGTACCAGGAGATGGAGTCAGACGGCAGCACCCTGGAAGAGTTCTCCCAGGAGGACTGGTGCAATCAGGTGCTGGACTCGGCCTTCCAGGAGGGAGACATGGACACCGGTGAGTGTGTTAGCAAGCAGAGGACGGATATTAATAAAGGACTAATTAAAATGATTTGTTGTGAACAGATGCCTCTTTGTTTTTTTTTTCCAGAAGATCTCCAGGTGCCAAAGAATCGAGCTTTGCAGATTAAAGCAGAGCTGATGGAACAATCCCAGTAAGTAATCTGCTTGTGACATCTCTTGTCATGTTGTAGGTTATTAATCGGTGGAGTGATTGCGGAATGGTGATTAAAAAGTCTGTCTTTGCCACACATTAGACTGAATTAAATTTTCTTTTTGTATTTGTCTCTTTACTACGGAAGTTTATTGCATTCACTCGGGGAAAAAAAGCTGTTTTTCGGGGTTTTACTTTGACCTTGGTTGAAGACACTGGGAGATAGACAGTCCTGTCTTTAAGTCACATAGGTAGAAAGTTGAAGATGGGGCATGTGCGGGGCAGTGGCATGAGTCACCATAGATCCACCGGGAGTCTCTTGCAGGTTGACGGGTTTCTCACGGTATTTAGAAGTATCACAATAATTCAGAAAAAAAAATGTAAAACAGGGCTGAAAAAATTACCATGAAAACAGGGGAAAATTAGTCAGAAAAAAAGGAAACTACTACTCAGAAAAACAGAAAAAATAAATTACTCTAAATTACCCAAATTTTTCTTTTCTTTTTTTGTCAAGTGAATGTAATACACTTCCGTACTTTACCTATTATTTTTACTTTACCTAAAATTTTAGCCCTCACTGTGCATTGAGTGATGCTGGCTGATAAACAGCCTTGCAGCTTTAGAGCATCAACATCCTAAAGTTCAAAAGTTACCATGTTTATCCTGTTACCAGAAATGAGGGTTTTCCATTCTGTGACAGTGCTGTTTACCAAAGGGCTATAATTATGTGTCACCACTAGATGGCACCAATGCTCCAATATGGTAAGTCTATCTTTCTGGCGTCCAGGGTCACTGTAGCCTTGAAGTCTTGTGTTGTAGACTCCTTGTCTGCTCTCTTAGTTACTTAAAGACGTTTCAGCTTTGATCTGAAAGGCCCCTGTAGCTTGGAGGAAGCAGCTTAAGAACTGAAGAGGCGTTCGCTTGAAAGGTGAAATGTTTTCAAGTAACCAAAAAAAAGTGCAGTTGCCTACAGCTCAGTGCTGCAGGACTGGATTTGGTGAAGCACAACACATTGGGCTTCAAGGACGCATTGCATCTATCAGTCTTTGGTGGCTTCTTTCAAACTGAACTTCAGGAATTAATTTGGCTGTTTCACTCATTGTGTTGTTTCTTCTCTGACCTGGAGATGGCGCCGAGTTTGCTTTTCCTAACCTTGTTGCACCGACTTGCCCCCCGACAGGAAGAGGGACACCATGCAGACGGTGGTGCGCATCCTGGAGTCGGTGCAGCTGAAGTGGGAGCACTTCCAGACGTGGACCGAGTTCTCGCGGCTGCACCTCTCCAACAAGCTGGCCATCTTCGGCGTGGGCTTCAACACGCGCTGGCGCGACGACGTGCGCTACCACTACGCCGAGATCAGCTCGCAGGTGCCGCTGGGCAAGAGGCTCCGCGAGTACTTCAACCCGGAGAAGCCGGAGGGCCGCGTGGTCATGACCAGGGTTCAGAAGATGAACTGGAAGAACGTGTACTACAAGTTCCTGGACATCACCATCAGCGAGGCGCGCTGCTTGGAGCTGCACATGGAGGTGGAGTGGCTCCCCGTGTCCCAGTCGAAGGCAGCGGGCTGCAGCAAGGGCACGTCCCACTACCTCCTCCCCGGGGACATCCCCAAGGCCTATGGACTCTACGCCATCGGCCACGGCGAGCGGCCGTCCCCACGCGACGCGGCCTCCCGAGGCAACGGCGAAGAGGCCGCCTCACCTCAGGGCCAATCAGGGAACGGCGCCCAGACCGACGGGGGAGGCGCGGGCGACCCGACCGGAGGACGGGTCACCTACTGCTACCTGGGCATCGCCGAGGACAGAACTATACAGCAGTGTCTGTTCCAGCACTTTCAGGGCCCCGGCAACGGCAAGCACCCCGGGCACGGCGAGGCGTCGGCCGCCACGCGCTTCCTGCAGGAGAACTGCCGCCTCGCTGAGGCGGGAGAGCCGTCCCGCCTGTTTCCTATCTACATCAAGTTCATCGAGGTGGAGCTGGACTTCCTCTCGGCAGGCTCCCTGGTGGAGTGCCTGGAAACCGCCGTCGGCTACTCGTTGAAGTACAACAACGAGGCCACGTCGTAAAATGCAGCCTTGTGTTTTTTTGTTCGTTTTGGGTTTGTTTGTTTTTTTGAACTGCGTTGAAAAAAAAAAAAGTTTAAGGAGCCACTGTTACAAACCAGGGTTGGTAACTTGGTTTCCGCGGATGTGAGCAGAAGTGTGGCCTTGTTCTCATTGGGTTGACCCTCACTGAGTCTTAACGGAATGGTTTTCCACACAATATGCTGAATGTATTGTGTACGACTTTATGGGTCAAGCATCAACTGCCACATCCATTTTAAGAGATTTTATTTTGGGCAACAGTGCACTAGTGAGGTTTCTGCTGCTTGCTTGGTGTCCAGAAACATCGCCTGATCGAGGAGATGGGAGGTCGGCGAGGTGACTGCTGCAGTACGCATCCGTCTACCTCAGTTGGATGTAGCAGAGGGGCCAGCGGGGGGACCAGTATATGTATTTACTCTAAAACTGCCTTTAACTCCTACCAGTGAGGTCATCGTAACTCTTGGCTGATTTATGCCTTATGTTTTGCATCCGTGAGTCAGCAGGCTGCAGCTCGCGAGGCCTCCGCTCAGCGTGAGTGAAGGCAAAGTCACCTTTCAGATGGTCAACACGGGATGCGGTAGCCGCATCAGTACCCGTCACAGGCCCGTGTTGCATCGCCGTTATCAGTCGCTTCGTGTGCAGCGCCGTCTGAGAGATGTTCGCTGTCCTTATGTGCCAGGTCTCGTGGTACTTATACCTCTAAAATGTCATTAGTCACGGGTTCATGCCTGGCACTAACAAGATAAGACAGGGGCTGAGCCAACTAAGAGAATTCTATAGTTTCATTGTGAGCTAAGTGATTGTTGAAAAGCGAATGCAGGAGAGAAGTTGCACTGCAGGGTGACAAAATCAAAGCAAACATTTGAATTTGGGTGAGGCGCCATTATCAAGGTCCTTCTATGTTCTTATGTATTGTATATTTATTTATGGATGTATAACAAAATGCATATTCAAATCTCCAAATCTTTAATTGGGTTTGTGATATAAATGTAGGGCAAGACGTGTGCAGTGTCTCCCCCTGCAGGCAAAAGAACATCCGCTGCTTATGATTCAGACTTTGATTTCTGGTCTTAAATGCTGTTTGTTCAGTAAGATTAGTTTGTGCGTCTTTGTGCCATGCTAAAAGCCAAAATGACAAACTCATCTGCTTTACCATAAGGTTTAGGTATATATACATGTAACAAGCCGGTGTTTATCAGGGGTCAAGACATTTCTGCTATCTCAGTTATGGGATTCAGGCAAGAGTTTTCTGTACCTGCACCTACCGTGCTGGTATTTTACAGAATACAATTCTGCAGACGATGCATAACTATGGAAATCATTGTTCTAGGTTTCAGCCAGGTCTTTGTCGTCAGGCTTAAACTGTACTCATACGGCCAACAATCAAGTTTAGTTCTTTAACATGTCTCCTGAGGTAATGTGCAATGTGCCAGAAAAGGGACTGAGCAGCAAAAATCAAGTCCATACTGAAGCTGTACAGGAAGTTTATCTTATATATCTAATATATATATATATAAATATTTTAAGACTATAAATGTTCTTGAGCATTCCAGCTTTGCGGACCTGCAATGTTTCTTTGTTATGGGTATAACATGATAAATATGATATTTTCTATTATGTTTGTTGACACCATGTCTTGTATGTGATTGGTTGGAAGTCAACGTCTTGTATGTTTACTTGTTTGGGAAAACAATAAATGGAGCACTTGCTGTCATTTGCCACAGTGTAAATGAATTGTGTTGTGTGATTTGTATTTTTTCACACAGTTGGTTACTGATGAAAACATTCTGCTCTCTGGCCTTGATTATCTACTTTTTAGCTCGTGTCATTACAATAAAAATCATTGCCTACATAATAGTGTGTATTTCCGCAGGAAGTCTACATCTGTTTGCCTTCAATTTTCCTTGCTAAATGTCACACAACATCTTAAAATTATTTGTCAAGCAACTCTGTATTAGCAGAAAAATAGAACTCAAGCAGACTTCTGAGATCCCAGACATCCTATTAAGACTAATTGCCTTGTTTTTCTTAGAGAAACTAATGTGGGCTCCCATATAATGCTTTTCTCTCTCAAATATCACAATCAATACTTCTGTTGAGTGGATGTGACATGAAAAGCTGTTTGCCAAGTGTTGAGACCTAAAAGATGTCATTCACCCTACCTGCCAGAAGATGGCCAGAGATTACTGTTGCTGAAACAACATCTCGCTTATAAATTAAATTGCTTGAATTCCACTGGGGGATAAAATAAGTAGTTTGTTTATTAAAGCATCCAAACTAATGCAATGGTAATGTAAAATCAGTTGCAGATGGCTGACTAGTATTTCAGCTGTGCCCAAACAAGGAACCAGAGCTGCAGCTAAGTGTGTTTGTGTGTGAGAAAGAGATGTATATGTAGAGACAGTGCCACTGACCTTTTAGAAGCTAGCCTTTAGAGCTGAGATCTTTTGTTTCAGACTCTCCCCTAAACAGCACAATAAGACAAAATACAAAAACCTGTTTGTTAACACATGGATTTTAACAGTAAATGTATTTTATATTTTTTAGTGTTGTTCTATTAAATAACCGGGATAGCGGTACAAAGGAAATGGTCTTTGGTCATTAGTACGCTTTCGTCATAAATAAAATGTCCTGCTCACTTAGTTAATAATTAATGCTACCGTTTGCTGTCCATTTATTTATTTACACCAAAGGTTCACACCAAATAATTCTGAGTCAAAGGCAGACATTTCATATACATAATGTAAACATACAGAATGTGTATAAGTTTTTCATGATGCCCGGCTTTTGTAAATTTAATAAGCCAGTTTGTCTATGTTCTTTCATGCGGAAAACAACAGGACATTCCTTCCAAGGGAGTTGTGTTTTATCATGTCGACTTCACACGATTAAATTTACCCTGAAATACCAGAGTGTCACAGTATATTAAACTCTTACCCCACGAAGAAGAAATCTATTCTAAATCCAGCTTGGAAAAGTAAAACATGACTTGAGAAAAAAAAAAATCAAAGTGCCCTCTGCTGCAGCCTCTGGATCCATTAAGTATGGCCAGAGGAAGGAGGGCAGGTTGGATTGGGAGACAGGATCTAGGACAGACACTGCACCACTGCCATGAGCAATGTCGAGCTCTGGTTGATTTTGTATAATTTGAGAAAATCTGATCATTAAAAAAAGAAAATAATAATAAATCACATTGGGTTCCTTTTACTGTTTGAGTCAAATGGAAGCAATTCTTGTTAATGTCGTCATAGTTATTGTTCAACTGTGAGGAAACAACACAATCTCAAATTTCCTAAATAAATGTTGTCAGACTGCCTTTCAAATCAGCTTTTTGCCTGCTCTCCCTCATGGAATGCTCACCCCTGATTCTTATTCAAATGGCTGAGCGTTACTAACCCATGTCTCCTTACAATATGAATACAGCTCCTCATTGGAGGAATGTATAATAACATAGGGTAAATGTATACCGGACTGTATTGCATTATATCTGCTATATTGATAATTAATGTGTCATTTCATGCTTCACTAAAAAGGCAGCAGCGGTCAGTTTGCCCTCAGGATGACAGATTTACTCACATGTGGAGGTCAGGGTTAGGGTGTGATTTGCAGTGTGGTCCGGACACCAAATATTAATTTCTCTCTGCACTCACATGATTTTTCAGATAAAATGAAATCCCGCTTGTTTTGACAGCTTTCGTGCAGACGCTGGGAATTTCATCCGAAGGCCAAGGCGCAAGGTGCAGCCGCACAACAGAACCATCATCCCATGAGGCATGGGCCCTGCTCCTTTGGATTTAATCACTGGAATAACCCACGCTCACCTCTCATAATTGAGCAATCGTCCTGCATTAGCCTCACCACTGTTGCTGCGGCAACGGGGCAACCTTAGGAAATGAAATAAAGGGGTCTGACCACTTCGCGGAGCACAGGTCAGTCCATATATTTGCAACGTGAGGGGGGTGGGATGGAGGGGACTCACCTTGGGAATTTGCGTCAAGCTGAGTCCACTCTGCTTTCTCTGCTCTCAGACCCGCGACTCTTCACACATGACAGAGCAGGAGGCGAGTCGGGGAAAAGCTCCGGCTGTGTGAGTTTGGAAATGGGCCACCCTAAAATGACACACTGCTTGTGAGCAGCGCTGCGAATTTTAATAACAATCAAAAGGCCAATCCGGGTTCATCGAGGTCTGTTTGAAATGGTGCCATACATGAGGGGCCATGCATCCTTCTAAACGGTTGGCCACATCCCTCCACTTCCTCTTATCCGAACAAAAACATGATTGTATGCCGCCGTCTAGGCATTAGCTCCACCACAGACATGCCTCTGCAAATATCAGGTCAATTATGGCTGACTACACATTTCTGAAGGTCTGCATGAGTGGAATTGAACAACCAAGAGGGTTGTAACAATCCATTCATTACTACCTGCTTATTCCTGAGCGCAGGGTCACGGAGGTCTGCTGGAGCTTCTCCCAGCAATCACTGGGTGACACCCTGGACAAGTCGCCAGTTCATCACAGGGCCACATAAAGACAAACAACCATTCGCTCTCTACGGACAACTTAGAGTTTCCAATTCATTTCACATGCATGTTTTTGGAGTGTGGGAGGAAGCCGGAGAACCTGGAGAGAACCCACGCAGACCCATGCAAACTCCACACAGAAAGGTCGCAGGCCTGGAATTGAACTCAAAACCTTCTTGCTGTGAGGCGGCAGCGCTAACCACTGCGCCACTGCGATGCCTGTTGTTACAATCCCTTATAATAAAATGCCACCTTTTCTAAACCACAATCCAAATCATTCAGGTCATTTATACTCCAAACTGACTATATTTTAACTATATTTGCTATAAATTTGGAATTTATTGTGGAGCTGCTTCATTGTCCCTGAAAGTAGTTGAAATAGTTGTGGTTGGGTGCACCTGTTTTCCAAACCAATGCTATTTTACTACCACTACTACTTGCGACTTGTTTATTATTGGGGGGAGGGGAGGACTCGCTTTGTATTTTATATTCCCCTCACAGGCCGATATTTACGTTTTTCTTACGTTCCGCAATCTAAATAGAGTTAAACATAGTTCCTGTAGCCTTGTTCTTGCTACAAAATGACACACTTTCACGAAAAAAAACACCTGCCTGCACGTTTCGCCGAGTCCCGTACAGGTGCACATTCGGCAAGCTGTGGGGATTACAGGAGGAAATATCGGATGTCCATTACTATTACCTCCAAAATAAAAGTATCCTCTTGTGCAATTCGACGTACGACCGGCTCGTTAGCAGAAGCCTTTTATTTTTTAGGGCTCTTATGGAACTGGTTTAAAACATTATAGCTATTTGATGCTCTCTCTCTCTCTCTCTCTCTCTCTCTCTCTCTCTCTCTCTCTCTCTCTCTCTCTCTCTCTCTCTCTCTCTCTCTCTCTCTCTCTCTCTCTCGCTCTAAAGTCCCCCCTCTCTTCCAGGATGACAGCTTGTGGAGTTGAAGCCACTCTCACTGCCGCCTCGCTGAGGACGGACTCGCAGATGCTGCCAGGCGTGACGAGCAGGACTTGAAGGAAGAACCGCGGAGGACTTCTGAGTGCAAGAGGTGCTGTTCCGCTTCCCGCGTCGTCACTCGTGTCCACCGGCTGGAAAGTCAGAGCTGAGTGGGGGGGTGGGAGTTCCTGCGGCGGAGGGATCCGGCGGCTTCCACGTCTCCTCACCTGAAGTGGCTCTTGTCTTCTCCGGTTACCTTCCCGCCGGGAAGACTGACAGACTGCATTCGTTCCCCGAACCACATTAAGGACATTTATAAGCGTCGACAGAGGGAGAAGAAGTGTGCCTGCGCCCGCCATGTATCTCCGGAGCACTTCGAGGAAACTTACTTTGCTCGCCTTCACCTTGGTGTCGCAGCTCACAGGTCAGTCGGGAACTTACTGCTACTTCCACTTCTCCTCGCGTCGTCCCTCAACCTCACCAACACAGACTTGCATTTTTCAGTCTTTCACGAGTGCAAATGTCGAATCAAAATTTAACGCGTTTCCCAAGGTGACATTCAATGGTCTATTTAATGTCGTGTTTCAGGACACTTTTGAAACCTCTGCATATTCAATTCTTAAATGTGTCAGGTGTATTTTGTTGTAAAAATATACTTTAAAAATATATATTTATTAAAAAAAATTTAATAACAACATACAGACATGAATCACCATGGCTCATTAACTAATGAAGGACTGTCAGAATGGGCTGTTTCTGGGGGGTTCGCTCCTGAATGTGTGTCAGAGGATGGAGGTTGTGGATTAAAGGCTGGAAACACCTGTTTGTTTTTGACAGGATTTGAAACAGGTGTGTTACACATGATTATGTCTTCCAGGGAAGAATAATCCCTTTACAGCTGCTTCAGCGGCAGCTCCGGCATCTCTCTCGTTCTCTCTCTCTCTCTCTCTCTCTCTCTCTCTCTCTCTCTCTCTCTCTCTCTCTCTCTCTCTCTCTCTCTCTCTCTCTCTCTCTCGAGCAATGCGTTAAAGCCCTCACTTTCACCGATATCAGTACAGTACATGCAGCCTACTTTCCCCATCTCTTTGATATGGAAAATTGGGGCACGATACAGCTGCTTGAGTGTTTTGCGGATGATTTGCGAAATGTGAAGTTTTTAAATGATTAATTGGAGTGAAAGTTTCAACGGCGCTATCTTCAGGGGATTTTTGACTTGTCATGACTTTTTTTTTTTTTGATTCCTGAAGAGGGCAGAAGCTTCAAGTGAAAGTCAGACTAGCGGTCAAGGCAGAAGAAAAACAGTCACACAGAGAGAATCATTCCCTGTATAGCAACAGTGGGTTCCTGGAAAATTATATTCATAGTCATAAACTCTGAACCATGGCTTTATTCATTCCTCTTCAAATTCAATTAAACTGTCAGCACCAACAAAGCAACAGCATTCACAAACTCATCCTATTGCACTCCTTAACTCTGTTATGGTCTTCTCCTTGAGAACTGTCCTGCTTTCATACTGGTGGAGCAGGACATATCCATTTAAGTTGGAGAGCTCCATCTGCTCCAGGTGAGTGGATATTAGTTTCAACAGACTTTCATCTAGCAGCCTCTGCTGAGACATGGGCGTGACCTGGAGCTGCACTCTCAGGCCTGATATTACCCCTGGTTTACCAAGGCCCTTGTTTTCTCTTCAGCAATATTGCCAAAACACCCTTGTGCTGACACATGCAATCTCAAGGCGCCTTGTTACACTCACTACCTGAGAAATTCTAACTCTAGTCTGGGTCGACTGTCTTTTGCTGCAGCGCGGGCCGTTAAAAAGACGGCATTAATTGTGCGACACCCCAGAGCCATTTTGTCCCAGTGACCAATCTGGAGTTTTAGCAGCGTGGTGGAGCTCAGTTAGACATGTGCGACAGGACAATACATTCATGGTGGCCAACCTTGACCTTAGTGTTTGACTCACCATCAATCGCCCCGCAGGTGTGTCCTGAAAACATGGAGCGGTCAAGATACAGGGAGGAAGTGCTCATGAATAGCGGCCTGTGGCAACAGGAAAGCTGGGGGCTCCTTGAGTCCCCAATGTAGACTAGTTCACTGGGCAGGAAGTGAGCAAACGTCCTCTGACAAACAAGATAAGACCTCTATTTATGATTTAGTCAAGAATCAGAGTCATGGGGAATGTAACCAGACTCTTATGTTAGTCGTTAGTAGAAAAGGATGAAAAACTGCCTCCACGTTTGAGAAGCTCACGCACGGAATTTAAATTCTACACACTGTTGATTCTTGATTCAGCTTCTGCATTCCTTTGAGTGTACAGTAAATAAATTAAATATGTATCCTTTGGCCTTGTGTCAGGAGGGATCAGCTCGAGTCCCTTTTCTGCCTTCTAAAGGGACAAAGCTCTGAAAGTGCACAAGCTGATGAGAGAATATACGTACTCCAGAAGACTCAGAAGACTCCTAACCTCTGGCCTCTCTAGTCATCCATCTTTCTTCATTATTAAGAAGTCAATTTATGATTATATTTAATTCCTGATAGGCAAATCTTCAATGTAATGTTTTTCTAACTGCGTTAGTATTTTGTAAGGCAAAAAAGAGGAATAACCTCCAAGAGTAAAGTCCAAATGCTGATCATTTCTTTTACAAAAAGCAACTGCTTGTTTGCAGCAATGAAATCTAATATCATGCTCTATTTACGCTGTTGTAACCTCATAGATTTCTGAATATTTTCCATTCAGTTGTGGACAGTTATGGAACATTTGGTTTAATCATTGCTGTATCAGATTTAAAAATGTCTTAGTAGGATGGATGTTGGCATGTTGGATTATTCTTGACGTCCTGGTGTTCTCAAAGAAAATTGATGTTGAATTGGCACTTTTGAATAATTATTTGTTTGCTCAGGCAGTAGAATAATAAATATTATACATTGTATATTTTGTACAGCTGAAAACTCCAAAAATTCTAGAATTAAAGGCAAATTGGGCCATCTAACAAACAAGGCTGTATCTGTAGCAGTCATATTCCATTGCTGTCCTCCCTCTCCAGTACTTTCCCCTCAGTCCACCTCAACTGCTTCTATATCACACTTGCTTTTTTTTCCATTTCATTAGCATTACATGGCACCCACCGCATGCATGTGTCTATTTGAGGTGTGACTGCATTTTCATGAGCACACGCCCTAATCTTCAGGCCAGATGTCCCTTATCAAAGGGCACTTGTGGGGTACATGCCAAGCCTTATCACCTGACCAGCACTCGCACAACTCTTATATTCTAAACACACCATCTGGCAAAAGAACGTCTTCATTTGTTTTCCAGGTGGGTTCCACAATGGACGTTACTTATTTAACAAGGTCAATCCATGCGAGCTTCAAAGACTCCATCGGGACCGTGGGGGTGTCGACGCAACACGGCTTTTTTTCCCCCCCGTGATTTAGACTCATGAGGGCGGAGGCTGTAGACATTGCTGCATTACATTTTTTACAACCGGGCCAGAACCTATTATTAAAACAACATCTCGTGTAGCGTGCGCAGAGACACAATATATTCCAGTGTGACAGCAATGGTTTGTTTCCTGTTCCGCTCCCGCCCATGTTTTTCCATCACGAAATAGATGTCCCCTAAGACTGGCGCAGGGAGGGCCGTGGAATGCACTATGCCCAACAACTATGGCCTTATCTCTAATTGCCTATTTCTTAGAATAATACCAAATGGATGTGCAGCAAAGCCCCTTTCCACTTTGAGCCCGGATTAGAGCAGTTTGAAGACAGCACTTCTCGTGTTTTGTCCTGGCGACGGGTACAGTTTTGATTTGACGGGAGAGATTGAGGGATTTGTCGGTACATACGTAATGACACGGAAATACAACGGTGCACTTTTTTTTTTTCGCTCTCTCAGTCGCAGCGCTCCGCTGTCCAATCGTCAGTCGGTGACAGTGTGCCAGTACCCCTCATAATCCCGTGTATTTACACCCACTACAGAGCTCAGGAGAACAAGAACCTGAAGGGAGATTAGAGAGAGTTCAACGCCACACTAGAGAAACAATGAGTGGGAGACATTTGCACTGTAGTTGCAGAAAGAAACAAAACAAAAAAACATGGCTTTTGTAATTTAGGGTGTTTCTCAGCATGCACACTTTGAGAGACAGAAATAAAAAGAAAACATTGATCTTGTGGTTTTACTCTTTTCTGTTCAATTTTGAGTTAGATTTGTAAACAGGAATCTATTAGTTTTGCAGTACACACACAGTGTGTGTGTGTGCGTGTGTGTGCGCGTGTTTTGCGCGTCCCTGCTCACCCATGTTTCTTTGTTGTCCATTTTACCTTTACTGTTGTTTGGTGTAGTTGTTGTAATCATTTGCAGTTGCTTGCTGGGCCTTTAACATGTCATCATGGCACATTACATTGTTTTTTACACAATGTGTATCAGTAGTAATGGAAGTGTTTGTTGTTGTTGTTGTTTTTTGGGGGGTGGGCATTGTTTTATGGATATTTAACATGCGACATTCACTTGAAACAGTGTGTCATCCATTTACATTGAAGCCTTAGTTTGATTCTATAAATACTGTAATTCAGCCTGGGGTCATGTAAACACCTTAATCTAATTATATTAGTTTAATTAAAGTCACATTTGTGGGATTAATGCGGAGATTAAAGAATGTGGAGCACTGCAGTATTAGCTGCATATTTTAAAGGCAGCCTTGACCTCCGAGGACCACGTTTGACAAGTGGCGATTCCTGCCCCACATCCAGTGAGTCACCACTATTTTTAAGTGCACATAAACATTCATATTTCTGCCTCAACACAAGATTAGCCGTGCCTCGAACAGTAAATAGCCGTTGTGGCGGCGGATGAAGTGTGTGGTTGTTTCGCTATGTCACACGCTAATGCCGGCGCAGGCCGAGTCAGACAGAGGGGATGCAGTGTGTCAGCTCCGGCTATGATGTGCATATTGGGACGTGCGGATGTGTTCGTTGCCCCTTCTTGCATTTTCTCTGATGTCACATCTCCATCCGTGGACGCAGAGGCAGAGCGGCCTTCCCTCAGGGGTCATGAGAAAGGCACTGGGCGACTTTCCCAACATTCGGCCCTTGCCTGGGGACTCTTAAAGGGACAGATACACATACCTCCTCTCATCCCTCCCTCTCTTCTCTCTGTCTGTGTTTTCCACTTTTGAAACATCATCTCTCACACATGGACAGAGTGACATGCATGAGGGTATTTTTGTTTCTCCTGCCCATATAATGAATTAGTCAACAGATGCCTGCAGGCTCTGGTAGGAATCACTCCTGGACAGGTTTTCCATTGGGTTTTATAAATGGGCCCCATAAGCAAAGTCATTCTCTGATGATTTTTGTTTCTACAGAGTCAGCAGGCTGGCAAAGGTTCCTGCACTGCATCTATAAATAAAAACAACACATATGGGACATGTACGGAGATGTTATCATCAGTTGTGTTTGTGTTTTGTCCCAAGTTCTAATATTGGCATGTGAGTTGCACACACAAAACATGCCTGTCTGATGGCTTTTTACCGCCAAAACAAAAAATACCTGAGATTGAACAGTCATCATGCATTCAAGGGTGACTAGTTCAAAATAATGTCTGCGCTGACTTCACCATCACAGAAAGACGAGTGAAAGGCTTTTGTATATTATGTAGTAGATAGATAGATAGATAGAAAATTTTATTGTTTGTCCCAGATGGTGACAGAAATTCTTCTTTGACAGGCCTCCCAAACACATTCACATATTCCCATCAAGACACATTTTACAGGATAAAAATAAGTAAATACATACATACAAAAAAAGTGTGCAGTATACTGTATAAGATGCAGAACCGCAAAAACGTACTAAGTCAAAAGTATGCAGCTGTCACTCAAAGCAAACTTTTAAAAAAAGCCCAATTTATATTTAAAATAAAATGTTTTCAATTCACCACAGCATAAAAAGACATTATTTTGAGTCTGAACAAAAACAGCCTAAAATTCCATATAACAGAACCACTTGACAAGTCTTTTGTTAGGATATGGCTGCTTATGAAAAATATTTTTTCTCCATTCAACTCTTATCTAATGGCTTCTGAAGGGGTCTCCAAAGGTCAAGGTTTGTTTTCCTCCAGACTTTTCCCCACCCGCAGAGGAGACGGTTACTAATACTGGAACTACAGGCTACATGGCAGCCTTGCCAGTTTGCCAAGATGACACCGCTGCAGTGATCCGGCCAAGCTTCCAACCATGCCACTGACAGATGTTGCAAGACACAGTCAACAACTGTTTCCATATATCCTTTTCTTTAAAAAAGGAAAAAAAAAATGTGGACAGACGGGAATTGAGGGCATGGGCAAGGCTTAGACAAGATAGCCCTAAATTATTCTTACTTGGAGGTACTTAGGTGGGGGTGGGGGTTAATGCTTGATGCACTTATTACTTCAGGCATGTTGACATAATCCTGGTTTTCCTCTTGAAGTGTTTGCTAAGTTCATAATTAAGCTCTCATACACCCATATATGAGTTTCTTTCATTTTTGTTTTTCTTTATCTCTTGATTTTTTTTTTCTGATTTTCTTTTTCAAAACACATCCCCAAAAGAATATACAAAGCTTTAATTATTCAATAAAAAATACTATAAGTACAACACACAGAGGCCTGACAGTTTGTACATACCTCAAACAACCATTGTGATTTGGTAACCAAGAGATGCTTCTCTCTGCTTCTGTCTGGCTGATTGTCAAAAAAAAAAAAAAATCTCTTGCCCCAGAACTTCTATTTTCCAGTCTCTTACAATACCTACGCGCTCTTGAACTGATCTCTGGTCACATCTCTGACCTCGGCATCAATTTTTCAACATCAGTTCACGCACAGTTATCTTTTCTGGCAGGTTGACATCTTGCTTTGATTTTTTTTTTTGCAATGAGACTGAAATCAATTAATCATTTACTGACTTCAATGATTACCGGAGAAAAGGAAAACCATTTCTCATTAAAAATGTTCATCTTTTCTAAGATGTTTTTAATATTGGTTGCAGGTCGTATATTTTAATTGCTGTTGCTGTACTTCCGTTTGCTATACTGCTCTCCATTCTTGATAAGCTGACCCAAATACCTGAGAAACATAGAATGGTAACACAAAGCAGTGACCCAACAGCACTTTCAAAGATTACAGATGGATTACATACTAACGTCATACCTGCGACTGTAAAGCAGGACAGCAGGATGTTCTTTCCTTCATCAGTTGTCATGAGTTTAGGTCTTAAAGCTATTCTTTTTCTGATGTATTTCACTTTTAAATTTATTTTTCGATTTTAGTGTTTCTATTTTATTTATTTTACTGCTGGACAAATATTAATATTAGCAAAGACATCAACGTCAACGCGAACATTTTACCGATGCTCACTTTTGCAATAGCAAAGACTGCTGTTGCATATTTTCTTGAAAATTGTACAGATTTTTCATAACATTTCTTCCAATTTGCCCATGCTAAAGGGTGCTGCTAAAGTGCTTGAAGACGTCAAGCAGTCCCTCTGTCAGAGCCGCTGCAGCGAGTGGACACCTTTGCTCTTGGAAAAATGCCTTTGACATTTACGAAAGTAAAATTACATTGGCCCAGTGATAGTAATTGTGTATGAGGCGACGATAGCAGCAGGTAACTGTGTGGAAAAAGTCATTATAGTCTCATTATGAAGATGTGGCTTATAGAGTCTTTTGGTGCTCAGTGAGTTACGACAAGTGAAGAGGTTCCGTTTGAAAGACAGCAGGAGACAAGGGAAAGGTCAGGGCCACTCTGGGTTTTATAAAGGAGCTATCCTTAAAGGACACTTGTGAAAATCATTCATGTACAGTAACATGTGTAATACTCCCCTAGAGATGTTGGATGGAGCTATAAAACTGCATGTTTATATATATTTTTAATCTCCTTAAAACTCAAAATTCTACCATGTACCTAGAATTTAGAGACCAGCTTGTATAATATATTGTTATCCATACGAAAGAGGCTTGACTTGAGTACAGTCACAGTCCTGCACTTGTCATGACAAACAGGGGTATCATCAGTATCACAAGTGGAAAAGTGGAAGAAGCTCTCTAGCCTGCAAAAGGGTCCTAGAAGACTGTTTATGTGGGTGATTGCAACCAAAGTTCACTTTGCTCAAAAAGACGTTTGTGACTTAATAAAATTAATTGTATTCATTCATTCGTTTTGAAAGCAGTATCAAAAATGCATGACCAAAGCCAGGCACAAATGTACTGATTGTTAGTGTTCAAGCTGTGTTAAGTCAGTACTCATAATTGACAACTTTCAAGACAAGTTGTGTAATCACCCCCACCCCCCTTTTTTTTTAGGTTACATGTTTGGTAACCTAACATTTTTGATGAGAACAGATATACTTGCCTGGTCAGGTGTGAATTATGAAAAGCATTTTTGCCAATGGACTAATGACTTTGGTGGCGTGACATAATATTAGACTGGGTTTTCACCTTTGGCAAGAGTCCGCCAAGCTATTTCCAGCTGTTTCTAGTCCTCATGCTGAGCTAATGTGGCCGTGGCAGTAGCTCCTTACATAATGGATAAGATGGAGAGAGTTATCACTATTCTCATACAAATCTTGTGCCGTGACACAATATTTTCAAAAGAAAAAAATTAAAGTACATAAAATAAACACCATCTAACAAATTAGCCAACAAATCATGTTAATCAACTGGTAATCTCATGCAGATACAAATATAAACAGCAAACATAAAAGCCAAAGCTAAACATCATTGTACAAAGTTGTCTTATTATTATTTTTTCAGTAAAAAGGTACCGATAAATTAGCCCTTATTCCCTTACACTTCCTTACACCCCAGCTCCATCTCCAAACCGCAGTGGCAGCTCAACACCAAAGATGCACCTCAATAATAATGTGCATACACAAATGAAACAGATCTGGACCTTGACAATGACATGACAAAGTCTCCCCCATCCTCCTTTGTGACGGACGCACCTTCTATTGAAGAATAGAAAGAGATGCTCCTCTGAAGGACTCACGTGCTGACCTGAAAACAGATTTTTCTACATCGTCACGTCCTCCAGTGTAAACTACTCTGCTGTTGATTGAGTCACGCCAAAAGGATAAACGTGAATTAACCCGTCGGCAGTGAAACTCCGATACAAGGGAGTCTGCCTGTCTTTGAGTGATCAGCTTGACACCTGGCGGGCTACGTGATCGGAGACGGGAATGAAACCAAAGTCTTTCATAAATGCTCGGGGTTAAGTCGGGGTCTCCTGCATCCTCAATCCATGGGATCCTTCAGCCCACCGTGATGAAAAAGTAGTCCCTCTATCAATCATGTCATTCACTCTCACGTGTCTGCGAGGTTCCATCGGGCATGCCTCCCTGCCGTCTCAGCACTTACTGCTCCGCTGCAGGCCATTTTATTATTAAAATGAGTCATTTTGTTTTGGCAATAGAGAGGAATAATCTTTATCCTTTCTTAATATATCTCTTCTTTATGTTGTCTTCCTCCCCATGTCTTTAAAGGATGATACATCTCCATCCTCCTCCGAGTTCCCTCCTTTTCTTTTTTTCTTTTTTTATCTTGTCAACCAACCCTCCTCCTCCCTCTCCTCTTTCTCATCTCTCCTGAGGGCTTCAGCTCCAGCATCTCATCAGCATCAGCATCTCGGGTCAGCCAGGAGGGTTAAAGCACAGGGGGGGTTGGGGTGGTTATCATCCACCATATATGTGTGCAGTTTGTGCGCATGTCTGTGTGTTTGTGCGTGAACCTCGGCGCCCTCAGACTTTTATGTGTTTACTCTTTATCATTTCAAATAACTTCTTTCCCCGTCTCCCCCGCTATCTGGCTCCTTTGCTGCCCGCTCCTTGCCTCCCTTGGTGCTGTGTGCAATTATGAGCTCTTATCTGTTTTTCTGTCACACACAACTACACTCCAGAAAGAGCTCAGTTGATGTCATTATCCGCGATAATGGCTCGGAGGTGCGGCACCCCCTTCCTTGACCCGCTCCACCAAATTCAGTGTAATTACTATTTATTGAAAATATCCCCCGCGTTGCCGCCCTCGCTGTGGTCTCCCTTTTGGCTAATGCACCTTTCTCCTGACAGTGATGGGCCTGGATATGTGTTAATACGCTGCTAATGTGATCCTTCTTACAATATAGGAAGGGATCCCTGCCAATATTGTTATAATTGGATTTCTCTTTCATTTTTAGTCCGAGTGACAACAGCTCCCAGAGAAAACATGCCGTCATCAGATAAGGTGAAGGAGTGCTTTTTAGAAACGCGTCTTAATTCGTGTTAATACTCCAAATGAAATGACACACCATCGGAGAGCAAGAAGGCATTGAGCTCTTACCAGACAGAATGTATTTTTTCTGTTTTGCTTGCCACAGTGGTTTAAAGGTCTAGTGTGTGAAATGTTTAACAAAGCCCACCTGACAGTGAGTTTTGTAATTAGGGCACTGTCAGACGGGCGTCCTTAAATACCGGACTTCCGTGAAAAATGACGGCGCAATATGGCAGCTAACTAGAAGCAAGACTGCTGCTCAATGTATATTCTTATATCTACGAAAACCCTTCAGAGGGTAGGACAACCAAATTACTTCTACTGGACTGTGACTATACACTTTTATTAAAGTATTTATGGGCAGTATGTTGAGTTTTTACCAATCTAAAAATCATAAATCAAGCCAAATATTTCACACTGGACCTTAAACAAAGTGGATGTTTCATTTGCAGGGTTTGCCAGTGTCAGTTGTCACAGGCTTTGCTAGGAGCTCTTTAGCATTAACTCAGGTCAGGCTCCAGTTGGTTGTGACACATTGGACTAGTGCACACTGCAACCCACCAGGATTTCTTTTAGATCAATCTTCCATTGCAAGTGACACCACGTTTTTATGACCACTTGAAAGCGATTTTACTGGGTTTACGAGGGGTTTGTGTCCCTACTACGGTGTGTTCTTAGTTTTCAGTGCAGGAAACTGTGCTTGGCTGGTGGCCTTTTGGTCTCAATCACATGGCCGTCGCACTGGCCTTTGCAATATAACTTGGTTAGGGTTAGAAGAAATGACAATAAGGTTTAACTTTAGGACCCCTTGTTGCTTTTTTTTTTTTTTTTTAAATGATCGGTTAGACTTACCTGTGAAACCACAAACACACGGACAAAGACGAGGCTCAGTTACAGTCAAAATGTACAGTATGTCATCACCGCTTAGTACAACAAAACAACATCAGTTGAAGAGCTGCGATTGCTGCAGTGCTTGGGTACACAGGAAAAGGAAATGCCTTTGTTGAAGTCAAGGAAGCATCCCCTCACTTCCTCTTCATCTGCAGACTTGTGTACATTACCTGACTGTTGCTTCACTTTAAACAGCCATTGTTGACATAATTAGACTGAGTGCGTTGAGCCACTAAGACAGCGTTTCATTTTTGCTGCAGTGCTGCTTCATATAGGCCATTTATTTGTCCTTGCACAGACTCTTCCCCTCACTCACACAGTAAATCCCTCCATGGGGCATTGATATCCGTTGCTCGGGCACAGCCATCCTCTCATGCAACCATTGTTAATTGTGAAATTCACAAAGGATCCATGGCCCGGCAGAAAGGCCAAATCAGTTTACACGTCGCAAATATCTGACGTTGGCTCTATTTTTTTGGCTTCCCCGACCAAGAACAATAGATCATAAACTGTCGTGTAACTACGAGACAGGAAAATGCTCAGGAAAGGCTGCGTATAACAGAATTCTATTCACAGCGTTAAGCGGCACTCTCCTCAAAAGTGTCCCTTTGCCTGTGTCCACTGCCGCTGCCAGCAAATCGGTTGATTCCACCTCTTCTCCCTTCATCTCCGTCCTCCTCTATTTGTATGCAGCAGTGCTACTGTATATGGTCTCTGAAGCACTGTACAGCAGGCTCTGAAAGCCCCTATAATCTCCACTGCACATGTGTTTGAAGAGGTGGAAGTCTTTCAACTGAACGCTAAACAGGATCTATTAGGATTAAGTCCGGGTTTCAGGCACTTTATTGCTGACTCTGTTTCAGAACTCGCACCGTGAAAATTCTCGCCACTGGAAATACAAAGCGACGGATTTTCCCAGTGTCGCACGCGGAGTCTCACTTTTCATTTGGAAAGCATCAACAGAGAGGAAGCCTCTGAGCTGGGTACCGTCATTGATGTTTTGGCTGTTCATTAGTGACTGGTCATTATGTTCACTGATTTCCTGAGGCCAACCATCCATGAGGGTCCATTAGCCACAGACGTTAAGAGTAATTAGGCAAAGTGCTCACTTTTTTTACACCCATATTCTCACTTAGTGTTATGTAGATGTTTATATGATGACTTGAGCACAATTTGCAAACAGCATTAGTTCGACCTCTTCATGCTCTGGCTTTGTATTCCCAAGGAACTTGAATCGCTGTATTGCAAACCATTTAGGTCTCTGACTGAGCGAGAAGGCGATGCAAAGATGAAAAGAATCCAAAAAAAAAAAAAAAAAAAATCAGTGCCTGTGTACAAGGACAGATCTTGTCGGATGGTATCGCCCACACGGACCGCATTGTACGTACATGTATGCACACAAAGGCCCTATTAAATGTCTTCATCACACTGTCACATGAGATGAAAATCCTCATTTCTGCGCAACATGTTCTTTGTCCTGTTTTGAGACCCCGCAGTGCACTCGCTTCACTCTCCCTTACGCTCGGAGTGCACCCCCACGCCGCCATCCACCACACTCCCGCCAATTCCCTCAATGGGAACACTTTAATCATGATGGCAGAAACATACATCCCCACCCCCTCTATCCGCTTGCTTGCTCGCTCACACACACATACGCGCACGCACGCGCACACACACTCATAGTCATCCACTCTTTTTTAACACATATCCTCTGGGAGGACAAAAGGCGAGCCTTGTCTGATCCATAATCGCTCTCCCGAGTTCCATCCCCATCGGTGCGCCCACTCTACCCTTCCTTCCATCACCATCCTCAGGAAGATAACTTTACAGATTTGGTTTAGTAACAGAATTGGCAAAGACACACACACACATGCACACACACGCACGCATCCGCGCACGCACACAATGGCAGAGGAATACTAGTTTCCTTCTCATCTCCCCCTTGACACTACCTGTCAGTGAGCGAGACATCACACGGCGAGGCACCGGAGAAACCATCAGAACTCCCCTTAACCACCGAAACTTGTCGCTCATCTGTCTTTTACCTCCTCCCCACGCTAAAAATAACCCCGAGCTGTCATGTGCGACTACATTTTTCTCTCACTCCTGTACTATGGCCCGCTCCCTCTTTTGCTCACTTTTCTCCAATGTGTTCGCAGTTCACTGGCTGCACGTCCACTCTTTAGGGCAGTGTCCAGAACCAGATTTACCAGCAGCAACACATCAGTGATTCCGTCTCTGCACACAAGTGAGATCATTAGAGTCGCACAAGTCAGTGGTCCGTTCGGGAAGATTGTAAAGAGGAAGGAAATTCCTTTTCCAAAAAACCTTCTCATGCATCAGTCTGATTTCACTAGCAATTTTTTTTTTTTACTTTTCCTTCCAGCCTGTTTTTTTCCCCAAGATTGCTTTTAGGTATGGAACTCACACTTATTATATGATTTCAATGGTCGAGAAATGAATCATGGTGGGCACAATTGATTGACATATTTACTTTTATTTTGAAAACCTGAGTGTGCCCAACCCTGTATAGGGACTATCCCATTGGTCACTCACAAACACACATTGAATTTGAATATTTGATCTTTATCACAAATAGATTCCTCATCTGTCTTCCTCTACCTGTTTGATGAATGGGTTATGTAAATAGCTGGTTTCAGACAGATCAGTGTGATTAATTGTAACGGGGCCCCTGACCTTAACCCTGTGTGAGAGTGATCATTCTTTGGTCCCCTCCCGGTTAACTTATTTTCTTCTGAAGCTCACACTGTGTAGCTGTCCTTACTAAAGACAGAGTTTTAAACATGGGAGAATATAGATTGAATTCATTATAAGTTCATTCTTTAAAATGGCCAGTGTGTATTTTGGTTAAGGAAGTGTCTTGTTAGACATACCAATGTTGACACCAATTGTGTAGCCCTCGTTTAAAAATATGAACAATAACTACCAAGACTGTTCATAAACACACAGTCAAATTGTCCGCCCTCTCTGTCCTGATTGTAAATAGATCGACTGAAGTTGCGTGTGAATGTCATCCTGTTCTCCACCGTTTTACTGGTTGCCTCATTTTAGAGAGGAGTATACAGAGAGAGATTTGTCTCAGCGTAGTTTAACATGTACTCAGCTGGGTGATGAAAAGCCAAGGTTATGCACACTGATTCGGTGTGCGACACCTCCCTGAGCTTCTCAATAAATCATCAACCCACCGAGAAGAAAACACGACAGGGTGGAAACCATGCAGCTGCAATGACAAAAGTAATGAGCGCCGTCTGCACCTTGCTGCTAACTTCAATGAGCAACACACTGCAGGGACGACGTTGTGCCTTCATATCTCATGAGTAATTTTGCCAGAAGAATCAAGAATGTCAGTTTTGGGGTGGAGGTAGGTGGGGAAGGGGTCTTTTTTTTTTTTTTTTATTAATTACACTTCTTTTTTTTCATTTTCATTTTTTGTACTTCTCAAATGCAATGCTTGTTTGTCTCACCAAACCAAACCCAACCTATTGACAATCTGAGCAGCATCTTGACATTTTAACACTGGGACATTAAAACTCCATACTTCTAAAACTGGATATGTTACATTATAATTCAAGTCTAATTTCTGTCTAGTCAGTTATGCACATAGGACCCTGAGTGCAGTAAAAGCAGTGATAGAAAATGGATAGATGGAACTTCATGAATGAATGAAGTACATAGTGCTTGAACTGATCCTAAATTACTCTTGAATTAACTGTAGAATGTCTGCCACATAGCTAAACCAGCAGAACAACTTTGCTTTCTATTATATTCTATTTATATACAGTATGTGTATGCCCTTTACTGCACAGACTTCAACAACACTAGCTAGGCTTCCCAGTTGATAATTGCTCTTCCTTGAGACTGTCAGGGAAACTCCTCAAAGGCCCTTTTATGACTCCACTGCCACCAGGACCATTTAGTTGATTTTAAGCTCCAAAACCTGCACCCTAGGATTTCCTCTTCAACAAGACTTTGAAAACATGAAGAGATTGAAAATTCCCCTAATGTGTTGCATAACTTCCAGAGAAGCAGAGTTATATAAAGGCCTGTTCAATAGAACTTGGAATTGCTCAAACACGGACAAATATCACTTTGAAAGGTAAAATGTAAAAAGATCTGGACATAGTTTGGACCTGGTATCTTTAAGGTGATAAGTCCCTTTATGGTCAAGACATTATGGAGGAATAGCAAAGGGACATTTTAAGGAATAATTAGTCCGTCAGAAAAAGACAGTGAAATTAATAGGCCAAGGAAAAGGGCAGACAATCTAAAGAAGATTTTGTTGAGAGTGCAGAGGTGGAGGGAAGAGCATGGAAAGGGAGAGGAGCGATGCGCCAGGAGGGAAAGAGGAGAGCAAGAGGAGATGAAGAGTGCGACAGATAGAGTCAGATACTGAGCTGGAGATTTGGCTGTTTAATCGAGTCGGTGCGGATTAGAGCTGGATTATGTGGGAATTGCAACACAGCAGCAAATTAGCCCGGTAGCTTTAATCTGAGAGGCGGACAAAGCCGAAGTACTCAACCAGACAGCAGCATATGTGTGTGTGCATGTGTGTCATGAGGTGACATCGTTTATGTGTACCACTATGATATATTGACTCTGCATTCACCCAGTTTGTGTTACAAACACTCAGTCAAACCACTCTTTGAGTAGGCATTCACTACTGTTTTGTCAGCCAATCAAATAGTCCCAAAATGTCGTATTGTGACTATATTTTAATAAGAATTGTTCATCCTTTGTGTGATTTTGGGCTTGAGAACAGAAGTTACCAGCCAATAAGGGAAAAAAATGCAGTTAGTAGTTGTAGTTGTTGACTACACCAGATCACAGTGGCCTGGTACAATCTCTGTGAAAGCATGCGCATGAACACAGCACATACAGTAAATGTACAGTATGCATATCCACACAAAACACACAGTATATTCACACACACAAGTATTTTTAATGACTCTAACCCAGCATCTTTAAAAATAAGGCCAATCTATAGTCGGGAGAAGAGAAAAACATGTAATTACTGACTTAGTAATGGGTCACATACTGTTGTAAATGTATGTGTGTATCTGCGTGTGAATGGAATCAGGAAAGTGCCTTGAAGGTAACATTTAAAGCTCATTCCGAGACAACGCTAGCTCCTCGCACTGCTTCGCGGCCCCTTCCTCACTTCATCTGCGCCCCTCGCTGCCTTTGTGTCAGAGTCGTTCTGGCTGGATTTAAATCACAGTCCCTGCAGAAGGAAGTGGCGCGTCTGTTGGCTACCTCGGAGCACAGTGAATTCCCTCACAGGCTAAAGATGTTGTCTCGTATTTGCAGATTTCATGCCAAACGCACTGCACCACAGGGCTTGTGGCCTGCTTTTTCTCCCAAAACCACGCAGCCAAAGCCAAATTATGACTCATTTTCCTTCATTTTCCTTTGTTGTCTGTACATCAAGGTAGAGAAATGTAATTTATGATATTGGGTAAGTAAAGAATCAGGGACTTCAAGAGTAATACGGACCGTACCGGTTCAGGTGAGGTTAGAGTCGTCAGATGTGTTGTCATTGCTATTTGCATCCCTGGAAAGCAAAATGACCCTTCTTCATAGACATGTCCATTGTCAGTATTCATATGGTATTTTCCCTACATCCACAAGCTACAAAGGATCCTCCTCAGTGCACTCACAATGTGAAACGTTTTATCTGCCAGACATAAGCCCGGATGGGATAATGCATTATGCTGCTCTGCGCGCTCTGTTCACAACTAATCTCGCAGATTTATCAGTCTGATATGTTTTGTTCACATTTAAAAATGCATATTCAAGGATTTCCCACGGTTGCTGGGATTTCCCAGTATTGGAAAAAACAATAATTTATTGGAAGTTGTGTAGCTTACCTCTATCGATTGCAGACTTGGTGTGAAAGATTAGAACCTGCTTATCTTCTTTTGTATTTGAATATCTTATTTTCTAAAATAACCAAACTAAACTTAACTAAACTGGCCGCTACAGTTTTGATTCTGCCATAAAACATATGATGGTCATTCTAGTGTCTGTAGTGACCAGTTTTGAGGAACCTTTGATATGTAGCTTCCATTTAATAATTAATTTTATTACACCTGGGCAGTTTGTCAAGACCTTAGGGTTAAAACTTTAACCCTAACCCTAACCTTAAAATACACGATGCCATTCATTCCATACCATGTAAGCTGTGGTAACACATCAAGATGTCAGTCATTGTTAAATTAATCCAACTTTAATACACCTCAGCCAAACCCAAGTTAGTTCCTTGGCCTTATCGTTGAACCGGAACAGCAAGATCAAGATCATAAACAACACATGAAGAAACCAGTCGCAAAACAGAGGAACCAAACATGCAAAATAAAATAATCAATCAATAAGTGGATTCCCCTTCTCTCTCTTTCAGTAAATGTCCAGTGCTCAACACTGGTAGAGAGCTAAGAGCTGTTCCTATTCCCACATCAGCCCCATCGATGCCTGTATCGCTTCCCAAAAATCTTGTATCGACATCGGAAGTGGGGAACTTTTATCTTTTTTACTTTTTGAACTTTCTTGAGAGCAAAGAAAATGGAACATAAGAACACAGAGCGAATACCTTTTCTAGCAGTCGATAAACAACATCACAGCCTAGCACCCCTGGGGAGCTGCAGGGCAGATCAAGTGCAAAATAACTTCTGAGGCCGGAGCAGGATGCAGCTATCACCTCTGACCATCGTCTAATTACCGCTGCTTTCGGGACTGATACCAGAGGTGATCTTTGTCTACGGTGGAAGATCAACAAACTAAACGGCCCGCGATGGGGCGGTGGCTATTTAGGAGGGGGACAGCGACGTCCCGGAGAGTCCAGAGTGCTTGGTTCAGTAGGAGAGCGTCTTGCATTATGCATGGCGGTTGTTATTTTCATCACATGGTGCCGTCAGGCGTCATTGTCGTTCCTGCCCCGTCAGCACAAATTGCACCGTGTTCACAGATTGTTGTTTGGGCGTCTACTTTAACCCTCTCGCCCCATTTTCTCCCCCTTCCATCCCCTCACTTTGCCCCGCTGCCGCATGGAAATGGCTTTAGAGGAACCAACGGGCTCCATTAACTGGCCGCGTCTCCAGAGTGGCGCGTATCCAGGTCTTAAAGAGGGGAGCCTGGCTCCATAAGCTGAGCTGCTTGTTGTCACAAAGCTGGATGGAGAAAGTGGTCCCGCTCCGGAGTCCATGCATTATTTCACACAGCAAGTGACAAGCGAGCGCGCAGACACAAATGCCAACAGACGCTCGGGTGTCAGCAAAGAGGTGCGTTTGTGTCCGCGCCCGTGTCTTCTGTGCGCGCACGCAGCAGCAGCTGCTGCTGCTGTGCCGTTAAGCCAACAGCATACGGCATCGTCGGCAGTCAAATAACCCAGATTAGAGTTGCACTGGATTTAGGGAAGTTGTTTAAAGGCATTTTTTTTTTTTTCAAGGCCGGGTCTGTTAAAAGAAGAGCCCTTTCCAAAACGAGTTGCTGCCGTGTCTCAAAGCTCCCTTTGACACATTGCACGTTGACATGTAGAGTTTCTATTTTGAAGGTTTGCTTAAAAATCTGAAAATATTCTATTTCTGTTGAGTAATTTGGTTCAGATAAGGGCGTCTAGGTAAAGCCTAGTGGCCTCATAGTGTGGAGCTAGAAGAAGCAGAGTTAAACAGAACCATCCAAAGAAAGGATTTCAGGAAATAGTTTGAATTGGGCCAGTTGTCTCCAGGCCAACTGACATTAATGAACGCAGTTGTATGGTGAAGCCAGCTCGTTGGTCATCTGAGCGCATTGGAATGGTTGCTGCGCCGGACCTTCACTCAACAAACCTCCTTCTAGCCATCAATTTTGCACACAAGATTGGACTTGAAAAAAACAAAAGACATCTTCAGTGAGAGCCTAAGAAAATCCACGTTCAAAAGCTTTATGAAACCTCTCGCTGTTAGAAGATCTGCATAAAGGTGCTCGGTAGTTGCGAAGTCTAGATATCTCCGATCCACCCACCATGAGCGAGCTGTGGTTTGTGTCATATTTCTCTCTGAGGAACATTTAATGAAACCCATTTTTCCCTGTTTGTCTTTTCGCACCTACATACAGCCTCTCGTGCAATGGAAGACGAGCTCGTTCATTCCGAACGAGAACGTGACGCGTCGTCGTGTGTAAGCTGCATTACCAATTTTCCCTGCAATCAAGTGTGATACAGTAGCAACGGAACACAGCTTTTTTCTTTCTTTTTTTTTTTTTGCTTGCTTAATGGATTACTTTATCTGAAAAAAGCCCCTTTAATTATTATGTAATTATGTGATTAATGTCTACCATTTGGTCAACACAGTTCTGACTGGTATTAGAGTTGAAGGCAGGTCCCTACTAAAAAGAGCTTCTAATCCTTCTAACAAATGACCTCCAGTGTGTATTGCTGATACCACTTTCCTCCTGCTTGTAATTTAGTAATTGTAATTCATTCTTCAGGATGATAGCCTCTTGAGATGAGTGGCTTAGTTCTCGGGTGCGTTTTCATTACAACATTACAATGCCGGATTGTTTTCAGTGGGAACAGGTTTTTTGCACTTTTGTGCGCAGGTCTCGTCCAGGCGCCGCTGTACCCAGTTCTCTTGACCTCGTCCGATATTCA
This sequence comes from Thamnaconus septentrionalis, assembly GCA_009823395.1. Lineage (NCBI taxonomy): Eukaryota > Metazoa > Chordata > Actinopteri > Tetraodontiformes > Monacanthidae > Thamnaconus > Thamnaconus septentrionalis. The sequence continues at coordinate 10,605,093 of CM020504.1, forward strand.
TCTTCACTAGACTTTGAGCAAGTTCCACATCCGCATCCCCATTTGATTTATTCCATCCAAACCTGCTGATATAGACATACGGCGATAGCAGGGGCGGGCTGAAAGGAGAGGGGAATAAAGCTCTGGCAGATAAAGGAAATCAAGTGAAATCACAGACAGGAAAAAGATGGCCGGGGTCTGTCCCACTTGTGTGCATTGTTACAGATTGCGCCCTGTGTGTGTGTGTGTGGGTGCATGTGTTTTCGCACACTGCATCCGCGCCCACTTCCTCTTTCCCCTCCCGACATTCCGCTTCCCATCACGGCGGCCTGGTGCTTCCAGATAAGGCCCGCCAGTACATTCCTCCTTCCTGTCGTCGCTCGCTCCTCCATCCAGCCCCAATTTCAGCCGGCGGTGATCAATCAGGCCGATAGCGGCTCGTCTCAAAGATAAATAAACAAGCGCCGTCTTCGTCGCGGCGCCATGCCCCAAAGGCTGTTGGTAAACAACTTGTGTTTTATTAGCGGGGGCGGACGGAGAACGTTGCGAGGCGTTGGATTCCGTGCGCAGTGTGAAGGAGGGGTGACAGTAGGCGCAGGCCTCGGCTGCTCGGCCGTGGAGCCGATCGATACCCGCTAACCTTTAGCGGCTGGAGGACGGCTCGCAGTGGATCCAGCCCGGCCACGCCCAGCCCTTCCTGCCGCTGGATCCCCCGCCGCGCGACGCCACGCTGTGCGTGCGCGACACTCCGTCTCCTGTTTCCGCCCCCCTGTGTGTGAGCGTACAGGTGCCCTGTAACTGGAGTCGGACCCCTTTGTCCATTGTCCCTGAGAGATCCAGTGATCCTGCCACAGTGAACTCAATGGCTTGATTAGGACAGCGGGCTGATAGCGGCAGGGTCCTAATGTCTGCCTCCGTGTAGAATCCACCTCTTTTTTTTAACCGACAGACAGAGCTTTTTTTTTTTTGTTTTCCGAAGAAGTAAGCAGTATTTTTGAGTTGGGCACTAGAACACTCGTCCGCCTGAGAGGAGGCGGTTGTTGGCCAGCGGACGGCTGAAATGGATACGCAGTCTTTAGGTCACTTTACGTATCAAGCGCGTCTACATTTCACACCACAGAAAGGCTTCCGTGACACATGATGGAGTAACAACTGTTAAAAAAAAGTGTATTCTATATCTGTAAAATGTATTTTTTATATCGGGCTTTGTTAGAATCTTGTGAAAGAAAATGGAAACTGCTAAATTCTTAATTCACTCAGTCTGCCATTCCTCCACCTTAGCTAAAAATAAATCAAATAAGGCTGCAGGAGTGTCAGAAGGAGTTCAACCTTCTGGCAATTTTTTTTTTTTAATCAAAATAAATAAGTTTTCACTCAAAGTGAACTAGCACAGCAGCATTTCCACTCAAATGTGCTTAGAAATGTTAACCGTTGTAAAATTATCGTTTTAATTGTCATTTTACTTGGAAGTCCCTCATATAGTAAAAATCACTTTACCAGTGCTCTCCATTAATAATATAAATGAGAAAAAGCCCACTTTCTTGCTCCACTTTTTAGATGGTGTCTGTCTAAAAAAAGGCTTTTTGTGATGTCACAAAGGGTACACTGATACAGTATGTTTCCCAGGTTTGGGCCAGTTCCATTCCAGGCTGGCAAAGCCTAAAAAGCGGGAGACAAATATCTTGTTGCTGTAAACCGAAGGTTAAATACTGTCTAATTGAAAACTATTATACTATAACTATTATAACTATTAACTATTCAATGGCTAACAATTACATCTAATTAATTAGGTCTGACTGCATCTGTGAACCACACGTGTTGTCAAAAACCGTCTGTCTGTCACTTCCTGTCGCTGTCAAGCTCTGAATCTTTAAACATTCATCATGGAGCCATTTATCATTTTCACCGTTCATAAATCAGGCATGAACTCAGTATTGTATATAAAAACCTTCCTTGTCCCATGCCTGT